>OX438765.1:18911781-20111781 GCA_949316455.1 Acleris holmiana
TTTCGATTCTCAAGGCTAGCTCCCGTAGCTTATGCGCGGCCTCGCTTCACTCCCAGCAACTTACGCAAGTGCCTTAGACCTTTGACCAGTGAGGCTAGAGAAGATAGTCATAGTCATAGTCATATCATTTATTGCGTTATGTGTTTACAAAGATCTTAAAAATATTACATGTCCAACATAAACCCTGTTAGGGCGCTGCATTTATATTCATTATATTTACTTAACCTATTAACTACATAAATAACATAATTACTTAACTTAATTAACCCTCATATTCAAAAAAGTAATTTAAAGTGTAAAAACTATGCACAGTCAAAAATTCTTTTAATTTTCTATAAATTATGTTGTCTTTTTATATTAGTTTTAATGTCTTTGGTATATTATTAATATTATTATATATTTGTACCGACATGTCATGGGCTCCTGATCTGAATATTTTCATGCTTAACGCTGACGGTAACAATTTTCGAAAGCTGTCAAAATGTATGGATTTGACGTAGGCGCTCGAAGCGATCTTCGCGCAGAGGCCCTACTTTGAAAATCGAAGTTCGATGTTACGTTAGCTCCATCTCTTTCTCTCGATTTAATCTCGAATCACGAGTGACAGGAATGGAGGTAACGTAACTTCGAACTTCTATTTTCAAAGTAGGGCCCCAGTTTACGTCAATCGTATATGTTTAGAGACATCGTTCTCGCAAAGTGTCTTGTTTAACGCCACAGAGGGCGTATCCAAAATGCAAACGTTTCTATTTCCATCGACGAATTTACGAAAATCGCTTACTTTGCCCAAGATGACTTAATATTTCATAAACGGATTACTTAATTGAAAAACTGGTTCCACAAACCCCTAATCTCTCAAAGTACCCTATGTCCTTCCCTGGTACTCAAACTATCTCTCTCCGTTAAGCCATTCTGGCGTGATTGCGTTACAAACATTCATCCATGCATAAAAAAAATCTCTATTATTTGTAAGTAAAGTGTAATAGTAGCATATCTATAATATAAAAATGAATCTCAAAATTTGCTACAACGCCTGGACCAATTTTACCAATTCTTTTTTTTAAATGTTCGTTGAAGTTCAAAGATGGTTTTTACGGCGAGAAAAATTCGAATAATTTCCGGGAAAGTCAGAAATTTGCAGCGGGGCGAAGCCGCTCGCGGGCCGCTAGTAATACAATAGAATGAAATTTCTTGCCACACATTTTGTTGTTACCAATGGTTGTTACAGATTATTAAAAAGGTAAAACAAAAAACCGCCTTCAAAAACGCAAAAAATAACTTCTTTTAAACTTGTAGGCGGGTTTTTTTTAAGTTTTTAGTGATCATAATACGCTGTTCCGTAGTCCCACTTACTAGTTGATATGAAACTTTAAGTTTCAAGCGCGCCGCAAGCAACGCCACCGGAAAGTCATAGTCATATTTCAACAAGTAAATATACTTCGTTGTAGTCGCTTAACTATCTTAATCGAGATATCTGATCGCGACCCTTGAAATAGGTACCGTTGAGGAGTTCCGATGGCCATCTGTGGTCTTGATCATCAATTCCACTTCCCCAAATGATAGTTTCTGAATGCAAATGCTAGATTTGTTATTAAAAATACTAAAATCGCTATATGTTTGCCTACAATATTTGAGGAGTTCCTTCAATTCCTCACTGATCCCCTCATCAGATTCAGATTTGGTGACAATGGTCCCATTGTAAGTATACACTAACAAACCAAAAAAAAATATCTAAATTGGTCCACAATTGACGGAGTAACCGGAGAACATACATAAAAAAAAAACATACAATGAAACGTATAACCTCCTCCTTTTTTGAAGTCGGTTAAAAAAGGAATGCCCGACCCGACCCGACCTGTGTGGTTGCCGGGTTAGAATACCACTCCATGTCTTCCCGTGGATGTCGTAAGAGGCGACTAAGGGAATAAGGGCTTGTAATACCTACTGTTAGGAGATTGGCTTGCAACCTGTCACTATAGATTAGTAAACTTCTTGCGGCCTACTTGTGCAAAATGTGGTTACTTATTTATCAACAAATTTAGAGTAGTTGGTATTCTGTAGCTCTGCCTACCCCACTTTAGGAATAAAGGCTTGACGTTATGTATGTAAGTAAAAATAAAAAAAGTGTAAAAAACAATCAGATATTGCGGCAAAAGGAGCCAGCTCAGCATTTGCTGCGCGTGCGACAGGCAGCGTCTGCGCAGCAGCGCTGGCTTTCAACAGGCCCCTTTTCACTCGACACAATTTTAGAATATATATTTTTTGTTTAAATCTCACAAAAAGATGCCCCTATAACTTTTTACCAATACAGAAAAACTCTTACTTTACGTGCTTAGATAATAAAATGATACGCTTTGGATTTTTAAAACTATACGAGTATTGGGATATTATTATGTCATACATACTAAAAATAAAGTAACTAAATAAATACATCAATATCAGGGAACAATCTTTCAAATTGACCTTGTCCCAAACAAAGCTCTAACTTTATCATATATCCAAGAATAAACATACCTTTATAGAAAAACTAGCGACCCGCCTGCGGCTTTGCCCGCTGCATTTTTTTTTCTTGACAATTTAATTTTTTACTGTTGTAAAAAAACAAAAAAAAATGTTAGTAAAAAGTATCCTATGTTACTTCTAGTACCTCCCAGAATATGTGTACAAAGTTTCATGATGATTCGTCAAGTAGTTTTTGCGTGAAAGCGCAACAAACATCCACGTTTTCACATATATAATATTAGTAAGGACAGATGCCATTCGCGCTAATCAGACAAATATTTGCCCTTACCGGAAATCGAACCGGGGTTCGCTAAGTTCATACACAAGGTCACTATTTAGTTTTACGTTAACTGGGTCGTCAAATTTGGTCAGATATATGTTATTTTCGAACTAATTGAACGCCATTTTGAGTCATGGCAATGAATGTTTATTTAACTAATAGTTAAAGCCAAAATCACTTTGAATGATGAATTATTTATTTATTCTTCAGGAAGTAATTAAGCTGAAGCAAATATTAATTAGATTTCCTATTGTATTCAATGTGGTGAATATTAAGTTTACGCTAATTATCGAAAGTTCTGAGTTAAATTGTTTGTTTCATTCTAAATTACTAGAAGTATAACTAATGACATGACACTATTGTAATTTGAAACAATGTCTCTGATACTTTCTTGCGTACGTAGATATTTACTTAGGTAATATTAACTTCACGCTTTGAAAGTGGACATGAAATGTAGTATTTATTGCGTACCATAGAATAAGAACTAAAGGCATAGAAGGAGCATTAACACGAAAGCGTGAGATCTAAACCTGTCTCGAAAATTTCAGTACGTATAACCGCGCAAGAACATGTCGGACCAAAGGTCAGTGTAGTGTTCCGAAGCCTTTAAGGACTACATACGTAAAAAACAAGTAGTAACTAATTTTCTATTGAAAGTTAAGTATATGAAACAGTGTGCAACAGCAACAGTGAACGACCTTAATATTTTAGCTTATAGAACTGTCTCCTTTTGGCACACTAAATCCCAATAAGACTGCATATTGGCTATCTGTATGTAGCCTTTTATTTATTCGCTTCTTCTATGCCTTTAGTTCTTATTCTATGTTGCGTACTGTCACTATATAAACGGTGCATGCGTGTGTGTGCATCGACCGTACGCGCCGCGGGCCACCAAGCAAACTCAAAAGATGCACACGCTGTTAAAGTTTCTGTTTTCTATCATGTCGAAATGTATCGAGTTGACGTAACTACATACATTTTGTCGATTTTCGAAAATCGCGAACTTAGCGTCATCTTGACCAGAGCTCCAGAGCAGAGCCAAGATGCGTTCGATAAGCAGCGTTTCGATTCGTTTGGTTTTAAAACCTATCGCGTCACTGGTATATCACGTGATAAGAGTACGTGACACGATTGGTTGAAACCCCCGATTTACGGCAATGTATCCTAAACAGCCCATTCCGATTTCCATGAAACCGACAAGAGGCACAAGAAGTGGAAAAATAAATCAGTGGGATTAACACGCTGCACCGGGCAATATTTTGACATAGGCTAGGGACTTTAATCCGCCTAGTCCGTACTCCAACATAATATTTACTATGTGTAAAGATTTAAATAAAATAAAAGTGTGTTTTGTGTGACTTGAGTCCTTTTATTACTAAGCAACTTAAGCCCCAGGTGGCTGTCATTTTAATAGCAACTTTTTATTTGACATTGATTCCCATTTGACGTATTTGACACTATAGTCTATTCAACATAGGATGGGTACGGTAACACATGACACTTGGCAGATAAAGTGTTGTGGCCTTGTGAAATTGAAAGGATTATTGACGATTATCGATTACGTTTGCTAAGGGAAAATAATCGATTCTTAATGCACTTGCCAATATTTTTTATTTCTTTAAACTATATTGTAAATTGTGAATTCAGTAACTAAATAAATGTTAGAAGACAATAATATACACGTAAATTACGTTAATAGTGTTACGGGTACTAGACAATAATAATACGTATGTATATGGCAGGCAGAGGTGACGCGAGTGAAGCGATTTGTTTGTTCGATTCGGTCGATGACGGATGTGTTGCCAATCTCTATTAACGGTTCCATTCACGTATCGGGAGTTGCAGTGTATTTATTTTATTGACCTATTTTCACTACATAAACACGTCATTTAATTGAACTGGACTACTATACTACGAAAAACGATAAATGTAATTTATTGGTAATAATTTCTATGAAATATATATTTTTTTAATTTGATGACAGCTGGATTGGTTAAAACGGTTTTTGCGTAAAATGTAAAACTGTCATGTGTCGCCGTACCCATCCTATCCTGAATAGATTATAGTTCCTGGTATGTTAGCCCCACAGGTGATCTGACATTGGATTCAAAAGGCTTCAACAGGACTTTTTCTGTAAGAACTTAAAGACCCGCACAAGACATACATAGATGATAACTGTACAAAAGTAGGCAGCAAAGTTTTGAGTCATTTTCTTTAAAAGAGAAAGAAAGTAATACATTTATTCACTAACGACGGCGACACGGTGGCCTAGTTGGGAGTGACCCTGCCTCCGAAGCCAGCGGTCCTGGGTTCAAATCCCGATAAGGGCAGATATTTGTGTGATGAGCGCGAATATTTGTTCCTGAGTCTTGGATGTTTTCTATGTATTTAAGTATTTATTTCTCTATATAAGTATGTTTATCGTTGTCTAGTACCATAGTACAAGTCTAGAGCTTAGTTTGGGACTAGGTCAATTGGTGTGAGATTGTCCCCTGATATTTATTTATTTATTTAATTTTATTTATTTTAACCATAAGACACACATACGATAAACAAGCTTAAAGATTAAAGAAAATTAAGGCAACCGTAATGTGTGAGTGAACTCACGGCAGTGAAACGAAATCTGGCTCAGCAAAATGCCGAGATGATACAGCCGAGCGCTGATTTTCAGCCAGAACCGATGAGAAGAGCATCTATAAGCTGTATGAATTCATGTTAGCCTAGTTGGTAGTGACTGCCTACGATGCTAACTTTACTGTCCCGGGTACAGGGCCTCTATTCTACTGCGTTGTAACTAAATCGCGTTTGACGTGTTTTGGAATCGTTTATGTCACAGTCGCCATTATTGTAAATGCCATAAGAGTTATCAAAAAGTTGACGATACGGAAACATGTCGAAGACGATATCGTTATAACCGTGTAGAATCCCAGCCCTGATCCCGATAACGGCAGATATTTGTGTGATGGGCGTAGTATATTCCTAAGGAAAAAAAATAAAATCGAAGCGTACAACGCCTAACTACACGATAGCGTCAATCAATTTAATCTTTATGTGTTACTGTATACCGACTTCGTTTAATCGAAACGCAACAATATGTCAATAATTAGGAAAGATAGGAGGCTGATCTGAATAACTTGGTCTATGCAGTCGTCCTGGCGAAAAAGGTCACATCAACAATATGACTCCTACATTTTTGCAACCGCATTACTTAGTTCACAGGGTTCAATTTGCTTTGACTTGTTGAATTGCGTATGCTCTTTTATAGTTTAAGAGTATCTGTACACTACGTTGTTATCAAACAGTTTAATATCCAGGCTAGTTTAGAAGGGCAAAGGACAGGTTACTCTACTACCAAAACATAAACAGAAATAAACTTTTAAATCTCCTGTTCTTGTAAGGATTGCCATATATTAATAGCGCGATGAAAATAGCTTTTTCATCCCTACGGAAGAAAGTAAATGTAATAGGGCTAATACTTTTAACCGACTTCAAAAAAAGGAGGAGGTTTTCAATTCATCGGTTTTTTTTAATTTATATTTTCCCCGATTACTAAAAGACGGCTAGACGGATATGAAAAAAAATTGTTCGTTTGGGTATACTTTCAGTGTACGTGGACGACATAACAGTATTATAATGATCATTAAAAGGTATGACAAAAAAAATGTTTTAAAAAGCTTAAACCGTCTTCGATAAACAAGAATAACTTATTTTAAAATGATAGGTAATAGGTCAGTCGCCCTTTATTTTTAACCAATAGGCGAAGTCAGAAGAAGCTTATGCAGCCGTTACGAAAAAAACGTCTTTAAAACTGAAGGCCTGGTGAAAGTACAAGGCTGATCCCATAGGCCTGGGTTCGTCAGTGCCATCAGTGGGTATCTTTGCCATCAGATGTTGATGAGTTCACCATGGTGGTGGTCTGCTTATGTGGGTTTTTATCGGGTAGTTATCTCATCTTATTGGTGGTATCTTTTCGGAGTTTAGAGGTGGTTGAAGCTTATGCAGGTTCAGTTCGGATTACTACCACCATCTTATCCTATAACCTACCACCAAGCACCATTCGCATTGCTGCGTTTCGGTATGGGAATAAGACAACCATTCAAGTTGCTAGCAAAAAGAGGAATTCCACCGCAAGGTTTGCAGTCTTAGGACTATAGTCTTGAGAAAGAAAGCGTCTATGGATATCTTTTCCCGCTTATCAGGTGGCCTGTGTGCTCGTTTACCTTCTTCTTGAAATGATAAAAGTTCCGATCCTGATTATGTTTTCTGTCAAAATGTACATTTTTAAGTGATAAAGTGCGATATAATTGCGCCTATACTCGTGGGTGCATTTAATAATTTTAACCAAGTTAAACCATATTTTTCATATCGACTAAGAGAAACAGAAATATCCTGGTAATCTGTCAAATTCCAGGCACCAAAAACAGAGCTGTAACTGCTAAATATAACTGTGTCTCACTACCTGGAAAACGTCCTCTAAGGCTTCATTTTGAATTGACAAAGCCTCCAAAATTCCAGACACTGAAAGGAACGGGGGTTACCATGCCAAAGTTGCGCAGTTCACATTACGGTGAAAGGAAGAGACAGAGCCGTATAACTGCTATAGCTCTGTGCCTTATACTCGTCCTAAATTGAATTAATTAGCCATGTCATGGTAACCCCCATGAGGTATAAAGGTCACTGCTACAGGACTGACTCTTTCACTGAGATGTTAGCTTGTTTGCACTTTACTTTGCCTATGGTCTAGATTCGCCTCGTCATGGTCTGATTGGAAGACAATGCGAGAAGCATGTCTAGCAGTGATCACAGGGAGCACATCCGAATCCCTAATAACATCTGTCCTAAAGCATCGTTTGCCCTAATTATCATGTGTCCTAAAATGTTTTTCACCTGAATCAGACAAGTTTTTAAGTTTTTCCCAAATACCTGTGGTTAAGTTAGAGTTGCACTATCAGGCTTAAAAGGTTTGAAATTCTGGTGGGAATGGTTTTAGCATAAACGAAAATAAGGACAATCAATGCAATAGGACAAATGACAATTAAGGATTCCATAAGGGAATGGTAATCACAGGTATCATGATGAAGACAATTATAATGCAGCAGAGAAGCAAAAGAGTGAATTTTAAAGTTTTGACAGAAACATGCATCAGTTCACTAGGCACACCAAGCTTCCAAATAATCCTGTACGCCGGGCCCTGACGAATGAACTGTTACATATATCTACTTAACTCGTACGACAACAAGATTAAAAAAAACAATATAGAAATAATGAATACTTCATTTATATTTGGTCGCCGTTTCAAAATTATCAAAGTTTTTGGTTAATTTTTAATTATGCTAAACCCACGGCCATTGAACAACAAAAAAATCAGCAAACCTGTGTAATAGATACATCTCTAGCCACACATAAAAAAAAAACTTACATAAATGGACTCATAACTTTCTCCATAGAAGACGATGGGGACTCTCAATCTGGTCTCAGGACTGGATATTTCCAGGCCCCTGGGTAACTTCTGGTCCTGCGAACCGTGGGGGTACAGCTGCTCGCGGGTGACAGCGCCCGCGCACGCGACGAGCGCGAGTAATCCTGCGCACGACCACATCGCGCAGAGTCCGAGAGACTAATGGGGAATGACCCATTAGGCGTGGAGTAAACTAGGCGCGTAGCGTTTGCGGGAAGCGTTCGCGTAATTAGTTTTATTAATGGTGGTGTTTACATTCGATTTGAGGGTAATTTTTTTTTTTTTTTAAATCTGTTTTTTCCTCATTGTTGAGTTAATACGTAGTTTCAGAGTTTGACTTGGTAACAGATATAACTGCAATATTTAACTAGCGATCACTCCAGTAAGGAATAGTTATTTAAAGAAAAAAACAACGAGTTTACGATGACAATTATACAACGTACAGCGACCTAAGGTTTTTCAAAGTTTTTTCCCAAGCTATTAATGTTCAGATATTTGTTAGTAAAAATAATAATAACGTAAGTACACGTGATAATTACAATGCATTATTTATTTATTTCAAGTACACAATGTACCTATATAAAAAGTGATTGCGGACATAATACCTAAAAGTATTCTGTGTCAACATGCTATTTTATTTTGAAAATATTAACATTACAGGTTTGCTTTTATTAAGTTATCAGTCGAGGCGACCAAATGCAAGATGGATTGAATCAAAGGGAATATAGGCCATAGACCAGTCTTATAATAAGCTAAACAGAAAATATCTCCAAGTAATTGCATTCTTTATTTAAGACGCTGGAATCGCTCCGCTACCACAACAAGCTCTCCTGAAAGCTCCCGTAGGACATCTCGAAGCAATAAACGCAACTAAAATAAACAGTGGAGTGTGGAAAGCTCGAAAGTTGCATCAACATCGCTGGAATTCCGAGATATTCAACAACAGCTTTCTGTGCCGGTATGTTAGTTTTTCTTACAAAATTGATGGCATTTTGGAGTCTTTCGCACCAAACGATTTAAAGTTTTCACTGCTCATGGCGCCACCAAGTGTCACAAATACATAAAAATGACGACAGTGGGCGCTGTGTGCTAAATCTTTAGTATTTTAATGGCACAAACTACTTTACTTGAAAGCTTGTGTTTATTAAATGTTTCAAGACATTTTCGCCGTTTCTAATTTATCCTTTTCGTTTAATTTTAAATTGCATCTAATTTGTCGTAAATATCCAGTGAATTAGTGGTTTGGAAGTATTTAGTTGTAATGTATTTTTGGACTGCATTTCTTGTAATTATAATATAAAATATTATTACTTTATATAAAACAAATTGCACCAATTTACTTTCTGTCTGTTTGTTTGAAAAACCATGTCGATATGCATACATTTAAAAAAAATAAATTAAAAATGCGAAAGTTTGGATGGATGGACGTTTGTTATTCAATCACGCCAGAACGGCTGAATGGATCAGAATTAAATTTGGTACAGAGACAAATTGTCGTCTGGAATAGGCCATAGGCTACTTTAAATCCCAAAAATTTGAACGTTTCATGAGGGAATAGCGTTAAACGACTTCTCTGCGGATGGAGTCGCGGGAACAACTAGTGATTAATATATTAGACAGTATACCAATCTTTATATTCGGAATCTAAATAAAAATGTTTTTTATCAACAAGTAACGTTCTTCGTTGGCTGAAATGACGCTGATGAAGTAACAATTTAACTATATTCCTTAGGGGAAGTTTTAAAAAAAAAAAAAAACCCACTTTAGAGTAACACACTTTTTTAGGTCTTTGTCACATTATTATTCCAAGTTCACAATAGGCTATGTTGAAATACATACATACATAACATGACGCATTCATTCCTAGAGTGGGGTAGGTAGAGCTACAGAAATACCAACAACTCTAAAAATACTTGTTTATAATTCTGTAACCACATTTTGCACAATCAGGCCAAGAAGTTTACTAGTGTATTAGTGACATGTTGCAAGTCCATCGCCTAACAGTAAGTACTACAAGCCCTTATTCCCTTAGTCGCCTCTTACGACATACACGGGTAGACATGGAGTGGCACTACTCTAACCCTAATATTGACATTTATTCACGAAGCATTTCTAATTAGCAATGACAGAAGTTAGGAACAATGTGTTATCGTTATAACATTCTTGTTTGCTTGTCCCCAATACCATAAATATCTGTTCTGTTGAGTACCTTGTCGCTTTACCGCAATGTTGGCAATGCCATATGAAATTGATAATGGAGTTATAGCCACAGGGTACTAAACTGTGATGATATTTATAACCATCCGTCTGTCCATTCATCGCTTATCTAACGTGAGATAATTAGGAATACTTTAAGGATCTTGTATACAATTAGGTACAACTTAATGCGATAACAAGGCCTATATTTGATACTAGTTTTTGCTCGTGACTCCGTTCGTGTAGGAGTCGTATATCGCTGTTCTTTCAGGATCTGTACACATTTCCGGGATAAACAACTATCCTATGTCCTTCCCTGGGAATCAAACTATATCCATACCGAATTTCATTTAAATCGGTTCAGCAGTTTAAGCGTGAGGAGGTAAGAGTCAGATATACACACTTTCGAATTTTGTATTGCGACTTTTGTATGAGAATAGAGAACATGCATGAAAATCAGAATTGAGTTTTATTAATATGATTTAGGAGAAAATGTAAAAAATCATGTACAACGCAATACACTAATAAATAATGACCTGTTCATTAAGACTTTATATAGATCAAAAAAATAAAAAAGTCTTTTAATGTTTAGATTGTTTTTTTCGGCATCCTCATTTTTATTTACGTAATATATTATTTCTATTGGCTTAAACATAGTAATTTACAAAATAAATGGAAATTTCATTAAAAGATCCTTATATTTTAAACATGAAACAACAGCTGTGACGTCATTCCTGTCGTCGATTTTATGTAGAGTTTTTTTGCAGGGAGTCTGAACTATGACTTTTTAAAGCTTCATATCCTATGAAAAAATTACACGACAATTATTTCGCGTATACAGTTATTCCTCTCTTTCATAGCACTTTCCAGAGAGCGTAAGACAAAAAAACTGGCCAAGTGCATGTTGGACCACGCACAGTGAAGGGTTCCGTAGCTGGGATGAACGTTCATGGTTAAAATTCATTTTTTTTTTATTAAAATCTCAAAAACTACACAGCGTATCGTGTTCAAAATAATTTTGGTTGGAAGTATTTCGTATGTTCTACTACTGTAATTTTTATTAGAATGTTCTATTTAACAGTTCAAAAGCTACCCACCCGGACAGAATTTTTACGACTTTAGAAGCGTATATCTCGCCAACTGTTTACTTACGTAAAAAAGTCACTTAAAAACCTCTATCATTTTGGAAGCCCTATCTAAAAATACCCTACACGCTGATGTAACTCAAAAAAAATTTTTTCGTCCCTTAGTTACATGTATGGAGTGCCACCCCTAAATATATTTTATTTTTTAATTTTACTACATCATTGTATAGCGGTTCATAGAATACATCTATCCTCCAAATTTATATAGTGCCAATAGACTCAAAATAGAGTAAAATGGCTGTGACATACAGACGGACAGACGGACGGACGGACGGACGGACATACGGACAGACGGACAAGACGAAATTATAAGGGTTCTGTTGTTGCGATTCGGCTCCGGAACCCTAAAAATATGCATGCTCCCTATTTAAAACATAAAATGTTTCATATGACAGCTGACAAAGTATCAACAAAGACGTTGTAAAGGAAAATCGATACGAAAATGTGACTTCAATTGACAGTGACTTGTGAAAACAAAACCAGCTTATCAGCGAGCCATTTATTGTCAGTTTGACTGCGGTCTGCTTTCATACTTTTTCTATAGAAATATTATCTATTTGTGCCATCGCTACTGCTTTTTTCTTTTCAGCAGAAACATTTCATCCCATATTTTAACTTGTACTAGCATTTCACTACGTTGTAACTTTTTTAGTTTCGTATTTTTTTTTTGGTCAAATACAAGATAAAGTTTAAAGGATATGTGTATTTTGTAAGAAGTAACTGCTGTTTGTAAACTAATGCTTATTATTTCTCTCTTTCATACCACTTTCCACACAGCGTAAGAAAATAAAATGCACGTTCCCAATTTGTTAAAAGGATATTAGCATACTGTCGTCGACATATGCTCAAGAACTTGTATGTAACGCAATCGAAAGTTTGTCCCCGGTCATTCGCCTCCCGAAAATACAATTGTCCTCGGTTTCCTCAACTATTTCTATATAATTGCAGATTGTTGACCCGCTTGCTCTGGATGCATGAAAACACTTGGCACCGTGCCCTGTGGTGTTATTACTGATGCAACGACTTCGATATTTGGCCCCTGGAATCAAATAAAGTGTTCTAAATCATGGACCGTTATAGCCTAGCTGTAGTTCTCTATAAACTAAAATAAGAACCTATAGTTTAGAAATTAAAACAAAATAACGTATTTACTTTGCGTTAGTAAGCAATGTTTATTTCTACTGTGGTTTTTCCCCAAATACTGTTACATGCGTTAAATTTATTTTTAATGTACAATCTCATTCCAAGAAATATCGTGAGCGCTGTGATTAATGACGGTAAATAAATCGATACTTAAAGTAATAAAAGTCAAAACTAGGAACCATTATAGTTTCGCCATGTCCGTCCGTCTGTCCGTCCGTCCATCCGTACGCAGCTTAGCTCAGAGACTGTAAGTAGTAGAAAGCTGTTATTTGGTATGAGTAAACATACCACGCCGACAAATTGGTAAGATAAAAATGAAAAATATATTTTTTACTTTAGCTCCCCTATACGTAAAGTGGTGATGTTTCTTTTCTCATGTAGGTACCTTAAAGTGTAGGGTGTCATTGGATAGGTGTTTCAAGAATATTACGAGTTTAATCAAATATTTTTTGCATTAAAGGATCCATTTGTGAAATATTAAGCTTAAGTAGCAATTTCACCATACGATGTTAAATTTAAACAATGTTAATCAACTGTTAGTTCATACATTTTGGCGACGTTAACGGTCTAATCGTCTGTTAAGTGGTTAACATCGTATGGTGAAATTGGTACTTAAACAGCCCTACAGTCAAAAACTACAAATACTAAAAATCTGAAAAATATCTTAAATAAAAGTGCATATTTTAACAAATTAAATAAAAAACTGTTACGACTAAGCAGACATAATTGGTTCCTGAGATACAGGCGATTAAAGTGTTTATACCTACTACAACCATCTAACTAACTAACTAATTTACCTAATGACTTTAAATAGAAAATTAGTTATTACTTGTTGTTATTTATGTTTGTACAGTCAAGGGCAAAAATATGTATACACTTTAGTACCTTGTCTATTTAACGTCATGTTTAAGCTGTCATATGAAATTGTGCAGCGATTAAAGCGGCAAGGTACTAAAGTGTATACATATTTTTGCCCTTGACTGTACTACACTTCTTCGGAATCCCACTGTGACCATGGTCCGAAGAAAAACCAGAAAGAAGAATTATTGGTAATCGGGTGTCATTCGCAATCCATAATCACGGTTGTCCTAACGTATCACAAGTCCGAATTATCGTTTGTCCTAAACTGGTTTTATGAGTCAGACCACTTGTTAGGGTGGTTTTTATAAGATTACAAATATAACAATACTACTGAAAGGTTTATTAATTAAGGCGGAAATGGCTTTAGAATCAACGAAAATTAGGATTAACGATGCATTAGGACAAATAACGGTTAGGTATTCCAATATAAAACCTTGGTGACCAAGTGACAGAAAATAAATCAAACAAAACGCCAGACAGTTATTATTATAGGTATTATACGGGATAATATATCTGAAAAACCTGAACGTGTAATTCAAAGTCATTGATGTTTACTTAAACACAACAGATAAATAAAAAAAATGTTTACCATGACTATTATGTTATAGAAGTACTCGACAATTAAATCAAAAATCATCGTCAAAGATCGGGTTTTGAAGATTCAACAAAAACCACCCGCCAAGCAACAGTGTTCGCATTGTCCGGTGTGGGGATTAGACAACCGGTGAAATTTCTAGCATAGAGGCATTCCATCGTAAAGTGTCATTCTATGGAACTTGCTAACTATGTAAACAAGCCGCCATACTAAAATTGACATTAGATGTCAATTTCAATATATTGATTGTTTACATAGTTAGCAAGTTCCATAGAATTACAGTATAGTCCTCAAGGTCGGCAACTCATTTGAGGTCTTAGGGTTATAGTTCTGAGAATTCAAATGTCTATGGGTCTCAGATTCCACTTACCATCAGGTGGCCTGAATGCTCGTGTGCCTTCTCCTTAACATAAAAAAAAATCGCTAAAGGCGTCATTTGTTTCTAATCGTGTTTAACCGTCACAAGGAAATATGACCAAGTTTAATATTATGTAAAGAACAGACACATAGGCGTTATGTTTACTGAGATGCAGATCGCGGAACGCTACCAAAACGCATTGCATTTTGGCTAGGACTATAAATCCACTTTTTAACACAGTTGCTCCAAAAGTGGTACTTTTCGTAGCTTCGTAGCGTAGGAAAGTTTTCCATTTTTTTTAAATATAATTTTGTTTCAACTTTTAAGCCGTGCATCCAACCAAAGAGTTTGCATGTTCAACCACTTTTTGATTACGTCATTTAGCATTGAGACTATACATAGGTAATATAATTTAAAATATTAAAATTAAATACATACATACACACATAAAATGTATCTAGGTAATATTAAAAAAGACAGCTCTCATCAAGATGGCTGAATCTGAATTAGTATTACGAATGATTAGATAGTTGCGTATTAAGGTGAATTCACATTACACCATGCCGAAACCGGGCCCAGCCCACTACGGCGTAATGTGAATCCACCTTTATGCATTACCGCTGGTTAATAATAGAGAATTATACTTTTTGATTTTAAAATATAGGTAAATAAATTACTGTGACTTTTTTTTATTTAGCTGAATGGTCACAACCGTTGCCATTTCATAAAGTCTGTGTCAATTAAAAGTAAAACTGTCTCTTGTAATAGTTTTATTTACTGATTTATTTTGTTTCATTGATATTTTTTCGCAAATGTATTAAAAAACGTCGTTTGATACACGTGCGGAACTGTAATTTTAACTCGTCCCGAGTATTGTCCCTCGCTTGCAGCTCGGGCCAAGATACTTCGGTACTCGTGTAAAATGACATACTTTCCGCACTTATATCAAAATGTACTATTCCCGAACACATGGTTGACAGAGGTGATGGCTGAGATACGCGTCATACTCGTGAACGGGTGCTGTTTGTGGGGTCCGGTCTGTTCACGTTTGCAAGGACTGTTTCTTCAGTTTATTATTCTAGTTATGGCTTTTGACGAAGAGACCTCGTCGAGTTGTTCTCCTAGACTCATTATTTTTAGTTTAATGTTATTAGCCTTACATTTTTATTGATTTTATTATAAAGTACTTGTAATGTAACTTACTTTTAAGTATTACTGTACTTTATGTTTGAAAAAATGACCTTCTGCTGGAGTTCCTTGGCACTTCTTCTCCGCAATTATGGTCTTATCTGAAGCGCTAGTATATTCACTTCATATTACCGACGTGTAAAAGAGCCCCATGGGGGCTTATTTACTGAATAAACATTTTGTTTTAGTTTTTTTTTAATCGTTAGTCCTGTAGAATGCCTGATTGGTTAGATTTATTTATCGGTAATACCTTCCCATTCCAATAGTTCCTAAAACTCTATGGTTCAAGATAAAATGGTTCGAATGTGAATTAATCGAGAAACAGTAACATAGCCGAGAGAAGATAACAACATTAAAAACTCTTTATTATAATGCTCATGCAGTTGTAAGCGAGAGTTATTTTGGTTGGCAATTTCTGATAGAAAAAGTTTTTAGGTTGGTATGCCGATTAGAATTTTGTTATTTTAGTACCTAATGCAAGATTAAAAATAGACGTATCTATCTGTTGTAGAATGTAGCTTAAATGCCGTTTTGATTTCACAGGATTTCACATATACGTTTCGTTTCATTTGTTTGGTTATATATTTGTTTTCGATGCGTTGGTTTTTTTTCTCTTAATTCTTTCGTTCGTACCGTTTAAAGCACTATTCTGATTTGCCTGTAGATAATGCTAATGAGAGTGTAATGTTTTCATGATTAATTTATCTATAATTGTGTTATGTATATTAGAATCGTAAAATTACCGCGAGCAACATGACATGACAATATGCTAAACAAAATACCGGCAAGAGCATGTCGGACCATGCTGGGTAGGGTTCCGAAGCCGTTAAGTACTACTAAAAAAACAACAAGTAATAACTAATTTTCTATTTAAAGTAATTTTGGTATCGTCTTAGGAGATTTTAGTAGGTATAAACACTTTAATCGCCTGTATGTCAAGAACGAACCAATGATGTCTAGTTAGTCGTGATAGTTTTCCTTTAAAATTCGTTATATATGCTCTTTCATTGAAGATTATTTTCTGATTTTTAGTGTTTGTAGTTTTAGCTGTAAACACTTAATATTTCCTATCCAACGACACCCCAAACTATGGGGTAGACGAGAAAAAAAAATACATCCCCATACCATACCACTTTGTTGGCGTGCCTACTATGTAGGTATATACATGCCAAATTACAGCTTTCTAGTATTAAGAGTCTCAGAGCTAGGATGCAGACGGACGGACGGACGGACATGGCGAGACTATAAGGGTACCTAGTTTAACTACAGAACCCTAAAAAGCGGACAAATCTTTGAGGACGCGTTAGCCTAGATGGTACCCTGCCTATGAAGCTAGTCCCGGGTACAGTTCTCGATATAGGCAAACTGTTGTAGTATTTGTTTCTGAGTCTCCTAAGTTTTCTATTTATTTATTTCTCTATACATAAGTATTTACATCGTTGTCTAGTACCCATATGCCGTAGTATAAGCCTAGAGCTTCGTTTGGGACTAGGTTACATTAATTTGTGTGAGATTATCACACAGTGATATTTATTTTAATTCTTTTTAAAGTAATTTTAACCATTAAAAAGTTCATCGTCCTGTATTACTACTTGTACTCAGGCACGAAATAAACTTTCCAGTAATTGGCAAGAAATACGGCGAACTATAATTATAAAATCATACATCACAGATCTCGTATCTAAAAAACTATTAAGCGAAATATATCGCTCTCGACGCAGACGTTAAAAAAACTAACCCGCTTATGGCCGAGTAATGATGAAAAATGTGCAGCCTCCCCTACTACGATATATTTTCAGTTAAAAGATCGATAAAATAATTAATAATAACACAAATAAGCTATATAAGTATCACTTTTTGTTTTTCTATAATTATATTGGAATTCGGAATATATTAACTCGACTTTACCGTTCAACGTGTTCATAGCACAGATGGGCATTATTCGAATAAAAAATAATTAAAATAATAAACGAATTATTTATTCGTTATTTTATTCGGACAAAAGCAGCCGGTATTCGTACATGATAATTATTCGTGGCAATTCATTAGAGAATTTCACTCGTTATTCGCGGAACGTTTGGTTATTCTTATTCGTTATTCGTCATTCTAATAAATTTTGCACATCTCTGGTTCATATGTAGGTTCATATCTACTTTCTCTTTTATATTTTAAGGGGGAGTTCATTATAATAAACCCGACTTTGTAAAGGAACATATGATCTTTTCGAGAGATTAAGTTGGTATAAACATAATATTGACAATTTGGTCTCATAAATAGGCATTTTGAGTGATAATTAGTGTATTCGAACGGCACCACAACAGACGTTGCTCGTTATCGTCGATATAAGTGCGCAAAATAGGTTTATATAGGTGTTAGGTAATTAGTGGATCAGCCACTTTATGTTCAGGTTCCAAATGTCGTCTCATACATTATAAAACGAAAAGTCAAAATATCTCGAAATCGGTGCCACTTTTACTAAGACTAAATTAGCTTTTTCAAAACGTCGTTTTATTTATTTATTTATTTATTTAATATAAGTACATCCACATCGTATATATTGTAGCACTTCAAAGACATGATTTAGATTGTAGGTACATTATTCTGATATACACGTCAATTACGGAGTACATAACATTCACCATGGAGTAAGAGCATCTGTGTGAAACTAATCTACTTATCTATTAAACGTCCTAAGTGCGTCCCATCAGCAGGTCTCAGATTATCCACTAATTACCTAACACCCTGTATTTTATGGTCTAAAATCATTTGCTCTAAGGTCACATTGTATAATATCACAATGATCTAAAATCGTTGAACTTCATACTTTAACTGATTTTAAATATAGTAAATTTCGACGATAAAATGTAATGTAACGTAAAATGTCAATGAGAATTATGGATTTAGACTGTTGTAAATTTTGATTTAAGAGCATATGATTGTTGTAGAAATTTAAATTAGAGATTATGTCATTATATCATTTGAATTATTAGAACAATAGTAGTGGCTGCCCTGGAAGAATTTAATGCTGCCCTGACGCAAGCGTCGTCCGGACGAGATCTAAGTCTGACGGCGCTCTTCCGCAAAAATCCACGATACCTATTCTTTAACGTTCTAAAAGTGATTTTCACGGATGAGACCTAGAAGTACCAAACTAATTTGAGCTGAAAACTGTTTCTCAAAATTAATGGATTTATATTAATATACAATAATATGTAAGTGTTATAGTTAGATGGAAAACAACATGGAAATAAGCACAGAGTGCGATAATGTTAGGGCGTACACGAGCAACGCGGCGAATGTGGGAAATAAACTAAAGTAAAGCGTGTGACTATAAACTTTTTGGTAATTTCTCACCATTAGCACTCTCCCGCTGCAGCGCTGCTGGTAATTTTTCCGACACAGATTATAAAATTGGTACTATGTTGTGCGCTCGCTGTGCTAGGACATGCACAGATTATATAATAACTATGGAATAGATAGGATATAAAGCGTCTTTATTTTTTATTGAAAGATTGAATGAATAGTTTATTTGCATGAAAACAAGCGTATATAAAAGGTGTTACAATAGTCATAGATCGTATCTTGTTATGCCAAGGCTGGCGTACAAATATTTCGTTTTAAAGTTATATTATGTGCATTCGCTTAAGCACTCATTGACGGAGTAATAACAGTGTTCGATTAAATAATTAAATAACAATTTCTTAAATATATTGAAAGGCCTTAAACGTATCAGAGAGAATATTCAATATTTTGGCAGCCATACAGTATGACATTTTTCGAGATAGCGCTAAATTAGTTTTTGCTGAAACTAATTTATTTCTGTGTGTCCCTCTTTTGGACTTGGTGGATCTTTCATTAAATAGTTCTCCGTTTTTTTTTACATATATACACATTTCAAAAACATACAGTCATATTAATACAAACATATTTTGGTCCTTATTAGCTGTTTTTTCCGTGCTCTCACCAACGGTTCCAACGGAAAACCAGCGCTGATTTTACAGCCGGCAAATGTTGTGTCGGAACCGTTTTGCAACATTTTTTTTATTATGTTGTCATTTTCTCTAACTCTCTATGTTATTTGTGGCGAATAAATGTCTTCTCTTTCTTTCTTTTTCTTTACGGTATGTCAGCGTACTTTTAGCAGCGGTGTGGCTGATCCTTTAGGCGGACACACATACGAGCCGCTCGATGTACCCTTATTCAAAGATGATCTACTGGTTTGTTTGTACTGTGGTTGCGTAGTATCTTCCACGGTAGCCTTATCCTAACACGGGAACAGCAATGCGAAAACTGGTAGCGATTCGGACGGGATTAACTTGAAATGTCGAAACTCATTTCATCGAAGGTTTCGTTTCACCGAATTTCATTTCATCGAAAGCTACTTTCTGCTAAAGCTTAATTGTTTTTAGGTTATTGTAAACATAGGTTACGTAGGTTAGGTTAGGTTACACCTGTGATAACCTCTGCACGTGGAAAGTGAAAATGCCTGTCGATAAAATGAAAATTTGGTGAAATAAACCATTCGATTTAATCAGTGTCGGTCGACATTTCAAGGGTAAACTGATTCGGTTGGACCCTACACAAGGTCCTACCACAACTGTTCTACTGGTTTGTTTACACTGTGATTGTGGGTCAAGTTAGGCTAGTACAACGTTGACCTCGTTGACGACTTCGCCTTTTATTTGAACCGATAGGTAATAGCACCGAACGCCCCGAGATGTGCCGAAGAATGATGTATATCAGCGGTTTCTCTGAACTCGGGAAATATTAACTAGAAGTAACACCAAGAACACCAAGTATCAAAATTATATGAGTGCCGTATTACCTCGGGGCGGTCTGTCATCCTACACTACCAAAACGTAATATCTAGAATATCAGTGACATTAAATTTGAACCTTAATGCTATGACGATACCGTTTGTTTTTCAATATGAATGTTCTAGTGGCACGTGCTAACTCGGTAGTCAGCGGTTTTGTGATAATAATAAGTAAGTAAGTAAATAGTCATACTATACTAAGAGGGCCAAGAAGGCCTGGTCTGGGATTATACACGGTAAAAACGATATCGTCTTTGACGTGTTTCCGTATTGTCAACGTTTTGATAACTCTTATGTCATTTATAATAATGGCGATTGTGACATAAACGATTCTAAAACACGTCCAACGCGATATCGTTATAACGCAGTGGAATATAGGCCTATTTGAATGGCATTGGGATGGCAAACGAGCACACAAGCCACCTTGTAAGTGGGATGGGAGTGTAGTCTTGAGAGTACAATCTTAAAACTACAAATCTAAGGGCCGTATTAATAAACTCATCGTGTCTGAGACTCCCGACACAAGATACGTTAAAGTAAACGGCATACCATAAACACTGTCATTTTTGACGTATCTGGGCGTTTTCTAAAAAAGTGTACATCGTTAAGGACACAGTTAAGAAAATTTAACTTTTCCATTTCGTCACGAAAATTAGCCATACATTTAGACACGTTAATTCTCGTGACGAAATGGAAAAAGATAAATTTTCTTAAATTTGTCTTTAACGATGTAAACTTTTTTTGGAAAACGCCCATCTAGAGACGACCTTTCCAGTTGAGATCAGTTTTTTAATACGGCCCTAAGATCGCAAGTGCGTTGCAAACCCTGAGGACAGATGGAATGCCTCTATGCTAAGTAGTAACTTAAACGTCGTCTTATCCCTACACCGGAACAGCAACGCGAACACTGCTGCTTGGCACTTTTGGTTATATATACATACATAGATAACATCACGCCTTCATACCCAGAGTGGGGTAGGCAGAGCTACAGAAATACCAACAACTGTAAAAAGGCTTGTTGATAATTCTGTAACACATTTTGCACAATCAGGCTAGAGACAGGTTGCAAGCGCATCGCCTGGCAATACTTTAAGCCCTTATTCCATTAGTCGCTCTTACGACATCCATGGGAAGACATGGAGTGGTACTATTCTAACCCGGCAACCACACGGGGGGTTTGTTTAGTTATGCATGTAGTGTGCTCGAAGGAAAACACATTTCAACTTATTAAAAAAAACTGCCCTCAACGAAGATCGAACCCAGATCCATTTTCTCTGTAGGCAGAGTCACTTGTCACTGTTATCACCACGAAGTAGGTTATCAAAATCGTCAAAGATATATGGAAAACCCAAACCAAAGCAGTAAAGAAAATGTTTAATTAAAACACTTTGTAACAAATAGCGAATTGTAATAATTGAATATGTATGAATCATTCACTATGTTGGTAGCCCTGAACTCGGGTTTTACTGATTAAGTAATTAGGTACTAAGTTTCTGCATTAATGGCGTTGTCAAGAATAGGTAGAAAGCATAGTTTGCCAAAAAAAGGTGTCTGTAAACGGTTGTACACTGTTTCACCGACACTAATTTCATAGAACATATCACTTCGCATAATTTTCATTTCATAGAAAGCTTATTTCTGGTGAAACCTTATTTTCAGATTACTTTTTGGTGGTCACAGATCTAACCTTACCTAACCTACGTAACCCATGCTAAAAATAGTCTGAAAACAATAAGACTTCCGCAGAAATTAGCTTTCTGGGTTTGACGATTTCATACATTTGACGACTTTCATACATTTGACGACACGCTAGCTTAGTTGGGAGTGATCCTGACTTCGAAGCTAGGGGTCCTGGGTTCAAATCCCGGTAAGGGCAGATATTTGTGTGATGAGCGCGAGTATTTTTTCCTGAGTCTTGGATGTTTTCTATGTATTTAAGTATATATTTCTCTATATAAGTAAGTTTATCGTTGTCTAGTACCCTTAGAACAAGCCTAGAGCTTAGTTTGGGACTAGGTCAATTTGTGTGACATTGTCCTGTGATATTTATTATTTATTTATTTACACAGATTTAGGTTACCGTCTTTCCTGTGGACTCACCGAAACTTGACTTTTTTAAGGCCTAATTTTCTGGCTAAGCCCATTCCCGCATATACGGCGTCAGGACTGCTTTAGACCTATCATATAAAAACATAACTTACATATATGCATACAGGCTTTTAACTATTGACCATAGGAAAGATAACTTTTGTTTTTAAGAGTGACCGTTCTATGGAATGAAAATTCTGCGATGTGATACGGTCTATGAAATTAGTGTCAGTGGAACAAGGGGACACGATACATACATACCTTCACGCCTGTCTTCGAATGGAGTAGGCAGACTATGGAACACCAGGTGCACTGGTCTAAAGATACAACTTTCGCTTGCTCTTCATGCACGTACGCCGATTTCGGGATCGCTCCTACCATTGGGTCCTTTAACCTACCTCCAAGCAGTATTCGCATTGTTGTGTTCTGCTGCGAGGATAAGGCAACCAGAGAAATTTCTAGCAAAGAGGCATTCCATCTTAGTCCTCAGGGTTGGCAACGCATTTGCCGTCTTAGAAAGAAGAAAGAAAGAAAGAAAAATATTTTATTGGAATCAAAAGCGCACCTCCACCAACTTAATTAACTTAAACATAAGAAATTTTACAGTACATTGGTGGTATGCACCCTGACGCCAATAGGGGCCCACTCAGCATGTGTCGCGGCACATGTGCTGCAACGCTGATTTTCAGTGGATCCCTAGTTTGCATGCGACGATAAACAATCATCCTAAGAAAGTAATAAAATAATAATAATAAAAAAAAGGTTGTAACTTGGTGTCTTGTTGAATGCGCACGAAAAGTCTAAAAAGCTGAATGTGTGTAAGTAGAGTGAGGAGGTAAATAGGTATACATAATACAGAAAACATATTCATATATATAAATAAGTGATATAATAATAATTGTAGTTTACTACTGCGTATCTTTCAATGCTAGAATCAATAAAATGTATCAAATTAAACAACTGCAAACATAGTTTGACAATGCACGAACTGTCTATGGTTGGGATTTCTGAATGTTCAGTAGGTATTCCTTTAATTTGTACTTAAATGATCCAATTGAGCAGGAGTTTCTTATAGGCGGTGGTAAATTGTTCCAACATTTCGTGGCAGCATACCGAAAGCTACCACGAAACGCAACTGAGCAGTGTCTAGGGCAAACAAGACGACTCGCGATTCGTACCTCGCGCTTGGAAAAGTGAAGTTTCTCGTATAAATAGATTGGTTGGCGAGTGGTGATCACACCAAAGAGTAAGGTGGCAAAATGTAAAGAACGTCTTGCGTTCATCTTCATGAGATTGCTGTTGTTCAGGTAAGGTGACACGCGAGTCCTAGGGGGGATCGGGAAACAAAAGCGTGCGCAAGCATTCTGTACACGTTGGATAAGTGCCTTTGTACGAGCTAGAAGGCAACCGCCAATATCGACATAGTTGAGCTTCGAAAGGATCAAAGTGTCACATAGTTTTATCCTTAAATCTACACTCAAATAATTGCGAACACCGTATAAGTCTTTCAGCCTAAAGAAGCACTGTCGTACGACATTGAGTACATGATGTTCAAAACGGAGCTCGTCGTCCATATGTAGGCCAAGATTAGTGGCAACCGTGACTCGCTCCAAGAGTTCATCACCCAGCTTCACTTGCAGGTCAGAAACAAGCATGTTTTTTATTTGAAATTTAGTGCCGAGATAAAGAACCTTTGATTTTAAAGGATTGAGAACTAAACCATTTCTTAAGCTTGCGGTCTTCAGATTGTAGCCATGAGAATGAAATCTATGGGTCTATCCTACTCACCATGACATTTTAGTGTACATGGCGCAGGTCATATGAAACCCAGTGATGTATTAGCAAGTTAACTTTGCAATGTGTACCGAAATGTCACCGGTCACGTGTCGTTGTCGAGATGAAATAGGGCGCAGGTGGTCGTGATCGTTTGCCTTCTCCTTAGCATAGTAAAAACCGGTCAAGTGCGAGTTAGACTCGCGCACCGAGTATTCCGATTTTAATGCTAGAAGTTTAAAAAATAAGCGAGCTAGCGAGTGAAGTGGGCAACATGGTCCAATTTTGTTCCGAACACTGCTCGCCACTTAAGAATATTGTAATTCCGGTCACGTCAAACTATTTTTAAATTATGTACATTAAGTCAAAGTAAATTACTTGGATATTTTTAAATTCAAGGTGTGGACTTCGTTCTGTGTCGGGGCCCGTTATTAACAACGTAATAACATTAATTCTAATTACTAGCGAAAATTTCAACTTTGTCACAAATGTCTGTGGTTTACGGTAAGAACTTGTTTAGAGACCCTGGGCCTGTATTTATCCTAATGCGTTAAAACGATATAGCGTTTGACGTGTTTTAGTGTTGTTGTTAAGAGGATTGTGAAGCGATGCTAAAATCGCGTAGCTGTTAAAAATATTCCATACTCGTACAAATTTAGCTCCGGACGATAATGTTCTCACGCCCTAAATCTAATCCAATTTCCACGATTTTTGAATATGTTGTACATACATATTATGAAAATCTAGGTCTGTACGTTTCCACTTTTGTATTTTTTCATTATTATTTTTTAACACGGCCGCCGTTTCTGTCATTTAAATAAGAGTTATTACAACGTGGACAATACCGAATCATGTCAAGGGTAATATCGTTTTTACCGTGTAGAATCTCAGCCTAGGGGACAATGTCACACAAATTGACCTAGTCCTAAGCTCTTGCCCGTATTAAAATAATACTAAAACATGTCAAATGCAATATCGTTTTAGGGTCATAGACACTCTTAAAAATAAAATTTGTCTCTCCTGTGGCCAATAGTTAAAAGCTTGTGTGCCTATAAAGTTATGTTATTATATGATAGGTCTGACGGCGTTTTTGCGGGTATGGGCTTAGCCAGAAAATTAGGCCTTAAAAACGTTAACTTTCAGTGTGTCCACACTAAAGACGGAAACCTAAATCTGTGTATAACCAACTTAGTAGTAGAATAGAGGCCTCTTTTTGAGATATCGCGATTAGGAACCATGTCATTTGGTAGATATTAAGTAAATTTCGTTTAGAGATTTTTTAACACTGAAAAAAAAAAACCTATTGTAAGATAATCTGAAATTACAATTACATTTTGAGTTTTAATCCGATATATTTATTTACTCACGTGTCCGTCTGTCTCTTTGTCGTCTCTCACATAGGTTTTACAGCCAAACCGTCGAAGCTAGTCTTCAAATTTTCACAATATCGCACCCTCGGTAGGAAAAGGGCACAAACTCCCCTTTAGTAACATTGTACATTGTGCCTTTGTTCTACCGGACAAGGGCACAATTTCCCCTGTAGTCACATTGTACATTGTGTCCTTGTTCTACCGAAGGTGCGATATAAGCATCTTGTTGACCCAAATCCGTACAAATTGTAGACAAATAGTTTTACACGTTTTTAAGCTCCCAACATTCATCTAAAGGGGGTGCATATTTTTTGTCACCTACACCATCGAATGGGGTATCATTGTTTAGAACTCGTTGAGAAAATAAATACTGTACTTATAGTTTAAAAAATTTTTTGGAAAACAAAAGAACAAGAGAATGAACCCACCAAAGTCACATTTTTTACAATATTTTGTGTTGATGAATTTTTTAACTTCCCATTGACGTATAAACTTGAAATTTGGTGATAATGTTTATTATTACAAGTATATATAATTTAAAAATAAATCAGATTTTAGTACGAATTCTAATTTGCGAAGTGTGAATCGCACTTGGCCGGTTTTTCACGTTCCCGAGATAAAGGTTCTTGACAGACAGACGGACGGGGGACGGGCGGACAACAAAGTGATCCTATAAGGGTTCCGTTACAGAACCCTAAAAATAACGTCTTCAATAGCTGCTGTATAAAATAAAAAAATAACGTAAAATGCGCTTTAGGGCAACTCAAACATTAAACGAACAAGATTGTTCCTTTAAAAACACCGAAACCAACTGAGGCCGTAGCCAAGATGCGTTCGCTAACTAGCGTTTCTATTCGTTTTGTTTTTAAACCAATCGCGTCACTGGTAGATCGCGTCATACCCAAAGTCACGTGATCTACCAGTGACGCGATTGGTTTAAAAACCTAACGAATAGAAACGCTAGTTAGCGAGCGCATCTTGGCTACGGCCTCTATTTATTTCGATCAATCTTCTATACTACTTATATCCGTTGTCATGTTCAATGCAAACGAAACCTAACCTAAGGGTATTTCGGTGCACAAAAAGTTAATACGCAAATTTTACGTTACGCACCCCCTTTATAGATACATCACATTCCCGGGCAAACGTATCGCTACTATCTCGCTTGCTAACGAAGCCCGCGGCAGTTTTAGAATAATGACAAATAAAATAAATGCATGATTTTAATCTCGGCCTGGAGGCAGGTCGTAAACAGTTTACGAGCGAGCGACCACTTACGAGCAGGCGCAAGGGATGGGAGATTGGTTTAGTAGTGTAAGGAGGGGGTGTTTATAATTTTTAACTGACTTCCTTTTTAACTGAAAAAGGAAGAGGTTCCACTGTATGTTTTTTTTTTATGTATGTTCACCGATCACTCCGCCAATTGTAAGCAGATTTTTAAATTATTTTTAGGTTTGATATGTATATTTTACTTTCGAGGTGGTCCCATTGTCACCAAATCTGAATCTGATAAGAAATCAGTGAGGAATTGAGGGAACTCCTCAAATATTGTAGGCAAACATATAGCGGTTTTAGTACTTTTAGTAACAAGTCTAGCATTTGCATTCAGAAAGTATAACTTGGAGCATTGGAACTGATGATGAAGACCATATATGGCCACCGGAACTCCTCAACGGCACCTGTTTCAAGGGTGGCGATAAGATATCTCGACTAAGATAGTTGAGCGACTACAACGAAGAATATTTACTTGTTGAAATATGACGTTGACTTTTCCGCGGCGTTGCTTTCGGTGCGCTTGAAATAACTTAAATTTTGATATCAACTAAGAACTACGTAACAACGTATTATGATGAGTAACGTCGGCGACAGCAATATTTTCAGTAAAAAAGCCGACTTCAGTTGGACTAACCTATTAGGTGCCTACAATTTTAAAAGAAGTTATTTTTTGCGTTTTTGAAGGCGGTTTTTTGTTTTTTAAACACTAATTTTATATCGAGACGCCTTTCATCGAATTTCATTTCATCGATCGCTATTTTCTACTGAAACCATAATGTTTTCAGAGTTGCAATTACCAGCTGGTCATATGCACAGTAATATTATAGAGTGGGAGGTACAGAAAATTCGCCTCGCTAACTAGCAATTGCAACTCATGGTTATAACGATATCGCGTTTGACGTGTTTTAGTATCGTTTATGTCACAGTCGCCATTATTGTAAATGACATAAGAGTTATCAGAACGTTGACAATACGGAAACACGTCAAAGACGATATCGTTATTACCGTACCTAACCTAGCCTACGTAATTAATGTTTAAGATACCCTGCAAACATGGTTTCAGCAGAAAATAGCGTTTGATGAAATGAGATTTGATGCGTCATCTACTAAAAGATAAGGTCATGGCATAATTTTTGACGACACGTTGGCCTAATTGGGAGTGACCCTGCCTCCGAAGCCAGCGGTCCTGGGTTCAAATCCCGGTAAGGGCAGATATTTGTGTGATGAGCGCGAATATAATAGTTCTTGAGTTTTGGATGTTTACTATGTATTTAAGTATGTGTTTCTCTATATAAGTACGAGTATGTTAATCGCTGTCTAGTACCTATAATTCAAGCCTAGAGCTTAGTTTGAGACTAGGTCAATTTGTGTAGGATTATAAACAAGTCTTTTTAGAGTTGTTGGTATTTCGGTAGCTCTGCCTACCCCACTCTGGTAATGGAGGCGCGATGTTATGTATGTATGTAAGAACTGAGTGACTGATATATCAACGCACAACCCAAACCGCTGGCTCTAGAGATTCCAAATTGGGCACGTAGGTTCCTTATGAGGGTTAGGGGTGCACTAAGAAAGGTTTTTTGGGAATTCTTTTCCTAAAGGGTTAAACTAGGGAGATAGCGGGAAAGTAATTCTGCGTTTACGAAGTCGCGGGCGTCCTATAAGAAGAGAGAGAGAGAACATGGATGAAAATCAGAATTGAGTTTCATTGATACGATTTAATAAAAAAAAAGCGTATAAAACGGAATACACTAAGTTTTGACCCGTTTATTAAGATTTTATATAGAATCCAAATTTGTTAAAAATTTAAAACTTCTTTTTAATGTTTAGATTTTTTTCTCGGCTTCCTCATTGTATTTACGTAACTTTTTTATTCAACGATTATGGCTTAAACATAGTAATTAACGAAATAAATACAATATTCTAAGGTCCTTATAAGTCATACACAGATTTAGGTTACCGTCTTTCCTGTGGACACACCGAAAGTTTACGTTTTTAAGGCCTTATTTTCCAGCATTCCCGCAAAAACGCCGTCAGGACTGCTTCAGACCTATCATATTAAAACATAACTTATATGCACACAAGCTTTTAACTATTGACCACAGGAGAGTCAACTTTTGTTTTTAAGAGTGTGTATGACCCTTATATACTTGTAAAGAACCTACAGCGCCCTACGCGTCCAATATAATAATGCTTTTAGGATGCTGTTGGGGCTGCCGCGCCATTGCAGTGCATCGGGGATGTTTTGTGAGGAGCGGACGGATGGCTTCCATGTCATCATGCGTAAGCGCGTCGCGTCTCTAGTGAGGCGCCTGCGCGGCAGCCCGAACAACCTCCTACAGACTGTGGCGGCGCCTTCCTACTTCTTTGGGACAATTTGCACAGGGATTCTAACTGATTAGTTCTTTTTTTATGTAGTCCACGTAACACCACCTAACATATGTAGTTTTAAGTCTCATTGTTACTAACATATGTGGAATTAATTCTGAAATAAAATCAATTATTATTATTATTATATTTTAAAGTGGAACAACAGCTGTGACGTCATTTCTGCCGTCGATTTTGTAAAGTGTGTTTGTTGCAGGGAGTCTGAAGTAGTCTGAACTGTGACTTCTTAAAGCTTCATATCTTATGAAAAAATTACACGATAATTATTTCGCGTATACAGTTATTCCTCTCTTTCATAGCACTTTCTAGGGACACTAAGAAAAGGAATTATTCATTTTCCCTATTATAATATAAGGAACTACTCCTCCGCTTTCCTCTTGCACCGTACACCCGTGACGCTGCTCGCGTCAACTTCAGTTGCCCAACCCTTTGCTAATGCGATTTGTGTTTTATGACTTACGTAACGCTCCCGAGTGTCAAGGAACGTAGTTGGTTGATTACGACTGCGTATAGCACACAGTTTTAGGGAAATTAGAACGATTCTGCCGAGCTGAGAATCGAAACGGTAAAAAGGATTGCCTTTGAAGTTTGAACGCTGAATACTCATTATTAGACCCCGCTATCGGAGGTGCAAATTGATAGCTGTCAAGTTCTTAGGGTTGAGTTAAAATTATTTTGAAATACTAGCTATGTCGATAATTGTAGCTATATGTCGATATTTTTTCTTTAGCATAATGAGGGTCTAGGACTTTAATTAAACTTGTTTATTTTATAAAACAGGACTATATAATTACAAAATGAATGTGTTAAATATTTTTCATTACTATAAATAAAAATCTAATTATCGTTATCTTCATAGCACGAACCATTAATAAATTATTTAAATTTTGAATATTCAATAAATCTCTCTTTTATGTCCACCAAAAGGGATGTTCACTATCGTATTCTTAATGAACGATCCGTTTTCTTCCCAGTTTCTCTGCAGTAATCTAGTGCATTCATGATAATTTTAACAATAAACCCAACATCTTATCTATTCATTTTTAATCATGGACCCCAAAAAATTTGTTACATTGTAGTCTATAAATGGTATAGGTACCTACATATAAAACTAGTTATACAGAAAAAGTAAGAATATCGATATCGACATCATAAATATTTTTACTCATCCCTAAGAACTTGACAGCTACCAATTTGCACCTCCGATAGCGGGGTCTACTCATTATATGCGGATGCTCTCAGTGGGGATGCTTCTTATTGTCATTGTTATGATAAATCTAATTTACTTGATAGTAATGGCGGCCGAGTTAAGAACAATATATGGCAACATTCGACTACACGGTGGCCTAGTTGGGAGTGACCTTGCCTCCTAGGCCAGCGGACCTGGTTTCAAATCCTAGTAAGGGCAGATATTTGTGTGATGAGCGCGAATATTTGTTCCTGAGTCTTGGATGTCTTCTATGTTTTTTTTTATATTAAGGAGAAGGCACCTGAGCACTCAGGCCACCTGATGGTAAGTGGAATCTGAGACCCATAGACATTTGAATTCTCAAGACTATCCTAAGACCTCAAATGCGTTGCCAACCCTGAGAACTAAGATGGAATGCCTCTATGCTAGTAATTTCACCGGTTGTCTTATCAACAATGCGAACACTGTTGCTTGACGGGTGGTTAATGGATAAGATGGTGGTAGCGATCCGGACGGACCCTGCACAGGGTCCTACCACCACTAAATATATAAGTAAGTATATGTAAGTATTTATCTATATAAGTAAGTTTATCGTTGTCTAGTACCCATAGTACAAGCCTAAATATTAGTTTGGGACTAGGTCAATTTGTTTGATTATAATTCTGTAACCACATTTTGCACAAACAGGCTAAGATGTTTACCAGTGAATTAGTGATAGTTGAAAGCCCATCGCCTAACAGTACTACAAGCCCTTATTCCCTTCGCCTCTTACGACATCCACGGGAAGACATGGAGTGGCATTATTTTAACCCGACAACCACACGAAACACGGGTATTTTATTAATGGCTTTCATTAATTAAAAATAGAATAGAAAAAGAAAAGAGGCTATGTTCGTGATAATGGTACTGTTCTTATTAGGCTACTGCGTTAGCCCTGAACAATTTACAAGCTCTCAGGGAATCATTTTTATTGTGACTTTATTTACAAGTGTTTATGTCCACAGTTTTACTGTGGACATTTTGTTGCGACATAGGATTTTGACGACGGTTCCGTTAGTGTTTCAAAGGGTTGGGTCAGTTGTTGGACTAAGCATGTACGGAATTAATATAGCTGCAAATTAAGAGATATGTTTGGTGTTTGATTCAAAATAACGTTAAATAGAATCTTAATTTAAAGGTTTTGGCCCCAGAGGCCCAGAACCAACATCCCTCAGCAGTGTTCATTTTAACTGTTTTTTTATGGACCTCAAAAGGATAGAATGTAACCCATAATTATGATCACTTTGTTGTCCTTCTGTCTGTCTGTCAAGACTCTTCCGCAGGAACGTCTGCGGTCCCTTAAAGCTGTAAAAAAACAAAGCTTCTAAATCAAAGCAATCCATTTGAGCCTTATTTTGTAACACTTTGAAATAACATCTGGCAAAAGGTCGTTAATTTGTTGAATCATCAGAAAATATTTTTTTGCGATTACAAATTTATTTGTAAACTAATCTCGTCCTATGTCGATGTATGGAGACAACAGTTTGTTAATGGCAAAGTTAAAGTTTGTCACTCAATGCAATTGTACATACTTACAAGTTTGTACGGAACCCTCGGTGCGCGACAAGACATAATTTAAGACATAATTTATTTCTCTTTTACAACAGTAATCTTAATCAATAAGCAGTACATAGACACACCACTTGACCGGCTTGGCGGTTTTTTGCTGTTAACGCTCTGCCTTGAGAAGTGAGTTCTTTGTTTCTTTGTTTGTGTCTTTAGGGTTCCGTAGTCAAACTAGAAACCCTTATTTTTTCGCCATGTCCGTCCGTCCGTCCGTCCGTTCGCAGCCTACCGCAGAGACTATTAGTACAGACAGAAACTATATTACTCACGCCAACATACTATACGCTACACTATCAGGGTTGGCAACGCATTTGAGGTCTTAGGATTATAGTCTTGAGAATTCAAATGTCTATGGGTCTCAGATTCCTCTTACCATCAGGTGGCCTGAGTGCACGGGTGCCTTCTCCTTAACAAAAAAAAAAAAAAAAAGCAAAGTTGTACAATTTTTTTATGGTACCTACCCTACACGTAACGTGGGGATGTATTTTTTTCTCGTCTATCCTATAGTATGAGGTGTCGTTGGATAGGTCTTTCAAAAATATTATCAAAACAGTTTTTCGATTAAGTAATCCGTTTATGAAATATTTTACTTTTTGTTAGAGTCAAGTGCCCCCCCCCCCCGCCCTCTACAGCCAGAACTACAAATACTAAAATCTGAAAAAAAAACTTAAATGAAAGAGCATATAACGAATTTTAAAGGAAAACTATCACGACCAAGTAGACGTCATTGGTTCTTGAGATACAGGCGAATAAAGTGTTTATACCTACTAAAATCTTCTAAGACGGCACTAATTGACTTTAAATAGAAAAATAGTTATTACTTGTTGATTTTTATGTTTGTAGTACTTAACGGCTTCGGAACCGTAGAGCATGGTCCGACATGCTCTTGCCCGGTTTTTATAATCTCATATTTATAGGTTTGTCAAATGAAAGTATTGAATAGCACATTTCAAGCCTCATTCTATTGGTTAAAACCATATTGCCATTGACTTGTAATCGTATTGTCAACGTTACGATAGCTCTTATTTACTTGACAGTAATGGCAGCCGAGTCAAAAGCAATACGATGACATTTCAAAAGTTATATGATTTTGAATACAAGTGCTAGTTTTCTCTATTACAAACAACTACTTAAACTACTTTTAAATCAAATTAAAACATTGCCATTTTTCTTTACCAGTCGCGTGAAAAAGTATTCCGACATTTTTTTCTCCATAGACATAGTTTGGAGACGTTATTTCAGGCGTATTCCGCTCTACACCCCCCTTTATTAAAACGTATCAATTTCTGATTAATAAATACACGGGTGCAGCGATACGTGACACGGGTACAGACTAACGTATTTATACTCGTACCATTATTAGTAAAATAGATTTATCTGTTGTTCAAACCATTTTGCATTAGCAACCTTATTTTCAATGCTGGAGGGTTTGATGTTCTTTGGGTAGTATATCGCAGATATGACCTTTTTATTGACAGCAGACGGATACGAGTATTTTGCGGGTATATTAATTAGGTGCGAGGCAAGGCTCACGTACGACGCAAAGTAGATTATCTATGTTCCCGGAAACTGTGCATTGTTGCTTCAAACGCGTATTTATTTTGCCACTTCGTTATGTTGGCCAATTGGGTTTTTGCTGTTATGTTGTGGAGTTATTTGGGGAAGGTCTATGTCCAGCCGTGTTCAACTTTCGTGGATGATATAAATGCATACATGAGAGGTTTTTTTGATTTGCCAGATGCTAGATCAACATACATTGAATTACTAGTACACTTATGTCCGTTAAAATGTCTAAATCTATATTAATATTACAAATGTGAAAGTGACTCTGTCTGTCTGTTTGTTACGTTTTCACGGATAAATCGCAGTTTGAGTCTTAAGAAGGACATTAGGGTACCTTTTATCCTGAAAAAATTGAGGGTTCCTGAGGGAATAGCGATAAAAGACTTCTACGAGGACAGAGTCGCGGGGAAACAACAATTTTTAATTTATACCCAATTTAATTAATCTTTCTTGTTTAGATCAAGTATGCAATGGTATCAAAAGGCCAAGAAAAAAAAGAAAACGATATTAATAAAACTTAGGTATTTCTTAGCAATGTTAATGTGTGTTTGCTTGTTGTTGGTAAATAAAGATTATTTAAATTTATTTATTTCAGTGCATGCTATAGCTGGGAAATTCAGCGTTGTTGGTATTTAGAACGGTCCCTTTGGATGCATAGGACGCTTCCCATTCTAAAAATAATGCAAGCAAGTTAAAGCTTGCACGGCTGTGGCTGTATGAGTCACATTCTGTGTCCAAACTTTAAACTTAGATTTAACTCAGCGTGTTTTGAAATCCAATAGTTTTCCAACGCCAAACAAAAACAGTGGAGATTTTCAAAAAACAAAGCAAGCATTTATTACTTTTTCTAGACGCAATAAATAAGGGTCTGCTCGGCAAAGGTACACAAAGCGTTTCGTTAAACGCAAGTCCGCGAAAACAGGAAGTGGCAAATCATTCGCGGGCTCAGACCGGAAGAGCCCGGAGACGCGCGCGCCGACCGAAAAACTACCCACGACTCAATTAATTACAACAAAATGGAAAAAAACGGCCAAGTTCGCCTGTTTTTGGGAAGGGTTCTGTAGTAAACAAAAACTAGAATATTATCTTTAAGTTTTATCCCACTTTTCTTCACGTTAAGCTGACGAACCGTATTTGTAGTGCATTTACATTATATGATACTCGTATCTCTGAGTCCCAAATCTGACTCTGATTCTAAGTTTTAGTTTCTTATGTAGTTTAAAGCAAATAAGTAGATCTCGTGATTGAAAAAACCTGACAAATCCTTAAACTACTTATTACGTATTTAGGGTAACAATTATGAAATTAATTGTTAACAACAGTTAAATAATTATAATTTTATTTATTTAATAAACAGCTGTTGAAAAAATACTAACTAGATTGTTACAAAATAACTATATTAATATTAATAAATAAAAAGAATATTGCAGACTACGATTTTCGACGAATATCTTTATTATTTTAATTTTAAAGAAATAAGTGTCAACATTAATTTATTATCTGTTTACATTTTTTTTTCACTGATTTTGTATACAATAGAATTAAACTATATTTTTAGACCGTACATTCCATAGTTTGCAATAAGTATGAACAATTAATTTAAAGGGCCGAATCTTAAATACCCGACACCGACGTGCATGCATGACTCGATGAATGTATGTGGAAGAAGCAAAAGAGATTTGTCAGGATCGTAGCAGGTGGAAAGAAGTGGTCTCTGCCTACCCCTCTGGGGATCAGGCGTGATTTTATGTATGTATGTAATTAAATAAAAATTATCATTACTAATACGAACATAAAAAATTGAAAATGTAATTATTAAATTAATAATTTAAATAATGGCTAGGTAATGGTTATTGCCGATGAGGAACCCTAAATGTACGATGGAATTGAATCCCTTTCACCAAGATTTGGGAGATTGAAGATTTTTCCATTGGATATTTTTGGAAATAATGAGGCGGCGCCGCTTTGTTCTTAATAATTTCAATAGGATTTGGACTTTTGATAGACATTCGCAGAATGTAAAGGGTTTTAAGAAAAGAAAAGGTTTTTAAAAAAATTAAAGGATATTTAATGAGTTAATATCTCATTATTAAACTGGCAACATTTGTTTAGTTATTTATTTGCTTGTGCTTTCTCGAATAAGGTTCTTAGAATACTGAAGGTTTCCATGGGGATCTTAGAATTCTTAAGGGAAATCCGGGTCTAGAAATTGTTATTTTAAAATCGCATCTTCGGAGAAACTTAAATATTTTTGTTACTTTATAAAAACAATGAGGTTAAGAAGTTTACTAGTGTATTAGTGACAGGTTGCAAGCCCATCGCTTAACAGTACTACAAGCCCTTACTCCCTTAGTCGTCTCTTACGACATCCACGGGAAGACACCGGGTTAGAATAGTGCCACTCCATGTCTTCCCGTGGATGTCGTAAGAGGCGACTAAGGGAATAAAGGCTTGTAGTACTGCTAGGCGATGGGCTTGCAACCTGTCACTAATACTCTGGTAAACATCTTAGCCTGATTGTTCAAAATGTGGTTACAGAATTATCAACAAGTCTTTTTAGAGTTGTTGTCTGGGAATAAAGGCGTGATGTTATGTATGTATGTATGTATTAGTATAGATATGAAAAGGCAAGGCTAAACCAAATCAACTGAAATGAAAATTCTTTTGACAATCAATGTTGACGGCGCATTTGGGTCAGGTAGAGTTTGTCCGTTTTGTTTGTAACGTAATGTAGGTCCGTTGTTTCCACTTTTTCCTCTCAAAGGCTTGTTGGTTTAGGACGAACTTCATCAATTTTACCAGCTCCGTGTTTAGGGTAAATACTTGGGTACAGCGATATACAGTCAGCAGCAGAATTAGCTACGCAACCGAAGAGCTCAAAATAATCTGCACTCGACTATATTGTCAAGAGAATACGTCGTGTCTAGATCATTTTGAGCATGTTATTCTGCTTAGCTACTTTTGATGCTGACTGTACTTTATGCATATTTATTTACATTAGTGGAGAAAAAATATTTGTTAAAACGATTATGATGAATGCTTGCAATTTTTAGGTTTTAAATGATTTCATAAGGTTTTTGAAATGTTTAATAGGTTTAGTTTAGATTTGTTTTAAAACAATCCTAAAAAAAATAACGGTTACAGAAAAAATACAGTTCTAACTTATGAAAATCTATAGTAATATTATAAATGTGAAAGTAACTCTGCCTATTCGTTAAGCATTCATGGATAACCCGCTGAATATGTAGATGAAATTTGGTATGGAGATAGTTTTGTCCAGGGGAAGGACTGGGTACTTTTTATCCTAAAAATTGGACGGTTCCTGAGGGAATAGCGATAAACGACTTCTGCGCGGACGGAGCCGCGGAAAACAGCTAGTTGTATATAACTAATGAAACAGTGGGAACGAAAATAAAACCTTGTGATACGTTACCCTGAATAAAATTAGTTTTTCATGCCAGCTTCGAGTTTACCAATTATTTTGTTCAAAAATATTTTTTTTTCCAAATCAAATAACTTATACTTTTAACGCTGACTGTACCGTGAAAAACAAATGAGCCCGCCTGAGCTTTGTTCGTTCTGGGTCATTCTCGTCAGTTCATTAGACTCGGCTTAGAACCGACAATTCGTTTGTTTATACCGATCCACATAATTGCGTTGAGTTTTAATAAATCTGGAGACTCACCCGGCCAAGTGAAAATTGTTCCACGCATAATATTAAAGGCGAAAAGCTGCAAAAGGATAAAAGAGATAAAAGATGGTTAGTAGGTCAGTAAGTAGGCCGCATGGGCACATTTTCACGTCATAAGTCTAGCAGTACTTCTTAAGAGGAGACCACTGAGAAGCAGTGAAAAATTAAAAGGCATGGCTGTATGTGCTTCGGCGAGAAAAAGTGAGATGAAAATAGTTTATGTGCTTGATTGCTCAACTATTCATCCAAAAATCATCGCTAAGAATAGTTTCGTAAGGTTAAAAAGTACTGAAGTTTTTGTCACGTTTCAAGGAAAAATATCAAGTTATGTATTATATGTACCGTAAAAGAGGAAAGCGAGCCGGTATTTGTGAACACATAACCGGCTCGCTTTCCTCTTTTACGGTGTCTAGAACCTATCTGTTTAGGTACCTTTGAATTGTGTACATCAACGTTATATTTAGGGTTTTGTCAAAATCAATTTGTACGGCTTGCTATTTTAATGTGTGTATTTCTCATTTGTGTATTTCGACTTAGGATTTAATTAAAATAAATCTTTGTCTTTAAAACGTTGTTCGGCATTTTTAATTCCACAAATTCTACGTATTGAGCACCGGTATACTCCGTGTGTTCGGTAGTACGATCATTTAAGTACATATAGGCGATAATACGTTATTGTGATCCAGTATACTAAGAACTTTTATCTTCCATCGAATTCTGTACACAGGGTATCATGCATGGAGCTCGACAAACGTAAGAAGAATAGGGTCACATACCAACATAGAAATATACTTAACCTTAGTAAAACTGTGCTTTTCGAGAAATTTCGCTTATTTTGCATTTTATGTACCTACCTATATCCACAGTAAGTTTTTCACTTGTTTTTTATTGCAGAACAATCGTAAATAGTTGTGTTATGAGATGCAATTTATTTCATCCTTACATTAAAAAGTAACTATAGTAGTTATTTCATTTTTATAAAATATATTTTTCCTCTTCTACCTACCGTTGGTCAAGCTTTGACTTCTTTTGGTAAAAATAAATTACATGACCACTGGTTAAATATTAGTGTTCTTTTAAAAGACAATTTAAATGATAGTATAATTAATTATCACCAAAATGTTGCTAAAAAAAAGGAGAAGAAAGCATAAATTACGTTGTCTGTGTCCTCGTTTATCTTCTAGCCATAGAATAAAATACCGGGAATCAAACCCAGGACCTCCAGGTACGTCGACGTCACTAACAATAAGTTTAAAAACGTCGTGAACCGTCTTCGTGTACCCGAGTAGTCCATTATAGATTTATATCTGAGCCGATATAATATTGGGCCTGATTTGACAGATGTCAACTCAGTACATAATGTGTTTGAGTAATGTTTGAGGTTATATTACTTGTCAAAAGCGCGTAGAGCTAACCCCACGTGCTTCTGTTTAGTTCACAAGAGAAAATACTCTTTTACCGATCAATTGTCTTCGCGTGTGATATCCATGGACTTGTTTCTCTAGTAAGTCTATGGGAGTGTCTACAATTAACTTGACATTAGCGAAATACGAGTACCTACACTATAACAGAAGTAAAGATATTGAATAAAATTAGAATTAGAGGTTATATTTTCGTACTGCGTTGACAGTTGTCAAATCAAGCCTTGGAACTACGCGACTATAGTTGTAATATAAGGATTAAGCACACACAGACGGCTAATTGAAAAGGCACCAAGGAAACATTAAGTTTCATGTCGGCCATTGACCTAAGCTACTAATGGTAGTAATGGTAATGCCAATGACCCCTCGTTATGGCGAAGTTTATTTTCACTATTAATTATTTTGAACTACCGGAGGGGAGGAATAGTTGATATTTTGCGAACGAAGTCTTGAATGTAAACAGTGAGTGGATTTCTGGATAAAACTTGTTAAAAAAAACCCTACTGCAATAAAATATCAACTTAAAAGCGAAAAACAAGCTCCAAGTATACTTATATAAGTTGAATATTGGAAAAGGTGTTCCAGGTGGGGACAAGCTGTCCATCGACTCATTTCTTCTATAATTCCATGGAAGTGTATAAATAACTCAACATTATGCAAAAACCTGGAGTGAAAGCTATTCATAAATAAGTTCTGTTAAAAATGACATTTTTGAGACAAGCTATGGTTGCCGTCTGTACGTTTTTTTGCAAAGTCACTGCTTGTCAGAACCAACCTAATGAGTCCAAACTCGATGGGTCTACGTTAAGTTCAGTGGAGATCCTGTCGCCACCTACCAAATCCAGCATTAGATCAGCTCCAAAATTTCAGGTCTATCAAATCGCGAAGTGGGTCAAATTTAACTTGCAAGATTCCACCCGGACAACCCGTACTCATACATTGCAAGTTAATAAAAGCTTGTAAAATAGAATTAGAATAAACGTATGGAACCAAACAGCTTTTAAAGTCCCTGGTTTGAATTCAGTTATCAACCACTTGATATAAATCTTTTCCCCTCTTTCCTAAAGCCTTATTAAACTTCATAAGGCTCATAAAACCATGCTTAAATCTCAACACGCATGATGTACCATACAGATTGATGATGCTCCAACTAAAAAGGCTAATAGAAAAAACACCCCTTTTATAAAAGGTTAACAATTATTGTAAGGGTTTCATCTCTTTCATTTAAAGTCTCTTAAGTATCTCAAGTACGCTGTTAGTTCGTTTTAAGATAAGTTTAGCAAATACCGTTTTAAATACCTAAACATCTTAAGTAACAAAATTCGTGTTTACAGCGTTTGCATTGCGGTCCGGTGTCGACGTAAGCCGGGATCCTCTTGTATCATCGACACTTATTTCAGGATGTATCGCTTCACCGAATTTCATTTCATCATCAGCTAATCTGTGGAAACCTTCGTTTTTAGGTCTTTTTATGGCAAGGAGATGGGATACGAGCACTCAGGACAGCTGATAAGCGTAAACTGAGACCCACAGACATTTGAATTCTTAAGACTATTATCTCGAGAATGCATTCTTAAGACCTCAAATGCTGAGCCATTACCCTGATGACTAAGATGGAATGTCTCTATGCTAGTAATTATACCGGTTGTTTTATCCCTACACCGGGACACAACATTGCGAACACAGCTGTTTGGCGGTAGGTTAATGGATAAGATGGTGGTAGCGATCCGGACGGACCCGGCACAAGGTTCTATCACCACTAAAATATCTATCTTAAGGTTATCTTTAGCATGGGTTACGTAAGAACTAGAGCTAACATTGAAACCATAGCATTTTGGCGACGTGGTCACCCAGTTGAGGTTGTGAGCCTGTGTACTCTACAATGATAAGGGTTGGATACTCGTAATATTTGTAAATGACCACGAGTATTCGTATTCAAGATTTTTTTTCTCTCAATACGTAGCTATGTTTGCTTTTATCGATATAACAGTTACCAGCAGAATTATTATAGGAGGGCAGTCAAAGAGCCCATAACTATCTACACATCCTCATATTATTCTCTTGACAGTTGAAGCGTGTAGATATAAGTTTTAGCTCTTCGACTGTCCACCTACTTTTGCTCCTGACTGCACAAAACTAGAGCTTAGAAAGTGTCATTCAAGATTCAATCACTCGACTCACACACACGTCTCATTTGTCAGAATACATGACTCTACAATAACCAAGACAATCTGTTGTTCCATCCTGATCTCTCGTTTATAGCACAGCTACAGAACAAAAGGGACGCCACTAAGTTTCCAATTTCCTATTACCAAGCAGGGTCTGTTGACGAGCGTTGGTAGTCAAGGGGCCTGAGAGCACTCGAAGAGCGATATTTTGATGTCAAAGTAAACTCAGTGTCGGTTCGTGTAACTCGAAACGTTTGAGAGTGCCTGCGTGTGAAGCATCCGATGAAGTCGGCATATTAGTTATTTATGCAACTGTATCATAAAGAAGGCTCTTTTGAGACGAGTGGCCAATTTAGGACAAGAGGCGTATAATATTCTGATAATGTATACTATAATGTATATATCCATTACTTTTTGGTTTAGGCTCTGATTTTCAGAAAATATAACTTTATTGGTAGCAGAATTTCAGTATAGGAACCGAATAATGAAACCTGGAAAAAAATATTTTCGGAAATTATGAGTCCCATTCGGATGGTATGCGGCATCTGAGACCCATAGGTACTTGAATTCGCTAAATTGCATATACGTTGTCAACCCTAAAGATTAAGATGGAATGCTATGTTAGTGTTAATGCTAGTTATTTCACCGACTGTCTTATGCCCACACCGGAAAATAACAGTGCAAAACACTGCTGCTTTACGGCAGATGACAGGATAACATGGGGGTAGCAATCCCGACGGACCCTGTATAGGGTCCTTAGTACTGACACTTTAATAATTTCTTAATTCAAGTTAACAGGATTGTGAAGCGATGCTTAAAAATAATCCATACAAATGCAGCTCTGGGCGATAACGTTTCTCATCCCCTATATCTAATCCGATTTCCACGATTTCTGAATATGTTGTGTAGTTCTCATGAAAAACTAGGTCTGTACGTTTTCGTTTTTTTTTTCCCTCGGAAAAATATTTATTTGAAAATGAAATCGTATGACCTAGTCTTTCGTGATATCTAGAAGATATTAAAAAATCGTAAAAATCGGACGTTTAAGGGGAAAAAACCGTTATCGTATTTGGTATGGATTTTTTTTGCTTCACAGTCCTCTTAAACTCTTCAATGGCTGACAGATAACGGACAGCCTAAATTGCTGAACCAAGGAACTTGTAATTTGGAGGAAATATTCCTTGGAGACCCTAGGGACGCACTAAGATTTTTTCTTCGATAATAGATCCTCCACGGGAAGAAATAGGGGGAGGAGCGGAAAACTAATTCTACGCACACGAAGTCGTAAGCGTTCTCCAGTATTTTCTAGCCTATACTAATTTCCGACCGCGACTTCGTAGGCGTATAAATCGATTCCCGAGGAAATAGCGATATGAAAGGTACCCTATGTGTCAATCCAAGGTATAAGCTGTTTGTATTCCAAATTTTACCAAAATCCGTCCGGTTATTTTTGCGTGAAAGAGTAACAAACTTACAAACTTTCGCATTTATAATATTAGTAAGATTATAAACGTAAAATTCGCTCTGTGTGTCAGTCTATTTATTACGCTTTCACGGATAAACCCCTGAACGGATTAAGATGAAATTTGGTACGGAGATAGTTGGAGTCCCGGGAAGGACATGGAGTACTTTTTCTCCTGAAAATTGGACGGTTCCTGAGGGAATAGCAATAAAAGACTACGCGGACGGAGCCGCGAGAAACAGATATATCGGTCTGTTGGTTACCCCTTTTTGGATAAATCGCAGAATATTATAAACGTAAAAGTAACTATGTCTGTCTCTCTGTCGGTCAGTCTATATGTTCCGCTTTCACGGATAAACCTCCGAACCGATTCAGATGACATTTGGTATGGAGAAAGTTCGAGTCCCGGGGAAGGACATAGAGTTCTTTTTATCCCGAAAAATTGTAAGGTTCCGGAGGGAACAGCGATAAACGACTCCTACGTGGACAGGGTCGTGGGCACTAACTATTTTCTATAGTTTCACAGTATATCCAAAGTCTATGGAAACAAATAATCGTATTTCATACCTAAAATATTAAAATAATTTCTACGGATCCAATTTACCATTGAATGGCAAACGTTCACGCTCGAGGCGAATAGAAATTAAGCCAGTCTCATAAGATGACTTGAACCAAACTGATTTTCCGTCCCTTTCCCTCTTACACCATTAGTAACCAGCCAAAAAGAGATAGAGTTAATAAAATCTGCAAGGGGAAAATGAAAGGATTGTTCAGTAATTGGAAAATACCTTTGCATTGAGTGGTGCTGTGGTTTCGTTTTCAAATGGAGATCGCCGCGGTATTTCACTAGCTTACCTCTATTTTGAGCGGTAATTGGAATTTCTATTGTCTGTTTAAAGCTTGGCATGAAAAATTCGTTTTAGATTTCAATTCTGAACTTAGAACAAGTAAAGGGAAAAATAATATTTGCTTTTGGAAAATTGGTTAGAGTTTTTTCAAATCTTTCGTAGCAAGATTTTCCTATATTTCTTGCGACCAATCCTTGTATCATAAAAATGTTTTTTTTATCGCGCTAGTAGATTCAATATTTATTGTTAACGTGTTAAGCAGCCCTTTTGTGGCCAATTTATTAAATAAATGATATAAATTAGTTGAGTAACATATATATGTGTGTAAAAGTCTGTAACAAATTCACCGACTTTACAAATAATTGTCGACACGGTGACGACGCGGTTGGGAGCGAGCCTGCCTCCAAAGCCAGCGGTCCTGGGTTCAAATCCCGGTAAGGGCAGATATATGTGTGATGAGCGCGAATACATATTTATTCCTGAGTCTTGAATGTTTTCTATGTATTTGAGTATGTATTTCTCAATTTAAGTATGTTTATCGTTGTCTAGTACCCATAGTACAAGCCTAGAGCTTAGTTTGGGACTAGGTCAATTTGTGTAAGATTGTTTCCCGTTTTTTTTTTTTTTTTTTGATAGAATATGGAATGATGTGAGAGTTTTAGACAAGAATTTTACAGACAAGGCTTTTAAGCAGGTTCTTAATTTAAAAACAAAAATAAAGTTTATTTTTTATATTGTCGTTCGTATCTGAGATGACTTGTCTTTCAGGTCACTTGATGGAAAGCCCACTTGCCCATGGTATCTGTGTCTACTAGTTATGTGATTGAAAAAGACAATTAGTAAGACCTACATACATACATAACATCACGCCCTTATTCCCAAAGTGGTGTAGGCAGAGATACAGACATGCCATCAACTCTAAAAAGACTTGATAATTCTGTAACCACATTTTGCACCTCATACCAAAAAGGTTAGGTACTAGTGTATTAGTGACAGGATGCAAGCCCATCGCCTAACAATAGTACAAGCCCTCATTCCCTTAAGACAAAAACCCAAGACCTAAACCTTAATTAGATAAGCTTACTTAAACATTTTAGCCGCTTGCCTAAAAGTCCTTTAAATCCAAACAAATTTCCATCTACTTACCTACCCTAAGTACCCTAACATCCCTGCAATCCTACGTGCCATTGATTTATCATAAAAAAAATTAACATCGCTTCCCTCTTCGAATCTCCCTAAAACTTCCAGAAACATTGAACAAAACACCCAAATGAACCCTTTTATTGCTTACTATCAATTGTAAGGCCTTCTGCCTGAATTATTTAGCAAGTTCGTCCCTCTGATTCCCCAAGGGTGCTGTCTGGGTCCTCCACACTAACTGCCGTGGTCAAAGGCATTCCGGTTTTCTCACGCACCGACGTTATTTACGGATGGAGTTATTGATTTCGATGGGGTAGTGTGAAAATAACGTGGAAAATATTGAAAGTTTTATAGATCTTTAACGGTTTTGAAGCCAAAATGGAAAAAAAGGAATTCGCATAATTTCGTCATGTCCGTCCGTCCGTCGGTACGCCACCGACCGGTTGTCTTATCCCCACAATGTGAACACTGTTGCTTGGCAGGTGGTTAATGGATAAGATGGTGGTAGCGATCCGGACGGACCCTGCACAGGGTCCTACCACCACTAAAACCAATGACGGACACTTGATTCTTACTTTACAGAAGATAAGGTATTCATTTCTTTTGCAACATACAATTTATGACCGTATGATCTTTGGATTAAGAGTTAAGTGTCCATTATTGGTGCATGTCAGCTTAGAGTGTCCAACACTGGTGCCATTACCCTAGTGACTCTGAGTACTAAGCCAGCGATCCTGGATTCAAAAATCTTACTCGACAAGAATTGAATGTTTGAGTCTTGCCAGTAAACTTTGCTAACGTTACTTAGATATGCCTCCATGACATGTAACCTCTTTTTAAGTTATTTAAGTAGGGGAGGTAGGGGAGGGATGGGCACTTTTTCACTATTCATTGCATAAAAAATCAGATTTTATAGATAATCAACTTTTATTGCCAATTCTTATTGCACCACACATTTGGCTAGATATAATTTAAGAGCTTTCTTAAAAATTACAATCAGTCTCAACATTATGAGATATTTTATAAACTAAGTCAAAAGTGCCCAATGCTCCCTATGGTAGGGAGGCTTGGACATAACCTGTGGGAGGCTTGGGCACGGCCTATAAATCACTTTTTATTCTTAATGAAATTCAAAAATTTGTTAACAAATAGACTATTATTAAACTATATCAATAAAAGAAACCAAAAATAAAAAATAACAAATAAGAAACATCTTAAACAGTATCTTAACTTATCTGAGATTGGGTATAACCCATAAAGGACTACAATTTTTGTTCTTCTTCGTCAGTGAAAATTGGTGAGGTTATAAATCTGTGCGAAGAATCCTTTATACAATCTTGTTTTAGGTACAGTTGCAAACTTGATCTAAGGATTTCATATTTATCAGCAATTGTTTTTATTTTTGATCCTTTTGATACCTCTTCTATGGCTCGTAATATTAAATCTTTAGGAATTTCCCGTCGCAAGCCCTTCTTTTTGAATTTAAACGGCATCTTTCTGTGATTAAAAATAAACCAATAGTTAAAAAAATATCCTACACTGAACATAATAGGGAGCATTGGGCATGCCCAAACCACCCGCCCGTCCAAATGCCCATCACTCCCTCTGCATATATTTTCGACATAGGTTACCGGTATTTTTTTGAATCTACGTATTTAGGCTTAAATTTCAATTTAATTTATAGATTAGTAAATATACAATAGATAAATATTAAAAAATACACGTACCTTTCATTAGCTTTCTCTTTATTACGATCCGAAACCACAACAAAATATTTACTTTTACGAGCACATAACTTTCAATCGCGTTTGTGTTTTACAACTGACAGCAATGACATATAGTCTATGGATGAACAGTTTTGCCAGTCGGTAAAGTAAACTACCAAATTCAGAAAAAAATAAAATCTGTGATCAAATCAGAATAAAAGGGGGGTGCCCATGTCTCCCAACTGCTCATCCCTCCCCTACCTCCCCTACTTAGCTTATGGTGTTTACTCGTACCTATAATTAGTTGTGCAATCATAGTAGGAAAAAACATAACATCACGCCTTCAATCCTACTTGGGATAGGTATTCCCGTGGATGTCGTAAGAGGCGACTAAGGGAATAAGGGCTTGTAGTACTGCTAGGCGATGGGCTTGCAACCTGTCACTAATACTCAAGTAAAGTTCTTGGCCTGACTGTGCAAAATGTGGTTACAGAATATAAACAAGTCTTTGTAAAGTTTTTGGTATTTCTGTACCTCTGTCTTGATTTAGTAGGATTTTATAAAATGGCGGTATTCAATTGAGAGAATCCGCTAGGGATTCCGACATTTTATAAAAATTCTACTCGAACTCTATTTTAATGTAATACACTATGAATTTTCAGGGGGGGGGGGGGGGGGGGACAATCTCACACAAATTGACCTAGTCCCAAACTAAGCTCTAGGCTTGTACTATGGGTATAAGACAAGTATAAACATAGTTATATAGAGAAATACATACTTAAATAAACAGAAAAAATCTTCGCGCTCATCACACAAATATCTGCCCTTACCGGGATTTAAACCCAGGACCACTGGCTTCGGAGGCAGGGTCACTCCCAAGACCAACGTGTATATTGAAACAACTGTTCATGAACCATAGATAAGTCCATAAATATCTAAGTAGGTATGTGTTTAACTGTCTATCTATGTTGATGATTCCTAGAACAATTAAATTACCGGTAAAACTAATCAAACGCAACCAAAAATTGTATCTACATCATCACCAACCTATGGCTCGTACCTCGAGCACGCTCCAATAATCCACTGGAGCAGAATAAAATAAATGTAAGTCACGTCAAAGAAGATCGTAACGCTAATTAATACGGGCAAAATCCTCTCCCCGGGGGGTCCTCAGGCCGAGACGCGCCTTGTAATAATTATCAATAGACCCTAAGGGCATAACCGAGCCGTCCTACTTACAAAGTTCTACCAGATCAAAAATGGATCCGGAGAATATACGAAAAATACGGAAAGAAAATACGGTCTTCTTTTATGTCTGTGACGACTTGAAGGTCCTTTTTGTACCATATATCTCCTATAGCAGCTGGACAAAGGCCGGTTTCTTTGTACTATGTATATTTCAGATCTCTTTGGATGTCAGAACATTAAGTAATTAATGATTTATATTTTCTAAGAAATTCAGATGTTCAGTATTAATTCCGGTAAGGGCAGATATTTTTGTGTTGAGCGCGAATATTTGTTCCTGAGTGTTGTTTTCGTGTGTTTGTGTGCGTTCGTGTTTGGTGGATGTTTTCTATGTATGTATTTATCTATTTAAGTATCTTTATCATTGTGTAGTACCCATAGTACAAGCCTAGAGCTTAGTTTGGGAATAGGTCAATTTGTGTGAGATTGTCCCTGGTATTTATTTATTTATTTATTTTTATACATACATACATACATAAAGTCACGCCTTTATTCCCAGAGTGGGGTAGGCGGAGCTACAGAATTACCAACAACTCTTAAAAAACTTGTTGATAATTCTGTAACCACATTTTGCATAGTCAGGCTAAGATGTTTAAAAGTGTATTAGTGACAGGTTGCAAGCCCATCGCCTAACAGTACTACAAGCCCTTATTCCCTTTGTCGCCTCTTTGACATCCACGGGAAGACATGGAGTGGCACTATTCTAACCCGGCAACCACACGGAAAGTTTGATTTATTAAAAGTTACACGGTTTCAGAATAAATGATCTCATAACTTATGAAAATTAGGACAAACGAAATAGCGGCAAAAGTTTTTCGGACTTAAAATAGGTAACCCATGAAAACAGTTATTGAGGGAATAGAGATAGACGACTTCTACGCGAAAAGAGTCGCGGGCAACATCTAGTCCTTAGATTAATAATTATGTTCTATCACATTAGATTGAAAATCACTGACGTCCATTTAATTTAACCCAATGCTTTTATTATCATTAATTTTCCCTCATTTGTTATAAGTTCGAACGCCTAAGAACTGATCCCGTATTCCGGACAAAGGAATTTCCGTATATCTCCAGAAAATACCGGACGTACTTACGACAACCCATGCCGCCGTACCTTTTATTTGCATCTACGAACTTTGCCGGACCCTTATGGACTTTGTAGCGATTTTAATTTGACGCTTATCGTGTGTGGGCGAGATGCGGGTCGGCACGGATAGGTTCATTACGGAAATTTGGGGAAGCATTTCGTGTTTTGTGTGTTTCCCGTTTTATAGGTGGTTTTAGGTTTGCTAAGTGTTGCTCCTGACAAAAATATTATAGCAATGTTTTATGCTAAGAAGTTTGCTCATAAAGAAAAATTAGGAGCTTTTTTTTAAATTTTATTAACATTGTGTATATTGTATGATTAAGAGCATTGTTATCTGTATAGAAAATAATAATCACGCTTGATAAAGGTCATATAAACATTATTTTCTTTCTGCGGCGGTCAGGCAAATATAATGACTAAATGTTAAAGTTGACAGTGACAGACCAACAGAAAAGATACGCATTGATATCTTCCATGTAAAACGTCGCCGGGCTACGTTTAGAAGCGTAAAGTTGTAACTATATTCATTTATTTTTATCCGAGACAAACAGCGTAAATTAAAATACAGGATAAAACACAAATTTGCTTAATACATGCTGCACATTTAAAGCAGTTTCCACTAATGATAAGAAACAGAGTTGCTCGCAGAAAACTGAATAAAATTTAAGTTATTAAAAAAGTGCAACAGATTGTTACAATCAACAATGACGTTAATACTTTTTGATTATGATAAAGTAATAACAAAAAAGCAAGCAAAAACACAAGCAACACATTGACGTGACATTATCACGTTTGTCCGTATTTATATGCTATTTTTATCCTTATGTCCTGTCTCTGTATCTTTATGTTCTGTCTTTGTGTTTTGCCATCGGCTGTTTTATATATTTCTCAATCGCTCAAAGGTTAAATGGAAGAGACCCCTTAAAGAAATAACTTCACCTTTGTACATGCCTTTTGTATTTCTGTGTCGTTTTAAGGGTTCCGTAGGTAAACTAGGAACCCTTATAGTATCGCCATATCCGTCCGCCTGTCGGTCCGTCCATACATCCGTCCGTCCACAGCTTAGCTCAGAGACTATTGGTACTAGAAAGCTGTTATGTGGCATGAATACATCGCACTTTCAGAACAATAGTGACTCAATTCAAAATTTTAGCTTTCAAACTACAAGTCATAAATTTATTATAAAGACCTAACTCGAAATTTAAAAATGCTGAAATAGGTGACTATTCTTTTGAAGGTACATATGCATATTAGTCACGCCGAAAAGGTAATAAAATAAAATCTTTATAAAAAAACTTTACTTAATGTGTGCATGGTTTTTTTTCACCTCTATTCCATGTGTAGGGGTGCCGTTGGATAGGTCTTCCAAAAAAATTGCGCGATGGTCGATTTTTTTTTTGATTAAGGGATCCGTTTGTAAAATATTATGCTTTGAAGTGCAAACTATTGTTAGAGTCAACTGAAAAATATAAAAAAAATATAAATATCACGGGACAATCTCACACAAATTGACCTAGTCCCAAACTAAGCTCAAGGCTTGTACTATGGGTACTAGACAACGATAAACATACTTATGTATAGTTAGATAAATAAATACTTAAATACATAGAAAACATCCAAGACTCATGAACAAATAAATAAAAGAAAAAAAAAACTTAAATTAAAGCGCGTATAATTTTTTTAAAAGGAATATTATCACAACTAGACATCGTTGGTTCTTGTTGACCTGATTAAAATGTTGATACCTACTAAAAACTATCTAAGACGGCACCAAATACCTTTAAATAGAAAGTTATAATTCATTACCAAAAGCTTACAACGTTTAACCTAGTAACAAATAAAATATTACAATTGTTCTCCCGAAAAGCAACGAGATAGTAATATTAACAATTCCTTTCTACATCGGCCAGATCGGTTTCAGACAAAATGAAAACGCCATTCCTTTTGAATCCCCTGGGACGTTCGTCCGTATTCATAAAAAGGTAAAATTTCATTACTTACCCATTTTTAAGGATCCCGTAACTTAGTTGACCCAAATTTTATCTTTCGGCAGACCCTTGGGGTTTTATTATGAAGACAGGATATTGGAAAATAAGTGACAACGTTTTGAGCGCTATGATTGTGATACTCACATTAATCGTTAGGTAATAAATATGTTTGGTCGGAAGGGGTCGCCCTAGGAATAGTTTTTTGAATCATTGCCGAGAAATTCTGGTAAAGGGCCGAATCTTAAGTACCCAACACCGACGTGCATGACTCGATGTATGAATGTGGAAGAAGCTAACGAGATTTGTCAGGATCGTAGCAGGTGGAGAGAAGTGGTCTCTGCTTACCCCTATGGGAAACAAAAGTGATTTAATGTACTTGTATGTATGTGAGATGGTTGTAGGTAGTTTTTATACGTTATTATGTGGATGACCGCATCACCTATGTTTGTATTGATGAATCGTAACATAACTGGGTCATTCTTCTTTTTTACCGGCAATTGCCGGTCCTCATTTTACCATTCGTTATTTGTTAGAGTATTGATTATTAATGTTTTAGTGTTTGAATATACGTCCAAACATTTATTCATCTATTGGTACTAAATAATCTTTCACTTTCTCTATCCAGTGTTTTTTTATACGTTTGTATTTCATAGAATCGCGTGACAGAGTGGTAATACAAAATTTAGTCTCCTCTGAAAACGGCCACTGTGTCACAGTATATTCTGAACCATAAAGAAAAAAACATTATCGCCACCGAAATAATCATTAATTAGTTCAAATAAAAAATCAAAAATTAAAACCATAATTATCAATAGTTGAAAAACACAAAATATAGAAAAATTACTATGTATTGTCGGTAAAAACGTAGAACGACCCAACTAAGTTTTTATGAAAGCGACATAGTGATAATAGTCGGTAGTGTTCTGCGATCTGAGCCTTTATTCAACTGCGTTATAACGATATCGTGTTTGACGTGTTTTAGAATCGTTTATGTCACAGTCGCCATTGTTGTAAATGACATAAGAGTTATGAAAACGTTGACAATACGGAAACACGTCAAATACGATATCGTTATTACCGTGTAGAATCCCAGCCCTGGGGGGTTATTATGACCTAGCTATGCAGCTCAAAGTTATACACTGGGGGGTTATTATGACATATCTATGCAGTTCTGCTTACACTCAGAGAAAAGGACAGAGCTATATAACTGCCATAGCTCTGTCCTTTACGCTCACCGTAAAATGAACTGCAAAGCTAGCTCATAATAACCCCCCTGTCCTTTTCTCTGAGCGTAAACAGAACTGCATAGATATGTCATAATAACCCCCCTGGATATCAATAACCATAACTCCAATGTCGCACTTTTAGAATTATGTGACCTAATTCAAACATTTTCAGCTTTCGATTTCGAGTCATAAATTTGGTACTATAGAGACCTAAATCGAAATTCAAAACATTTGGATTAGGTCACTATAGTTCTAAAGATGCGATGTGTCTGTTCTTTGGATATAATTGATCATATTTCCTTGACACTGTTAAACGTGATAACAAGATTAGAAACTAAATCCTCACTAGTATAATTTTTCAAACATGACAGTTTTTTGCATGTTATTTCTCGAATCTTCGAAACCCTACGATAGTTGAATTTAAGTGCGCTATGCCTCGCCGTCTGCGCATGGGCCGCTACAAGTAATTAAGCAAGTAAGTGTATACATACATACCAATCTCCGTGTCACCGCTGACCGTCGTTCCCTTACACCATCCTTAGAACACATCATTAACTCTGTGACCCCATAACTGCGGTCTCAAACTGTTTTATTGCTTCCATGATTTAATGAAATCTTTAATACAAAAGATAAGGCCGCAATGCTCTCATAAATTGCCAGAGGCAATATTCTCTCGTCTTAACGCTTGAAATGTACGGGCTATGAAAACGGGTCACTGTTCATACTAATTTAAACCTACAGTGACCTGATAAAAGTGCTTTTGAAATAATACGCCCCTCGACTTTGGTGTATGAAACGCTTTTGTTATTGCGTTTTTAAAGGTTTGTGATGGTCGTTGAGTTTAAAATAAGGTTGTTACTGAGTTATGATAGCAGTATAAACGTTTAAAATTCCATGTTTGTTTAGCTGGTGCGAAAAAATCTTAGGGTTTTTCGTTTAGCATCCGATTAACATTCAAGATATTATGGGATTGTTTTTTTAAGCCCTTTATTTCTGATTCTTTGATTGGAATTCCTTACAGGGGTTTTCGGTTTTTTTCAGGCACACATTGTAAATAAGAATCCTTTTTGTAATGGCACATTTTCGTATAGATTACGATAAATGGACGGGTTTAGTGTCCACAACTTTTGATATTTTGTATTATTGTTTTTATGTTGTTCTATTTTGTTTTCCCTCGTGATTGTATGTGAATTCTCGGACAACATTGCCATAAAACAATAGTCTTTTTACACACTTAGCACACGTTTTTTAAGGCACACGTATTTTGGCTGTTATTTTAATGTGGGTAGTGGTTTCTGTTTGAGTAATTGTTCTGTGACATCTACCTCCATCTCGGGCTCCTGCTGAAAACCAGCGCTAAGGCCCTGCCCAGCTACCAGCTGAGCTGGTAAGCCCTTTCGGCTTAATAGTTTTTTTTAATATTCGTGTCATTAATGTATTCCTTGTATTACAGCCGAATAAGTGTACGATACTAATTGTAAATCAAACTTACCGACACTTCGTTTGTCGAAGTCGGGTCTTCCGTTCAACTTTAACCTACCAAAAAACAAAGAGCTTAACACACATAATTACCTTTTGAGTAGTCGGGAAAAAAAATGCATCTGATAACTTTGTAAGTCGGAATTCTCGAATCTAGTGTATGGCTCATACAAAAAGTTGCACGGCTGATTCGATTACGAATTCTACATATCGCACCTTCGGTAGAACAAGAGCACAATGTACAATGTGACTAAAGGGGAAATTGTGCTCTTGTCTGGTAGAACAAAGGCACAATGTACAATATTACTGAAGGGGAAATTGTGCCCTTGTCCTACCGAAGGTGCGATATATCTTGTCTTGTTTTCTACTTATTATATGAAAACGTCGAATACGCGAAGAGAGTGTGGCTAGTTTATAAATAAAATTAATAAAAAAAAATACCCGCTACTGTGACACCTAAGTCGAAGCATATTTTGGCAAACCCATCCATTAAAACATTTTGACAAATTAACATACTTACCTACTCGCATACATCATCGGGCCCGCCAACACGCGTGCTCTACTCCGCTGCATTACTTCCAATTCCCTTGACAGCAATACTAATTATAAATCGAGTCGAGTTACAGTTATGACGGATCGCGGCCGTGGTTCGGTCTGCGGTCGTAAAGTGCGTGAACTGAAGGCTTTGGGAATCTCGATGTTGGAGGCAGTTGGTCTGAGGGATAAGTATCAAGCGGGTCGCTTCAGGGTTTAATAAAACCCAAGAAGCTTGTATATGACACTGGAGATTGCAAGGCGAACAACGCCTTGAAGCCAAGAAAAGTGACCTTGAATGACGTCTCTTATGTGTTTTGTCCCTTTCTTTAGGATGAAAAGAAAGGGACAGAACAGAAAAGCAACGTCATTCAAGGTCACTTTTCTTAGCTTCAATTCGTTGTTAACCCTGCAATCTCCAGTGTCATAAAACAAGAAGAAGAAGAAGAGAAAAAGAAGCTTGTAGAAACTTCTTGATAAAACCACTTGTAAGGTCATTGACTAGCACAATGCAAGTGGATCAACTTTTTGTATTTTTGCATGTTTATAATTAATAAACTAAAAAACGACTGAACAATTTCAAAGAATCTTTCACTATTAGAATGTTACATATCACAAAGTAAAAAAAAAGAAAAGGTGAAAGGTGTTAAGGTGTAGCTGCAGACAGAGTCGCTAGCTTTAGCTAGTATTGAATAAAATAGAAATTTAATCAACGCTTACAGCAACACATTTAAAAAGAAATTACAGTTGAAAAGGGCTGGTTTTCAGAGGGACCTGTCCTCAATTTCACCATCCATACATGAAACCCAGTGATGTATCAGCGTGTTAACTTTGCAATGTATACCGAATTGTCACCTGTCACTAGTCATTGTAAAGATGGTGAAATAGGGAGCTGACCTTGCTTTGTGTGGCAACACTAGAACAAAACAATCGTTTTAGTTTAAATTCTAAGAGGGCACATAATAAAAGTCGGTAGTGCTCCGTGATTTGGATCTCAATAAATATAACGCCCATGTGTCTGTTCGTTGGATGTATTAATCTTGATAATATTTCCTAAAGACTGTTAAAAGTGAAAACACAATTAGAAGCAAAATCTCCAATAGTTTTTTTCAAACATGACAACTATTTCGCAGATTTATTGCTGAATCTTCGAAACCCTACTATCTTTAACGAAAATATTTCGTTCAATAGTTGAGAACGTATCTTCGAATCGAGATTCAAATACTTAAAACGATATTGCATTTGACGTGTTTTCGTATTGTTTTTAACTCGGCCACCATTACTGTCAAGTAAATAAGAGCTATCAAAACGTTGACAATACGGAAACACATCAAAAGCAATATCATTTTTACCGTGTAGAATCTCAGCCCTGGTAAACTATCTTTTAAATACGATTAAATGTAGTGGTTTTAAAGTAAAAAAAACAATTATTTGAATTTGACGTTGCAATCAAGGCGCGCGCAAACTAACTCATTCTCGCGTTCTCAAGCCCATATAGCCACCCCTTTTCATTCTTATGTGGGCGTGGCAGCATGTGTGGCCTCTTAATACAAACAGTGCAATGTTCATTCACACATTACAATATACGTTTGAGTTTACATTTTAATATTAATTGTGAAACTTACATGTTCCCGTGACTTGCACCACGCTACAACATTTGCATTTCGTCCGTACCTACCCTCCGGGTTGAACCTCGGCCAAATGTCACAGTACCTGGTTTCAGTACCACATTAGCTAGATCCGCGTAATCTCAGCAAAACTACGCATTAAATCGCCCCTTGTACGTCATTCCAGGGGTCCAAGTGCCAAGTTACACTGGTGTTCAATATAATCTTGGGTTTCTGATGGTAGGGAGGTTGTCAGCATTTTGTGAATAAAATGGTAATATAACTAGGAATATTTGTAATAGAAGGCTTTAAAGGGAATGTTTCGTTGTGGGTCACGTTTCAATTTTGGCTATATTTGCTGCCGATTATGTGATTTTCGGTGCGTAGTTTTAAGGACATGTAACACTCATTTTATCGAATGGTTTAATTTCGCCGAATTTTTACTTCATGGACATGAATTTCCACGTGCAGAAGTTATAATTTTTTGCTGGTCACAGGTCTAACTTAACCTACTTACATATGCTTAAGAACGAAACAATAAGGTTTCAGCAGAAAGTAGCTTTCGATGCAATGAATTTCGGTGAAACGACGGACGGATTTGGCAAAACTATAAGGGTTCCTAGTTTGACTAAGGAACCCTAAAAAACTGTGGCTACACTTCAGTATCCCTCTACCCTGCAGTTATGTAGCAGGTTGCAGTCAACTCCTAATTGACCGGCAGACAGATGCACTGCATTATGCACGCGGTCGATAGTGCCGACGCATTTCACTATTGTTTACACTTTTAGTTATTTGGCGGTATAAAATAACGGCCAATTTTAGAATTTTTGCCGTGGAAAAGTTTGCTGAAATAGTTTGGTTTTCAAAAGATTTCTGCATCATATTGTCGTTGGCCGTTTGTTTTAACCATAGAATAAAAAGTGGAGGCATAGAAAGGGCGATAAAATAAAAGGCAACATACAGATAGCTGATATACACAGTCTTATTGGGATTCGGTGTGCCAAAAAGAGACAGTTCTATAAGCTAAAATATTATGGCCGTACACTGTTGCATACTGTTACATATATAAACAACATTTATTCGTGCAGATAAGTACAAACTTACGGGCTATATCTACGACCATGGTGACATGATGGTGACCAGTTGGTGACCAGTTTACACGAGTTGACAATACCTTGGTGTGTACGGCTACGAGTAGTTTTAGCAAGTACTAGACTCTATACTCTTTCCTTTTTCAACTTATTGAACATTAATTTTGAAATTTTCGAGACAGCAGCTGACAATTTTGTTTATGCCTTAAGTTCCTATTATATAGTTTGACGTGTGAATCTCCTCACCGTAGCTCCCAAACGAATATACTGATAAAGACGCGTCCTTGTTTAAAAGAAAGCCAATTAAATCAAGAGGGTTCTTAGCTAGATTTTATGAATATATGATTGGCCGTTTAAGAGATATATACCGCTGAAAGTAGCCCTGGTGACCACAATGAGCGGTGGCCTAGTCGCTTACGGGGTCGACTCGTGATCGTAAGTTCCTGAATTCTAACCCCGCGGTCACCATGTATCAATGAGTTTTACTAACTTAAGTACATTACCCTTCTATTGCTTAATCTCTAACCAATCTTAACTTAATCTGCACATTCGACGGCACATATCCTGAAATCAATTAGTCATTCAAGTCTGTCCCAGTGCTAATCCCAAAGGCAAATCCAAGGTACAGACCAACCAGCCTTACGCGTGGATGTGTGCGTCAACATGTTCAAACAGGAATGGCTAGTGAGCCTTGAGTGTAATTTGCTGTTCTGCGCTCAGAAACCAATAGGCACTATCTCAGATTCAATAGTTACAGCAAGTTCGATCATACTCTGTTAGTAACAAGGTTACATTTGCTACAGGAGTATTGTCTGAGATACTGCTATTTGTCTAAGCAGGGTAGTGTTCACGCGGCAAACCGTCTCGAACGCGTTTGCGTTCATGTTTCTTATACGAGAAACTCAAACGCTTTCGTAAAGTTTTTTACTTTAATAATTTACACTAAGGGTACAAGTAGTTTATTCTAACAACTCTTGAAATCGATGGTCCAATTAAAATCTAGCGAGTTTAAGAGGATCGTGAAGCGTCGCTCAAATCGCGTAGCTGTCAAAAATCATCCATACAAATTTAGCTCCGGGCGATAACGTTTCTCACCCCCTAAATCAAGTCAGATTTCCACGATTTGAAATATATTTGAAAAACTAGGTCTGGACGTTCCCGTTTTTGTTTTCTTTAATTTGTTTCTTTCTATTAAATATTTTTTTCTACAACATATTCAAAAATCGTTAAAATCGGACTAGGTTTAAGGGGAATGAAACGTTATCGCATTTTGTATGGAGAATTTTAGCTTCACAATCCTCTTAAGTAGTCATAGCGTAGAAACAAAATTTAAGGTAGATTTACCCGTCGATTGAGCCCTCTTGGATAATGTCGCTCGTTCGACACCTATGTAGGGTTAGAAACGATGCATTCTACAAACATTATCATTATCGAAAATGTATTGGTCTGACGTAAGCTGCTTATCTCAATTCTATGCATTTTGACAGTTTTCGAAAATCGTTAACGTTTGCGTTATGCATCGTGTCTAGTCATCAAAATATTTATTGCATGTCTCATTACACTAAACAGATGGAACAAATGCTAAGGTATGCATGTGACGCCTGTAAGGGAACAGCAAAAAAGCGCCCATCATCATTGTCTAGGGCCCATGAAGAGTAATTGGAAACATGCATATTTTTTTTTTATTACGCTCTCTGGAAAGTGCTATGAAAGAGAGGAATAACTGTATACGCGAAAAAAATTACATGTAATTTTTTCATAACATATGAAACGACGGGACGACTTGGACGCGTTTCAAAGCGAAAAGCGGGAGCGTGCACTCAACCGGGACGAATGGCGAAAAAGAGGGGAGGCCTTTGCCCAGCAGTGGGACACCAAAATAGGGTAAAAAAATAAAAAAAAATAAATGAAACACTCTTTACTAAATCGACGACAGGAATGACGTCACAGCTGTTGTTCCATGTTTAAAATATAAGGACCTTATCAAGAAATTTGGATTTATTATGTTTAAGCCAATATCATTGAATTAAAATATTACGTAAATAAAATGAGGATGCAGAAAAAAACACCTAACTACAAAAAAGAAGGATTAAAATTTTAACAAGTTTTGACTCTATATAAAATTATAATAAACGAAAAAAAACTGAGTGTATTGCGTTTCATATGTTTTTTTTTACATTTTCTCCTAAATCGTACCAGGGTAAGGACCAAATAGTTGGACCATAGTTAAGCGTAGTTAACCATACAAACAGCAAAAGTGAAAAAGGTTCCGTTGTGACACGAAAATTAGCCATACATTTGTATGGATAATTTTCGTGTCACAACGGAAAAGTTTCATAGAAAATTTAATTGAGTGAGTTAGCCAACTTTTTGGTCCTTACCTATCAATGAAACTCAATTATGATTTTCATGCATTTTCTCTATTGTGCCAAGTGCCTTGATATCTGAGTATTATTTTTTCACCTAGGTATCTGAATATTTCGTCCCTTAGCCTATATATTTTCACCTGATTCCAAACGCTCAACATCATCACACAGCACTAATTATGTTTTAAATTGGTAGGTATATCATATGGCTTCTGTGGCGCTAGACAAGTTGCATTTGACACCACAAGCCCCACAGTGGTACTAGACAAGTTGCATTCGACAATCGTTAGCGATTATGTTTCGATTGATAAATGTATGGAATTGACGTAAGCCACCGAGATAGTAACGTGACACTTACGTCAATTCCATATATTTTTCAATCGAAACATAATCGCTAGCGAGAATCGAATACGCCTTGTCTAGCCTCACTGATTCGAGAACGATCAACACCGTACATTCCAAGAACTATGTTGGCTTGATTGTTTTTCGAATCAGGGGGTCTTTAAGGAACCGATTTAAAGTATAGTTTTGGAGGTATATGTGTTAAACCAATTGTTTTCAATTTCGTCGATTAATTTTCCAGTGTCAGTGTTGTGAACATTTCACTGCGTATAGTGTGTGGTCTTGCTCCCTGAGTTATTGTTGTGTTGACCATTGTTGTTCTGTACACGCAGATACAGGCTTGATTGATTTACCGGTAAGCTCTAACGTCCCTGAAGTCTATTCTCCGAAAGCTCTATGTCTGATAGCGATCGGATTTCAAGCGTTAACAGGAATTGAATGCGTTAGTCAGAGTATTAGTGTAGTCAAAGGGTCCTAGTAGACGGAGATTGAATTCGACGACAGTAAGCCTAGTTGGTAGACCCTGCCTACGAACCTAGCGGTCCAGAGTTCGATGCTTGGTAAAAGGAAATATTTGTGGGACGAGCGCGAGTATTTTGATCCCATAACAATAGTACGGAAACATTCGTGCGCGAGTCCAACTGGAACTGGTTTTTAGGGTTCCGTAGCCAAATGGCAAAAAATGGAACCCTTATAGATTCGTTATGTCTGTCTGTCTGTCCGTCCGTATGTCACAGTCACTTTTTTCCGAAACTATAAGAACTACACTGTTGAAACTTGGTAAGTAGATGTATTCTGTGAACCGCATTAAGATTTTCACACAAAAATAGAAAAAAAAAACATAAATTTTGGGGGTTCCCCATACTTAGAACTGAAACTCAAAATTTTTTTTCATCAAACCCATACGTGTGCGGTATTTATGGATAGGTCTTCAAAAATGATATTGAGGTTACTAACATCATTTTTTTCTAAACTGAACAGTTTGCGCGAGAGACACTTCCAAAGTGTTGAAATGTGTGTCCCCCCCCTTTAACTTCTAAAATAAGAGAATGATAGAACTAAAAAAAATATATGATGTACATTACCATGCAAACTTCTACCGAAAATTGGTTTGAACGAGATCTAGTAAGTAGTTTTGTTTTAATACGTCATAATTAATTCGTCTTGCTGCTACGGAACCCTTCATGGGCGAGTCCGACTCGCACTTGGCCGCTTTTTTTTTAATGTATTTTTTTGTCCACGAGTCACTATTCCGTGTGGTTGCCGGGTTAGAATAGTGCCACTCCATGTCTTCCCGTGGATGTCGTAAGAGGCGACTAAGGGAATAAAGGCTTGTTGTAGTTGTTGTAGTAGTATGTTGTAGGCTGTTAGGCGTTGGGCTTGCAACCTGTCACTAATACACTGGTAAACATCTTAGCTTGTCTGTGCAAAATGTGGTTACAGAATTATCAACAAGTCTTTTCAGAGTTGTTGGTATTTCTGTAGCTCTGCCTACCCCATTCTGGGAATGAAGGCGTGATGTTATGTATGTGTGTGTGTATGTAAGTTACTGTTGTGAATAAATGTTCTTCTTTCTTTTCAATGGTCATCAGCAGGACGATTTTCGTTTTAACCTAAATGACAGTGCATCAAAATTTGATGTACCGTGAGCCGATTATATGACTGTGATCACCTAGACGTGCAGTATTGCATCGGCGCATCCGCTGCAGCGCGACCCCATCGCCATCGATCTGGCTATTCTAAACGCGATCTATTTTTATCAGGCACTGCGCTCTGTTGCCGCGAGCAACCGCGTGGAACTCATAGTGTAAGGTAAATCGTCAATAAAGGCACCTAACCTATCTTTTCCCAACACTGGTTGGAAATATGAAATTTTCTGGCATTTTTGGATCAGAAAATATCACATTTTAGAAACTTAAGAGCGACTATGAAAAACCTTATAAAATGTATAAAATATTGCATTTGATAGCTGTGGATAACTACTATAAAAATAAATAAATATCACGGGACAATCTCACACAAATTGACCTAGTACCAAACTAAGCTCTAGGCTTGTACTATGGGTACTAGACAACGATAAACAAACTTATATATAGAGAAATAAATACTTAAATACATAGAAAACATCCAAGACTCAGGAACAAATATTCGCGCTTATCACACAAATATCTACCCTTACCGGGATTTGAACCCAGGACCCCTAGCTTCGAAGGCAGGGTCACTCCCAACTAGGCCACCATGTCGTCTCACTATAATGATAAATATAAGGTACTTAAGCAAAGCAGATATGTAACAAAGAATATTAGAATGAGGAAATACGTACAACATTTTTCAAAAACTATGGGGTTAATGCGGTTTTTTTCAATAGATAGAGTGATTGAAGAGGAAGGTTTATATGTATAATACTTTAATCCGGAGCGAAGCGAGGGCGGGTCGCTAGTATATAATAAAATAGAATGGTTAAGAGAGGATACGGCTTAATGGAAGTCAAGAATAAGTCAAGAATAAATTTCAGCTACGGTGTATTATTATTATATTTTGTTGGTGTTCTGTTATGTTCAGTGGTATGGGTGCCTACTTTTACTTATACCTATAGGTGCATAGTTTAAGAAAATTAAAGAATGAGCGCCGCGCCATCTCGCCAACTAACTGCGTAGTAGGCAGTTTGGCGAGTAACTTTAAAATGATTAATGCATGTGTCTTTGGAAAATAAATGAAGAAAAAAAAATATAACAGGCTGTTTTCATTACAAAATAAAAAACATTCTTTATCAGGTATCCTGTAATTGTCTGTGTCGTCCATTTGTTAGTTGTTGTAGGCATCCCGCCTTTTTTATATTCGAAATTAATTAATTTATGTATTTAGCTTACAGAAGTCATATGACATCTTTCTATTAAGTGAAGGTTGTAGGTGTTTAAATCGATGCCAGAGTTTCAGTAAGGTACCCTCCGTACTAGTAAAACTGTGTGACGGTAAACGGTATAATATAGCCCCCCTCTCCTCAACCTCAATCTTTACCGAACATTCTCGCATGCGTTATGTCCACAACTCGATTTTGGCATAAATACACCTTGCCTAAAAAACAAGGAGTGACAATAGAAACCGATTTTATTAATCCAACAACATATCAAAAATTACGAGCTTTGTTATTCCATTACTATTCGACACAAGTAACCTATATTCCGTTCTCATATATAATTCACTCTCTAAATCCATACAGGTTCCATTCGTAACAATCCCGAACTGGGAGGAATTATTGAACAACTCCGCGACAATGCGAGGCAGAGTCCACAAACTGTATCAAATATTAATCAGGAAACAATTGGTTTTCAACTAACTAAACTAACCAAGTTATTTATGCATTTTACGGTAGAAATTTGTTTAATACAGTTGATTAGGGCCCCGATTTCTCATTGTATTAACCCATCTTTCTTTATTATTAATCACACTGTTGACGTTTTTTTTTGCGTTGCCAACTCTGCGTATCTGCCAAGTTGTCCTATCCCACCCCAGAACACAATGATGCGAACTCTGTTGCTTGGCGGTAGGTTAAAGGCTATGATGACGCTATGACAGCTCATACTGTCAGTTGAATAAGAGTAGTAACGGCAACATGATTACGATATCGAAGCAAGATGAGCTAACGTAAATCGAAATAAAGGCCCAAGTCTTAAAAAGTTACATACTCGTATATAAGATCCTAGAGATAAGATGTATTTTCCTGTTACATTAATATTCATTTTTCGTTATATGTCATGTTCTTGTTTCTCTTCCATAGACGATGAAGTTAGGCACAAAATTTCACTCATATTAGAAGCAAAGCCAGGTAACACGGTTAAATATGTATCATTTGAACACCAAAATCGCTTATTACGTCAGTAAGATAAGGCTAGAATTGAGAAAAAAAGCTGCGACTGAAAATACCTTTTTCTCAGCACTGCTCGGAAAAATTAACATTCTTGGTGTGGTCTGAGGTCAGAAAACATCGCTTTTATGATAGGTCTTTTCATAAAAAATGAAATAAACTTGGCCTATTACATACTTATGGTATAAATAATTAATAAATAAAATGGTTTTAATTCCTCGCAGTAGTTGAGAAAAAACACTACCTATATCTGACTCGGCAACATTGTACTATTTATTTAGTATATGAAAATTTAGGAAATGATTCGGTCAAAAATATATCGGAAAAACCGCAGACTATCTTCATTACTGCGTTCTTCACAACCAAACCCTCCTCATGACTGTAATCAGGCTAACAGGGAAGCATGTGTCCAAAAACCACGTGTTTCCATCTTGCTTAGATGCGCCATTATTTTCCGATGCCTCCAAACGTGATTTCGGCGCAAAAAACACGCAGAGAGCTTGGATGGGGCTTGAAATGCCCTCTATCAAAAAGTTGGATGTAACGATGGAGTACGGACGGACAAATTAGATTTGTTAGTCGCTTACGTCACGTATGGAAATGTCTGAGTATTTGAACGCTTTGTTTCAAACGTGGAAAATCGAAGTTTCGGGAACTTTCTATTGGGGTTCAGTAGTTTTTGGTAAGCGTGGGTGTTCTCTTAAAAACAAGTGAATTCGTCAAAAATATTAACCAGAAAGATAAACTGCCAGTTTTATACATACATACATACTATCACGCCTTCATTCCCACAGTGGGGTAGGCAGAGCTACAGAAATACCAACAACTACAAAAAGAGTTGTTAGTAATTCTGTAACCACATTTTGCATAAACAGGCCAAGATGTTTACCAGTGTATTAGTGGCAGGTTGCAGTTTTATAGGTTTTAAGAAACGGGCGATAATTGCCAAGCCTGACGACTATGATGGGATGCCTCTCTGCTAGTAATTCCATTTTATCTATTTTAATAGCGGCAAGCAGCAATTTTAGCATTTTTTTTATGTTAAGGAGAAGGCACACGAGCACTCAGGCCACCTGATGGTAAGTGGAATCTGTGACCCATAGATATTTGAATTCTCAAGACTTTATAGTCTTAAGACCTCAAATGCGTTGCCAATCCTGAGGACTAAGATGGAATGCCTCTATGCTAGTAATTTCACCGGTTATCTTATCCCCACACCAGAACACAACAATGCGATCACTGTGGCTTGGCGGGTGGTTAATGGATAAGATGGTGGTAGCGATCCGGACGGACCCTGCACAGGGTCCTACCACCACAAATTGCATTGTTGTGTTCCGGTGTGGGGATAAGACAAAAGGTGAAATTACTAGCATAGAGGTATTCTGTCTTAGTCCTCAGGGTTGACAACACATATTGCAGTCTTGAGATTATAGTCTTCATAAATCTAATGTCTATGGGTCAAAGATTCCGCTTACCTTAAGGTGGCCTGGGTGCTCGTGTGTTTCTCCTAGCCAAAAAAAAATACTGATTGTCTTATCTCCGTCGCGGTAGGATAAAGATGATGGTGGTAGCGATCCGGACGGACCTTGCATGAGGTCCTAACACCATCGTAAATGCATTAAATCGCATCAGTCGATCTGTTTGGGAGTCACCAAGCCCAAGATGGACACACAAATAGACAGACATTGGCGTCTCACTTATTATATTCCTCAAATTTTAGTTACGGGTTACCAGAATGTGATTTTGTATTTTGTTACGTACTTGGGGGTGGGTAACTGATAGAAATGCACGAACATACCGATAATTAAGAGCTCACTTACCCGTTACAAACAATTTTCGCACAAAAAAACTTCAAATACATAGATGATCGCTCGGTTCACTCCTGTTCGTACTGTACGCTCTTCAAGTATATAATAATAACGCCGTGGGCGCTTCGCCTTTTTTACTCTCAATCCCTGAATTTTCCAGAACTCTCTCGAATGACCGATGAAATGTGACCCGCCGAGGACGTTCTAGAGAGTTCGTTATTGCGACCTTACATTAAAATAGCGATGGCCTTAAATAAATAAATAAAATGTCACAGGACAATGTCATACAAATTGAGCTAGTTCCAAACTAAGCGCTTGGCTTTTACTATGGGTACTAGACAACTATAAACTTATGTATATAGAGAAATATATACTTAAATACATAGAAAACATCCAAGACTCAGGAATAATTACTCGTGCTCATCACACAAATATCTACCCTCACCGAAAGTCGAACCCAGGACCCTTAGCTTCGAAGGCAGTGTCACTACCAACTAGGCTAGCGTGTCGTCCTTGGCCTTGAACTTGATTTATCTCGTTAACTCTACGTTGGCTCACAGGTATCATTTCTAACCTACCTACCTAACCTAACCTACTCGTAACAATACGTTATTTTTAATTCTTAGGGCAAAAAAGTTTTACTGTGCTCTAAACGGGACCCTAAAAGATGTTTTTACGCTTCGTTCACAGGTTAACAAACTGGACATTTTTCTTTTACTGGCTTTTATTAGCGATAGCTCGAATCCTTTTTAGATTGCCTCTTGTAAATAGACAAACGGATTTGTAATTTAATTAAATTAAGACAGAATAGGACAGGTTTTCGAAGTACTTTTACAGTTTGACGAAGAGCATGCAATAATGGAACATTTTCAGTACCGGTACAACATAGTACTTGTCAAGTTAAAAGACACAAGTAATTTTATATAAGCATGTAATGGAGATCAATCCATTGTACAACACACCTACAATTAAATAATAAATTATGACTTGACTCGCTTAAAAATCTTCCTATTTAAGATTTAGAGTCTAAGTAAGCATGTGACATTGGGAATTTATTGAAATGAACAGTTTAATATATATATATATTTTTTTATACACACTCTTAATAACAAAAGTTGTCTCTCCTGTGGTCAAACGGTTAAAAGCTTGTGTGCATATAAATTATGTTTTTATATGATAGGTCTAAAGCAGTCCTGACGGCGTTTTTGCGGGAATGGGCTTAGCCAGAAAATTAGGCCTTAAAAACGTTAACTTTCGGTGTGTCCACAGGAAAGACGGTAACCTAAATCTGTGTATGACCCTTTTATCGAATTTAACTTCATCGATTGTATCATCGAACGCTATTTTGCGCTGAAACTATGATATTTTCAGGATATCTTAAACATTAAATATTTGACAACACGGTGGCCTAGTTGGGAGTGACCCTGTCTCCGAAGCTAGCGGGCCTGGGTTCAAATCCCGGTAAGGGCAGATATTTGTGTGATGAGCGCGAATATTTGTTTCTGAGTCTTGGATGTTTTCGATGTATTTAAGTATGTATTTCTCTATATAAGTATGTTTATCGTTGTCTAGTACCCATAGTACAAGCCTAGAGCTTAGTTTGGGACTAGGTCAATTTGTGTGACATTGTTCCCTAATATTTATTTATTATTATTAATTACGTTGGCCAGGTTAAGGTAGAATTGTGACTACCAAAAAACTCATGCGGCGAGAAATACATTTTGATGAAATTAAAAACGTTTGTTGAAGGTGTTTTTATAGCACAAATAGGTACCCAACGAAAACTGACTAACAAAGCGAGATAAATGAAACTTCCCTTGTACATAATACATAACATCACGCCTTCCCAGATAAGTGTAGGCAGAGCTACATAAATACCCACAACTCTTAAAAGACTTGTTTAAAATTCTGTAACCACATTTTGCACAATCAGGCTAAGAAGTTTACTAGTGTATTAGTGCCAGGTTGCAAGCCCATCGCCTAACATTACTACAAGCCCTTATTTCCTAAATCGCCTCTTACGACGATATTAAATAAGATAAATTAAATGGATAACAGCCTTGGTTCAATGGCATATTTCCTCCGCAATACATAGCAGGCTTGCTTGCTAATGACAATCGATTTCGATAAGCACAAACAGGACGACAATAGACTGCGTTAGACAGGACGCGACGGGAACTGGCCGAGCCGGATATTGGCCTGAATTCGCCCGTCTATTTCAGATTACCTTGTTCGATATAGCTAAATCAATTAAGATATTTGTATTAGATATATGCCGTAAGATTACATTGAGCAATACACAACCTGGATCTGTTGGCATAATGTGTGTAAGTAATGAATACTCATTCGTTTTCTTGAAGATGATAATATGGGTATTGTTATGTCTGACAATGGCATTTGTTACGAGTAGATCGTTGAGTTTAGGTACATATATACATACATAACATCACGCCTTTATTCCCAGAGTAGGGTAGGCAGAGCTACAGAAATACCAACATCTCAAAAAAAAAATCTTAGTAATTCTATAACCACATTTTGCACAATTAGGCTGACAGTTTTCAGGTGGTAATTGGGCGTTACTTAGAACGTTTGTACCTAGTTAAGCAGTAAAATTAAGAAACGTTAACTTTTCCGCTAAGTTACGAAAATGAGCTATACTGTTATAAGACAAATGGTGGTATCTCAGACTAAACTCCTGTAGCAAGTTCAAGCATATTACTAACGGGTGAGGATTGAATCTGGTTCATTTATTGAATTTGAGATACTGCTGATTAGCGTTGAAAGAAGTATATAAATGTACGACTAATTTTCGTAACTCAGCGGAAAAGTTAACGTTTCTTAATTTTAGTCCTTAACTAGGTAAAAACTTTCTAAGAAACGCCCAATTAATAATATAGTTTATTGAAATGGAAACGCGACACAAAAGTCACTTTCTTTTTTGTTAAAACTTAAAACTTACAACGTTCATCATTGCGTAGTACCCATAGAACAAGCCTAGAGCAGTTTGGGACTAGGTCAATTTGTGTTTGATGGTTCTCTGATTAATATTTAAATTTTTATCAATAAAAATTGTGTTGGTAACTGGAATGGTTTTAATCATTTCTGGACTTGGAAATATTTAGTTCAAGTTTCAGTTAGATACTCGTACTTACTACAGTTAGGTAGGTACCTGTTTTTAGCTGTTTGATATCCTACATTATTTATTATTCTTTAGATCATAGAGTCGCCACTGAAACAAAAGAATATTCATAAAATGGTTCCGTTCAGGGACCCGCCCACCGATTCACCGATAAGCCTTTGAAACACCAACCTCTCAATAGAATGCCCCACTAAAAGAATGACCTCTTGAAACGAAATATATGACTAAGTTATTTGTTAAACTAACCATTCACTATAAGGGAACTTTAACAGCTAAAGCACAGATAACCCATATAAATAGCGCTTTGAAAAGCATATCGAACGGCTTTTCTAAGTAAAAGACTTATAAAAACTCATTTGAAACCCTTTGAATGGGATAGCGGGCCGGATCCTGGTTCCGTTTCAGTAATTTTTACGAAACCCTAATAAAATGGTATTTTTAAACCAATGACTCAATGACTTCGAATAGGCTTTATTGATCGAACTAAAAACCCATCGTTGGCTCGGTGCCTAATTACCCAACCAGATAATTATCATGGCTAGACAGCACTGTGGATTACAACTCATTTAATTTTTTAGTATCTCGAAGGCCGAACGTCGCTCGGGTTAAAAACGATTTTTTGTGAAGGCCACTTGACAAATCGATGGAGCCGTGTTCGAGAGCGTGATTACAAAATATTGCTCGTTTAAAAGTATAGGATGTATGAGTTAAATGAAACTGTTTGTAGCCTTATGGACAGTAGGTAATTGTGACCATTTTTTTGACGACACGTTGGCCTAGTTGGTATAGACCCTGCCTACGAAGCTAGTGGTCCCGTGTTCAAATCCAAGTAAGAGCAAATATTTGCGTGATGAGCACGAGTATTTGTTCCTGAGTCTTGGATGTTTTCTATGTATTACACTATACAAGTAAGTTTATCGCTAATACAAGCCTAAGTACAAGCTTAGTTTGGGCCTGGGTCAATTAGTTTCACGATTTTTTATTTTTTTATCATACATTAAACAACTGAACAAGGTTTTTTAAAGGATACAAGGTAATATAAATATATAGGTCAAGTACAGTCTACTAAATTATCCACATATTACTCGCACTACTACAGTTATCTAGTAAGGAACGTGCTTATAAAACAAACATAACATCACGCCTTCATTCCCAGAGTGGGGCAGGCAGAGTCACAGAAATACAAACAACTCTAAAGACATGTTAATAATTCTGTAACCACATCTTGCACAAGTAGGCTGAGATGTTTACTAGTGTATTAGTGACAGGTTGCAAGCCCATCGCCTTAACGTGCTTAGAATAAATAATAATAATGCTAAGGTACAATAGGTTAAGTTCAAGATTCGATAGCACTTATGTACACGTACACAATAATTTAATAAACAAATGTATTTTTAAAATCTAATATTTAACCTAAGGGTTTTCAATATTAAGAAACTGATAAATAAATGAACGAGTATCCATGGCAGCAGAGGAATTGCAGATGAGTTGCCGGTCTTTGAGAAAAGAGTACGCTGGTCTCAAAGTCGTATATAAATAAAAAAAAAACACATGACAATGTCACTCAAATTGACCCAGTCCCAAACTAAGCTCTGGGCTTGTACTATGTGTACTAGACAACGGTAAACTTACTTATATAGAGAAATATATACTTAAATACATAGAAAACACCCAAAACTCAGGAATAAATACTCGTGCTCATCACACAAATATCTGCCATTACCTAGCTTCGAAGGCAGGGTTACTACCAACTAGGCTAGCGTATCATCAATCTAATATTAAACCTCAACCTCCATAGTAATAATAACACATCACAATTTATTTCTGCAAGCTAGCCGTCTGCCACGGAATCGCTGAAATATGACAACTCGCAGCCAGAACTCCTTGAAATAGGTCTTTGGTATTTTCACCACAGAGTAATCACATGACACCCTGTGGCGAGACTCCAACACCTCGATTTATGGGGTAACTCCGTCTATTTCTCAATATTCTGTCTCTCCATCTATCTATTCTTGAAATATTTGAACTTTATTATCAATCGGATTATTGCCACTGGAGATGTTAATTTTTTTGGGTTAAAAAAGTATCTTATGTGGTCATCATCATACATACCTAACATCACCCCTCATTCTCAGAGTGGGCAGAGCTACAGAAATACCAACAACTCTAAAAAGACTTGTTGGTAATTCTGTAACCACATTTTGCACAAACAGGCTTAGATATTTACCAAGATATTAGTGACAGGTTGCAAGCCCATCGCCTAACAGAACTACAAGCCCTTGTCCCTTAGTCGCCTCTTACGACATCCACGGGAAGACATGGAGTGGCACTATTCTAACCGGGCAACCACACGGATAACACGGTCAACGGATAACGGTGTTCATCATCATTTTATTCAAATCCTTTAAGCCGTTACACATTTAAAAGTTTAACATAACAAACTTTAATACTTATAGCACACTGGTTTCAAACTGCGACATCGTCCGCGTGGATTTCGATTCTAGTTATTCCGTCGGCAGCTTTTAAAGTTTCTGGGATGAAAAGAAGTCTTGTATTTTTTCAGGGTATAAGTTGTCTTTATTCCAAATGTCATCCAAATCCTTCCACCTTAAGCCCTACTGGTAACTGGGGTCAGACAAATTGTAATCGCAAGTCTAAGATTGTAATCCTAAGACTGCAAATATGCGTAGTCGTATCAGTAGCATAAGCATAGAAAAATTAGGAAGTAACGATATACGAGAACTTAGGTACAATATTTATTTTATCAAGCAAAATCTGTGCACGTGGGATATTCAACGATTTTAATCAACGTGTTTCAGCTGATATAAAATTTTAATACACTCCCGGTGAGCGCTGTCTTTAGAAGGTAGGAGGTGACTTTCATTTAATAGTTTAGTGTTTAGGTTCGGTGTACATTGGAAGGAGAACGAAGTTAGATTATCTTTAAAATATTGCTTATTCTTTTTTTTTGTGTTCTAGATTTTTGGGTTCCGTACACAAAGGGTAAAACGGAACCCTATTACTAGGACTCCACAGTCCGTCCGTCCGTCTGTTTGTCCGTCTGTCACCAGGCTGTATCTGATGCGGTGATAGATACACAGTTTAAATTTTTGTTATTTGTTATTCCAGAGAATGTGAAAACGATGGACAGCCGAGTACCTATTATTAGTACTCTGGTTTTACTGTACAGTCACGGTCATTAATATCTATACAGCCATCGCGGCAAATATATACATGGGCCTTATTACCAGTGGCATAAAGGTGTATAGATATATATATTTATGCCCCTGTACTTAACTAATGTCTACATGATGGTATAAAACAAATTCGCTTTCAGCGTCCTTTTGTCTTTCTATCCGTCTGTCTACCGCTAACTCCTCAACCACGCAATGGATTTTGAAGCGGTTTTCACATATAAGGTTTTTATATATAATACATTCTGGTTTGTATACAGTCAACACAATGACCTTATTGCCAGTGGCAAAAAGGTGTATAGATATTTTGACGTCTTGGGAACGTATATATATCTATGCCTTTGACTATAGTCAAAAGGGAACTCTCATAAACCGAAGCAAGATACGTTGCTAGTTGTAAAAAAAATATATGAGAAAAGCCCGAAACAAACCTTTATTTAAATCATATCGCTTCAAGAAGTCATAAAGTGTCATAATGGGACATTAGTTTAATGAACTTTAGTGCTAGGTAAAAATGGCTTAATATTGTCAATTTTCCAACAAAAAAAAAACAAATATGGAAAGTTGTTTAATGTGTCTTCGCCTTAAGCCTGAGTTCATTTTACGAGCTAACTCGCTCGAGATTAATAGTTGCTCAATGGACTCAGGTGGCTCATGCTCAAAGGAAAACTTCCATAAAATGCTAATCTGCCTTCGACTTGCTCTTTTCATGGGTTTGGTTATAAGTTATAAGTTTAACAAGTTTATGGGTTGGTTGAATCTTCCTGTTTAGTATACGTTAACGTAGTTAAAATTGTTTTTTTTTCTAGTGGCGTAAGGAAAAACTTAGTAATTTATGCCCGTTTTTTTTCAACTCTAAGTTCTAGATATCTAGTAGTAGTCGTAGTTGTAGATATTTTTTGAAAGTTACTCCATTACGTCCCGAACAGAAGACTGGGAGAGTTAAAGGTGACGATATCGGGTTAACGAATCGGGTTTCGCATTTATAATAATACTAGCTTAATTATAAGCTATCTCCATTCCAAATTTAATCCTATTTCGTCCAGTCGTTGCAAGGTATAACAAACTAACACCCACACACAAATTTTCGTATTCATAATACTTATTTTAATAATAGTAAGATAGGAAGACTGTTGGCCAGCCCGGAACTAATATAAAAAGCGGCCAAGTGCGCGTCGGACTCGCCCATGAAGGGTTCCGTAGCAAAAAGACGACTTATGCCGTATTAAAAAAAACTACAAACTAGATCTCGTTCAAACCAAATTTCGGTGGAAGTTTTCATGGTAATGTACATCATATATTTTTTATGTTTTATTATTCTCTTATTTTAGAAGTTACAGGAGGGGGGGGACACGTTATACCACTTTGGAAGTGTCTCTCGCGCAAACTATATTATTTAGAAAAAAATGGTATTAGAAACGTCAATATAATTTTTGAAGACCTATCCATAAATACGTATGAATTTGATAAAAAAAATGAGTTTCAGTTCTAAGGGAACCCGCCAAAATGTATTGTTTTTTTTTCTATTTTTGTGTGAAAATCTTAACGCGGTTCACAGAATACAACTACTTACCAAGTTTCACCAGTATAGTTGACCAAGTTCACCAGACTGTCAGACATGACGAATCCATAAGGGTTCCGTTTTTTGCTGTTTGGCTACGGAACCCTAAAAAAGAAGAAAAGTTTAAAAAGTGTAATATATGAGTCAAGCGTTGCAGTTTTTCCTCAACCATCTGAGTGACGTTTTAATGTAGTCGAACGGATTTATTCACAGCTTCCCTGCGATGCTGATGTATCGGCCTTTGGAACTGAAGTGGAATGGACCGGAATTGAGATAAAAAAAAACATTGTATTTACACGATTTTTTTTTAATTTTGTATTGGATCCAGTAGATTTATTTGTTAACATGTATTTTATGGGTGAAAATGAAAATTAAGCATGAAAAAGATAGATCTAGTTATAGTCATAGTTCTAGATTAAGGGCTGACAGAACAACTACAATGATTACAACTAGAATGGTAAGGTGTATTTTGTCAAATTATTTATAGACTTATTAGAGAAAAAGGTCCATGAATATCACAAACGAGGACGATTGTTCGGTTAAACAGTTAATACAATAGAAACAATTTTCTAGTTTGTTTTTCCATCATAAAAATAAAGGAAAATCTATTTTATTTCCTTTGCATTAGGTCTATTATTCTTAGGAACGTATTATGTATATTTTTTGTACGAGAGGCCTTAGGAAGGTATACTATTGCTAATATATAAGAGACATGTTTTATTCTATTCGCTGTCGAGACCCTTGGTCCGTGGGGTCCTATCGCTCTAAGCCTCTTCAAAGAAATTTCAAAGATGCTCATTGACGTCGATAACGGAAATGCTGCCAGAATCTTCGTTAAAATGCCACTAGGACTTAGCTTTGTAGTTTTAGCTTAGTTTTAGTTTTAGTTTTATTTTATTTATTTAATCTTTATTGCATAAAAGAGTAAACTAAATATACAAAAGGCGAACTTAATGCCGTAAGGCTTTCTCTACCAGTTGACCTTTAGGCAAAGCAGAGATTGTAGTGGCGGTGTAACATAATGTCTAACTTACATTGCTATATTAATATAAAAACATTCACTGCACTAAAAAATAAATTCATAGATGTATTAAATAAAGTTTTTATTTTTTACATGTAAGTTTTTAGATTTTGTTTTGTAATTAGTAGGTACTTTATATGGTTAATAAATCTAGTATGTATAAAATAATAATGGCGCAAAATTTTTGCTATACTCTCGTACGGCCCAACGGCCTAAATTTAGGACATTTGTCAAAGTGACTTTAAACTTTAGTTGACTTACACAAGGTTCTTTTTTGAACTAGTAAAATTTGACGTGGGCCTCAGGAGGATAAAATATTTCTAAAGCCGTCTCTAAACACGCCGCTGTCATAAAACGACATAAGTTTCCAGCTGACCGCGTCGATAAGGCCGGGTCCTCACTTGAGCAGGGTCCGCTTCAAAGGGATAACAAGTCACTTTGATAACTCGCCCTATTGTTATTAAAATATGAGGCGAAATTTCAAGTTTGTGGAGTATGTTTTTTTACATATTTTTTTTAATTTTTGTGGCGTTATGATAGCAAAGATAATTTTATATTTCAAATTATAGTTGTTGCTGAATGCCGTGTGGTTGCCGAGTTAGAATTTGTCCACTCCATGTCTTCTCGTGGATGTCGTAAGAGGCGACTAAGAGAATAGTAGGGCTTGTAGTAACTGTTAGGAGATGTGGTTGCAACCTGTCACTAATACACTAGCATAATCCTTGTCCTGTTTGTGCAAAATGTGGTTACAGGATTATAAACAAGTCTTTTTAGAATTGTGGTATTTCTGTAGCTCTGCCTACCCCACTCTGGGAATGAAGGCGTGATGTTATTTATGTATATAATTATAAATGATTGATTGTAAATTATAGACTGTGTATGGTATTATAAATTGCAAGTTGCGAATTGTAAATAATTGGTTCATACCAGAATTATTTCATTTCATTACATTATGAAATTTTTGTGTCCGACCGATTTTTTCCTAAGAACTTAAGCTTGAAAATATCCGATTTTTTGTCGGTATGATCATCGTTCAATATTTTTACCGATCTATATAAATTTTGGCACAAATATAACCAGGAGATGGATCTAGGGTATATTGTCACCAAAAAAAAAACATTGACGGAATAACTAGAAGCCAAAAATTAACCTAGTATAATCGACTTGCAATTCATACATTCAGCGACTCTATTCTATTGGCTTATTGCCTTTGACATGTTTTCGTATACTTTAAGTCGGGCGGCAATACTTTCAAGTAAATAGGAGACAATAAAAAAGCATATCCAAAGCAGTATGGATTTAACGAGTAAAATACGGCCCAGGGCCTCTGTTCTGTCCTCTGTTTGTTAATTGTTTTTAACTCGGCTGCCATTACTGGGCCTCTATTCTACTAAGTTCATGTCACAGTTGCCATTATTGTAATTGACATTATTATCGTAATTGAAGTTATCAAAACGCCATTATTGTAATTGAAGTTATAAAGTTGACAATACGGAAACACGTCAAAGACGATATCGTTATCACCGTGTAGAATTCCAGGCCTGTCAAGTTGACAATACGAAAGCATAATTATCAAAGGGGAACATGTTAAAATTCCGAACGCTAGTTTCCGGAGCTATTTTAAATTATAATGGATAATTTAAGTTGCTATACGTAGGTAAGATTAGGTTTGATTTATAAGCGATATCAAAAAATTAAGTCTTTTATAAAAAAATAATAATTCGGAATTATGATAATAAATTCGGAATTTCGATCAATTCGGAAATATGACTCTTCAGAATTGAGTAGTGTACCTGCATCAATTATTCCAATAAGCGTAGTTCAGTCGACCTTACCTCGGCTGCACACTTTTGTTCTTTGTCGCTTTAACGACTTTGGCGGAATAGTATAGCAGTTCAAACATGCCGTAAAGGTGACAAAGCACTAAAGATCGACCGTACCACCAAAACAAAACAATATCGTGTTCACATCTCAACCGACTTGATACTTCAGAGTCAGCTAGTGTTTTCTTTGGTTGTACACTGTTTTAAAGAAACTCTTCACAGAATGTATCACTCCGCAAAATTTTCATTTCCTAGAAAGCTAATTTCTGCTGTAACCTTACTGTTTTCAGATTATTTTTTGGTAGTCACAGGTCTAACCTAACCTTACCTACGTAACTCATGCTTAAGATTACCTGAAAATATTAAGGTTTCAGCAGAATTTTCTATGTAATGAAAATTCTGCGAAGTGATACGTTCTATGAAATGACTTTCTGTGAAGCAAGGGGACACCGTTTTATTTTAAACTAGTACTTTCAAATGCAAAGATTCGATCGAAAATTCAATCCCACACATTAGCCCAAGTGTGCTGACTCTCAAACAGAGCACAAAGGTCTGTGGTACTATTCCTTAACCTAGACGTTTATAAAAACCAGTATATTCTGATCCCTGGACTTAGCGACTATAATACGAAACCGCAGATCAAACATTTCTGGCCATTTATGTGGGTGGACCGGCGTATATGATCTCTGCTTTGAAACTGTTGTTATGACACTGGGGTTCGTAATGAAATGGTTTTGATGGTGATCTTAAAGTTGTGTTAGAGAATAGCCAATGTATATAGAGCTAAGGATGTGGCCAGAAGGAAGCGTTACTTTTCCGCTACGAATACTATTACGGAATAGGCAGAATGCATTTCAAACACTGGCATGCAAATTACCTATCTAATTGGAGCGAAATAATTGTGCAACCAACGGTTGAATGGACGAACACTTTCAGAATTCCTTTTGGAGTGAAAAATATTTGATGGATAATTAAGTTACGGATATAAGCTCGCTTGCACCCCTTAGCTTGCAACTATGTCAAAAAGTCTTTATAACTTTTACGTCTATACTCAAACTCTTAATTTAAGATATACAGTCAGCAGCTGAAGATGGTGGACAGTCCAAGAGCTCAAATCATCTACACATGTACTTATTCTTTTGACAATTGAATCGTGTACGATGTAAGTACTTTAAAGAGTACACATACTTCTGTCGAATAGATCAGTAATAATACAATATAAAAACTATTGAATAATAGAAGGTGCAACAAGGATAAAACCACTGGTGGAATTACCTACTAGCAAAGAGGCATTCTATCTTAGTCCTCAGGGTTGGCAAAGCATTTTAGGTCTTAGGATTGTAGTCTTGTGATTACAGTCTTGAGAATTCAAATGTCTATGGGTTTCAGATTCCACTTACCATCAGGTGGCCTGAGTGCTCGTCTACCTTCTCCTTATCATAGAAAAAAAAACATCAGCCTATCTATTTTGGAGTCTAGGAACCAATAAGTGATATCTTAAAGGATTAGTATTTCTATATTCTGCATTTTTATTACAGGAATTTGTCAAATCGCTGTTATTAATTTCAATAACCGAACTGGGCTGTGATTCTACACGGTAATAACAACGATCAACGTTTTGATAACTCTTATGTAATTTACAAAAATGGAGACTGCGAAATTAACGATTCTAAAACACGTCAAACGCGAGATCGTTATAACGCAGTAGAATAGAAGCCCTGGAATGTCACAAAACTATGTGGTTGTGTTTGAACTCTTCCTCTATCTTTGTGACGTGATAACATTTTAAGGCGAATTTGGGTCCACGCATCATAGGTAACCGATAACATATCGCTCGTTGGTCACATAACATGATTTCTCTATACGCAGTCAAACTGTGCAAACGGTTTTGTGGGACAATATTTTATTGTAACATTGTAACCAACTGATTTGTTAATAAATTGTAATAAATAAATAAAAATCCTTTGTTTCTTCTCGAGAACAGCTCCAAGAATTTTGCTCTCCACAGATACAAATAATAAACTTTGACATTTCCGATCTCGCTATCACCAACACGTGGCCTTACTCGGTCGTTATCTAAATCAAGAGTCCGCCGTCGCTCAGATTTAAAGGATTTGCACTAAATGAAGGGAAGGGTCAAGGCATGTCGCAGTATAGGCATCCCTTTTACTCGTGCTTCGAAACTAAATCTGTAGAAAGAGATGAAGATAATGTGACATCGAAGTTTGATTTTACCTTGTGGATAAATTAGACCCGGTTTAGATATCTTGGTTCAGAATATGATATTTTTAAGCCAAAGTTATAAATACCATATATACACACATAACGTCACGGCTTTATTCCCAAAGTGGGATAGGCAGAGCTACAGAAATACCAACAACTCCAAAAAAACTTGTTGATAATTCTGTAACTACGTTTTGCACATTCAGGCTAAGATGTTTACCAGTGTATTAGTGACAGGTTGCAAGCCCATCGCCTAACAGTACTACAAGCCTTTATTCCCTTAGTCGCCCTTACAACATCCAAGGGAAGACATGGAGTGGCACTATTCTAACCCGGCATCCACTTGGAATTATAAATCCCTAAGCAAATAAATCGGTCAATTACGATGGTTTAGATTATAAATTAGATTGTTATAATAAAACTACTCGAAATACACAAATCGCTATAGGTGAGCGTATAATTTTCGATGAGTTCCATTCCATCATTAGATCCAGATCTAATGGGTGATCCTGAAGATTATGTACCGTTTCAATGAGTACAGTACAGAGTTATTATTTTAATAAATATAGAGTTTTTTTTGCCAGATCAACACAGCATCATTTCAAAAACTTACTAGTTTTGTTTCAAGTTCAAAGGAAATGTATTAAAGTCGAATTTTAAATACAGTTGTTGTTTGAGTTAATGCTGTGTTGATCTGGCAGTGCGATATTGTCTTTGACACCTTTTGGTTTGCTAATTGTTAATAACTCGGCCGCCATTACTGTCAAGTGAATAAAAGCTATCGTAACAATAAACACGTCAAAAGCAATAAAGTGTAGCCTTGTTATTTTACTATTATAATATTATTTAACTTGGCCCACTAATACACTAGTAAACATCGTAGTCTGATTGTGCAAAGTGTGGTTGCAGAATTATCAACGAGTTTTGAGTTATTGGTTTTGTAGCTCTGCCTACCCCACTCTGAGAGTGAAGGCGTGACGTTATGTATGTAACTTAGCCCATTCAGTATCTAGGAATACGCAAGTCATACATGCTACGACGGTGCGTCGTAGCATTTAAGCGTAGGGCTACATCTAAACAAGTAGAGATACAAATGTTGTCAGAAAGATGCATACAACCTACGTAAGCTACACTGTGTGTTCTATTGATAAGTTTAGTGTTCTGCCCTCTTCAACAATATGTCAGATTGAATTGTCAAAGTAAATGCAATCCTCTCTTGTCAGTAATAAGGTTGTGATTGCTACAGGAGTTCTATTTGAGATAAGGCTCTTTGGCTTAGCAAGACAGTATTATATCATTCCATTTATTTAAACTGTTTTGTTCATTTATTAACACGCAATGTAATAACACTTTAAACTATTAAACTAAACGCTTAACCTTGTTAATTTATCCTAATCCAACAGCAACTGTGTACGACCACTCTTTTTGGCACACTGAATCCCAATACGACCGTGCAAATCAGCTATTTGTATGTTGCCTTTTTTTTGATCGCTCCTTCTATGCCTTTAGTTCTTCAAAGTTTTAAAGGGGAAGCCCGTTGCTTATTCTATAGCACAGATTTAACCTATTTAGGAAAGAGTTCTAGGTGTAAAGCCTGACAAGATTCACTTTCGCCCTATTTCAATACAGATTTGTATTATTTAAATGTAATCTTGTCAGGCTTTACCGTGGTAAAAGATGTTTTTTTTCTTAAAATCGAACAATATAGTCTGTTTGTACGCGGAAGTTGTGTGTGTGCGATGTGTGTGTGTGTGTCTCGTAGACAACCGCTTGGCGGGAGATTTCCACGACCATATAATGCACTCGTACGGGATAAACGCTGTAATGTGAATGGAGACTTGCCACAGCATAGTGTACCCACAGAAGGGGAATTTATTTGTCAGCCAAGGCCTGTTGGGGTTCGATCCCAATACGTTTTCCGTTTCAGTCTCCTGCTTTACGCATTTCATATTTATTACATACATACATACATAACATCACGCCTTCATTCCCAGAGTGGGGTAGGCAGAGCTACAGAAATACCAACAACTCTAAAGACTTACTGATATTTCTGTAACCACATTTTGCACTAACATATTCATATTTATTGTTTTATATAATACTAGGTTCTATCGTTGAACGCAATATTTATTAAAAAATGGCTGTCTGTTGAGTTTCTTGAGGCGTTTCTTTTCGGTAGGGGTCTCCTCTTGGAAAGCGCTGGTAGAATGCTTCTTACTTACTGAATAAACAACTTTTATCTTTTAAAGGCAAATTTTGTGTGATGAGCGAATGGATTTTTCTGAGTCTGGTTTTTTGTTTGGTATTTAAGTAATTATTTGTTTAGCTAAGGTACTTTTAGCGTTGTTTTGTGCATAAAGCACAAGCGAGCTTAGTTTTGGACTAGATCAATTTCTGTCTATTTCAAATTCATTATTTACTACATTTTGCGCACTACTCCGTCCGCAAAGAAGTTATGGGGAATACCCTCGGAAACTGCCCAATTTTTCAGGATAAAAATAATCTATCTGCGTGCCTAATTTCATCCAGATCTATTCAACCGTATTATTATTAAGAATAATTTATACATAAAAATAAAATTATAAGCATTACAGGGATTCTACACGGTAATAACGATACCGTCTTTGACGTGATTCCGTATTGTGAACGTTTTGATAACTCTTATGTCATTTACAATAATGGCGACCGAGTCATAAACGATTCTAAAACACGTCACATGCGATATCGTTATAACGCAGTAGATTAGGGCACCAAATCGCTTAACAATGTTAAATTTAATATAAATTTCACTTCTGCGCCCGTGCACCCTGTGCCTTATCGCGCATCGTTCACTCGATACATCGGGCGCGCACGTGTGCAATCGCCCTAACTTTCGGGCTTTCAGAGCGTTACGTGCTTTAAGGGCCTATTTTGGAGATTCTAGCCTTTTTTGTCTTATTTGTGGGGACACGCTTAAATAAATCCAAATGGGGCTTTGGGTTTCTTTAGCACATTTTGAATGCATATAATGTATCTCAATCTGTATGTGTGTATAATGATTAATGTTGTAAGGGTCTCTTTCGTGGTTAAATAAGATGAGGACAAAAAAAATATTGATAAGGCCTAAAGACCTCTTGACATTGCTTAAACTTCAGGCCTTGTCGATTAGAGTCATAGGTCTATGTCATCTGTTATAAAAATGGCGTCTATTTTTAGGGTCCCGTACCAGACGCCGTCGGAACTCTATTACTAAGTCTCCAACGCCCGTCCATTGAAATTTTCACACAAATTAAAGAGGAATACAAGAATGATACGGAACCCTTCGCGTGCTGAACTCGCATTTGGTCGGTTTTTTGTATAAGTTCACATTTAAGACAGTGTTTTTTAATCTGACTGAAGAAGTTCGGGAGTGTTTATAATTATCTATGTATGGTATGTATCGATATGACGCGTTAGCCTAGATGGTAGTGATCCTGCCTACGAAGCAATCAGCCCAGGGTTTGATACCTGGTATAGGGGAAATGTCTTGGATATTTTCTACGAAATAAAGTATTTATATAAGTATGTTCTCTAGAACACGTATTACAAGACTAGAGCTTTCTTGTCTGGTTTTGTAGAATAAACACTTAAAAAAGCATTAAGGTAAACGCAGCTATCAACGACCCATCGAAAATCTGCAGGTATTACCGACCCATTAGTGTAATTCTAAATTTTAACGTTTCTGCAACTGTTTGAGCCACAGGTAATAGAAGAAATACACGCGTTTGTTTGTTGAGCATCGGATAAACTTACTTTAGTGTGCGTGGCAGTGCGAAAAGGAGATAAAATACATCAGTTTCTGTGCGGCCGGCGTGGACGCAGGTCTTGTCGTACTGGCCCTTGTTCCGGCAGGTAAGTACCCAATTTTTCTGCTTAAGACATTTAATGCATATAAACGATATCTACAATTATCGTGTAGTATTAAATGTATTCATTTACTTATAAATTCTCGAATTTGTAATGCATTTTATTGATAAAACGTCACTTTATATGATAAAACTTTAACTGAAAATAGGGCGGTGATAGCTTCTTCAATTTTACTAGTTGCAGCCATTAACGACCCATGAGTCGGTAATGGCCGCCACGTAGACTTTCGTTTTTATATCTTTTCTGTTGAAATTTGACAATTATCCAAGTATTTGTATAAACCATTTTAATAACAAACAATCAGCCTTTGTATAAATCAATTAGCGTTATACAATATTTTGTGTAGTTTTCTTGTTTTTGCGTTGTAAATTTATTGAAAATGACTACATTATTCATAACTCGATTTACTTTAGAGACAAAAATTAACTAACCATAATTTAATAAAACGTTGTTTTCGTAGTTAAATGTTGTATTACTTTAATCAATCACGGTCTCTTTTACAGTCAGGAAACCACTGATTATAAATATTATGTACTTTTTATGAGTCGGTAATACATTTTACTATTATAACTACATATTCTATTACCGACTCATGTGGGTCGGTAATAGCAACGATGGGTAACTATTAGCGACCCTACACAAATTATTATACTCAAGTATTTCATGTTAAGTAATATTATTTATGTTGGTGTACATTGGTGGTCCAAAATTTGACGATATAATTGAGAATCTAGATGCCTCATGCCTAGGCCAATCTGAAACACCCCCGTGTATGTTAATTTGAAACTTTTGAGATGGGTCAACAAAAAACAGATTATTTAATTCTGCGATGGTATTAAAACCGATTGGTTTATAACAGTGTTTTTTTCTGAAAGTAGTCCAATAAGGGATCTTTTGTATTTTTATTAAAGTATTTTTCACCATTTACAGTTGTATCATTTTTTGACAGTCGTTAATAGCTGCAAAAAAAACGTTAATAGCTTCACAGCTGTTACTATGGGTCGGTAATAGAAACAATCGACTTACCCACTTTATTAATTATTTTTCACAAGAAAATGCTTTATTTTGAAGCATTTAACGTGGTAAATATAAACCCAATATTCAATATTACCATATAAAAATAATAAAAATACTGTGACGGCTACCAATATTCCTAATAAGTATGATCAATTTCAAAATTGCCTTACGAGGGTCGTTAATAGCTGCATTTACCTTAAAACGGATTTTACATGCCCCGTGTTAGGGCATTTATCAAAAAAGTGTACAGGACAATAATTAAGAAAATGTGACTTTGAGAAAAATATTCCGTGTGGTTGCTGGTTGGAATAGTGCCACTCCATGTCTTTTCCGTGGATGTCGTAAGAGGCGACTAAGGGATGTAGTTCTGTTAGGCGATGGGCTTGCAACCTGTCACTCAAACACAAGTAAACTTCTTGGCCTGATTGTGCAAAATGTGGTTACAGAATTAGTGATATTCTAGTAGATGACTTTGCGAAAAAAAGTGCAGCTGGTAACAGACACTCAAGTTCCTGACATGCTTTGGCGGATTGCCTTATTGCGATTCCTGTAAGAGGAAAATGAAAAGATATCCATGTTTTGTCTCTATCACCGACCGGGCATGTTTTCAAGCAACAAGTGTGCCAAATGTAAAGCGGTCAAATTGTGTACATTTTGACGTCATTATATATTTCTCTTATCCCTGATCGCTCGGTGTCAAATCTATAACTACTTGTATATACTGTATCTATGCCGAAACTTGTCTAAAAAAGACGAAAAAGTGTGTATTTTTACAGAAACCATTTAAAGGCCCCGTGTGGTTGCCGGGTTAGAAAAGTGCCACTCCATGTCTTCCCGTAGATGTCGTAAGAGGCGACTAAGGGAATAAGGGCTTGTAGTACTGTTAGGCGATGGGCTTGCAACCTGTCACTAATACACTAGTAAACCTCTTAGCCTGTTAGTGCAAAATGTGGTTACAGAAATATCAGTAAGTCTTTAGAGTTGTTGGTATTTCTGAAGCTCTGCCTACCCCACTCTGGGAATGAAGGCGTGATGTTATGTATGTATGTATGTATTCAAAGGTTGAGTTTGGTTACACTTTATTTACTTAGCTTATGGTGAAACGAAACACGCGCAAATGCCAAACATACACAGCTTACTCAAACATAGGAGGACCAAAAAACAGGATAAAGGAAAAGGTTAATGTATATAAAATATAAGGTGAAGGGTCGCAGGGCGCAGCTGTTGTCTCGCAAGGCATTTAGATTGCACCCTATGAGGACAATAGGTATCTTTAGGCACTAGTTCCACCGCCGACGATCAGCGAGAAGCGAGTAGTCAGCGATTATGTAATTCTGGGGTTACATACGCCATCTCTTGCCCAGATACTTAGATTTTTTAATTTTTCAACTTGCAAACATTTTGTGTTACGGTTGCAAAATAAAATTAAACCAAAAGGATGAATTGTTTAACTGCTTTATTGCCAAACATACATAGGTGCAAATAATTGAATTGGGTTATCTGTTTGTTTGTTGAAATATAAAGTTATTTTCTGACTTTGCTCGCGTTCAATATGACTGAGAACGATTCTTACCTGGTTCGATCTCCATCAGTTTTGTACACCGATTCTGCTGCATTTAAACGGAATATTGGAATTGTTCGTTTTATAAGATGATATTTTTTGAATTCTCTATCGCAGGCTAAATTACGTGATAGGTACCTTTAGACACTTGTCCCACCGCTGATGATCAGCGAGAAGCCAGTAGTCAGCGATCATCTAGTAAGAGGATTGTGAAGCGATGCTTAAATCGCGTAACAGTCACAAAATAATACATACAAATCTCCGGGCGATGACGTTTCTCACCTCTAAATCTTATCCGATTTCCACGATTTTTGAATATGTTGTAGATATTATGAAAAACTAGATAAAACTAAATATTTTCACGGAAAACGTGCAGACCTAGTTTTTCATTTGTAATATACATATTCAAGAATCGTAAAAATCGGACAACGTTTCAGGGGAGAAAAACGTTATCGCACTGTCTTTTGTATGTTTTTTTTTTGCTTCACAGTTCTCTAAATGTATGCGTCTTTCATTGACATGGGATCTATAACTTTTGTTGGACAAACTAGTAAAGTGACAGTTCAATATTCAAAATTGAAATATTTTTTTAGTAAAGGCCTCTTTTATATGTCGGTAATATGGAGTGAATTTACTAGCGCTTCGGACGAGACCAACTTTGCGGAGAAGAAGCGCCACAATAAACTCCAGCAGAAGGTCATTTTTCAATGATAAAAAACATAAAAGTACAAGGTAATCAAGTAATACTTAATTAATAATTACACAGTAGGCAGAGCTACAGAAATACCAACTACTCTAATAAAACTACTTGATAATTCTGTAACCAAATTTTGTTCTAACAGGCTAAATAATAACTATCAAAACTAATACAAATAAAATCATTACAAATGTAAGGTACATAACATTAACCTTAAAATAATGATTATAGTGGGACAACACGAGGTCTCTACGTCAAAAGCCATAATTAGAATAATTAACTGAACAATAAGTTCTTGCAAACGTAAGCTGACCGGAACCCATGAACAGCACCCGTTTACGAGTATATACTTAGGAGAAATTGAGCCACTTTCTATGGAAATTCAGTACTAAGTAGCTCGATTTCTTTGCTTCCAAGTGTATATGCTTAGATGAAAACAAAAAGAGAACGATATGATACTAGGCGCGCGGGCTTGAGCGCCTCAATATAGGCGCTGAGCGCCTATTCCGAGTCAGTTGTCCGACGGCCACCGATCAGTCAACACGTGTTTGGGCGAGATAGCGTAATATTAAGAACGCGAGTAACACGATTGCATATACGCGTCCTGTCATGTTTTGTGCCATTATTGCGAGATAATATTGCCGTCTCACTTACGCAACGATGTTAGCCATCAATTTAACTCTATTGCTGCTTAGTGCATGTATTTCTTATACATTCTTTTACAGCTGTGTGTGTGGTGTTTGCGAATGTAGGTGTCGCGTCACGCATTATTTGAGTGTTTTGTACGGTGAAAACATGTCTTGATTTAGTCTAATTGTATATGTGTTCATTTCTTAAGCAAGAAAATAGTCGATAGCTTCATAGCCGGCAGTGGAACTAGTGCCTTAGTTGGATATCCTGAAAGGTTACCACGAAGAACTACATTCAAAACTTTTGTTATATCCCTTTTGCTCACCATATAAGACAATCTACAGAAAGGAATGGCTGTAACGTAACTTTAAACTTAGATTATTGAAGGTTTTGCGCAAACATACGTGAATGCATATTAAGCAGTTTTGGTTAGGCGATACAATACAATTTAAAAAACTTTACACTTGGTCGCCAATGTTGGTAATTAAAAAATAAATCTCGGGACAATATCACACAAATTGACCTAGTCGTTTAGAGTCGTGTCACTCAACATTTATGAGTGTAAAAAGTTGGAATCTGCTTATTAAAGATATAATGAAGAAAAAAAAGTATTCACAACAATAACTCAGTCAAAAATTAAATTAAAAAAACCCGGGCAAGAGCATGTCGGACCACACTCAGTGTAGGATTCCAAAGCCATGAAGTACTACAAACAAAAATCAACAAGTAATAACTAATTTTCTATTTAAAGACAATTGATGCCGTCTTAGATGATTTTACTAGGTAAAAACACTTTAATCACCTGTATCTCAAGAATCACTGGTGTCTACTTAGTCGTGATAGTTTTCCTTTAAAATTCGTCATATTTTCTTTCATTTAAGTTTCAGATTTTTAGTATTTGTAGTTTTGGCTGTGGGGGGGGGGGGGGGGGGGGCTTTAAAGCTTAATATTTTATAAACGGATTACTTAATCGAAAAACTATTATTACAAACCGATATTTTTGAAAGACCTATCTAAAAACACCGCACACAATAGGGAAGACGAAAAAAAAATACATTCCCACGTTACGTGTCACCCTAAAAAATATATTTTTTTACGTTTTATTGTACTACTTCGTTGGCGTGACTAATATACATATTCATGCCAAATTACAGCTTTCTAGTACTAAGAATCTCTGCGCTAGGCTGCGGACGGACGGACATGGCGAAACTATAAGGGTTCCTAGTTTGACTACGGAACCCTAAAAAGGAAGGGAAAAGATGGCATGAATAGTGCAATTGTTGCGAAAACTAAGACTAAAGAGTCCACATCAACAGTACATACATACATACATACATAATGTCACGCCTTCATTCCCAGAGTGGGGTAGGCAGATACAGATTACCAACAACACTAAACATAACGTCAACAAGTCTGGTTTAAATTTGTTTCGTTTTCCTCTTTTCGTTTTTGACGATCTAGTTGGGAGTGACCCTGCCTCCGAAGCCAGCAGTCCTGGGTTCAAATCCCGGTAAGGGCAGATAATTGTGTGATGAGCGCGAATATTTGTTCCTGAGTCTTGGATGTTTTCTATATATTTAAGTATTTATTTCTCTATATAAGTATGTTTATCGTTATCTAGTTCCCATAGTACAAGCCTAGAGCTGAGTTTGGGACTAGGTAAATTTGTGTGAGATTGTCCCCTCATATTTATTTATTTAAGTATAGCAGAAATCCCGTTACCCACTGTTGTTATTAGTAGAGAATATTCGCTATAAGGTATCGATTTGGCTCTGCCACTGGCAATGCTGACGTTTGTTGCCGACGGTGACCGCTTACCATCAGCCCGTTATTTCACCATCCTGATAATGACAGGTGACAATTCAGTATACATTGCAGAGTTAACAAGTTTTCAGATCATATAAAAGTGTGTTTGATGTAACTTGAGTCCTTTTATTACTAAGCAACTTAAACCGCGGGTGGCTGTCATTTTAATAATTTAATTATAATAGCTACTTTTTATTTCACACTAGTTCCCGTTTAACGTATTTGACACCACAGCGTTGTAGCCCCACTGCTCTATTAACTAATCCTATCTTAACCACTGTAATACCTATTGAGATTATTTTAAAGGAGCGTCCGCAGTCCTCACCGAGAGCATTCGCGTGGAATGAGCATTCGGCGTTGAGTATTCAAGTTGTGTGAACCACAGTAATGCTCGGCTCAACGTTCACATCACTCGATATTACACGCAAATGTGGGGACGCTCCTTAATTGCAAGATTTGCGCTGAACATTTGCAATAAAACCATAAGTAAAGTAAAAAAATCATCACATCACTCTAAAATCTGACAACATTGACAACGCAGAGGTACCATTTAGGTACTCTCTTGTCAAACAAACTGTATACAAATTACGGGCCGAAGCAGTTTCATGGCATGTGACATCAAGAGATAGGCGGGATCGGATAGGACGGGGACGGTAACTTGTAAGGTGGATATGGCTTTAGCATTGGGAGAGACTTTCCTCTGCTTATTTTCATAGACTTAACACAATTTTCATAAAGAAAATACGTTTGTATCATACAATTGACAATATATTTGGCGGGTTTTGTAAACAACACACAGTAAAAAGACAAAATACTAAAGTCTAATCATATAACCTTCATCCATTTTACGCTTCATTAAGCACTATTCTGTTGTAGTCTCTATTGGTAACCACATTAGATTTAAAATGCTTATACTATTACCTTACAGTTAGCTGCCTTCGATGATCAGACGGTAGGAGTTGCCTCATACGATGAAACTGTGGAACCAAATCCCCTTTGTAGTAAAAAACACAGAAGCAAAGAGCTTTAATTTACCTAAAACGCCGGCATCGGTCCTATAATCCTTCTGTTTTGGAGTTATCGACAATAGTGAGCACCGATGTAACTTATTTACAGAATATATACAAGAACAGAAGTCATCAGTGCTAACAGAACTGCGTGCAGCGTTTAGGCATCTCGTACGTGCGTTTCCGTCTATCAAATAAGCGTTTGCATGATCGTATTAGTTTTTACGCAACCATACAAAAGTCACACTCAGATATGCAAGCCGTGGAGTAGCTTCGCACCTAAGGTGCGACCAAATGCATACACGTTTGCCTCGCTCCCATATTAAAAAAACCGGTCAGGTGCAAGTCAGAGTCCCGTATTTAGGACATAACAAAATGAGTGTTTTATATACAATAAGGTCTATTTTGGCTAGCCTAAATTTTAATACAGATTTTTAAAGTATTTTGGTATATTGTAAAATTGTCAAAAATTACATCATAATTTTTTACGTAACATATAAATAATTCTTAAAGTAAAGAAATGTGCAGATTGAGTCTTTTCATAGGACACCCCGTTTGCTGTAATGAAATCACTTGAATTTTTCTCTTTTCAAATGTTTATAAAAAGTTTTTTTTATATTATACTACTTTGCCAAATTTCAAGTTGACAGCTTCTATAGTTTCAAATAAAAACTGCTGTGGCATACAGACAGACGTACACCGAAGCCTCACCATATGGGTTCCTTTTTTACCATTTTGGTACGGAATCCTAATAAATATAAAGTCCTGTCTTATTCTCACAGCAGCCTGCCCACCCTAGTTCCAAGGTGGCCGCTTTTCTTTCCCATTTGACGAGGGGCACCTCCGAACCTTTTTTAAAGATATAAACCCACTCAAGGGCTCCTTTATTTTGTTACATTGCGATTTATTTACTGCATTGCACAATATAAAACCTCAAGTATCATGTTCCAGATTTATTTTTAAGCTACATGCGACATTGGGGGTTTAAATTTAGTGTATTGTTAAGGTATACATGGAACTGAAGCCAATACGCAGAAAACTTTTTATAACTTAGTAAAGTATCTACTTTATTTTAATGTTTATATTGCTACGGCTCCTCTATCCAAGGTATTCTGGAAGAGATCACTTATAGCGATAAGACCGTCTGAAGTCAACCATGTAAGAATTTCATGTTAAAGTCTTTCATTTTTTATTTTTCTTTGTGCGGTGTTCAATAAAGCGTATTTGTATAGTTTTGTATTGTAAAGTTATGGTTACGTTTGTACTATAAACGGGTTAGAATAGTGCCACTCCATGTCTTTCCGTGGATGTCGTAAGAGGCGACTAAGGGAAGGCTCGTTGTACTGCTAGGCGATGGGCTTGCAACCTATTACACTGGTAAACATCTTAGCCTGATTGATTAAAACTTAGCAACGACTTTTTTAGAGTTTTTGGTAATTCTGTAGCTCTGCCTACCCCACTCTATATATAAAACGTGATGTTATGTATGTATGATATGGATTGGTGAACGCCATAGTTTCATCAATAGCCTATATTGATGAAACTATGGCGTCTGCCTGCCCAATGCTAATTATTTTGATTAAAATTGCAGACGGCGACTCGTCAACTCAATGGATTGGGCCCCCGAAAATAGCCTGTATGCCAACATAGCAACAGAGAGGAAACAGTGGCAGAGCAGCAGCAGAGGGGCTAAGGGTGGAGAGGTGCATCTGGATTTTAAACGTTCATAATTTGCCCACTCGCCACTGATGCAACACATGTGGGCCACCATTCTACTGCGTTAAAACGATATCGTGTTTATTTATTCATTTGCATAAAATAATACACTTAATATACAAAAGGCCTCAATGCCGTAAGGCATTCTCTACCAGTTGACCTTTGGGCAAAGCAGAGATTGTAGTGGCGATGAAACATAAGGTCTAACTAATACACAATTACACATACACTTACATATCAATAAGCTATAATAATATAAATGTATAATATAAGTATATAAAGATAAGCAAAAATTAATACAGATAAAGCAATCATAATTCAAGATAATGCCAATTCTACCGGCTAGGAAATTTTTGAACTTTCATTTTAAAGGAATACTTGTTTGGAGCTTGCTTGATTTTAAGGGAAAAGTCGTTCCAAAGTCGGGCTGCTTGAAGGACGAAAGAGGTGGACATAAAGCCAGTTCAGTGAAGAGGGATAGGGAGTGTGAGATTGTTTGACGTGTTTTAGCGTCGTTTTTAACTCGGACGCCATTATTATCACTGACGTAAGAGTTATCCAAACGTTGACAATACGGAAACACGTCAAAGAAGATATCGTTATTACCGTGTAGAATCCCAGCCCTGCCCTTCGATCAAATAGCTAACGTAAAGCCAGGTTTAGACTTGCAGAAGTTTATTGCTGTGTTACACTAACTTTAAAGTTAGAGAAAGACAGATAAATTGTGTTTCTTGCTCTATAACTGAAGTTAAAGTAAGACAGGAATAAACTTCTGCAATTTTTCTTGCCGTTTAAACCAAGCAGCAGTATTCGCAATGTGTTCCGGTGTGGGGATAAGACAACCGGTAAAATTACTAGCATAGAGGCATTCTTAGGATTGCAGTTGTAACAAACCTACCTATCCTACGTGGGCTACCTATCTACTGGGTAAAAGGGGTTTATTTCCTTGTGAATCCTGGTCCACGGCAACAATTGTAACCATCCTCCCCTCCTACGGGCGGCCTACCTATCTATAGATCTACCTACCTACATTATTACTAGCTAACCTAATGTAACTAACTCCGACAGTTAGTATACGCCCATAGCTAATACTACATACCCTGATTTAATTGAAAAAACCTAAGATTAAATGAAGATTAAATATGGCTTGTGATCGTCTAACAGATAAAATGGACCCAATCGTTGTGAACCTACAGTAACCCTAAAATTCTTTAAGTCTTTGTTTTAATTCCTAACATTACCTACCTAATACAACCTGTACTTAACCTATTGAATTAAATTACCTACATATTTAACTTCATATACCTTTAAATAATCCTATATAATTCAGAATTTCTAATCACCTCTATAGTTAACCTACTATGAAGAAAAGCAGTTATCGTAGAATAGTTATAATGTATGGAAAATATAATCTAGGTAAAACAAAGCATAAAACAATCTCATGTCCATTAAATTATAAGTGTTATGGCCCCTTTTTAGGGGGAATCGGCTCCACCTACGCCGTCGTGATTGCTATCACGCAGACCTTAGTCTGTTCCAATAGTCATCCTCCAGAGACAGGGCAGACTCCTTGCCATATATAGTTAATTATTTTATTTACTGTATGATAAGTCAGTTAGTAGTAAAGTACCAAATTGAGAGGGTTCAAAATTTATTATATTTCAATATTCAATATAATTGATTCTAATGATCTTCGAATAAAATTTATTTATGCTAATTGTAAATTTATTATTACAAAAGTGTCTTTAGCTTGATATTGCTTAATTCACTGTATGAGCCATGATCTAGACTCAAGTATTTTTATAGTCTATAATGAGATGTTCAATTTTCACCATGTATACATGTTTATCTTTTATAGTAAAACAGAGGTAATACAGAAGTCATTTTGTCTTCTAGCTAGATTGAATCCTCATAATAGCTTTCTGTGCTATGTAAGAGTAAATATACAGCTCAAATATAAAGCCACTTAAGTATATTGATATAATAGTTTTATTTATATTAATGCGCAAACTCGTCGACGTCTGTATTCTTCCCATCCTAACCTACGGTGCCCAAACTTGGTCATTGACTGAAGCCCAAAAATCCCGACTCAAGATTTGCCAGCGAGCAATGGAGCGCAGCATACTCGGGGTTCGTAGAACTGACAAGATCAAAAACACCGAACTGCGCTCCAAAACTGGCATTGCTGATGTGGGTGACAAGACCGCTAGGCTTAAGTGGGACTGGGCTGGACACGTCTGCCGTATGCATCCGGAACGGTGGGCCAGGGTTGCCACCGAATGGACTCCGCAAGATGGCTACCGGAGCAGAGGCAGACCAAAAAGGAGATGGCGGGACGACTTGGACGCGTTTCAAAGCGAATGGCGGGAGCATGCACTTAACCGAGAGGAATGGCGAAAAAGAGGGGAGGCCTTTGCCCAGCAGTGGGACACCAAAATAGGCTAATAAAAAAAAAAAAAAAAAAAAAAAAAAAAAAAAAAAAAATGCAATTTATAAAATCTATTCAAAGACCTCATTTTTATACTTCAAAGTTATTTTATTTCAAACTAGATTTATTAGGTATAGATTTTTTATCTAGAATGATACTTTCATTTTGTTAGACATGAAACTATTTATGGCTTCAAATTTCAAATAGATAGTTATTTATCAAATACATACTGAATCCTATATTGTCCCTAATTAAACTTGTTTACTGAAAAATGTTTTATTTGTTACTGAAAATTATTCAATTCATATGATTTGATTTACCTAAGTCAATATGAAGAGAGAATTTAAAAGTATAGTTTTATCTCTATCATAAAATATTTTACCTATTAGGTACCTACTTATCCCCTTAAGTGATCCTAAGAATGTTTTTAAATATGAACTTTATTTAATTACTGATTGCTATCAGTTTTATATTGTACCTAATTTTTAGTGAATAAAAATAAACATTACCTATTTCCCTATTTGAATAAAATCCTAATTCCCTACTTTCCCTAGTCAAGTGATTCTACCCTAACTCTACTTATAAGGCCTATTCTACAAAGAACTACATCCTAGAGGCTTACCTTATCCTCGTAATTAGCTAGTTCCCTAGGTAAACTGTAAAGTTCAGCCGGGTCTGCTGAGTAAGCAACCTAACACCCGTGTGATTGCCACCCCCCTCACACAGACCGAAGTCCAAGACGGTGAGAGTATGACGCCCTATTGTGTGGTTTAGTGTATATAAATATATAGAGTTTTAAGGAACCAATCCTCAAACTTCCCAGAGCTTTCACGGGTGCAATTGCATGCCCAACCTGTGGACCCCGATCCCACTCCAGGCTGGCGAATGAGAATGGTGGGCACTTATATAGATGACTATGTTGGTAAAGAGTACACCTAGGGTTGCCCAGACCGTCTTTTAGAATCTACAAAGTTCCAAACCAAGCCTATTTGTCACCGTTAGGGTCAGCGTGATTTGTCAGGCAAACTGTTAGCCTGGACACCGCTCTGGCACGAAAATATGCTAATCTAGCTTAACTCAAAGACTTTAATAATTACAAAACTTTCCCCCCATAAACCCCCAAACTGAATGTACTAAATAAACAACGTGCCAGACACAAATGTCAACTAAAAATCTTCTAAACTTGCTGACTACTTCTTTCTTCTAATAATCTGTAACAGAAAAGATTAACAAATCCACACACAAATAATTACATATAATATAATCTTACCAATAATTTACGAAGAAAAGTTTTCTAAACCCAAATTATGTAATTCCCAATACTAAATATAAACTTTAATTTAATGTCTAACTTTCCCGTATGAAACCCATTTAATTAACCCCAACAATAATTTAAATATTTATTTTCCGAGTTCGGAACGTAAGTATGACCCCAGAGCTACAACCGTCCGCACGTCACGAGTGTCAAAGTGCAAAAGCTTCAATTATTTAAATCCCACTACTAAAATATAAAATTCTAATTCAATGTCTAATTTTTCGTAAATGAATTTCGAACGTAAGTACGACCCCAGAGCAACAACCGTCCGCACGTCACGAGTGTCAAAGAGAAAAGCCCCCTCCCAAAATGGCGACCTGCTTATATAACATCTCAAGTACTTCATCGCCATCTTTGCTTTCATCGGCGTCTTCGGCCTCAACGCCTTCATTTCGACATGCGCAGTAGCGAGTTGATGTTTTAAGATTGAATTTAGCGTACATTAATTTACCATACTTTTCAAAACTTTAATTTGATTATTTACGTTATTCTTTTTAAATGTTTAATTATGTTAGTATTTTATTTAAATTGTTAAATTATAAATTATAATTTGTTTGACTATTTTTTTATAATGAATTTCAAATGGAATGAACTCTTTAACTATGTTATCTTGTCAAATATATAGCAGGTTATGTTTTCTTTTGTCATTACTTAAATTCTTACATAACATACTTCCTATTCTGTTAATATTAATGCTGTTCTTTATTGAATAATGAAATCTTTCTGTAATTAACTGGACAGGTGACTTTTTGGCTCGTTACACAGTCTTGAGATTGTAGTCTAAAGATTTCAAATGTCAATGGGTCTCAGATTCCACTTACCATCAGAGGCCCTAGCCAAGATGCTAACGCTAGTAACGTTTTTCTTTTCTGTCACTCAAAATGTATGGAATGACATTCTCGTGCGTTTCGATAAACCGCGTGGTTAGGGGGCTTATTATGGACGTGTTTATCGCGTGACAAAACGTGGATAAAACATCCGTCACTTTCTGACAAGCACAGTGCGAGAGTGACGCATGCTTTATCTACCACGATAAAGGCGACCATGGGCCCTAGCTTTTCTTTTCTATCGTTCAAAATGTAAGTATGGGATGACAGTCGACCAGGTGCTTTATCGAAACGCACGAGAATGTCATCCCATACATTTTGAGCGATAGAAAAGAAAAACGTTAGTAGCGTTTGCATCTTGGCTAGGGCACAATGATACGGGCCCAGGGCCTCTATTCAGGTGCGTTAAAACGATATCGTGTTTGACACGTTTAAGAATCGTTTATGTCACAGTCGCCATTATTGTAAATGACATAAGAGTTATCAAAACATTGACAATACGGAAACAGGTCAAAAACGATATCGTTATAACGCACTTGAATAGAGGCCCTGCTGTCGTTTTACGCGATAGAAAAGAGAAACGTAAAGAGCGTTTGAAACATGCCAGAGTCTGTGGTGACCTGAGTGCCCGTGTGCCAACTCCATACCATAAAATAAAATAAACCTGGCTGAATATAAATATTAACTTGTTGTCAGTCTGTAGGAGAATAGATACTATTGTTTTCTAATCATATTATTATATTGACGAAGACAATGAAGGGCGGTTGAAACGCCCGAATATTCACCTACTTTTCTAAGGTTTCTGCAATTGGCCCACACAAAATTCAATTAAGGAAGAATCCCACTCTTTATTGAGAATGCCTAGCGGAATATTTGGGAGGCATTTCTTGTTATTTTGTTTTAGGGTTTCGTATCGAAGGGTGCCCTGTTACTAGCATTCGCTGTCTGTCTGTTTGTCGGTCCACAACAAGGAACCGGAAAATTTCACAGAGTGTGTGAAGTTGTAGCAGCGATAACAACAATATAATAAAAATAAAACTTAAGGGCTACCCATATTAGACAAAAAAGCTTAAATTTTTCCTCGATATTTCATGAATTGAGTATTATAATCGCTATAATAAAAAATAATAAAATTAAAATTAAGTAAAAAATGTTTTTTTTTAATATTTTTAGAGCTATGATGCCACAGTCAGGTACAATCAGCCACACAATTAACTGCCCATCAAAGACGGAAGAGAAAATGTAGAAAGAGATGAATATAAAAATAAATTAATCACTAAATATACTATAGGATGTAAGGTGTTACAGAAAGTGGACACAATCCGAGATTTGGGAGTAGTAATGGATAGCCAACTTAACTTTAATTCCCATTTTAACTCAATCACGAAAAAAGCATCTCGAATGATGGGATTTTTGATACGGAACACTGCACAGTTTAAGCTTTCACGCACTAAGATACTTCTTTACAATACTTTGGTAAGGAGCAATTTGGAGTACTGCTCTCAAGTTTGGACACCTTATTATGAGGTCCATAAAAATCAGATTGAGAAGGTCCAGAGGCGCTTTCTAACTCACTTAGCGTTTTCGTCTCGCAATGGACACAAACTCCACTCATATCAAAGACGACTGAAATTCTTTAAATTCACCTCACTTAATAGCAGAAGAAGGGTGCTGGACCTAGTGTTTCTTTTTAAGTTAGTTAATTCTAAGGGATTGGATTGCCCAGAACTGCTAAGTAAGGTAAATATAGCCGTGCCCGCAAGATTGCCTCGTCCCGGTGTCTACAGGCTGTTCAAGGACAGATTTACTAAAACGAATTTAGGCCGTAACTCTGCTCTTGCGAGAATGTTTAAGTTGTATAACTATCTCCCGGACTCCGTGGGGGCTGATATATTCCACGACAGACTCATGGGTTACAAAAGAAAAGTCTTGGCGTATTTTAGCTCCCTGGAGACCGCGAGGTAGTCGTCATTAGATTACAGAATAAGTAATAGTAGGTACCTACAAATTAGATGTACAAGTATTTATTTTGTGTAACTCCACCTTCAGTTTTTAGAATTAGTATTAATTAAATTTTAAAACCTTGTAAGTATAATATAATCTCACTGTAGTTACACTTTTTTGATATGTGGTTAGAAGAAAAAAAAAAAAAAAAAAAAAACAAATTTTAAACTTCTGCTTTCTTAGTAATTTTATTTTTATTTTTATTAATGCATGTCGTAGTTCGATTACTGGCGTAAGATGTGGTTTCTTATAATTGGGTAAGCATCAACCTAGATTCTAAACCTGATATAAGCTTAAGTAAGATGTATTATCTGTTGGAAATCCTCAATAAATAAATAAATAAATATGGATTTTACATAAGAATCTCATGTGCACGACCAAGACAGTTTTTCTCTGTTTATCTTCATTTGTCACTCAGCTGTGTGGGCGATTGTACAGCGCAAGAGCACTTAAAAGTCCCTCGGGTTCGGGTAAATTCGGCGAGACATAGAGCATATGAGAGCGAGTGAGAAGGAAGAACCAGAACCAGTGCATTGTACACAGGTACATGGGTCATACACAGATTTAGGTTACCGTTTTTCATGTGGACACACCGGAAGTTAACGTTTTTAAGTCCTTATTTTCATGCTAAGCCCATAAACGGCGACAGGATTGCTTTAGACCTGTCTTATCAAAATATAACTTATATGCACACAAGTTTTTAACTTTTGACCACAGGAAAGACAACATTAGGTTTTAAGAATGTGTATGACCCACATACATGTGAGGAGTTGCGATAATTTGAAACACTTTAATAAACTTTCAAAAAAAAAAATATTTGAAATAAAATCTTATGAAATGTAACAAACATCTTTTTTTATTCGCACCAATCACAAATCCCCAGTCATGCATTCGCTCTCTCTTTCACACTCGTCAATACTTCTAATCATTCTTGCTCTGTCACTCATTCAGTAATTCTTACGTTCCGTTCCACTCATCCTACATACATTTAATTTTATCCGAATTCTAATACAAATCCAAATGATTTATTTGCTTTTTAAAGCAAATTATTTATTTATTTTGTAACAAAATTTTGTAACCATGTTTTAATATTTTATTGGATTTTTGCCCGATAGAAAACCCATCAGGGTTTTGACCTATTGACCAGCGATTTTTTGTATACCTTTCATTCCTAATCTAAAAAGGTCATAAAAGCAATGTAATAACGCGACCTAAAGCCCCTATGTCCACTGGGGTCCTACTAAGCAAGTCATCGTTATATCCCTCGCGTTCGATAATAGAGTTCGCCAGATGATTTGTCGAATCGATCCTATTTTAGGAAATTGGATTTGTAGATCGCAGGCGATAAGGCGGGATGGGATAGCGGGATAGGGGGGAAACGGGAAATAAACGGTAAAAAGTTTCCTGAGACCCTGCTGTTATCACTGATTTGCGTATATCGATTTTGTACACGACGCGGATTTATTTCTTTTTTTAATGGGAAGGGGACGGTGTAAAGAAAACGGAAAGCTAAAATGAGAGTGACTTGTGTAGACATTTTATTTTATGACTTTTTTCGCGTTGTTTGACGGAAACTATCAAATTTTCCGGGATAAAAAATACCTTGGTTAATTGGCAAAGAACTACAAGCTACAAACATCAAAATTAGTCCAGTATTATTTAAGTTACTCACGGATCTAAGAAATTGTATTTGCTAACAATAATTGTATGAACAAAAAACGGGTGGGTGAATTTGCAAAATACATTATTAAATACACCTTGTTCACTACACAATTTTATATGCCCAGAGCAATAAATAACTGGCAAGTAACTATTGTAGCTTTCATTTTGAAATTATCCTTAAAATGCAATAAGTACCTACAAAAAAACACGAAAATTATACACAAATCTTCTTCATTGTTTGTTAAAAATACTCAGTTTACTCAAATATATGCCACAACTTTAAACTGTTTCTCTTGGCTATACTAGATAATATCAATATAGTCTTACAAAAACATCTAGAAAATATCTATGTTTGTAACTATTTACGGATTACGGATTTTGCCTATTTTTCATTGAAAATAGGCAAAATCCGTAGTCTTACTTATGCCGGGTGTTGCCTGTAATAGGAGAAACAAATTGAGGGATCGTTTCTACTCTTTAAACGTAGCAACATTTGTTCTACGAGTACAACTTTAAAAAATATGTATTTTATTATTTGGGATTTTTTCGAACAAACTAAATAGCATTTGCATTGTACTCCATCCAATAGTCTAGTTGACATCTACTGTCAGCCTAGCAACTTCATAGTTTTCACAATACATTGCTTGCTTGGAAAATCTAAATTCATTCAAGTTATTTTCAAAAGTCGTAGAATAAATGTTGGTACGTTTGTGGTGTGGAAACGATCCCTAAATTTATTGCTCCTATTACAGGCAGCACCCGGTATATGAAACATTTTCATGGTTATCTACATTGTCATTTCTCTGACATGATTTATTTTTGCCATAATGACATGTGCTTAAATAAATTTTATTTAAGAAAGTCTAGACTTGACAGAATCACATGGGCTTAGCTCCACGCGTTTCTATCAAGAGAAACTATATATTTGTTTCTGTAATAAGTGCTGATGGTAATAATCGTTAAATAAACCGAAATACACCTTAACAAATGTGAAAGCAATGGCTTTCTTTTTTATATCGCAAATAATTATTTAAGAAAAACACTGAATAGTTCACGGTTCCAGCGATATAAAAATTATAGTATCAATAATCATGTTAGAAATACAACGCCAAAATAAAATTATAGTTAACAGGCTCCCCTTTATCCACCAAAAATTCACGGAAACGTCAAAAATCTTACAATGACGTTGACATCGTACAATATTAAGTGACGTGACTATCCTCGAGTGATTTGGCAAACGCCCGAAGGGTTCCTACTCGGATTAAGCAAAGTGTTCGACATTGGCCATTATCGCGCGACATGACAAAACGAATAGGCTGCCTCCGGCCATCGATATGCATCCGTTGGGCCTGTTTAATTTTATTCGAGTAGTATAGAATAGGACACGTAATTGGTACGTTCTAGGGATGATTTTGGCAATACACGTTCAAGATGATACCAATTGGAATGGGTGTTCTAATTCATTGTCATAGTTTCTGTTGGGCTTCGATTTTGAAGATAAAGCCCATTAGTTGAACATAAACAATGGTATAATGTAAAATACTTATATTTTAGGGCAAAAGCATGTCGGACTATGCTCAGTGTGGGGTTTCGAAGGCGTTACTTTGATTTTAATAGGTGTAAACACTAGTCGCCTGTATCTCTGGAAGCAATAAGTGTAACTTTATTAGTCGTGATAGTTTTCCTTTAATAATATTTTTGACATACGAGTATTTCTTCTATATTACAAAAGCTACGTAATGAAATATACCAATACAAAAATCACCGTTTAAGGTAAGGTAGAAGTCCTGTTTGTGGCCACTGTTTCTTTATTTGTCATTTTATTTACAAATCATTTTACAAAATACAATAAAATTATTAATTATAACTGAAAGTTTAAAAATTCTTAAAAAAAACTTTTTAACATTAACGCCCTTACTTATGAACGTTAAATAAGCTTGGAATAGTTTATGCCATGCTTTGTGACTTTCTGTCAGATGCAAATGTCACAATTACAGATAAGGACAAAGCATGGCATAAACTATTCCAAGCTTATTCCACGTTCATAAGTAAGGGGGTAAGACTTTTTATTTGTTGACTTAAGTTTACCGTGGCCTAAAAGGATTTACAGAGATGGCTAAAACCTTAATAATTTTTTCAAAGTTTTATTTTACAACTTTTGCCGGGGTGATTAGCATGTAAAAACATGCCATACTATAGCTTTGTAGTACCAAGAGTTTAAGGACTAAACCGCGGACTGACGGACGTGCAGTCGTACAGACGGAACTCTTAAAACCCTAATATTGTTAGATAAAATCCGCTACAAATCATCAAAGACACTAATATCCTCAATTTATTTATGAACATTGAACATACACGCGAATTAGCTCGCTCTTACGGCGAATTACATCGAGACGGCGTCTGCGGCCAAGAAACGTCGCCAGCCAACAAGTAACGACCCGCAATAGGCTATTATGCCGGCTGGCTAGCAATTGTGCTGTGCTTACCATATATTAACCCCACTGAGTCGTGACAAGATGGTCTTTGGGAGTTGTTTACTACTCACTGGGAGATCTACTGGGTCGCTTGAGTTGAAAGTCAAGAATATTGGTATTTGAATAGTACGGCCATTTTTATTAATAAGAAGCCGCATCTATGCTGATATCATAATGAGGTTGTATGGATCTACTAAACAGAGGGAGGCCTATGTCCAGCAGTGGACGGCTTAACCACGGAACTAAGAGGAAAATCTGATCACACGTCCATACATATTCAATAATATAATAATAAGGATGTGCTGGGATCGACCGGATCGCTATCACCATCTTATCCATTAACCACCCGCCAAGCAACAGTGTTCGCATTGTTGTGTTCCGGTGTGGGGATAAGACAACCGGTGAAATTACTAGCACTTAGAGGCTTTCCATCTTAGTCAGGGTTGGCAACGATTTGAGGTCTTAGAATTGTAGTCTTGACAATTCAAATGTCTATGGGTCCCACATTCCGCTTACCATCAGGTGGCCTGAGTGCTAGTGTGCCTCCTCTTTAAAATAACAAAAAAAAATATTCATGGACTCTTCAAATTGTTATCCTTTCTTTTGACTCAACGAAGCTGGGTGATAATCTTTCTGGGCCTATTATGATCGCGTTTATCGCGGTGGATCTTTATCCACACTCTCGCGCTGTTCTTGTCAGAAAGTAACGGATGTTTTATCCACATTTAGTCACGTGATAAACACGGCAATAATACCCTGGACCTTGTATCATTAAGATAATGTGCATTATTCTATTTCTACAATGAATTACAAGTACGTATTGATCGTGACAACGGAAATGAATTTTCCAACCTCGAAAAACATCGTCAGCAAACTTAAATCCCAAATGTATTGGGATCCAATATTTCCAAAACATTGCAGCCCCAAGAAAAACCATTAAGCCATAACTAACGATTGGATTTCAAGTCACGTTCGTAAGTAATTTTAAAGGATATGGGGGACCGCGGAACCTTGTCTATTACAATAGCATCCGGGTTTGGAACAGATGCCATCATTTACTGGGATTTTACGAGCATTTAAATCTTATTGCTATATCCAAACATCTATGGAGTAAAGCTGTTCCTTCTAGGATTACTACATGCCTATTTTTAAAAAAAAAACTGGATATTTTTTTGTTACAATAGTAAAAACGGGTCTTCTTTCGCCGTGTGGAAGAAGATTGATTCTGTTTATTTATAAATAAACTAGCGACCCGCCCTCGCTTCGCTCTGGATTAAAGTATTATACATATAAACCTTCCTCTTCAATCACTCTATCTATTAAAAAAAACCGCATCAAAATCCGTTGCGTAGTTTTGAAGATTTAAGCATACATAGGGACAGACAGCGGGAAGCGACTTTGTTTTATACTATGTAGTGAAGAAAGAAATCATGACAAATCTTCGTAAATCCAACTTAAGCTCCAACTTTTGAGGTCATTATTGAACAAAGTTCACTTCAGCAAAACCTGTGCTAATTAACGAAAAAAATCTGTACAAAGAGCAATGGGCTAAAATGTATGGAACGTGGTACAGTCGAAGTCATAAATATGATTACACTTTAGTACCACGCCACTTTCATTCACTGAGACAATTACATATAATTATATGTAGCTTATATGACACGTTCGTAGATTTACCATAGCAGCGCCATCTATTGATTACTTACTCAACCCAGTCGAAAGGTATCGACATCTGTTAGAATCATTTGGAGTTAACAGATAATTGCGACTGTCAAATAATAACAGACAAATAATTAGCAATAAATTAAAATTGCGACTATAATTTGAGATTTAAACTATCCTATCTCTCAAGTTGGATCGAACTGCACATGGTGTGCGAATTTTATTATAATCGGTTAAGTGGTTTAGGAGTCCATTGAGGACAAAAATTGTGACACGAGATTGATATATATTAAGATATCACGGGACAGTGTCACATAAATTGAGCTAGTCCCAAACTAAACTCTAGGCTTGTACTATGGGTACTAGACAACGATAAACTTAGTTATATTGAGAAATAACTATATACTTAAATACGTAGTACTGCTAGGCAATGGGCTTGCAACCTGTCACAAATACACTGGTAAACATCTTGGCCTGAATGTGAAAAATGTGGTTACAGAATTATAGCCAAGTCTTTTTAGAGTTGTTGGTTTTTCTGTAGCTCTGCCTACCCCACTCTGGGAATGAAGGCGTGATGTTATGTATGTATGTATGTAAATACATAGAAAACATTAAAGACTCAGCAACAAATACTCGTGCTCAACGCACAAATATCTGCCTTTACCGAGATGTGAACCCGGGACCTCTAGCTTCGAAGGCAGGGTCACTACCAACTAGGCCAACGTGTCGTCAAATGTATTACGTAGAACTTGAACTAAGCATCAGGATGATAACATTGAGGACAACATCGTAAGCATTAGGTGACACCTCCATGCTTGGTACTGACACACTCCCAAAGTACTTACTCTGACAACAAACCTACATTTAATTTTAAAGAGAACGCACAACTCCTAGGGGGCACGTTACGTCGACTTTTGTTTCGTATTAATTGCCCCAAGCGGGGGAGAAAGTTAAAAAGTTAATTAGCTTTAATTTTAACGGCCGGGGGCGAAATGTTTGGATCTAGATGTACCATAACGGCTGACGTTTCACTTTTTTTCGGTGAAATGCTGAGCCATTGCATCTGTAGGGACGAAACCCTTGTTTTGGATTTATAAGTATTTGAGAGAGTACAAGTTGGTTTGCTAATTTTTGTCCAAATTCTATGACGAGTGTTTTGCCCTTCCTTGTTGATCAGTGCGCTTCTTTCGTAATAGACTAGGTAAAAATATGAATGCCTATACACATCTTTATCAAATTCTTTATCAATGTCATAAATGGAAAAACCGGCCAAGTGCGAATCAGACTCGCGCACGAAGGGTTCCGTACCATTATATTATTACAACCTTTTTTTTTTCACCTGTTCTGGTGTCTGACTGTAACCGAATCTACCAAAAACGGCAAAATAACCACGTATATATTTATTATTTATTTATTTAGAAACGTCTATCTGTTTCTGTAAATAATACCGGAAAAAAGCACGTTGGAGCCCCACTTAAATATTAATTTTATTTTGTTTTTAGTATTTGTTGTTATAGTGGCCACAGATATACATCATCTGTGAACATTTCAACTGTCTAGCAATCACGGTTCATGATATACAGCCTAGTGACAGATAAACATACAGACATTCGCTCAGTTGTGTCTTAGTAATAGGGTCCCTTTTCTACCCTTTGGGTACTGAACCCTAAAAGGGTCAAACACGTCTTTCGTAGTTCTTAATGTTCTTACAGTCCGGTCTCCATACTCGTCCCCGAGTACGCCGATATTCGTTTGTTTCGATGCTTATTTTATTTATTTTTATGTATTTATTTAATACGTACAATTATTAAAAATTAAAATAAACATTGCCCCACAAAACTGTAACAGTTTGACTGTGGGACCGGCAGTCTCTAGGTAAGGTATTCATTAATATATAACAGTAGGTATTCATTAATATATAATACTGTCCATAAAATCATAAAATCACTAATACTAAACATACATGATATTATGTATGTAGATCTAGGTAATGCTTTTTAATAGTCTCTTGAATTTTTTTTTATTTTTTTCACGTCTAATGGCTTTAGGTAAACTATTGAGTAGGTATGGGATACGCTTTTTGAGAGTTCTGTCCCCATAGTAATTATTTATCCTAGTAACGAATAGTTTACCAGTCGCCATAGCCTTGGTATTATAGGCAGTGATCGGAATAGGTAGTGCAATTTCGCGAGACTTTGGTGCGTAAGTTTAGTATGGATATAGCTTGTAACCCCGGGATTACATTTGCAAAGTGTTAAAGTTTCTGTTTAATTCAGAATTGTTATTAAAATATGAAATTAACGATTATTTTGCTAGCATAGAATATCGCATTGACGAAATATATAGACACTTTCAATGACAAAAAGTATAAAAGTATTTACAATAACATTATTTTTTTAGATTTTTCGCATGCTCCCATTTAACTTCAATTAAGGTCATGTCAAGAAATCTGGGGTCTTATCCATATTAAGTATAATGTTTAAGGTCATTCACCCGAAATTGCACTACCTATTCCGATCACTGGTTATAGGTGTGATTAGTAAATTTTAAAGAAGTATGTTCTGGGTTATTCCCAGACAGCTCAGGGGATGACATTCTCGTGCGTTTTGATAAACCACGTGGTCGACTGTCATCCCATACATTTTGAGCGATAGAAAAGAAAAACGTTAGGAGCGTTGGCTAGGGCCCATGGTTATTAGTAGCAAGAAGATAAGGTAATTATTGTATGTTAGTGACATCTGTCACCGTCACAGGATCGGTAAGGTTTGAAAATAAATATCTACCGAAAATTTTCTTGTTAAATTTGATAATAATGTCTCATGCTTACCGGTAGTATATTACTACAGATTTTGAAGAGTTGTCGATAGTTACCTTTACACTTGAGTATTTTATCGTTAACAAGTAATTTAAAACAAAATAATGTCTGGATGTTAGAATGCTGACCCCCTCTGACTCCTATTACCCCTTTCCCCCTAGTAGTAGATATATTATATCGGCGTCTATCCAGCAGTGACCGAAGCCTGTTCTATGTGCCTACGTACTGTATAGAGAGTCGATTCCGAGCGGAAAATAAGTCGCCAGTTTGTGTGACAGTGTTGTAACATTATTGTTGTCCCACGTGGTATTTTTTAACCCGAACACTCGTGTATCTTTTCACATCACCTATTCGGAAAAGAGAGTTTTCTTCCCTGCTAGGAGGGATCAAAGTAGCAATTTCCGGTTCAAGAACATTCTTCCACTTTTGGTTTAATAGATAGTTGTTATTTTAATTATAGGAGGTTTTTTTTTAACAATATGGTTGTGCTTAATAGAGTTTTGTGAATTTGGCGTTCTAAGGTTATTAATTGTATGTTAGTGACATCCGTCACGGTGATGCTGCGTCACGCTACCCCATCTTATTCATTAACCACCCGCAAAGCAACAGTGTTGTGTTCCGGTGTGGGGATAAGACAACCGGTGAAATTACTGGCATAGAGGCATTCAATCTTAGTCCACAGGGTTAGCAACGCATTTGGGGTCTTAGGATTGCAGTGTTTTGATTATAGTCTTGAGAATTGAAATGTTTATGGGTCTCAGATCGGTCTCCATCGTCTCCATGTGGTGGCCTGAGTTCTCGTGTGCCTTCTCCTTATCACAAAAGAAAAGTAAAAGTAAAACACAGACATACAGACGGATAGTGGATTTTAGTAATAGGTACTTTACCGTTTGGGTACGGAACCCTAAAAAGCAACTTACCGACCTTTGAAGTTCTTAACTCCTAGTTTTATTTACTCTCTAAAATGAACCAATAGGTCTTAAAAAACAACCCAGCGACAATTTTCGATTTCTCCGCAGTTTCCCCACTTTATTTTTCCTTTCTGCGCACTTTTCCAATTAATATGCAAAAACCTATTCGAATGTTGTCTTATCTTCGCTGCAGCAGAAGGCCTTTGTTAATTTGGATTTGACTTTTAACAGGGTTTCATATTTATATTTCTTATTTCTGTTTAACAAACTTTGGACGTGCTTGGAAAAATAACTCTGACTCCATTTCTGTTGATGTTAATCATACATGATGTGCAATTGTTAATACTATTTTAATTTGTAAAACAATTTTAGTCTTTATCCCTTATTGAAACCGAAATAAGGCAGATTATTGACAAGCATATCCCGATACGTATCACATAAATGATGCATATCACCATTATCTGGGATAACTCTGGGCAAGTTCTAGGGATTTGATATCGATAAAAAAGATACGAGGGCTGCACTAAAAGTTTCAGGAATCTAATACTAAGAAACATATTTTTGACACATATCATACTGCTACTTAAACACATTTTCTGCCTCTTGCCACGAAAATTGCGCTTGCTCAAAGTTTACTGCTTCCTATTCTAGATTATGCTGACGTGTGCTATTTGGATCTCACTGAGGAGCAACTAGATAAGCTTGAGCGTATTCAGAATTTGTGCATACGGTTCATATTTGGGTTACGCAAGTATGACCACGTCTCCGTTTTTCGCAATCAGCTCAAGTGGCTCACAATCCGTGCTCGTCGTAACTTTCACATTTTAAATCTCCTCTTCAGCATTCTTTTCAACCCTGCAACCCCGCGCTACCTAAAGGAGCGGTTCAATTATTTTAAATCTATTAGAGCGTCCCAAAACCTTCTCCTGTCAGTTCCTTTTTCTTCCTCTAAATTTTACACAAATTCTTTTACCATCAAGGCGATAAGGTTATGGAATGCTTTGCCTGTGGAGGTACGACGTGCTAAGTCTGTTGCCATTTTTAAAAGCAAGCTAAAGGATCATTTTCTGTCACTTCCGTAGTTTTTCTATTATCTCCCTTACTTTTTTTCTTTGTTATATCTCATGCTTCGTCTGTTGTCATTGTTTGGCTGTTTTTGGAGGATGTATGTATGTATATATTATATAGATGTATAATTATATGTATTTAGTATGTATTTATTCAATTATTTATTTTATGTATTTATATTTAGTATATTTATAAATAGTTCTAATTTCAAAATTGAAATAATTTAATTGTTTCGTGTAGTTATTTAGTTTGAGTTCTAAACGAATTAGTTTACACCCCCTGCCATGAATATGTGTCCTCAGTTACTTCTCTTACAAGGTTGTCTGGAAGAGATCGCTATTTAGCGGTAAGACCGCCTGTTGTATACCTATGATTTAAATGTACTGTTCCATGTTCTGTTTTTATTTTTTATTTTTGGTGTTCAATAAAGAGTATTTGTATTGTATTGTATTGTATCATACCTTTTTATAATCTCTAAAGTTTCATTATTTTAAAACACTGGCCACATAGAAAAAAAAAACGATGGTTCGGTTTCAATTGTTTTTTGAAGTCGTATAGTCGCTGCTGAAAATGGAATTGTCCCGTGAAAATTTAAGAGCTATGATTTATTACGACTTTAAAAGTGGATTATCACAAAAACAATGTGAAGACCGGATGATTGTTGCTTTTAGTAATGAAGCACCTTCAAAGACGACAATATACAGGTGGTATGCAGAATTTCTATGACACCATGAAAATACTGTTTATGACACCATGAAAAAAGTAAACAGTGTTATGAAAGGTGAGGAAAATTCAATAATCAACATGAATGAGAAATTGGCTTTGAGTCATTATAAATATTTTAAGAATGCCCCGTTGACCACTGTGGACGTTGAGAGAACGTTCAGCAGTTCAAAGTGGATATTTTAATCTCGACGGCAAAAATATTGATTGTATATTATGAATGTATAAAAATAACCACATAAAAACACGTTTTATTTCAAAATGAGGAGATAATAAGTAATATTTATTTATGTCGAATAACATTTAGATTTTGGCAGTAACATCGATATATTTTTGTCGATAAAATATTTTGCAACATCACTTTCGGATAGATGCCCCGAATTATCTCAGGTATGCATATCACACAAGTATCACAGTATCATGAGTGATGTCCGTATATTTTGAAACCCGCGATATTGACATACCAGCAAGATCCATCATTTACCAGATGAGATAGATGTCACCCGGTTAGTCCAGAATAAAAATAAAACAACTATCGATGAATTGATAGTCTATCGGGCCCCAATGCATTTTTTGGCATAAATATGTATGAAATTAACATTGCTAATGTTGGCAAAAAAACGCTAACCCAACGGACAACGTACTGTAAGCCAAGTAAAATATAAGGATCTTGTCAAGCATAGCAATTGACGGTGACACAATGACAAGGTTCGAAGGATGCTCAATATTTTTATTGTCTGTACAGAGACCAACAAGTAACTAAGATTTAGTCACCTTTAAGAGATCAGCATAATCTTTCCACAAAGGCAATTGACGACGCGTTAGCCTAGCTGGTAGTGACCCTGTCTACGAAGCTAGAGATCTTGGGTTCAAATCCCGGTAAGGGCAGGTATTTGTGTGATGAGCGTGAGTAGTTCCTGAGTCTTGGATATTTTCTATGTAATAACGTATTTATTTCTCTAAACAAGTATTTTTATCGTTGTCTAGTACCCATAGTACAAGACTTAAGCCCAAGCTTAGCTTGGGTCTAGGTTGATTTGTGTGACATTTTCCCCCGACATTTATTTAATTTCTGCCCTGGTGTTAGGCCCCCCACAGACCTACAAAATGTTTGCGCAATCGTCTTTTTGTACCATCTGATTGAAACAGGTTCTGCCCCTACACGTGTCAATTGATTGAGTCAATCATCAATCATTGACGAGACGACACGTTGGCCTAGTTGGGAGTGACCCTGCCTCCGAAGCCAGCGGTCCTGGGATCAAATCCCGGTAAGGGCAGATATTTGTGTGATGAGCGCGAATATTTGTTCCTGAGTCTTGGGTGTTTTCTATAATTATTTAAGTATTCATTTCTCTATTTAAGTATATTTATCGTTGTCTAGTACCCATAGTACAAGCTTAGAGCTTAGTTTGGGACTAGGTCAATTTGTGTGACATTGTAGAAAAATATAAAGAGAAAGAAAATTTTGATCTATGGTCCATGATCTATGGTCCATGATCTATTTAAAACTACAACGGAGTTATCAGGCTCAACGTCACGTGAAACACAAAGATTTGGCTGCTGCAATTGCGCTGATAATTTAATTAAAGAAGCAAGAATAAAATGGTAAATTGTGCAATCACTACTACAGACAACACAATCACACAAACAAAATTCAACTCTGTCAAACTTTTATATAATGATTGCGCAAACTTCAATCATAGCCATAGACGATCAAAAAGTTTGGGCAATCAGTGTGATTGCACAAATAAATTGATCATCTGTGGGGTGCCTTACAGCTATCCATAGGCAGTGGTTTTCACTATGGTAACCAACTTCCTCCTGAGCATAAAAAAACAAAGAATAACAATATAATATTATCAATTACACTTCCGATATTTTTCCAGTCCCTTGGGGGACATATTTTCGTGCTGTGAAGAGGAATCCCTCTCGCACCCTACAATGGTAATTCTTTGCATAGATAAGTAAACTTCCATGTACACAATGAAAATGTGAAGGTTTTATTCTTCTGAATATTGAGTAGGTACCCAGAAACAGCTTGTGCTCGTCTTTTTAATGGCACAAGTTAAGGGATGAAGCGAGTGTACAACCGATGAAATAACAAATGCTATTTGAAATTTAGTGGTGGTAGGACCTCGTGAACGTTTCTTCCGGATCGCTACCACTCTTATACTTTAACTTACCACCGAGTGGCAGTGATCGTATTGTTGTGTTTCGATGCGGGGATACGACAACCTCTGAAATTACTGTCAAAGACTGTTGATAACGCAGTCTTGTGAATTCAAATGGCTATGGCACTAAGATCCACAAAATAGAACTTGTTTCATTAACTTTTTAGGTTGTTTAGTTTCTTCTACGACTTCTTACGAATTCTTATATAATAAGATTATGGTCAAATGTGTACATATTTTTCGTTATTACATGATGATATGTTTTTATGTAAATAAAGCCAGGTGTAGACTGGCAAATTAAAACTCAGAAGTTTATTGCTGACTTACTATTCTAACCCGACATCCACACGGGGCAAACGTGTATATTAAAGGCTAAATTATAGAAAACGGTTATGCAACGAGTATCTAAAGCGTGCCTAAGTCTTTAGTAGTAACAGCGTTTTTTCCCGCCCCCGCTGTCTCCTATGCCTTAACGCGTAGTTACAAAGGGTGGTACCAGATGTCGCAAGAGTGACGATAAATTTTATCGCCGCTCAGTGCGTATTCTCAACTACAACCTTACGCTGCGATCTAACCGTATATTTTATTTAAATCGACCTTATTTACGATACTATTATATAGCCCTACCCCTTATTTTGGCGATTTTGCGACAAAGCGAAGTAACTCGTTGATAATGTTAGAACGAACTCTTTAATCTAAATTATGCTAACTAATATTATAAATAGTCTTGATGATTTCCACCAAACAGCTCTCGGCATTTTTGACATTTACTATCATGCAAAGTTGCATGGTTTTTAAGATATTGACTTATTACCATATAAAAAAAAACGCTTTTCGCCAGTAGAACGATTATTGAACATCCTGTACAGCATTAATGATTACATTCCTAATACCTCGGTTCTTTAAAATAAATTTTAATTAACAAGGCTGGTGACCCCAGCGTTTATTCAGAAACTGTAAAGAAAAGTATTTTCAAAAACCGTGCATCTTTACATAATAGTAAATTTGGTCAGAAACTCTCAGAATGATCCTAACAATCATTCCTTAAAACGCCTATACCTGACTACCAACAGTATAATCGGTTAGATAGAAAAAATAAACTGCCTAAGGACCAACATATCTGGTGATTACATAGTAGGTTGCTCAATGGTCAAAGCCACAATAAAACGATGGTTGCATGACAGTATCGCTAGTACAGTCGACTACAGAGACGTATAAATTTTTGGGCGTTATTACAATGCAAAAAGGTGAAAAAATTAATACATCTCTTGTACTGCGGGCCTATTATAGCCGTGTTTATAGATGTGTCTAATCGTGGATAAAACATCTGTCACTTCCTAACCAGTATGTAAGTGCGATAGCGACGGATGCTTTATCCACCGCGATAAAGGCGACCATAATACGGGTCCTGAATGACAAACAACCCCGAATATACCTATACTCCCTTACTTATAAACTTGGAATAACGGTGAGGTAGCTTATGCCATGCTTTGTCACTTTCTGTCAGATGCAAATGTTACAATTACAGATAAGGACAAAGCATGGCATAAGCTACCCCACGGTCATTCCAAGCTTTTAAGTAAGGCCGCTTTCTGACTTGTCGTTATAAATGCTTGAAGTAAAACGTACAGGCGGCGTAAATGCTGCGCATTGATTGGTAGATGTGACTGGTTGCCTAGAAACCCTTGCCGATTCCGTGTTTTACTGCCAGCATACTGACAAGTCAGGAAGCGGCCTAAGGGGGATAGAGATGATGCATTCCGATGTTTTTATGTTTTTATGTAAATAACTTTTCAAATTCCGCCTTTAACGGTCCTTCTCCTCATAATGTCAGTGTTTTGCTATAGCTCGATTGAGTAGGGCTACCTCTGAGAACCGTATTAATAAACTGATCTTGACTGTATCGCTCTAAAGATACGTCAAAAATGACAGATTTTTATGGCTTGACGTTTACTTTGACGTATTTTTTTTAAATCTTTATTGCATTGAGAAGGCAAACGAGCTCACAGGCCACCTGATGGTAAGTGGAAACTGTGACCCATAGACATTCGCATTCACGAGACTGCAATCCTAAGACTGCATTACCAACCCTGAGGACTAAGATGGAATGCCTCTATGCTAGTTATTTCACTAGCTGTCTTATCCCCAAACTGGAACACAACATTGTGAACACTGCTGTTTGGCGATGGTTTAACGGATAAGATGGTGGTAGCGATCCGGACGGATCCGGCACAAGGTCCTACCACCCGCAAAATCGACCTATCGAATCGTATCTTGTGACAAGCGTCTCAGCCTAGATGAGTTTACAAATTGACTTCTGGGGGGTTATTATGAGCTAGCTTTGCAGTTAATTTTACGGTGAGCATAAAGGACAGAGCTAGGGTAGTTATATAGCTCTGTCCTTTTCTCTGAGCGTAAACAGAACTGCATAGTTATGTCATAATAATCCCCCAGTATCCTTATGTAAAAGTTATTTTATGACTTCAAAATTGAGTTTAAAATGTATATACCTGCAAACTCAATAACAACCGCTTTCTCATAAATATTTATTAACATATTTCCGAACTGATTGCACCGAGTATAAAGGTAATCTATTTTACAGCAAATGCTTACATTAAACTTTATAGGCCATCTCCTTCTTTTTATTGGAGACAATAAGGGAGACGTAGTAAAAGAATGATGAGCTTCGTTGAAATAACGAGGTCTTTCCGGATACCATCCGTAAATTTAATGTACACCCGAGTCGGCTGCCTTAACCAGCCTCCTTTTATTTAGTGGAATCGGAGATCTGGTTTAAAACCGGAATAAACTTTTTACGGGAATGGTTGTGTATATTTAACCTATAGAATAAGAACTAGAGGAGGCATAGAAGGAGCGATAAAATAAAAGGCAACATACAATATAGCTGATATGCACAGTCTTATTGGGATTCAGTTTGCCAAAAAACGTCAGTTCTATAACCTAAAATATCATGGTCGTACACTGCTGCACACTGTTTATATATGCAGAGTTAGGTATATGACCATAGTGAACAGTTTACACGAGTTGACAACACCTTGGTGTGTAAGGCTAGTTTTAGCAAGACCTGGACTCTATGCTCGATATTCAAATTTTCTAGACAGATTAGTTCTAACGCTCATGTTTTAAGGCTCCTTCTATGATTGATATATTTCAAACTTCACCTCTATAAACAATGTCAGAGATACCCGACCTAACTTCTGTACTTACTGTAATTATTTTATTTACTTAAACGACTTTGACTTAAATATACTTTATGCAACAGGAGCAATACTGATAGAGATCCTACATAAATTTGGTCTTTCGAACTAAAAAACAAAATGGCCACCTTGTTCAATATTCCTTTTACTACTTGATGCCGTTACAAAACTCAACTTCAAAGTACCCGCTCTAAAATTTTGGTACTAAATGAATAAGTTCGTGCGCAAGGTATCGTGGTTGCAAAAAAACTTATAACTTTCCTCAAATACCTGCTTTTTCAAAAAGGAATTTATTTTGCCATCTCGTCAGCCATAATTTCCAGAGCATTCGCGACGCATTTAGTAAAAATCCCACCGAGTCGCGAACGACATATTTTGTCAAATCCGACGATCACGGCACGTCAGCCGCAAATCGAATTTCTTAGGCCTGAGTCGAATCAATCTGCATTATCCCTTCGCTAAATAGTACAAGTCAAAGGAGAAAGCGTTATGTACAACGCTAATATTATAAAGAGGTAAAGTTTAGTGCCGTGTGGTTGCCGGGTTAGAATAGTGCCACTCCTTGTCTTCGGCGACTAAGGGAATAAGGGATTGTAGTACTGTTAGGCGATGGGCTTGTAAACCTGTGAATAATTCACTATTAAACTTCTGGGCCTGATTGTGCAAAATGTGGTTACAGAATTGTAAATAATTATTTTTAGAGTAGAGTTGGTATTTCTGTAGCTCTGCCTACTCCACTCTGGGAATAAAGGCGTGATGTTATGTAAAGTTTGTGAGTTAGTGAGGTTGTAGGAGGTAATCTCTAGAGAATCTCTAGTTTTTTGGGAGAATAGCGTTGGGTTTAGCAATGTGCGAGTTGCAGAAAGCTGACAGTTTGGAGATCGAAGTCTAGGCTTCTGGGCTTGTTGTGAATGCATTAGAGTTTGTGGGGTGAAGAATGCTAGGCAATCGAGAGACCCTATATGTATACTGTTTTAATTTTACTTCGCTTAATTTTGTAACTGTTATGCCATGTAAACATAAATATTTTCAAGAGATTATTAACAAAATTTGGTATGAAGATAGTTGCCTGATCTGAAACAACAAACATACACAAACATTACCAAGACGCTCGTTAACGCGAACGCTTGTGACTTGCACCACTTCAGTGTCGAAAGGCGACAGGAGCCGCGATTTCTCAAGCTTTAGCGTTCTTAAACTCACCGCAATTTGCTGGCGGCTTACGTAAGTTACATGTGACGCTGTCACCCTGGTTAGACGTATGACCCATTTAGTTTATTTGCTACTGACGACGCGACTAGCCCAGTTGCGAGTGACCGTGCCTACTACTACTACTAGCGGTCGTGGACTCGATTCGCGGTTAAGCTATTTTTTTTGTAAGTAAAAGTCACGAGCACTCAGGCCACCTGATGGTAAGTGGGATCTGAGGCGCTTAGACTTGAATTCTCAAGACGCAATTTAGGGTGGTCCAAAAATCACTTTTGTTGTTTTTTCCAACCGATCGACCGGCCACCCGTAAGTGTAACCCAGTGCTCGAAGGACATTAAAGTGAATGAAAATTTGGATTTTCATACACTAGTATCATATTTTTTTGATAGAGTTAAAATATTTGTCACGTATGGTTATATTTAGGAGGTATCGATGATACTAATATTTAATTGTGTACAACACATGATAGTTTGGTTCGAATCAGGTCTAAAGGTCCCACCCACCGCCTCTCCTCGTGCTGTTAATATACTTCATATGGACTTCTATAGATAAACATTCCGTACATCAACTCCTCCATAAACTTCCTGAGGCGACACGCTGGCCTAGTTGGTCGTGACCCTGCCTTCGAAGCTAGCAGTCCTGGGTTCAAATCCAGGTAAGGGTAGATATTGTGTGATGAGCACGTATTTATAGGTTAGTCCACCTAGTTATACTATTTAGTTATACGATATAACAAAATGGTCAAAAAATATCCAATTACTTATACATTTTTTCTGGGCCTCTATTCAACTGAGTTATAACGATATCGCGTTTGACGTGTTTTAGAATCGTTTATGTCAGTCGCCATTATTGTAAATGACATAAGAGTTATGAAAACGTTACCATACGGAAACACGTCAAATACGATATCGTTTTTACCATGTAGAATCTCGGCCTTGAATTGGTAAACCTTTCAGGTATTTTTTACATGACATCGTATAGAGCCCAATAGGTTCGGTTAGGTTTGTTTTATTACAATTCTGAATAGATCTCGGTTTCAGAAAAAATGCCTTTATGGCAAATGCATTGTATAGCACATTAGAAAACAGTTCCGGTTTTCTTTCCAATGGCTCATCAATGCAGGATCGTTATGAACCTGCATTTCTTCCCCAATCTTCACTACACTGAAGCATTTATAAGAGAGGTATAAGTGAACAAACCTATATCTTGAATCGCAGCGTGGGCCGCAATCTGTACGGATCACTGGCGCGCGAATAATGACGCACGCGCCGCCGCGGATAAGAATTAACGACGGCGTTACCACCGGTACTTGGACTGGGGCTCTAATTAAATTGGAAAAAAACCATATATTTCTTTAGGTGTTCACGTATTGTTTTTAACTCAACCGCCGATGCTGGGCCTTGCACAACTCGGTAAACCTATATTGCATTTGACGTGTTAACAATACGCTAACATGTCAAAGCCGACATGTTTTTTTTTTTAATTTAACACGGTATATTTCACCAAAGTCGAGTTTTAGATAGCCACGAGGACAATAATTTTATTGTTCTCTGGTGGACTAAAGAGAAGCACACGGAGTTACTCCACGGGTTTCTGTTAAGTCCAATATGGGTTTAGTTTAGCTCGATTAGTTTATTTTAGTTACTTCCATAGTATTATGTCATATGGTATTTTACTGTGGGGTAGTGCTGCTGATGTAAATAGCATCTTTGTTCTGCAGAAGAGGGCTATTCGTGCTGTCTACAAGATGGGCCAGAGAGACTCGCTTAGAGATAAGTTTAAAGAAATTAATATATTGACCATGCACAGTCAATACATTTATGAAAACATTATTTATGTTCATAAAAACATCGCTAAATTTAGAAAGAACTGTGACATACATAATGTTAATACCAGAAATAAATATAAGCTCGCAGTGCCCTTCACGCGGCTCCATAAAATAAAAAACTCTTTTATGGGTAATTGTATTAGGTTCTATAATAAGCTCCCAAGTAATGTTACTGAACTATCAGTAAATAAATTTAAGAGTTACGTTAAGCGTAAACTAATTTCTAAAGCATATTATTGTATTAAAGACTATATTAATGATAACAATGCTTGGGACTGAATTGCTTGTAATAAAATGTTTAGTCCTTACGACAAAAGGTTGCGAACGTCGAAAAAAAAAAAAGACATCCGACAGAGTTTCTTACAGGTTCTTCTCTGATCGGTCGCGATTTGAACCTGCAGTCAATTTAGGCTAAGTCGCTACTATGACGTTTCAAAAGAGTTTATTATTTGTAAACCTACTTGAATAAAGATTATTCTGATTCTGATTCTGATTCTAGTCTAGTAAATAGGAGCTATTATGACGTTGACAATACGGTCACATATCAAAATTAATATGACACTCTTTCATTGAGAGAACTACTCCGCTTGTCGGAATTCGGAATATTTTAGATACTTTCATTTATTCATGGGTATTATGTATGGGTGAAATTTGTGTGTAAAAATTACATTTTAAACAGATACGCTTATAAATATATCGTACTCACAACTTCTAAATAGTGTTCGGCTGGCTATCGTTATTTAGTGTTATTACATTTCCCTTTGCAACTGACAGTATATTTGTCATTCGTGTTTTTTATAAAGATGAAGATGGCGGGTAGCAAAAAGCAAATAGATTTCTTATCAAGCTATTTTTTTTTTATTACCCAGTGACTGTCGCGTTGATAATACAAATCTGATGACACCTTACTCTTCAAAATCAGTCAAGCCGTTTCGGCGACAGGAGACACTTACATACATACCCACATACATACATGCGAAAAACATTATCCTCCTTCTGGGTCAGACGGGTAAAAAAATATTGCAAATTTAGTGTAAACTCTGATCGAGATTCGAGTGAGTTCCTCCCAACAAAATCCTTAGTTACGCACCAAAGCTGCACTTTGTTAGTATTAGCCGCACTTTTATTGCGATCTCTACTTTATAAGGATTACTAGTATTTTATTATTATAATCGGCACTACTAGTGTTAGCTTTGCTATCTTATTAATAATAATGCTAGGTAATAGTGAATAAGAAAGGATTAGGTTGTATGCATTATTGTGATTGGAGGTATTGAATATGATCACGAGATATTTGTATTTGATTTTATTATGAACTTTGTAAGAGACTTAGCATCAATGTACGAGTACCATTACTAGGGTTAGGACTCTTGGTGGCATATCGTGGTTCAAGCATCCATGGGGGACTCCATGTTTCCTTATTATTCAATATTTGATTTGATTTTGACCTTCAGTATTGTCATATTTCAGAATTATTTAATGAATTAAACCGCTAAACCAATTTAAATTACTATTGCTATGGTGGATATTTCGCGATGTGAAACATAACAAAAAATCTAAAGTATTTATTATTAAACCGAACCAAATATGTCTTTATTAGTTTAGTAGTTTATTTTGAAATATGATAATACCGAAGGACAAAATCAAAGTGTATGTAATATACACGTGTGACGTGTGTCACGTGTGATGACACGGTGGCCTAGTTTGGAGTAACCCCCCTGCCTCCGAAGCCAGTGGTCCTGGGTTCAAATCCCGGTAAGGGCAGATATTTATGTGATGAGCGCGAATATTTGTTCCTGAGTCTTGGATGTTTTCTATGTATTTAAGTATTTATTTCTCTATATAAGTATGTTTATCGTTGTCTAGTACCCATAGTACAAGCCTAGAGCTTAGTTTGGGACTAGGTCAATTTGTGTGGGATTGTCCCCTGATATTTATTTATTTATTTATTTATAATAATTAGGAAATAGGGACTCCATGGATTGTAGAACCACGGTTTGCTACCAAAAGTCCTAACCCTAACCATTACTATTGTAATGGTTTTGTATGAAGCATACAGCGTGTAAATTTCATACGGGTATATATTTTAACAACACACACAACATACACACACTAATTAACGTAAAAACTTGTGTAACACTAACATGAGTTGTGTGTTGTGCAAGCAATGTATCACACATTGGGCCAATTAAATTAAAGCATCTACGTAAACGTTTTGTCACGAATTGAACCATTTGTTTACCTCGCCAATAAGGTTAAAAATAAAGATCATCAATTTATTCAGTTTTTGAGACACCATTTTACCGAATTCTACTTCATCGATTGTATCATTTCATCGAATTTCATTTTATGAAACGAAGGTTATCTTGAACATTAATAACGTAGGCTAAGGTTGGTTAGATTTGTAACTAATAAAAAATACTCTTGCGGCGCGAAATGCCTTTTAATAAAATGAAAATTCTGCATAATTCTGAATAAAAACGTTAATTAAAAGATGTATCGATATAATAATAGGTACCCAGTGGAAGAATCTCTCGTGCAGGATCCGCTTGGATCCTTACCACTTTCTTGATCTTTAACCTGCCACCAAACAGGACTGTTCGCATTGTTTTGTTCCGGTGCGGGTAAGACAACCAGTGAAATTACTAATATCGAGGCATTTCATCTAAGTCTTTAAAATTCTTAGCGCATTCGCAGTTTTGAAACCGTAATCGTAGAATTACGTAGTGTTCTCTTACCATCAGGTGGCCTGTTTGTTCGTTTGCCTTCTCCATGCTATAAGTGCATGTCGGACCATGCTCAGGGTAGGGTTCCGAAGCCGTTAAGTACAACAAACATAAAAAATCAAAAAGTAATAACTAATTTTCTATTTAAAGTCAATTGGTGCCGTCGTAGATAATTTTAGGAGGTATAAACACTTTAATCGCCTGTATCTCAAGAACCAATGATGTTATTCTTCAAAGTGTAAGTTTATTGTTATCTAAATAGAAATAGAAAAATAGAAAATATTTATTCAACGCACACTACACAACACAACAAAAAAATAAAATAAACATATGAAAAACAGAAATCATTGCGTTGAACAGGATCCCTCTCAGCATTGTGCCGCAGTCAAACCGCGGCGCTGATTTTCAGAGGGACCCTGACTTAAAAAACTAAACTTAATTAACAGAAAAAACAAGTAACAGTAAACAGGCAACAGGTAACATAACAAACACTAACGACAATTTGACACAAGTAGACAGTACACACTTAAAAAACTGACGATTTGTGTGGCAACACCAGAACAACACAACGGTTTCCTGTTGGATCGCTTCAAGTGACGGCCAATTTTATTTCAAGGTATGGATTACGCATATTACCAGTTTAATTTATTCCAAAAAAAGATAGTATGCAACATATCATCATATTCTCTTAATTAAAGTTAACATAATTAATAGGATTAAAAAGAAAGAGTAATGCGCTTGATTCGTTAATATAGCAGTAGCTACCATTGCCACCAACAAACAACACACCGCCAGCACCGCCATTACTTGATCGCGCGGAACCCGGCCGGACGTGAGTGTCGGCCACGCCTGTCTGATACGTTCTAGTACTAGTACCCATAGTTCAAGCCTAGAGCTTAGTTTGGGACTAGGTCAATTTCTGTGACATTGTCCTGTGACATTTATTAAAAAAAATCATATTAGTAGGTATTATGTTTACCTACGCTACATCGCATTTTACCTTTTGGTTCATACACACTCTTAAAAACTAAAGTTGTCTTTCCTGTGATCAATATTTAAAAGCTTGTGTGTAAATACGTTATGTTTTTATACGATAGGCCTAAAGCAGTCCTGACGCTGTTTATGCGAGAATGGGCTAGTCAGAAAATTAGGTCTTTAAAACTTCCGCCGTGTCCACAGGAAAGACGATGACCTAAGACTGTATGACCATTTAAGCGATCCTTCACATTGCTATTTCTCTTATGATCGTTAAAGCTTGCACAATTTTGGTAAGTGTAATCTTTAATTAACCTACAGGGTCCTTTTAAAATGTAGGTAAGTATGTTGTTTAGTACAAAGTAGTTCTAAACCTAACGCATTAAAATATGACAGTAAAAAAGACGGCAACGAGTACATACAAGCCTCAAACTAAGTGTGATTATAATGAAAACTGTAAAGAAAAACAATAAGTGAAACCCTCAGTGCGCCAGTCAAACCAGCACTTGGCCGCTTTTTTCTAACCCGCTGACAGCCACAGACCCATAAATACGCGGGGCCGTTAGAATGCAGTGCGTTTATCGTGCTGCGGCTGATCACGTCTCGAGCTACGAGTATATCGATTGCGTGAAATACTGCCAATAGACGACACGGCGGTAAATTTGCAGTCAAATATTAGGCTTAGGTCATACCAGGGGTGCGTTTGGTAAATTGGCTGATGTACTTAAGGGAGATGTGCCGATGAACCTGAAGCGCAGATCATTCGAACAATGTGTCCTGCCCGTTATGGTGTATGGGGCCGAAACATGGACGCTCACGCGGCAGATCATAAGCTAGCTGCACGTAACACTGAGCTATGGGAACGAGCTATGTTGGGAGTCTCTCTCCGCGATCGAATAAGGAACACAGTTATCTGGAGAAGAACCAAACTAGGGACATCGCTAAGACTATAGCTTCGAGGAAAGTAGAACTACTACTACTACTGCCGTAGACAGGATGGGAGATGTGGCAAAAAAGTCCTTGAATGGAGACCCAGTTCTGGGCGCTGCAATGTGGGCAGGCAGCCCATGAGATGGACCGACGATATGGTCAAAATAGCCGGTAGGAACTGAATAAGGAAGACCCAAGACCGTAGAGAATGGAGTGCAATGCAAAAGGCATATACTCAGCATTGGATGGGAACAGACTGAAGAAGAGAATATACCAGGGATTCCGTTCATCTATTTGTCCGTCCATCTGTCGGTTCATTCGTTCGAATGTTTTTGCAATTAGTCCTAACTGGCCATAGTTTGAAGTGTATTTATATTTATATATATCATATATATCATATATATCATATTTCACTAACTATTTGGTATATTTAATCGTAATAATTTCTAAAACCCAAAATTTAGTATTTGTTTTATGAAAATTGTCAAAACGTCAGAGTCTAAGTTGTATTTGGACAACAATATGAATATTTGGGTTACCTTCGATTCATCAAAAAGTTTTTGGTCGAGTGTTTCATCTCCCAAATTTTCATTTAACAAACCGCTTTGTTTTCTGTTACCGCAAATATTTTAGGATTTTATAAAAGCTAAGCTAACCTAAAGGGTTCTACATGATGGTACTAAAATAAATTCTGAAAAATATTAGTTTTATTGGTATATTGGTTTGACAAATGAATTTTTTTGAAAATTATACATTTGACCAAAAATATTTTGGCCAAACGGCAGGCTCCCGAAGTCTTTGAAATTGCCATGAATCTGTGCAATACAACTGGGGATCAGATTCAACATGGTAGAGCACTGCATATTGCTGATGACGTGTTATCGTATTGTTTTTAACTCGGCCGCCATTACTGTCAAGTAAATAAGAGCTATCGTAACGTTGACGAAACAATAACACACCTAAAGCAATATTATTTTACTGTTTTGTATACAGAGGCCTTATAACTTGTATTATGAAATAAATAAATGTACCCCCGTGTGGTTGCCGGGTTAGAATAGTGCCACTCCATGTCTTCCCGTGGATGTCGTAAGAGGCGACTAAGGGAATAAGGGCTTGTAGTACTGTTAGGCGATGGGCTTGCAACCTGTCACTAATTCACTAGTAAACCTCTTAGCCTGTTAGTGCAAAATGTGGTTACAGAAATATCAGTAAGTCTTTAGAGTTGTTGGTATTTCTGTAGCTCTGCCTACCCCACTCTGGGAATGAAGGCGTGATGTTATGTATGTATGTATGTATGTAAATGTACCTAATCTAATCTTAAATCTAATCAGTCATCATGTCAAGTTATTTTTTTCCAATATTGTGTATAAGAATACATCATCTTGGTTACATACGCATTAAATAAAAACAAAAAAAATATGTGGCAGGATAAGCATGAAAGTCGCATAGTTAAATGCAGTAGAAATGCGCTCTTTGCGTAGTATGTGTGGTGTGAAACTGTGTGATAGAGTAAGGAATGAAAACATCAGAGAGAAGGGTGGTCTGAAAGAAGATGTAGTGACTAAAATTAAAAAGGGCATGCTTCGATGGTTCGGTCATTTGGAAAGGATGGATGAAAAAAGATTGACGAAAGAAATTTTCAGTGCTAAAGTGAGTGGAAGGGTCGGTAGGGGGCGCCCTAGGCGTACTTTTTTTAATCAAATCGGGGAAATACTGGAAAAGGGCCGAATCTTAAGTACCAGAAACCGACGTGCATGCATGACTCGATGTATGAATGTGGAAGCAGCGAAAGAGCTTTGTCAGGATCGTAGCAGGTGGAAAAAAGTGGTCTCTGCCTACCCCTCTGGGAAACAGGCGTGATTTATGTATGTATGTAAATAAAGAATCAGAAATACAAGCACTGAACGTTTTATTATTATTGCACGGAAAGTTTATTCAAACCATATAATTGTGTTGGACAGGATAACATCATTTTTCTTTCATAAAGTAACAAAATATCTTGCAAAGAACCAACAAAACAAGCCAAGTTCCGAGAACAATACATAGTGTTGTCAAAATAAATGAAACCCACCTATTTCAAGTTCTAAGTTCCCGTCCATAAAGCCTAACCAGCCAATTTATCCCGGCAGGGGGCGTATCGGTTACAACGGAGACGAGAGTTGCACTAGAACGATACCAATTCGTAAAATTGAGGTTGAGAAGGGTTAATTTATAGCTAAAAATGTACAAAAACATAACATAAACATATTCGGTTGACATCACCATGCACACTGATTACTTTTGATGAGACAGTTTCTCGTAAGCTACCAACTCTGTTTCGTAATGCACATACATAGAATACACAATACACAGAATCATTAGAGAGAACAAGCGCTTCAATTATAAATAATTAAAAAAAAAAGTCTTCAAAAAGTTCAATACCTTTTAGTGATCATAATAATACAGTTATGTCGTCCACGTATATTCATTCCTATAATATTTGAGGAGTTCCTTCGATTTCTCCAAAATCCCAGCATCGGATCTTGACGTGCTTGAAATGGGACCAACTAGAAAGAATACCCAATTGAACAATAAATATATTTTCTAAACGGTCCACCGTTTTTTGTGCAAAAATACACAATAATTAAAATAAAAAATATCCCGACGAACTGAAAACCTCCTCCTTTTTTTAAGTCGGTTAAAAAGAAACATATCTGGTTTAATAGAATAGACACAAAAGGCGTTGTGAATATTGCATAGAACCAAATACTTGTTTTATACAAAAAAATACCGAAATAGAAACATTGCACCAAAAGCAACGTCAAAATGATACGGTTGGGAGATGAATCAGTTTGGGAAACGTCAGGTTTCGAAAAGAAAGTACACTTCAAAATTGATACCGAAAACTCGGGGATAATATCGAAACCAAATAAAGTCGTTGACACACCTCTATCGCGACAACCCTTGAGTATTCACGCCACGTGCGACGTCGCCTTAATGTTTCCCGGATGGCCTTTTTAAAGAACAAAACTCGAACAATACAACTTGGCCGACTCCACTACATAGCCTAATATATTTTCTATTACGAGGTTAGTTTACTTTACGGTCTTAGCAACGTTTTCGGGAACATTTAAATGCTAACTGCTTTGTATGTTTTAGTTTAACTGAGTATAAATACTAAATCGGTATAAAAATACCTTGCTGAGGTGTGTAAGTGTGCGTCTTGTTTATTGAAGTGACAGTATTGAAGTGAAGTATTGGATAGAAACCTCGCTAAAATAGCAACTTAAATACGGTTTCCTTCACTTAGACGTACTATTGTCAATTATTATTTATTTTGGTTTTAAAAAGCAGGTTCATTTACCTATTTGTACAAGATACGAATGCCAAAAGTCATTAAATTACTATGAACTTGTTATAATGATTTCAATTTTCTGCCAAACTCTTTTTAAATCATATAATTATTGAAAGTTGTCGTGAATCCCACTTAAGTACTATATTTAATGACATAATCTGTACTTAGTTCCATTAACTCCATCTAAATGGGTGAATTGCAAAAATATGGTACATTGTTACCTACCTGATTGATGTCAAAGTTTAATTGAAACAAAATAATTTTCCTTTGTGTAACGAAAATTAGTCATACAATCTTATGGTTAATCTTCGTTACACAAAGGAAAAATCACACAAATCTTCAACATCATTAACAGATCTTGATGTTGTTGTCGCCTTCAGTTAGATATTTTTCACGGAAGTTTTATTATAATATAATATTAAAAGTCATATTTTAAGTCATTTTGTGCTAAATTACAAGCCGGGGTGGGTCGCTAGTATTGCATAAGATCATTGATAGCTCTGACGCGTTATGTATAAAAATGTTACTCTTAGAGTAAAGGAATAAAAATGTTTGAACCATAAACAGTGGCATTTTAAATTCTAAACTAATGGCTTCTTTAACAAATGTTTGTCCTTATAAAACTGTAGTTTTCAGACTAACTTTTTGTTCACATCCTCTTCACACGACGCGTCAAGCCGTTGCACTATGGTATTATAGCATTGTTATTATTGCTTAACTGTATATTATTGTATATAAGTATTGTCTTAGACGCTACAGCGCAAACTCACAACACCTTAAGTTTTTCTACATTTTACGTTACTTTATACCTTATGCATCTTGATAAATCAACCTTAACGTAGACGAGTTAACGTTCGATTTTGAGCGTCGTTGGTTTAGTATCGGTTTTCGATATGTCTCGTCTATCGGTTTGGCGTTCTCGTCACGTAGTGGTTCTGATCCCGGGTGGGTTCGGTTTGTGGTATTATTTTACTGTTGTTTAGCGAGTCTTATGTAGCAGTTAAATGGTAAATCATCTGACGGTTGCGTTCTTTGAGCGTGTTGGGAAGGTAACAATGATTCAGGCGGAGCATTAGTTATTTAATTTACACATATTATAACTCCTCTATAATGCGTTTAGAACCCGTTTTGGCAACCAACATGATAATATAATAAATAATAAATCGATTATAACCCTGGGTTCCTATATTCAAAACTTCACATTTGAACAAGACGTTTTTAATATAGGAACCGGGTAAGCGAAGTACTGGATCCACAAGGTCGTTTTTTAGGGTTCCTTAGTCAAACTAGGAACCCTTATAGTTTCGCCATGTCCGTCCGTCCGCAGCCTAGCGCAGAGACTCTAAGTACTAGAAAGCTGTAATTTGGCATGAAGATGCATATTAGTCACGCCAACAAAGTGGAACATAAAACAAAAAAAAAAAATTTTTAGTGTACCTCTGCCACACGTAACGTGGGGATGTATTTTTTTTCTCGTCTACCCCATAGTGTGGGGTATCGTTGGATAGGTCTTTCAAAAACATTATGGGTTTGTAAAAAACAATTTTGTCATTAAAAGATCCGTTTACGAAATATTAAGCTTTAAAGCTCTGATTTTTGTTACACTCAAGTGTCTCCCCCCCTACAGCCAAAACTACAAGTACTCAAAATATGAAGACAAAAAAAACTTAAATGAAAGAGCATATAACGAAAGGAAAACTACGAGTATCACCACTAAGTAGACATCATTGGTTCTTGAGATACAGGCGATTAAAGTGTTTATACCTACTAAAATCATCTAAGACGGCACCAATTGACTTTAAATAGAAAATTAGTTATTACTTGTTGATTTTTATGTTTGTAGTACATAACGGCTTCGGAACCCTACACTGAGCATGGTCTGACATGCCCTTCCCCTTTTTCTATATTTATTTGACGACGCGTTGGCGTAGTTGGCAGGGGATCGTTACATAATGTATAAAGTTCAAAATACATAATGGTTCAAAATACATAATGGTCATAATATACAGGGCGTTCCACGGCTATGCCACATGGAAGGAAAGTACCTTGAATATTGTAGATGGAACATTTTACTGAAAGAAGATTATTTTAATTTAAAAAACAATTTAAACTGCATTAATAGATATTTAAATAATTACGTGGTTGAACCGGGAATCGAACCCGTTATACGAGGTAAATAATTACCCTGTAGCTTTATTATACCGATCGAAAGGCTTCATCATAAGGATTATTTTTTGTTAAATAACATAGTGTCAGAAATAAAAGGAAGACCATGAATTTTAACATTTGATGTGAAATTTTGTTCAGAAAAATGAAAAGCTGATAGATAGAGAGATAGATAGATTTAGTTTTTTTTATGGGGTTATGACCAAAATTTAGTTTACAAGAACCAGTATGAAAGTATCCACGAGCTACAAACAGAACTTTGACGTATTATTCTAAATATCCACCACAACAAGATCAAAAAATCCTCAGGGTGCGAAATAATCAAAAGAGTGCGACTTTGTATTCAACAGGAAGGGACTCATTTTGAGCATTTGATAAATTGATTAATTTTGTATTAAAAATGTTAAAATTCATAATACCAACACCTTATGCGGGGTCCGCCCGGGTGCTACCACCATCTTATTCTTTAAATATTTGAAACTAGCGGTCCCGCCGCTCGCAATTTCCGGTCAGGGCAAGTATAGTTTATGTTTTCGGTGTTTTCTATGTGTATAAGAACATATTTATTTCTCTATAATAAGTAAGTTTATTGGGTTACGTATTATAATATATAAAGTTCAAAATACATAATGGGTCATAATACATAATGGTCATAATCTATAATGGTTTTATTTCTGAAACCGTTAACTTTTCAGGTATCCTAACCTAATGGGTTCTATACAATGGGTCCAATTCGGATTACCGTTATCTAATTTTAAACGTCTGTAAATTTAAATTTATAAATGTCAAACGCATACACAATTGTCAAACTCGATTTAAACAGTTTTAAACGCAATCGGTGTTTGGGAAACGCTCTTCCTTTTAAAGTAATCTGACAGAGGCTTTTAATTAAATTAAAAGCCAGCGATCAATGCATTGCCACCTCAAAAAATAATTACCGGCGAAATTAACGACTTTTTATAAAATAAAACAAAAGTGATTGTTATTACTTTTAAATGTTTTTTTTTTATTAAACAATAAACAAATAAGTTTGTACGACGATGTAAACAAATCGAACCAATACGATACGATTCCAGATTTAGATTCTTATAAAATTACGCATGTTTCTCATTTATCAATGTTTTCCCTAGGTTATGGAGTGAACTGCGATTAAATTTTAAATTTAATATTATTTGTTAGGTTCTATACAATGGCCTTATAAAAAATCCTAAATAGTTTACGGTTTCACAAATAAAACCATTATTATGACCGTTATGTATTATGAACCATTATGAATTTGAACTTTAAATATTATGATACGATCCCATTTATTGTTGCCTAGTACAGTCGAAAACACTGTTAACTGTACAAACGAACATAAACCTTATCGCAACGTATTAAAGTCTACGGGTGGTCAGTTAACAGTGTCTTCGTGTGTACCCATAGTATAAACCTAGATCCTAGTCAAATTGTGTAAAATTGTTGCCCTATGTTTATTTACTAGCTTCTGTCCGCATACTGAATGGTGACGTGGACACGGATCTAGTTAACACGTTAGCATTGATAGCCAGTAAAAGAATAACACGATGTCGCAAAATATTTAGTGTACCCTTAGCCACTAATAAAGTTACCCATAATAATTCTCCACTGTTTAGGATGTGTCGAAAGTACAAAGTCTGGAAGTTGATGGAGATATCTTCTCGGATAATTTAATTAAATTTAGAAATGTATTACATAATCTGTCACCTATTTAAGTTAGTTTAGTCACCTGCGGGTTGACCTAAATGCGTTGTTACCACCTAAATGTCTCTGTGATCACGAATGTTATGAATGTTTGGTTGTCAACTTGTAATTGTACCAAATAAATAAAATAAATAGAATTAGATATTTGGCCATCCCATGTTCCGGCAAATTTCTATTATCGTTATTCCCTCGGGAACTTATACATTTTCCGGGATGAAAAGTGGCCTATGTGTTAATTTAGCATACAAGCAATTTCCATTCCAAATATGATCTAAATCCGTCCAGAGGCTGCAACGTGAAACAGTACCAAAATAACACACATACACACAATTTTTCGGATTTAGAATATTAGTGAGATTTATTTAATTAAGTTATTTATTTCGTATCGACATACCTCAAAGGTAAGATACTTTTTATTCCAAAAACTTAACATTTGCCGAGGGAAAATCGATAGCGTCGCGACAGCTAGTACTAAATAATTTACAGCACAAGTAGATGTAATATTGTTGAACAAAAAGACAAGTCGCTTACCCTTATAATCCCCCCCCCCTAAGCCGTCTGTCTGACCGTCATATATCATGCAGCTTGTGGCTAGACCGCGGTTTCGCCTACATTTGTGTTGAGAGCCTCTTATTACGGAATTCAATCAGAATAGTCTGTGAATGTCTGTGTTAATTATTGTTTATAACTTTAGGTAGGCTGCTGTGAATACTGTCACGTATTTGATTGAGTAATGATTTTTAATAATAACTAGCGTTCCGTCAAGGCTGGGTCATACACAGATTTGGGTTACCGTCTTTCCTGTGGACACACCGAAAGTTAACGTTTTTAAGGCCTAATTTTCTGGCTAAGCCCATTCCCGCAAAAACGCCGTCAGGACTGCTTTAGACCTATCTAATAAAAACATTACTTATATGCACCCAAGCTATTTAACTATTGACCACAGGAGACACATTTTGTTTTTAAGAGTGTATATGACCAATCTATATGTTATTTACACACAAATCTTCCAAAAGAAATTTTATAATTGATAAAAAGTAGGTCAAAATTGGTTGCGTGGTTTATAAGCACTGAGCTGTCATACATACATACGTCAATAACTTATTTTATGTGAAACTAATTATTCAGGATGGTTTCGAGATATTTTGATTGTTTTACGGATATATTCAAAGGCAGTGAATGTTCGCTTTACCAATGTGTAACGGAAATTATTGACATACGTAAATTATAATCTGTATAGATTACTTACATTATACAAATGAAAATATACCGTTTTCTATATTAGAAAGTACCGTACGAAATTTTGGGTATGTATAGTGATTCTTCCAATGACAGAGTAATAAATGACAGCAACTCCAGCCTTTTAGTAAGGAGTATAAAATTGCCTTAAAATTCGAGAAAATTCCATAAATTACCAACGCCCACAAATTGCCATCTAGAGCAATATTTCTTTTCCCTTTCCAATTTCCTAAAGATTACCTTGTAAAAACATAAAAAAGGAAATCTTTTTAGCACCCGATAAGCGTTATGGGCTAAGCAGCTGCCACTTTAACAAATTATTGGGAGATTTCCAAAAAAAGTTGTCACCCCTAAAAGAGGGTAAACGTCTTATTTGATGGCATGATTTTCTCGGGGCGCACAGAGAATGCTAAATTACTGGAGAAATGAAGGATAATAGCGCCCCCTCGCGGGGAAACTTGCTCCCAGTTTCGAGGAAAAAGTTCTGCCCCAAAAGATTTTGAAATTCTACCCTAGGGGCGATGGGAAGTTTAGAGTTTCATGTTATTTATTCATAGGTTTGCTATAAGTACTTATTGCATTATAGGATTATGGGAGACCTGCTGTTGGGGCCATTATCTCTTTAGCCGTTTGTAAAAATTGGGGGCAGAACTTTAATCTCTTGTGAGGTTTTGAATAACACACAGTTTCAGTTGAAATTGAACAATTTATTGTGAACTAATATGAACGCATAAAATTTAGGATAAATATTTGTAATATTAATCGTACTATAACAAAACATTGACGATATAAGCATTAACTAAGTTCACCAACATTACATAAAGCCGCAATAATTATAATCAAGTGTAATCAAGTCTTATTTACATACGGGCACGCCGCCAGTGAACGTTTAATAATTACATTATCAAAATATATTAAAGCTATACAAAACATGGCCGAAGACAACAGTCTTAATACTAGAACATTATTTCAGTAACACTTCATTCCACCTGAACAAAGTTAATACAAAGTAGATACGATAAAATTGGTGGGAATGAAGGTAATAATAGCTATTATTTTTACTTATGATAGTGCCAATCTGGGAAGAGAAAATGTCTTTATAAACATCGATATGAACTGTCCCGGAGGAACGGAGGAAGACTAGATCTTGCATCAATTTTACAATCAAGTTAGTACAAAAGCTACATTTATCAATTTTAAATGAAGTCGCTCTTACGTGAATCAAGATGCCAGTATAAAAGTACAAAAATGAGCCAAATTTCAAGATTATCGAGAATTAATTGTAACAGAATTACATTTAACACTTGATTATTTACATCGAGCACATAAGAAGCAACGTTTAGAAAAATACAACGGCAACCTCATTGGATTAGTGCAAAAGCCTTAATTGTATAAAAACGAGTATATCTAGAGTACAAAAGCAGTCTCCAGATTAAATTCGGTAACGTTAAGGATACGTAAACGCTATTAGAAATTTAACACTAGTAGTACGCTCATCACATTAAAAGTCACTGATTTCAGGATCAGTATCGGCGTACTTGCAGGCGAAAGGGTTTCTAAGCCACGAGCAGAAGGAACGGTCGCTGTGCTGCTTGTATTTGGCTGTCGTATGCTTTTTAGCATGTGCTCGAGCCACAGCCGCGCGCCTCGTAGGATACGAGTCTAATGAAGATGCATCTGAATCCCTCGGGACCGAATCGTAACCTGATTCTGCTCGTCTAGAGGTAGCCGCTGGACTATGCTTGCCAGTACGCGGCGTAGATTCATGACCGCTATCATAACCATCAGGTTTTGAACTTGCAACAATCCTCGCAACACCTTTATCTTTCTCATTTTTCTCTGATCGAGGTTCAGTAGTAACAACGGGAGGTGTAACCTCGAGATGTAAATTTGATTTTAACTCTCGAAAAGTACTGGATGGAGCGCCATTACCTGGTATCCGTTTTTCTTCTCTTAGATTAGGATTTGATGCACCGTCTGGATGCCTTAGTGATGCTATTCGAGCATCAGTTATATCATTGCCTCTATACCTCTCAAAAGGGCCGTATGCGTCATTTTGTGTACATTCTAAATCTTGATATGCACCGCATTCACCTATAGCACTTCCGGGTCTAGACATAGTTCTCTTGCAACTGTCACATATTTTGTCACTCGGTCGATATGCCGGTTCACTATAAACTGAACCGTCCCCATGAAATTCTTCTGTATCTCTTACATTGCAAAGAGACAATGATTGGAACTGTGGAGCGATTTTCGTAGCGGGCAAATCATCATTGTCTATCATTTTACGAGACCCATACAGTTCAGCTAGTCCAAGCATGTCATCAATTCGTGAGCGAGATGACGGTAAGCTCTCATGCGGATTCACGTCAGCAAGAGCATATTCGTAGCAAAAGTTTTCTGTATAAAATCCAAGAGTCTGCCTAAGATATGCTTCGTTTCTTATTTGTCGTTCAACTTCACTATACAAAGATAACGTGTCAGTGAATGTTGATGCCACTGTTAAATTTTCTTGACTAAGGATTCTAAGAGGGTGATCATCTGTATCTTCTTGATCGGCGTCTAGTAGGTGATTATCTAAAAATCCCATACAAAGTGCTATATCTTCTTCAGTTACTTGAAGACAGCTATCTTGCATTGGAACTGGCTCCAATAATTCTTCTATTTCAATTATTTCTAGAATCTCATCATCGTCCTCAGCAAGTCTACTTAAACCATGGGGGTCTATATCTCTACTATGGTTAGAAACTAATTCATCATCCATTCTCATTCTCTCCTTATATTTATTATCTAAGCTCTCCATTGATACCTCTCTACTACTTAGACTACTAGGTTGAATAAGAGGAAGAGCAGGAGGTATTTCCGCTAATTCCTCACTGTCATCATCATCATCTACTTCATTCTTCACCTGAGCCTTGCTTATATTAGCTTTTTTAGGAGTTTGATTTTCAGTGACCGGAGGACCTAAGTTTTCTTCTTCGATTGCACTTCCTTTTGAACCTGCTTTTAAACCAGTTCGTATTGTAGATTCTTCAACATGAATACGCCGAACAGAATCTTTTAACAATGGCTCCATTTTATGCGGAGTTTCCATTTCTTCCGGGGCTTTTTGCTGTGGAGTTTTATGACTGGATTGTGATTTGTGGCTCGGCGAGTTATGTTTTGATTTATGAATCTGAGAAGTTTGGTTTTCTACCCATTTTCTGATCATATTTTTCTTATGATTGTCCATATAACCATAGCCTACGTTTTCAGCACCATGTGCTCCTAGAACTCCAATTTGAAGCGGCAATTGATTTGGTTGTATGGGTACTGACTCAAATTGTAAGGGTAGTTTTGTCTCCTGCATTGGTCCGTCAATCCATGTCTCCCTTTGCTTTTCTTGCGTTTCCTTTATAATATGTCTCACTTCCACTAATTTTGATTTCGATATTCGAGGACCATCTATCCATTGTTCTTCACTGTTGCTCTTAGTATCTTCAGAAAATGGTTTCGGACAAGCTTTCTTGACGGGTGTTAATTTCGACGTCGCAGAGTGAACTGGTGATGATTTTGGCGTATAATTTGCTTGAAATGCTGCTTTCATAGGGGAAGATTTAGGAGAAGAATGCAGTTTATGTACTGGACTTTTCTCCTCAATCACTTTAGATAGTGATGATTTATGTTTATGTTCTAATGCGGAGCCTCTTAAAGCTTTACTTATAACTCCTCTATTGTCACCAGAGTTCATATGTGGTATATAAACTGGAGGATGCTCTCCATCAGTTGCATCGTCTAATGGCCCAACATAAATAACAGTGTCAGCAGACAAATCACTACTAGAAGGATCGGGTTCACTGCTGCTTGGTTTCGACACCTCTTCCCCTGAACTTCCTCCAGACCCAGCATTATTATTAGCAGAATATTTAATCTTTCTTCTTCTTAGTCTATGTATTCTGGAAGCCAATTGTAAAGTCGTCAACGTATCAGAATAGTTTTGCACGGTTGGTGATACATGTACTATCATAGCTGTGTGGCAGGTTAGTGAGCCTAGGCATTCTTTCAAGACATGAGTAAGGTTGTGATCTCTATAAGGTAAATGCCTTTGTCCATTAAAGATAGCGAGTAAGATGTTTCCTAGGCCAGAGAGCGGTATTCCTCCACTAGCTTTGCCTCGTTCCGAGTTTCCTAAGTCAATTAAATGCAGGCGGCTGCGACCTCCAGCAACTGTGGACAAGAAAGTTTAATTAGTTTATACATTTAAGCCATCTCCGCTGTGATTGTCGTGGTTTAATACGGAATAAGTGAAAAGTCGAATACGAGTATATTACTAAGATTTCATTTATTGAATTATTTGGTTATATTTCAAACTTTACACTAGTTTGATGTTATGGCGTTCCCACACGTGTGCTAAGAATAACAAGCGCAGACTACTTACATAAAAAATAAGAACAAACCAAGTATATCATTTCAGTAATTTTTATTAACATTGGAATCCTCTTGGGAAGCACTTGTAGATTGTGACTTGTGTATGTGTGTTTTTTTATGGAATAAACATGGTTTATTATTAACTATTCACAAAATTTACAAATTCAAGAAATTTGAAATGTTAGCATGTCCTTCTATCAAACAGCAATGGAGAAACAGATCATCGATATGATTTTGTTACGGCGATAGTTTGAGGGCCAGAAAATGAAAAAGTGAAGAACTGATTTTACTTACTGATAAAGATAATGAATGTCTTAATCCGCAACATCATAAAGCCGAGTTAAATCTTAAATCTAGGATTAAAAAATAATTTTGACATTGACCAACCTGCCCCTTTTCCGCCAACACTGTACTGGTACACATGCAACGTGTACAAGAGATGACTGTCCTTCCCCTCTTCTCTCGCCCCTCGCGTCGCAAGCGCAGCATCGAGGTAGAACGCTGCCTTCTCCGCGCTGTGGACCCTCAGCTCTGATTGGTTCTGAAGATGGGTGCCGAAGAGGGGGTCGTCGCGTAGGTACACGCCTGGTGACTGTTCGGTGTCTGTTGGAGATTATAAGGTATTGTTAGATTTGAAGAACATAATAATTGTATTTACGGGGATTTATATCTTTTAGTGTGAAAGTATCTTCGATGCATAGTGACACTAAGACCGCTTTTTTTTTGTTTCTACATCTCGTTAACGATATTGAAGTAAGATTGGCTCAAACAAAGTGGAATCGAAATACTCATAAGTCGTCTTTATGCCATAAAAATTAATTCCATCGATTTTAATGTCATCATCATCATCATCATCATATCAGCCGAAAGACGTCCACTGCTGGACATAGGCCTCCCCCAAGGCTCTCCATTCAGACCGGTCCTGTGCTTTTCGCATCCACCGCGTTCCCGCGATTTTTACAAGGTCGTCGCTCCATCTTGTTGGAGGCCTACCTACAGCTCGTCTCCCGGTCCGTGGACGCCACTCAAGAACCTTCTAACTCCATCGGTCATCAGTCCTGCGAGCAATGTGCCCCGCCCACTGCCACTTAAGTTTAGCTATTCTTCGGGCTATGTCGGTAACCTGATCGACTCTGACTGTGACTGTTGACTCTGTCGGATTTTAATGTAGAGATGTGAAAAACAGAAAACCACTACACAGCAGACTGCAGCTTATTCATGCCTACTAGAGTGGGGGGGGACTACGTAAATCAGCAATTTATATATTCATTTTGCAGTCAGTAAGTAGTATTAGTTATTTTACTAAATATTATTTCACCAAAAGCTATTTTCAGCTGAAACCATGTTGTTTATAAGAAACCTAAACTACAATTATTTTTGTGAAATTTAACTACTGCGGAAGAAAATGGCTGACAATTAAATTAAATTCCTACCACCCGCGCCCATTACTTAATTTTGCATGCGAACAATAACGCAACTGTGCAACGTAAAATAAAGAACAGGATTCCCTGGTGTCACCAAATCATAGTTTGGAAAACTTTTTCATTTTACAAACTATAGTGTCGAAAAAGAGGGTGTTCCCGCCGGTTTATTTAAAGTTATTGTGTTCAAAAGTCTAACCTAACCATAGATATTTAATAAATCTATGTAATATGGTAATGTTTTAATCAAAAATACGTTTCTGCGAAATGAAAGTCTGTAAAATCTACCAGGGCACTATAAACTTCAGAAGACAATCTTACCATTCTGATAAGGCGCTAGCAGATCCCTGATCTGGTTAGTGTTAGTGCACAGTTCCACAGCTGACACGCGCACTGAGAAACGTGTGCCACACTTGTGCCGCTGTTCAGCTATGCCACGGAACAGCCAGGCGATGGCACATGGCACCGCACCCAGGGACGCTGGGGAGTCCGGCCGCCCCAACATGGTGTAGGATTTACCTGGGACAAAAACAAGCTTTGAAATCTTAACTGCCTATAGTTTTGCCTGCAGTATCAAGATTACAGAGTTGGAATTTGAAAAGTGGTTAAGCCGTTACTTGATATATTCATTTCGAAATTAATTGCACAAGTAGTGTTATAGTATGTTATAATCCCTAACCTAGTACTCTGTATCTATATCTAACAAATTATATGGGCAATAGCCTGAAATAAATGATTCTAATCCATTCTATTCTATACCAGATTAACCCTTTATATAGCCCCTGTGAAGGTACATCCAGGTATTCACGAAAAAATGAGGTACTGTCCCAGGTATACATATACGAGTATATTAGGTATTGATCCGACGCCCATCATTGGTACCGTACCTACCATACCTGAACTGCCTATTGGTGGTCAATTATCTACGGATAGGTAAGGCAACGACGAATGATAGACAGCTCTTTCTTTAGCTAAAGATTTGTAAAAGGGTGTTTTATTCTGAAATATTAGTATCCTTTAATTGTAATTTTTTATATTAACGAGAAGGCACACGAGCACTCAGGCCACCTGATGGTAAGTGGAATCTGAGACCCATAGACATTTAAATTCTCAAGACTATAATTGTAAGACCTGAAACGACGTTGCCGACCCTGAGGACTAAGATGAAAAGCCTCTATGCTAGTAATTTCACCGGTTGTCTTATCCCCACACCGGAATACAACAATGCGAACACTGTTGCTACAAAATAAAAAAAGCAGTATTCCCAAATTTAACGACGATTCACGAGCGAAAGCTAGATTTTTAATTGAAATAACGCCACTGCTATTTGAATAGTTAACACTTAATTAAATCAACGTCTACAATTTCTATTTCCGAAAAACTTTTACTATTCAATGCTGTGGCGACAAAGCGGGCCGCGATTTATTTTCCTACTTATCAACCCAACTACAAGCAGCATTGAAAAAGGGTCACTGTCCGTACAAAACACGTATACTCTGACCCGTTTTCTTTGCCATCAAGTGTATAAAGTGTTTCGAAGTTGCCCGACGTCGCACGAATTTGCATCGAAATGGGAAAGAGTCGGGCTCTTAATTGAAAGTTTGATAAACGGAGGTGAGACTTCGCAGTAAATAGCCGTAACTTATATTACTCTCGGCGAACTTATGGCATGCCATTTGAAATGAGAACGTCCTGTATAGTCGTATAAAGAATAAGAGCTAGATGAAAAATATATAATATAGCTTAAAATAGCATTAATTTAATCATTGTTTAATTTACAAAGAAAAAAAAATTGTGCTTGAATAAGTTCTGCTCCTCAAAATCAATCTAAAAAAATCATATTATTGAGCAGATAATACCACATAAAGATAAATAGTGAGTATTTGATACGATTGAAAAAATCGGACAGGTGATGCACCCTGTCGTTAAGTGTAGGTTCATTCGCAATTAGACGGTTTCACATGTAGATTATAAATTATCTGAAAATAATACGTTATATTGTAAGCAGTATGGTACAGTTTACAAGTTATCGACAGTCAACAATCTCACAAAATAGATACTATCGGCGTGCAAAATTATATACTGACATAGATTATGAACTCACAGGTGAAGTTCAATAAAATCTTGACAAATCACTCACTCTAACTACAGAAATTCAAGTATTCCATTTTTAGTTATTGATGATCTGGCAAAAATAAAATAATTTCATAATTTGTCTATTTATACTTACAAAAATGGGACAGATGGGCAAAATACAAAAGTGATCTTATAAAAGTTAAGTTTTTTTTTTTTTAGTGCGGAACCCTAAAAACGGAATATGTTTAACTAGCCGTAATATGATATTTTAAGATGCATTACAAAGTTAAGGGTTTATTTATATTTTAATTCAGATTTTGCTTTTTATTTCTAGAATTGAGTATATACCTATACGTATTTTTGAATTATAGTGATGTCACTTTAATTGTTTCTTAAAATAAAATTTTATTTTTAATTTTCTTAACCGAATTAGGCCAAGACTTAATGCTCTGCAAATCGCTTCTCAGCAACTCCCAGTAATCCTTCTCAGGATATTAATCCACAGGAACAATAAGGAGGCTTATATTTTCATTACAGCGATAATTCAGAACGAGGTAACGTAACAATTTTCTTACCCCTACCTCAAGGCTTATGGTTTTAAATGCAAATTGAATGAAAGCTTCACCAAATGAAACTTCAGCGGGAGCAGATCCCACTAAACTAGGCTTAGCCGAACACGCCGCTCTCAGGGTAGTCATATCGAGCGGGTAATACACCCTCTTGTGTTAATTATAGGCATGTTCTTTGATTTCAATTTAAAGTGGCTTATTGTTAAATACTCTTAGTACTTTTTGAGGTGTAACAGATCATAGTTTTATACCAAAATATTTTATCGTAGGTATTTACGCGGTTCTCCTAGTAGGTAGTGACTCTGCTCATAAAGCTAGCGGTTCCGGGTTTGGTTTCCGGTAAAGGTAAATATTTGTGTGATAAGTACAAGTATTTGTTCTGGGGTCTTATGTGTATGATCAGGTTACTTCGAGTCAAAATTTGACAGTACAAAAATATGTAAAAAATTACTCGAAGTAACCTAATCTATCCGCGGTTTGCATATAGAATCCGACTGTTAGATGTTTTCCCTGTGTTAGGGTAAGTATTTATCTATGTAAGTATGTGTTTACCAAACACGGGACTATGGGAGTCCCGGACCTTTGGAAGGCGTACATGGAGCCGAAGCCAACACACAATTTAGTAAAAGGATACAACCTAACCTAACCTAACCTAACCAGCAGTCCAGTCAGCATCATAAGTAGCTAAGCAGAATTGCACGCTCCAAAAGATCTAGACAACGTATTCTCTCGACAATAGAATCGAGTGTAGATCATTTTGAGCTCTCCAGTGGGGCTAGACGAGTTGCATTCGACAATCGTTATCGATTTATTTTTCGATAGACAAATGTATGGAATTGACGTAAGCCACCGAGATTGTCACGTGTTACTATCTCGGTGGCTTACGTCAACTCCATATATTTCTCAATCGAAAAACAATCGCTTACGATTGTCGAATGCAACTTGTCTAAAGCCACAGTTGCGTAGCTACTTTCTGTAAGAAGAAATTATGGCGACTGCCTGGCCAATGCTAATTACTTTGGTTGAAATGGCAGACGGTGATTCACCAACTTAACGGAATATAAGTATGTTTATCGTTGTCTAGTTCCGATAGTAGGTACGAGTACAATATTTCCCTCTAAGAATTATTTAGTAACTGAATTTACTCCTAAAATGCGTATTAGTACTACGACTGTGGAGCTATTATCATTCATATGTTTCTACAGAAAATTTTAGATCCTACAATTTAAATTATGCTGGAATTAATTTTCTAGATATCCGTGTCCATGGGTGCCTTTTTTCTTTCATACACCTTAGCTTGACGAAAGGTTGATTATTACCATTGTCATAAGCAAATTTTAAATATTTAAAAAATGGCTGACTGTTGAGTTTCTTGCGGCGTTTTCAGCAGTCGTCTCCTCTTAGGAAGCGCTGGTAGAATTTTGAATAAAAACCCTTTATCTTTTTATGCTTACACACAGAGCGTCGGTGACCTAGTACCATAGGGGGTTGACTCGTGATCGTAAGGTACCAAGTTCGAACCCCCGCGGTCACCATGTACCAATGAGTTTTTCTAACTTAAATACATTACCCGATGCTCTTACGGTGAAGGAAAAACATCGTGAGGAAGCCTGCACATTCGAACAGCTGAGTGTGTAAAGAGGGATAATTGCACAAAAGATCCTAAAAAGGGTCGAAGTGTAACCGAAAGGGGCCCATCTGTACGATAAGATGCTTACACGCAATGACTAACTGCATGTACTAATACACTAATTGTATGTAGAACCACGACACAATGCCTCTAATAAATGTGAGTACCTATATAATTCCGAACATCTTAAGATAGAGCTCAGATCAATTTGAACTTGACTCGCTAAACTACGCTCGATTGTGAAAATTCGGAATTTTGATAAATTCAGTATTATGTAGTGGGAACCCACATATTAGAGTCATAAATCTGTTAACTACTATCCTACTAATATAAAAAATGCTATAGTTTGTGTGTGTGTGTGTGTGTGCTAGTTTGTTACTTTCACGCTGCAACCACTAGCCGAATTTTAAAATGGTGAAAGCTTACACTGGATTAACAAACACATAGGCTATAAATCCCGGAAAATTTAAAAGATCCCGAGTCAATAATGAATGGTAATTTAAATCTTGATTTAGATTAACGTTACCTAGTCCTGCGTGTCCGAAGCAGAAGAGACAGCCGTCCGTCCCGTTGATGACAGCGTGGATGACATCTGTCAAAGCACTGGAGCATATCTCCGTCTGAAACAAATGTAGGGTTTATGTCTGAAAAATACGAGGGCTAATTGAGTTGAAGCTAGGTACACTTTTAGGTTGTGACTTAATTGGAAAAAAAACAGGGAATTGTTAAAATATAACATACATGGAGGCGTGATGTTACGTATGTATGAATATATAGACGACAGTATCAAAAAAGCTGGTTTTTAAATATTATTTTTATTAGACCATGGTATTATGACGTAGCTATGCAGTTCAATTTGAGCTGAGTGAAAAGGACAAAGCTATATAAATGCTATAGTTCTGTCCCTGACGGTCTACGTAAAATGAACTGCACAGTCATGTCTACGAGCCCCAATGCAAAAGAGTTCGTCAAGTCATAGATTGTTAAGTATATGAATCTTATATCAACTCGTTTTATTTCTAGAAAGGCATTAGCAGCAAACGATATATACAATATTATACTCCATAAATACAACGTTGCTTTTACACTATTGCACAATAAATCCATTATAAGAAAAAAAAACCTATATATATTAATTCATATTATGGTTTCGCAAAACAGTTCGGCAGGTTCTTAATTGATGCAAAATAGTTCGTACATGCCTAACGTTAAGCCTCTTTAATTTTATTACTCAAAAAAATAAACAAGATTTAAATAATTTAGGAACCCATTGTCATTTAACATGTCAAAGGGTATATATAAGTACAGTTAGAGCAACATGGGCCGCGGAAAACCAGTCACAGAAGAAGTCAGGAAAATTATAATTTCCAGTAGTGAGAGTGGAAAATCTATCAACCAAATCGCCAGAGATTTATTACTGCCAAGATCTACTGTCCAGTCAATCATTGAGCATCCCAAGAAACACGGCACAATTTCGTGTTTGAAGAAGTCGGGTCGACCGCGTATGACGAGTGCCGCTGAAAACCGTGTTTTAAAGAAAATTATCAAACAAAACCGCCGTGCTCGTGCGGGGGAACTTACCGTAAAATGGCGTGATATGATCCAGAAAGACGTTTCAGTGGATAACTGCAAAAGGGTTCTCAAAAGAATGGGATATGGTTTTTACACGGCCAAGGAAAAACCTTTACTAACGGAGTTACAGAAAAAGAAGAGGCTGAAATTCGCTCGCGAGCACTCAAACTGGACTACTGAGCAATGGCGTCAAATAATATGATGTGTTGAATCAAAATTCGAAGTTACTGTCTGCGACGAACGGAAAAAAATCATTCGAAAGAAAGACGAAGCGTTCATCAAAGACTGCATTAAGAGAAAAGTGAAGTTCCCTGGGTCTGTGATGATATGGGGTTGCATGTCGGCACAAGGGGTAGGCCGCCTGCATTTTGTAGAAGGGACGGTTAATGCAGTGAAATACCAGGACATTTTGAAAACAAGTTTAATTCCATCTATTCCAAGCTTGAAATATGAAAATGTCTACACTTTTCAATATATAGAAATAGAAATAGAAAATAGAAATAGAAAATATTTATTCAACGCACACTACACAACACAACAAAAAAATAAACATATGAAAAACAGAAATCATTGCGTTGAACAGGATCCCTCTCAGCATTCAGCTTCTTGCCATACTGCGAAAACCACGAAGACTTGGCTCGAGTCTAAAGGAATCCCCACTATGGAGTGGCCGTCGAATAGTCCAGATTTGTCACCCATTGAAACATTGTGGTGGAAAATGAAAAAAAAAATACGCAAGTTTCCATCGAGGTCAAAAAGTGATTTAAAAGAGAAAATAGTCGCTGCCTGGGAGTCTGTAACCCCAAAAGAGTGTGAAGAGTTGGTAGAGACGATGCCATTGAGAATCAAGGCTGTTCTTAAGAGTAAAGGCGAGACAACTAAGTGGTAGGCGAACTATTTTGCATACTCAAGATCGATAGCCGAACTATTATGCGTTGTCGTTGATAGAAAAATTGTATTTTTTTTATTTAAATACAGAAATAATTTTAATTTTTATTATGTAGGAAATAAACTTGATTAATTTTGCAATACTTTTTTTATATCTTGCTTCCATGCTATTAAAATTACTAACTAGATTTGACTTTGAAAAAAAGTTACTTTCAATTTTAAATAGTAGCCGAACTCTTTTGCTTTGGGGCTCGTAGTAACCTCCCTGTTCGAAGTTTTTTATACGTATTGCCTCTACCATCCATAGTTCGCGACCTTCCATTAAATGAAACGTCTAAAACACCGCAACGGTAGCTAAACGTAAACCATAGAATAATTTAAGCAAATCTGCCACTTACATGGTGTTTACGTAGGAAATCCTCGCTGAGCCTTCGGGGACCCTCGGTGAACCTCGGGCGAGATCGTGTTTTCTTTTGGATAATTAAAAGGGCTTAAGGTACGGTTAGATTATGCCGTGGGTGCCGAGCGACCCCTTAGGTTGCCATATTGCTCGCGTTATATTATGATTTAATTAGGATGTAGGCGTATTGTTATTGAAATATTTCACGAATAATATATATAGTTTAAGAGCTGATCTTATCGATATTAATAAAACACGGTTAAGAACTGAAGAAAAAAAATCATAAAAAAAACCAGGCAAGAGCTTGTCGGACCATGCTCAGTGTAGGGTTCCAAAGGCGTTAAGTACTACAAATGTAAAAAAAAAACAACAAGTAATAACTAATTTTCTATTTAATTTGGTGCCGTCTTAGATGATTTTAAACACTTTAATATCTCAAGAACTAATGATGTCAATTAGTCGTGATAGTTTTCCTTTTATATTCGTTATGTGCGCTTTCATTGAAGATATTTTTCAGATTTTTTGTATTTGTAGATTTGGTTGTAGGGGGTGGGATGGACAATTGACTCTAACAAAAATAAGCACTTTAAAGCTTAATATTTAATACGGGGTACACCCCGAACTGCGTTACGTGTAGATCCCCTACACGTAACGCCATAAACAAAAAAAAAAGATTTTATTTTACCACTTTGTTGGCGTGACTAATATGTATATTCATGCCAAATAACAGCTTTGTAGTACTAAGAGTCTGAGCTAGGCTGCGGACGCACGGACGGACATGGCGAAACTATAAGGGTTCCAAGTTTGACTACGGAACCCTACAAAGGTAATGATGTGCGGATGGCTCGCTTTCTATAGTGAAAACTGTAAGAGATCTCTTGATAAGTTCGTTTTGTATGTTCGGGACAAATCTTGCGAGGAAGGTTTGAACCACTTCCCGTGGACCGATTGAACTGAAATTGGTATACCTACGTAACGATCAGCAAAAAACAATTTGTATACAACGAGGGTGCTGTTAGGAATGAAATTGGAAACATGATTGAATTTCTAATAATAATCAGATGTTTCTGGTAGTTGTTGCCACTAAAGATTCACATATTTTTTGCCAAGGAACCGTCGACGTTGTTAGTTCGTATGTTAGAGCACAGTGACAAGAGACCGTAATATCAAGCCTCGGCTGTTCGTCCGTCTGTCTGTCAACGGGTTGTATCGTAAGAACTGTAATAACTAGACACTAAAACCTCTATATCAATAAACAAATTAACATAAATAAAAAGGATCCTTACACAAGAAACGTGTTTTTTCAGCATAGCACCTACAGTCAAGGACTTTAATTGTTTTGCCACTATGGAACCCTCTCATAATGACAGCGTCAACACACATGAAAGAAAGCTAAAATTAATGATTAACGCTGTCATCATGAAAGTGTTCCATAGTGGCTTGACAATTAAATTTCTTGACCGTACGGTACTCTTCGTGTACGAGTCCAACTTGCACTTGACCAGTTTTTTAAATTATTTTCCAACCCCTTAAGACTATATCTAGATTTATGGTAGCGTACTACCATACGATCTTTGTTTTTAATTAAATATAGTTAATGTGTCTATAACAACCCATTCTCCATTAGATCAGACTTGACGTCGTCATTAAAGTTTGAATTATACGAGTAGTGATGGGCATGAAACATTGATAAACTTTCCTTAACTTCGAACATTACAGTTTTTGAAAGTACAGTTTTATTCTGTAAGTAATAATACAAGTAAATTTCGCTTAAATTTCATCTCACATATCTGTTACCTACTTAGGTAAGGACCAAATAGTTGGACCATAGTTAAACGTAGTTAACAATACAAACAAAAAAAGTGAAAAAAAATCCGTTGTGACACGAAATTCATCCCTACAAATGTATGGCTAATTTTCGTGTCACAACGGAAAAGTTTCATAGAAATTTTAATTGAGTGAGTTAGCGTGGCAAACTTTTTAGTTCTTACCCACTTACGTTACATGACACAACTATAGTAATTGTGGTAACTTTCAAATAATTGCATGAAATTAAAGAGAAAGTATCACTTTCGTAACTTTATGAATGATGTACGAAATTTAAGTGAAAGTTTCACTTTCGGAACTTTATGAATGTTGCATGAAATTAAGGTAAAATAATAATAATAATAATCACAGGACAATCTCACACAAATTGATCTAGTCCCAAACTAAGCTCTAGGCTTGTACTATGGGTACTAGACAACGATAAACTTACTTATATAGAGAAATATATTATTTATTTATTTTATTTTCAAATTTATTTCAGAACAAGTTCCATATGTTGTTAGTAACATCAATTCTTATTCTATATTAGTAATTATCAAATATTAACAAATTAAGAAACATATTATTTTATTCCTATGGCTACTGCTACCCAATGTCGCACCATGGGGCAGTCAGGCCGTGTAGCAATCATGTTCAGAATGCTGTTGCGGCTGCTACGGATGCGTTGAAGCAGCGACGCTGCTTTCTTCCGCATGTGCGCCGGGAACCCGTCCGTGCGGGCCGCCGCGAACATCGCTGACGCGCTGCAGTGCCGCGGCAGCCCCAACAGCATTCTAAAGGCATTGTTATATTGTACGCGTAGGGCGTTATAGGCTTGCTTCGTGTACTTAACCCAGAGACCGCTCGAGTAGAAGGAAGTACAATACGCCTTAAATAGCGTTATTTTAACGCTAACAGAGCATCGAGCAAATCTCCGAGCCAGTACATTGCATCTCACCGCTAACGCCCTGCGCTCCCTCTCGATATCTTCAGTGTCGTTAAGGTCCTCGGTGACCACATGCCCCAGATACGTGCACCTGCTAACGACCCTGAGCGCAGTACCCGCGAGCACTACGGGGGGCACGTAATAGGGCTTTACTTTACCGGCATTGAATACGAGCAGCTCGCTCTTCTTGCTATTGTATTTTAGCCCATGCTCGGCCGCATACCGCTCACACGTTGCCAGAAGCATTCGAATCGATCTGATCGAGGGACCCAGCAGCACCATGTCATCGGCGTAACTAATGTTGTTGACACATACACCGTCAACATGGCATCCGACATGCATGCTGCTGAGTTCCTCGATCAACCGATTTATGTAGAAATTAAACAAGACTGGCGATGTCAGCCCCCCCTGTCTCACGCCACATTGTAACGTGTATTCACTTGATAAAGAATCGGCCCATCTCACCTGATTAAGCTGGTTTCGGTACCAATATTCAAAAAGCGACACACACTCGCGCGGTAGGCTCGTGTTCCCTAACTTGTCCCAGAGTACGTCATAGGAGACGAGATCAAAAGCTTTCGACAAGTCAAGGAAGCATGCATACACCGGTGTTTTTCTACTTGTGTAGAACTCGACGGTTTGCTTAAGGCTAAGAATTGCACTTTCTGTAGACAGCCCGGAACGAAATCCGAACTGTGCGTCGTGCAAATGCAGATGTTTATTTAAAAGTGTGTTAAGCAAACCGTCAAGCACCTTTGCCGTTGTGGTCGCGAGCGAGATGGGCCGATAATTGGTCAAGTCCGACACATCACCAGTCCTGTTCTTAATAACTGGTACGACCACAGTTCTCATTAAAGATTCCGGCAAGTAAGAGTGCCCAAGGCACAGCGCAAACAACATTGCCAGAACTCTCGGGAGATGCACACCAGCGTGTTTGAAATGTTCAATGTTGAGGCCGTCATGTCCGGGAGACTTCCCACGCTGCATGCTCTTAATAACCGCATCTATTTGTTTTGCGGAGAATCTAACACTGCGTTCCTTCCACACGTCGGCCTCAACATCGCACACCGCCACGGGCTGCGGACCGAGCATTGACTGTACAGAAAAATGATCTTTAAAGCTATTTGCGATACTGGTGCGGTCAGAAAACCCACCAACGCTCACAGGTACACTTGGTTTCGTATTAAGGCTCTTAGTGATTTTCCAAAAAGTTTTGAAATTTTTAGACGAGTGATTTGAGGCCAAAGTGTCCATTTTTAGTTGTTCTTGCTTGTTCTGACAATATTTTAGACAACTCTTGAAAACCTTTCGACTAGCATACATGTCTTCATAAACAGGCCCATGTGTAGGTTTGCCTGCCCGTACCCAATCCAGAAACTTCAATCGCGCACACCTGTGAGCGGGTGCAACGTGCTCGTTCCAACCTGCCAGGTATCCACCCTTTCTAGGACAATATTTACTAACAAAGGTCTCTATAGCCGCATCTATCATCGCGCTAGTAATATTATTGTACAGTTCGTCTATAACGGCCTTATGCTTAGGGTTATTGCACATGCCGTCAGCACAATGCCTCAATTCTAACGGAAAATCCACCAATTTAAGTTTCTTATGACATAGGGCATGGTAGGAGTGTATCTGCTCGGTGGTTCTGTCACCCCATAGCACCCCGCTATATTTATTACGGTCCAGAGCAGGTTGGCACTTAGCACGAACTACACTTAAATCACACTCAACGACTAAGGGAAAGTGATCCGACCAATATACATCCTGCTTCACCCACACGTCACGGATAGTGTCCTTGGCAGACTCAGAAACTATACAGTGGTCGAGCCACCTTCCACAGCCGTGAGCTTCACTCGTAAATGTATACGTATCAGATGTAATTCCTAATCTATTGACATCTGCACATTCCCACATTTGATCTGCACAAAAGTTCGCTAACTCTGTATAAAATAGTTCATGTGGATGTGCATTAAAATCCCCCAATACATATAAAACTTCCGTAGTTCCCACCTCTTCTATTACTGAACTTATTGTCCCTAAACACTCGGTAAATATCGGTAAATTTTCACTTACGTTAACAGGCATATACACACTGAATACTAAAATTGATCTCGAATTCACTTCTAGCTTAACTGCACACACACGCACATTATTGCACTGAAGCACAGTTGCAGACTTAAAAGCTCCCTTACGCCACAAGATGGCTACTCCACCGTGTGGTCTGCCCGTCACCAGGCCTGCCGACGTATCCACCGCAGACGTGCCGGTACATCCGAAGTCCGCATCTATTGTGTTGAGTAACGGTAAATCATGTGGCATTAGCCATGTTTCCTGCAAGGCCACAATGTCCGCTGACCTACATAGTTGTTTAATCCCTTCTACTGACCTTTTTAGGGACTTGCAGTTAAAACTGATAAGCTTACTTAACTTTTCTTTACCCATAATATTATTAAGAATTCCATTCAGCAACAACAAACTATTTTTTCTCTCGGCTCAGATCGCTGCTCTTGCTTTCAATCAGGCGCTCTCGAAAGTTAACAAAACGGCGAAAAGAAATACCCGCCGGCCATAAATTATCATTAAGAAAAATGTCCATATTACATTTGGTAACAAAAACTTTGTAAGAACTGTAGTCTTTTACGTGCTTCATCTTTATTTTTGTTAAAGAAACAGTCTCTCCCGTTTTTTGTTTAATATAGTCGATTATGTCCGCCTCCTGAACATCTATATGAACATTTGATATAAATAAAGGTACTTTAGTATCGGCTGCCTTAAATTTACAATTCGTGTCTAAATCTGCCTTTCCTTTACTCCCAATAAATCTATTTTTAAGACGTTTCCTCTGTACTTCCAGCCACGGTCCGTCAGGACTAGGCACACTCCATTTTGTACCGTTATTTATTATCTCGGCATATGATAATTTTATTGCCTTATTATCAGATGAAGTCTCATTATTTATAGTGGAGTTTTTGTTTGACTTTTCGGCGTTTTCAAATGGCGGTGTAGGTGATTTTTGGACGCTAATACATGCGGGAGTGCTCTTGTCATTATTTGCCTGTGCACTGCCAGGGTTGGCCTTAACCTTATTTTTATATTGCGTAGTTATCTGAGCCTTAGTGTAAGTTCCACTTAAGTGCGAACTAGAGAGCTCGCATTGATCTGGGGTAGATTCCTCTTTACTCAGTTTTAAGCGAGACTGAGATGCCGAGTTACTCTCAATTTGAAGGAGATCATTCGCGGTTGGCGCGGACCATTGCAGCGGGGACCCATAGCTCTCATCTCCGGGGTTATTAACATGATGATCGGTATATGATTTATCTCGCGGGGTCAGAATTGCCATGGGTCCGCTGTCCATCGTACATGCTCCCCTTTTTGTGTTTACCCAGCTTTGTCCACTTACAATGGAGCCGTATCTACCCTCATGTATTTTTATTTCCAAGTCATCAATTTGTTTTTTTGTAACGTAATTATCTTTTATCTCGTTAAGTTGTGATTTCAATAACACGATGTCCTTCAATAGGGTTGTCACATTGACGTGATCGAAAGTAATGGGAGGTAGCTTGTTGAGTTCCTTGGCAACAAAAACTGGATACAATTCAGGGTCCACATTTTTCATTATCTCCAGAATATCTTCAAGGTCCCGGAATATTTTTTTACGTTGGGACTTTACCGTTTCACGTCTTGTGATGTTACGCCTTCCTGTTTTAATTCCCTCGATCAACAGACCTTTAGCCTGCTCGACATCTTCACTAGTAAAAGCAGATCCACAAATTTGAATTAAGCTTTCATTATCCATAAGATCCAGTTTGTTATCAATAAACGCTAACACTTCACTGATCACAATATTACAATTGGCACATTTCAATGTCTTAGAAGATGACATTTTATTCGCACACAAGGTCACGGACCTCACGCACGCTAAGCGATAAGACACCGCGACCGTACCGTAACGAGATCGTGCGGCGACGATATACTTAAATACATAGAAAACATTCAAGACTCAGGAACAAATACTCGTGCTCATCACACAAATATCTGCTCTTACCGGGATTTAAACCCAGGACCCCTAGCTTCGAAGGCAGGGAGTGACCCTGCCAACTAGGCTAGCGTGTCGTCAAGGTGAAAGTTTCACTTTCTAAAATGTCTTATTGTGCCATGAAATTTAAGTGAAACTTTCCCTTCTGAAATTTACAAGCCGCCCACCGCTACGAGAGTAGTTTGGATCATTAATTAGTATTGCGATGGCTAGGTAGCCGCTATCGTAAATAGTTTACGAGCTAAATCTGTCCTTAGAGAGTCGTTTAATGCGTTTTATGAATAATGCTAGTATTAAGTAGATTCGCTTTTAACCCCCAACAATAAAGAGGTGTGAAAACACGTAACTCCCGGTGCAAAAAGTCTTGACTTGAAATTGGAACAGTGAAGTGTTTGAGGCATATTTGAGGTTATATTTTGAACTCTCTAGATCTACCAGCCTCTTAAATTGGCGCGACTGTAAAACTCAGCATCTAATATTCATGCTCATCATACATTGAGTTTAATGGTGGACCCTGTGGGGGTCACTCCTGAATGATACCACCATCTTGTGTGTTCGCTTGGTCCGCATGTCTGTCGAATTCAAATGTCGCAATGAATGATAAGGACAAAGCATGGCATAACTATTCCAAGCTTATTCCACTTTTATTAGTAAGGGGGTTTGAGTGCACTAATTATGGAGACGAAACTGTCTTTGTTTGTTTGTCCTTCATGGCTAAGCCGCTGAACCGATTTCTATGAAATTTGGTATGGAGATCTAAAGTCCAAAAGAGCATTGGATACTTTTTATCACGGATAATTGGATAGTTCCCCAAGGGCATAGCGATACACGATTTGTAGTGCCAAGAGTTACTGAGTTTAACCGTGGACAGAAGGACAGACGGACATAAGGGTTCCGTGTTGAGTATGGAACCCTAAAAACCAGTTTTGCACGATTACGTTCAGTCTTCATTAATTTGTGAAATTCTTCCACACTTACTTGAAGGATTCGTTTGGAGTATTAAAATTGTAGTGAATAAAACATTTTATTAGTACCGTAATGTCATAACATCAAATAAAAGACAAACCAATTTCAGATTTATGTTACGAAGCATAGGGTGGTAAATGGTTTCTCTTTGATTTTGAGTGAAAGTCGTTTTTCAGGTACGGAATTATAACGGCCCCTCGTTTACTAATTGAGAGCATTTAGATCTTAAACGCAATAAATAAGAGTATAATTCCAAGTTCAATACAATCTATTTACAGCCTTATGTCTTAGCATTTAAAGTTTGAAGTGGTAAGTTTTTGATTCATGTTTCAATGTTTGGGTTGCTTTGGGCAAAGTTAATGATTTTCAAAAACACCATTAAAATAATAGGTGTCTAATTCCATCGTTGGAAAATTTAATTGAGTGTAGTAATTAAGATATTTTGTAATTTTAATCTATTCTAGCAACTGGTTTAGTCTACGTCAAATGTTCTACGAAACGTCGTAGAGGTTCTACGGTGTTAGCACAAAGCGCTACGGGAATTATACTCGTATAGGTCTAATGAAATGCTAGATAATGTACAGTTGTCAAATAGGTGGTTTACATTTTGACACATTAATTCATTTTAAATTTCATTCCTTCCTACAAAAAACAAAATTTGCTAAAAACACTTCTAATTAAAAGGTAGAAGGACCATCAATCTTACTATTTTATAACTACTAATATTATTAAGGCAAAAGTAACATTGTTTGTTTGTTACGCTCTGACAGCTAAGCCACTGAATCAAATTTAATTCCCGAAAATGGGAGTTCCTGAGGACAAATCGATAATGATAAACGACTTCCACGCGGACAAAGACGTGGGAGTTCAATACGAAAATTAAAAACCTACTTATTAGGAGTAGGGGTTACTCGTTTATTAAGAAAACCGGCCAAGTGCGAGATTGATTCACGCTCGAAGGGTTCAATACAACATTAGACACTATATTATAACATAAAAAAAATACAGCAATAAATCACGTTTTTTGTATGGGAGTCTCTTTAATATAATAATTCTTAATAATTCTTTTTTTAGTGGTGGTAGGACCCTGTGCAGAGTCCGTCCGGATCGCTACCACCATCTTATCCATTAACCACCCGCCAAGCAACAGTGTTCGCATTGTTGTGTTCCGGTGTGGGGATAAGACAACCGGTGAAATTACTAGCATAGAGGCATTCCATCTTAGTCCTCAGGGTTGGCAACGCATTTGAGGTCTTGGGATTATAGTCTTGAGAATTCAAATGTCTATGGGTCTCAGATTCCACTTACCATCAGGTGGCCTGAGTGCTCGTGTGCCTTCTCCTTAACATAAAAAAAAAAAAAAAAAAAAAAAAATTGGTTAATTTTAATTTAATCATTTATTTTTGAAGTAAATATACCAATAAATAATCTGGAAATATTTCAAGCGTGCTATTAATATCGAGCTAAAAATGGCAAAAATATCATGTTTGTTGTATGCGAGCCCCACTTAAATATTTATTTTATTCTGTTTCTAGTATTTGTTATTATAGCGGCAAGAGAAATACATGGTCTGTGAATATTTCAACTCTCTAGCTATCACGGTTGATGAGTACAGCCTGGTGACAGGCAGACGGACGGACAGTTGATACTTAGTAATAGGGTCCCGTCTTTGTGTTGAAAGAGATTCCTAATACAAAACATTTTTGGTACACCGAAATGAATTAAGCACTACTTCTACAGTACTATAATAATTACAGGGTGTTCTAAAATTAATGACTTTTGAGCAAGGGAGCGGAAGGGTCACTATGGACGGCTATACCAGCGTTATGTTTATGGGAATCCATTACTACACGGACTGGCATTAGCTGGGAGGTCAGCCCCTGAAACCTTAAGCCTCTGTCAGCCCCATAAGATAGTCAACTGAATTATTGCTTAGTATAGGCCGCGTCAAAAGCGAAGACAGTAAAGCCAATGTGACATGATAAATAAACGTAGTAGAAGTTTGATTTCAGTTTGTTATTGTAATTTCTGAAGGAAGGCTTATGAATAATCTTATAAGTTAATACTTTTTTTTTTGTTTCACACGACTGTTGAAATCTTTCATCATCAATTATACCATTCACAAAAACGCAAGAACCAACCTTGTATACCTAATAATAATAACACAAATTGGTTACGAACAACGAACCATTACTCACAGTTCTCTCATTATTAACTCTAATATGTACAAATGTGATTCCAATACACACTCAACACAATTAAAATCAGGCTCTCTGATTTCTATTCAAAATTGACCCTAAAACGAGATCATGGCACCAAATATGTTCCATATCCAATGCCCGTGACGCCTCTAGTGTGTTGTAGTTACATACAACTGCTATTTGTCGGCATAGAATATGTTAAGCCAGTGTCTAAAGCGCGAGATAAAGGGGATTACACACTATTAATGGCTGCGGAATGCGGGCCCAGCGCGGAATTTATGCCTAATTAGATGCAGGTAGGAATATCCGAGTTTTGTGCGGTGGATGCGGAAAATTCCGAATTTGAAATTCGATGCGGACTTGAGGCTATTGGTGGTTTATAGAATACAGCTGTTGCCCGCGACTACATCCGCGTAGGAAAATAACACACCCTATGTTAATCTGGAATAATTAAGCATTAGTGGTGGTAGGACCATGTGCAGGGTCCGTCCGGATCGCTACCACCATCTTATCCATTAACCACCCGCCAAGCAACAGTGTTCGCATTGTTGTGTTCCGGTGTGTGGATAAGACAACCGGTGAAATAACTAGCATAGAGGCATTCCATCTTCGTCGTCAGGCTTGGCAACGCATTTGAGGTCTTAGGATTATAGTCTTGACAATTCAAATATTTATGGGTCTCAGATTCCACTTACCATCAGGTGGACTGAGTGCTCGTGTGCCTTCTGCTTAACATAAAAAAAACAAATGGTGGAAGATTTTTTGAAATCGGCCCAGTAGTTTTGAAATTATTCGTTATACACTCCCACACATCAAAATCTTTCCTCTTTATAATATTAGTACCTATAGATTAGTATAGATGGATTTTGGGGACTGTGACACGTTGCGTGAATTAATATTTTTTTCTAAAATATGGTGGAACAGGTAACTGGTCATTTTATCGAATTGAATTTCAACGAACGCTAGTTTCTGCTAAAGCTGTAATGTTTTCAGGGTATCTTGAACATTAATTACGTAGGTCAGGTTCGGTTAGATATTTAAGGTACTTTAAAAACAGTATGATTCCAGCAGAAAAAAAAAAAACGATTAAATAAAAAATGTGTTCAGTTACATCGTTATATCGTTAAACTATAAACTTATACAGGGCGTCCGTCTTTCTAAGAGTAGTATTAGTTTTTCGCTACAGCCCTTATTTCTTCTCGTTAGGGGTGGAATTTCAAACAAATCTTTAGTAATAGATCCAGAGGTACCCAGACAGTAAATCAGTCAGCCAGTCACGAACGTTTTAATACAATGCCTAGTAGGAATTTTCAAGTTTCGTGCGGTGATTGCGCCAATTTGAAATTCGATGTAGAATAGCATATCTAATTGATGTTTTATTAAATATTAGATTTTGCGCGCGACTTCATCTGCGTAGAAGTCGTTAATCTATATTTCCGCGGGAACTGTCTAATATTTCGGGTTCTAAACTAGAAGATGTCCTATTCTATCTGTGTGCCAAAGTTCATCCAGGTCCATTCAGACGTTGTGACGTGATTGAGTATCAGACATTCGTCCATTTAACCTTCACTTTTTATTCTTCTTTAGAGAAGCGAAGCTATTTTAGTTTTAGTTCAAAATAAGAGTACATTGTAAATTCACTGTTCTTAATGCGTTTTTTTTATACAGCGTATTGTGTTAAAGAACCGTGTTTAATTTCCATCCCGGTGAGAACTAACTGATACCCGAACATCAATTAGTTTCATTCCTAAAATGAACAAATGTCATAATGACTTTGACCTAAAACGTCTCGTGTCCGAAACCCCTAAATATTAAAATGTACATGTCCTTAAAATGCCGAATCACAGATATCAAAATTTCAAAATAGCTTAAACTGAAGACTCTAGAATGCCAAAATGACACAGTTTCAAAATACCCAAATAGTTTGCATTATTTTTATAATATTGGTACTTCAATGTAAGTGGTCAGCACTAAAGAAGTTAGTAAAGCAATTATACATGAAGGTGTACAAGCCTATTTGAAATTAAGGTATTCTGGCACCTGGTTGTTTTGAACATACGGTGTCCTGCGATAAAGCTGTTGTGAAGTTTGTCCACTACGAGAATAAGGCATTTTAAAATTCAGCCGTATTTAAATTAAGGTATTGTGAGACGCAAAGTTAGGCTTTCTGGGATTTAGGTATTGTGACACTAAATCGTTTTGAGGTCTAGGAGTATTGGTAAATTAGGCATTATGCAAATTAGGTGGAATAAGCCCTACTCTCTTTCACACAGTTCATCCATCGTTTCTTTGATCTTCCCCTACTCTTATAGCCATCCACATTCATACTTAAAACTTTCCTGACGATATTTTCCTCATCCCTCCGCATCACATGCCCATACCATGACAACCGATTTCCACACAACTTTTCTGAGTAAAACAAATAACGTACACATTAAGCAGTATTTTGTTTTCCCAAATCCATATTCAAATCCAAAATGTAACAAGGTATTCTCTATTCAAAAATAAAGCCAGTAATAACTATTTCAGCCATCCCAGAAAATTTCAAAAGCTTTGTTCCAAAACGGAAAAATTCCGATAAGAACGCAAAACTTGCAAATACCCGAACAGCGTTTCGCTTAACAATTTAAACATGTGAATTCCCTGAGCTCCTGACTAGACATTTTTGGTGCATGAAATATAGTAGTTTAAAATGTAAAAATCTTCCATATTCGTTCGTTATCTAAGAAAGTTTGTAAAATGAAGACCAATCCCCCAAGTCTGTAATATCTGCAATGATGCACATTTTTGATATTGTTTTGAATTGTACTATTAGTAATTATATAACATTATGCACTTATAAAGGATGAATACATATATACTGTTTTCAATCTTTTTTTTACCAGTTTTTAATACTATTCTAATTGGAGAAACTCTAACCCCTAAGATACGGGTTTTACCTAGTTTAGGGGTCAGACAATTCGACAAATCATCTACGACATATGTGTAACCCTTAACTTAATGTAACTACACGAGTCTGTATTACTGTACAATAAACATTTTTATTATTATACACATACATACATAATATCACACCTTCATTCCCAGGGCCCGCATTATAGTCGCCTTTGTCGCGGTGGATAAAGCATCCGTCACTCTCGCACTTGCGTACTGGTCAGAAAGTGACAGACGTTTTATCCCGATAAACCCGCAGAGTGGGGTAGGCAGAGATATAATACCAACAACGCTAAAAATACTTGTTTATAAATCTGTAACCACATATTGTTAACTGATGTGTGACAGGTTGCATTGCAAGCCCATCGCCTAACAGTACTACAACCCCTTATTCCCTTAGTCGCCTCTTACTACATCCACGGGAAGACATGGAGTGGCACTATTCTAACCCGGCGACCACTCGAGGGCTTATAGAGAATTGAAATTGATCTACAGGATGTTTTTATATAACAAGAAGGCAAATATGTACACAGACCACCTTATAGTAAATGGGCCATAAGCCCACATACATTTGCGATCTCAAGACTGCAAATTAATTTCCCCGGTTGTTCCCCGAAACAGAAAACGGCGAAAAATCCTAATATCTTACTTCCTAATAATAATTATAAACGCGAAAGTTGGTATGAATGGATGTGTGGATGTTTGTTACTCATTCACGCTCCAACGGCTGGACGAATTTGGATGAAATTCGGAATGAATATAGCTTACACAGGCGTTTTATCCCGGAAAATTTCCCAAGGAAATGTCGATACTCGAAATTTACGTGGACGAAATCGCGGACAGAATCTAGTCTTACATTAACTTGTATTACACAAAGGAACAATCTAATAACTCGCTGCGTATTATAAAACTCAGTCAAATAACATCTAAGTTAGGAAATGTATGACTCAAAACCTAGCTAGAGATAATAATAGCTAAAAGGTGTCCGTTACTTTATTTTCATCATGTGGAATTCAACTAAAATAATGAAAAATTCAAGAAACGTGTCGAGGGATTTTCTTTACAGTTCATAACATTTTCACTGCTTCAAAATAGCTGGCGTAATTCCATTTTAACTACAAATTGCTGAAATGACGCCTGGCGTGAGATACTGGGACGGAATATTATTATTCAGGTGACTTTTTGAACAAAGGGCGTGCCTTTTCATTTCTGCTACCTATTTGTGGCGTTTGTATAGTTATTTCAGTTTAAAATATGCGTAAGTTCGTAGTAGCTACTATCAGAATTATTAATTACTTGATAACTAATGTTTAGATCTATTGACCTAAAAATTAGAAAATAAATAAATTAAATTAAAATTAAATTAAATAGTAAATTTTAGAATGATTAAGGGGGCGCCGAGCGTCCAGTGGCGCCCTCATCACTTTTATTGTGTTTTCTAATAAACTAAAGTATTATCTTAAATTCTAAGAGCGCTTTACTGTTGTACAAAAGAATACGCAATAATAGTAATGAATTCGCCACTGGACGCTCGGCGCCCACTTTTTTTTATGTTAAGGAGAAGGCACACGAGCACTCAGGCCACCTGATGGTAAGTGGAATCTGAGACCCATAGACATTTGAATTGTCAAGACTAATAATCCTAAACCTCTAATGCGTTGCCAACCCTGAGGACCAAGATGGAATGCCTCTATGCTAGTAATTTCACCGGTTGTCTTATCCCCACACCGGAACACAACAATGCGAACACTGTTCTTGGCGGGTGGTTAATGGATAAGATGGTGGAGCGATCCGGACGGACCCTGCCCAGAGTCCTACCACCACTAAAACCTCTTAAGTTTTCTCTGAATTAAAGCATTTATTTTGCTACTTTAGCTAGGTTCTACCTTTGTTGCGTATTTACCTGAGGGTCATCTTGAGAGAAAATGGCGTCAAACGCGAACATTTTCGGCGCCGCTACGCCAACCTTTCTATCTTCTGGGGGAGCGGCGGCGTTTGTGGCGTTTTCACACAAGCTCACTTGCTTCTTGCGTTTGTCGAGCGAAAACGTCTGCGTACCGCTTGTGAAGGGGCCCTCGCCAGACGCGCCCACCCGAAGCATTACTTTCACCTGAAACAATGCATTATATTAAATTTTCTGTGATTTTCACTCACATAACTCACTCTTTGATTCGAATCAGAGAATAGGCTAGATGCTGTTTTCGATGCTGCCAAGTTATACCCTCCTGAGGCCCAACGAAAAATTCAGCACGTAGTCACTACGGCCCGTAGTCTTACCAGTAGTACTATTGTTTTAAACTCATTCAACCCAAGTACTTAAAAAACTTTGTTTCAAGTTATTGTGCTTGTGTACATAATCATAGCGTACCACGGTCTTACCAGAAGGATTTCTAGTAAGTCCTACTGGTAGGACCGTGGTACGCTGTAATAATAATAATACACCACAGGACAATATCACACAAATTGACCTAGTCCCAAACTAAGCTCTAGGCTTGTACTATCGGTACTAGACCACGATAAACATACTTATATACTTAAATAGATAGAAAACATTCAAGACTCAGGAACAAATATTCGTGCTCGTCACACAAATATCTGCCCTTACCGGGATTTGAACCCAGGACCCCTAGTTTCAAAGGCAGGGTCACTACCAACGAGGCTAGTGTGTCGTCAATGACACAAAGTTAGTAAGTACTATGGGTAGGACCTTCGGCCTTAGGAGGATTTATTAGTGACAGGTTGCAAGCCCAACGCCTAACAGTACTAGAAGCCCTCATTCCCTTCATCGCCTCTTACGACGAGTGGCACTATTCTAACCCACCACAGCAGAATGGTAACAGAATTACCAACAAGTCTTTTACCTACTGTAATCCCACTCTGAGAATGAGTGACGATACTGATGATATGTTTGTAGGTATTTATGATTCAATGTACAGTCACCCAATAAAAAAATTGAACATATTTAGAACCTTGTCAATGTGGTGGTCATTGTCACTGTCAAGCTTGTCCTTTGATGTTCAGTTTGAAGTTTATTATGAGAAGGCACTGTGTGCTTAACATTTTCGTTAGGGTACTGTATTTAAGGGTCGTCAGAGCACTGTTAAAGTCAGATATAAGAGTCAAAGTTCCTAAGCGTTGAAAAAGCCCCATACATATGTAATAGAGTCCCTTTATATACTTATATAGTAGAGTTCCTTTATCATGCAAATTTGTCCGAAACCAAAAAAGCCTGTTTTCTGAGGCAAAGAACGGCACACGTACATATAATTTACGACACAAAAACAGGTTGGTCTCATCAGTCCCTGCTAGAATAAAAATGTACAGCTGTAGAGGTCCACATGCGACGTGTCTTAAAATTTATAATAGCCTGTCTAAAGACCTAAAAGCAGACAAAATATACACCACTTTCATCAATAAACAAAAAATATTTTTAATCAAGAATTGCTTCTACACTATCAGAATACCTATAAAATTACGTTGTGTTAATGTAAATATATTAAAATTACAAACGTATATAGAAAGAGAACTTTTTATGTTTTGTAACTTTTTAGTGAAATAAGTACTAACTTTGTTATTTTAGGTTATCTTTTATTTAGTTTAGTTTTTAAGATTGCTATACCCTAGTAGGGTCCATGTTTAGAACTATATTTTAATTTAAGATCTCTGTAAATACCATGAATGCAATAAATTTAATATGACTATCAATGCAAATTGATGCTCAACTATGACGTCACAATTGAGTAAACACTGCACGAAATCTATGGTAAAAACAAGTCATTTGTCATGATAGTCGTGAAAAAATGGGTTTAAGTAAGTATTTGAAATTAAGGAAAAATAATACAGGCAATGATACTATTTAATTTACGATACTAGATAGAAAAAAAAATGTCTGCCTTGAGGTAGGTAGTATTCAAAAATAACCACTTAAAAGAACACCCTGTACCTAATGTTCATATACAGGTAGCATGTAATAAACGGTATTGTATTGTAAACTAATAAATGGGGTCCCGTGACCCACATGGCTGACAGGCGTGCGTGAGCCCCACGGAACCAATATTTGAACTCGCGAACAAATATTTCCTTAAGGTCTGCGTGCCTTCCACCCCTCTTCCATATAACAAAGAATTATCATTCTACGTGATTTTCTGTTACTTATGCTACTTTGTCTAAGATTAGATAGAGAATAGATAGCTTAGTCAAACTTATTATCAAAGACATTATTTATTAGTTGAGGCTATACTTTTTAGGTATGTTGGTCACAACTAAGCAAGTTAATTCAATTGAATGTAAATTGCTCAAGAGTGAAATCGACACTAGTTTAAAAACCTCGTATCTCATATTTCGTGATGTACGATTTTAAACTTAAATATGAAGAAAAATACGTTTGAAATGGTACACAACGAAATATGAGATACGAGGTTTTTTTATAGTAGTGACGAAATGCCGTCACCGCTTACGTTTGGCCAACTGCGTAATCGATAAGTAGCCTAAATACTTAGGCTTCTAGTTACTAAGTTAGCTTTGTCGATAGTAAAGTAAGGGTCTACGTTGGTAGCGCTTTGGATCCAATCCTCGGTAAAATATATTTGCGGCGAGTGCAATAATATTAATAAATGAATTAAGTATCTTTGTAGGTACATAGTTATGAACACCGCTGTCTATTTATTACCCATAGTAAAGGTCTACAGCTTACTTACTTATGTCCTACTTTTTTTAAGAATTATCCACATCTAATATATTAGACAAAATGTTACGTATCTGAATCTCAGATGTCAAAAACACATCAAGTGTCGTACCTTAATCACTTTCAAAGGTCACAACTTTAAAATCATCCTGTAGATACCGAACTCTTGGATAGGGTTAAAGTCAATATCGACGTTTTTGCGAGACTGTCGGAAATGCTTCACTTCACAGCATTCTTATTTGAGCATGGTTCGTTTAACGCAGATGCTTTGAAATGTTTTGATTTCCGTTGTTTGTAAAAGAAGTAGTTTAAAAGGTTGAAAGACACAAAGGCGGATACAAGTGCTTACTAGTTTGTTTCGGGGGAAAAATAGTTTAGTGTGTTTTTCACGTATACGATCGATCGTTGCATTTGCCCAAAGTGGCAATAACCAGGTACCTACTTGTTTTGATGTCAAAAAAAAAGTTTTTTGATCCGGCAGAAACACAATGTACAGATAGACAAAGTCTTGCCAAGTCTAAGGTTCCTTACTGCGATTTCTTTATTATTATAGTTAATGTTGTGTAACTTGGCCGTTGAAGGGTACAAAACCAGGTGCTCAATGACACCATTGCACCAATCTGTCGCCAGAACCGCTACCCATTGACGATGAAAAATTACCACTGGGAAAACGTTGATTCAATCCCTAGACTAGACTAGACTTTGTCTAGATTTCATTACTTTTTAGAGATAAACAAGCTGCTCCATCGAGACTTGGCTAGTTTTTTACAGAATGTTTTTGGTGGGATAGACTTTACAAGTTACAGAGTAATAGTCGACAATGCGCATGACGACACTCTCTTGATTAGTTTTATTCAATGCAGATAGAGATATGTTTAACAGTTCGTTGTAAATGGAACGTTTTTGTACAGGTGTTTTTAATCCACGAAGTCTCACAACGTACTTTATTTTACATTCATTGACGCAACCGTGCAATGTCAAATTGACTGGCGGGCCGTCGTATATTGAAAACACTTTAAATTCCTAACGTAATTTTAATTAAAATTAAAGCAGTAACGTATTAAATTAACTGTCGTATTAGTTTAACTAGTTAGCGTGAGTTATGCGCGAGATGTCTGGCAAATCACGATTCGCGTAATTATTCTCAAATTAATTACGCGAGACGTCGACTTGAATCACTAAGTTGCGACTTAGTGGATTACCGCACTAGTCATTATCGTTGTACACCCTGTACGTACATGTGTAAATAAAAATCAACCTGTAGTTTCATTGGCAGAGCTCATTATAACAGATTACATATGATTGAGTAGTAGCAATGCACTAAATATCAGAGTATAACTATTTTTCTGTAAAATAATTATAACGAATAACTTGGCACATATTCGTTTCACCCTTTTTTAGTAAATTATTACAATTTTTATTTATTCATTAAACAGAAGTTTGTATAGAAGATAGAATTTGATGTGAATGGGTTATTAGGGTGAATGGGTTACTAGAATATTCTCGCATTTCGATAGACATGTATATAAAAAGTGACTTCATTGTATTACGTTCTAACATGTTTACTTACAAACAAACGTGTCTTATACAGAATGAGGTTACGAATTATGTCACGTACGATTTAATATGTGCGTACAACTAGAGATGGCGGCGGTGAATACCAGGTAAATTTGATAAATAAATACAGGCTGTATACCCGGCTATACCTGAAAATTATGTATTTACTACCCAGTGAAAAAGAAAAATGTATTACACGTCATAATTGTATCAGCGCTTCCCAAGAGGAGACCACTGCTGAGAAGAAACGCTGCAAAAATTTCAACATAAGTCATTATTTCAATTTGTTTTCGACAATAACAATACTTAACCTAGCATTATATAAAACAATGAATATTAAATAAAATACTATGCGTAGTAGCACGAAAACGTATTAAAACTTAGAATAACAAGAGAAAATAATAATAAATAAAAGTAGAAACCACATTAAATAAATTATCGATACGTTCTCCTACAAACCGTGTCGCCTAATTATATGGATTTTGTGGTGTATTGGGTAAATACCACCCTATATATACAACCAAAACTACAAACTTCACAAATCTCAGGTGCAGATCACTTGTTCCAAATAATGGCGGACTGTCATTGTAAAGCCTCTTCCACACGGGCGAGCCGTCGGCGCGATACCGCGCGGTCCGTCAGTCACTCGGCTTAGGCCCGGCTTTCGGCAGTCGGCGAATCAAGCGCTCCATTGAATTTAAACTCACGGGCTAATTGAAAGCGAATTTTTTTGACAGCTTTCTTTCAACGATGCATTGTTGTGGGGTTGTGTCACTTTGCGGTTGAATTTTTATCGTTTTCATACTAGCTCTTTATTCTCCTCGGTACACCTATATTGGGACTTAACAGAAGCGCGTGGAGCTAATCCCATGTGCTTCAGTTTAGTCCACCATAGGAAACCGAACAATTGTCCTCGAGTTTGATATCTTCGTCTATTGTCTAAAACTCGACTATGGAGAAATGCATCTTGTTAAAACAAGGGACGAAAGCCATCATTAAGAAAAAACAACCACATTGTGTTTGACATATTATTGTAAATATTGTTTGCTCGGTCACCATTACGGTCGAGTAAATGAAAACTATTACAACGTTGATTACATATTAGGAATCGAGCGACGTGTAGTCATCTAACACCTATTCACATAGCACCCGAGCGGCGATGGGGTACAGTATTTTCTAAAGGCCCGTTTGTCACAAACGACTTTTTTATTTATACTTTGGTAATACGGACTATTGTTATATTCATCTGAGTTTTAAAACACAACTCCTTTTTTCCTTGTAAAGTAGGTAATATTCACCATCGTGCACTTGAGATGCAGGTCCGCTTGATTGTTTTTTCACGACGAGCTTGCTGGCGAGTTTAAAAAAAAAACAGACAAAGATTAGATGAGACTAGCAGATAAGAAAATTATGGAAATCCACGATAAAAACCTTAGTAAAGATAACAAGTGGGTGTAGACGGGATTAAGCCTGCTTTTCCCCAAAATAACATGAAAATATTAAATGTTAATGGTGAAAACAAATTAAATTTTCCCTTTTACAAATTGAATCGCTGTTCAACCGTCTGCGTATCAGCTGATGAGTAAATCCGTTAAATCCTGACTGACGTACGGTCGTCTGACGCCGATATCGCTTGGACGCACGCGCTGGTTGTGTGTAAGTGCCTTTACAACCGCAAAGGGAATCCCGCTGTATATCAACTAGTGAGAGTTTAATACAGGTTGATTATTTTTAACCAGATAGAGAAATGCAAAGGTTTTAAGGAAGTTTTAAAATTAATCGGATATTTAAAATAGTGTGTCTAATTGATAATAATACAAATTAAACAAGCTTTATAAGCAGACGGCAAGAGTTTTGCGTTTTGAATCTATATTTGAACCCCTTTTGATACATTTCACACAATGATGGGCGATTTTTTTTTAAATTAATATTACTCACTACATACCTACAGATAAAAAATATTACCGTTCGTTAACAGTGGTGTATATTAACATAAGTTCAATCTTAGGATCCTTTTTTTTTATACCATCTCGATCTTTTCCGTCCCTAACAGAGCTTTTGATCACGTTTTTCGCGAGACGCATCTTTCATTATTTTCATGTTTTCCCTGTAACGCACAAACGTGTGGCATTCCTTAAAATAATAACACAAATAAAATCCATTACAGCAGCATAGATGTTAAATAATTCCATTGCAAATGACAAAAAGCCTCGTGAATAGAGGGAAAAAAACCAAATCGCACAGGCACATTCAAATGGAAAACGGTGTAAGTAACCTTTTGGGAATATCACGTAGATGGAGCTTTATATCCTTGTTTGATGTTTTAATATTCAATGGCTTGGCCGTGGAGTTGTTACTTTATAGTTTTTGAACGAGTAAAATCTCGCTGTCAACAAGCGAAATGGCTCGGCAGAGCGGCCATATTGCTTTCGTCTTTAACAAGAAATTTTAAATTGTTAACGGGAAATCGTGGATTAAAGGCAGTTAGTATAAAATATTTAAATACCCATATATGTTTTAAAATGTGGGAGCAGATAGTTTAGTAGTTTCAGCTTTGCAATTGCGTACGTGTGAGTAGATAATAGTCATATTAGCATTACTATACGCCCATTGAAACAGAGACCCACCATAGAATGGACGTGTCACAGTGACATTATAAAACAATTAGTTTGACACTTCTTACTACTTGAATCATAACGTCACTGTGACAAAGTTCTATGGTGGGTCAGGGCTCCATTGGGCGGAGAGAGAAGGCACATGTCCCTGACATGGAATTATAGGATTAAATCCAACTAACCATGAAATGGATGAGTGATAAGCGATGCTTGTTTGGCGAACTCTTCATTTCATTCATTTAGTTTACAAATTCCGAGGTGTATTAAAAAAAACTAGCATCGTATATAGTAGAAAAAATAAGATACTAATTAACATCTTAGAAGCTTACGTCTAACAAATTCATGAGGCAGTATCAAGACTTCAAAAGCGAAAATCTACTAAATACTCTAGTTTTTTATGATTCATACTGTATATAAACAAATTCAGAACACCCGCAAATAGCAGACCCGCGTACATTTTTTCTAATCAAAAGTAACAGACCGATTTGCAAAAACACCAAATCTTATTCCTCAGGTGGATAACTTCTCACTTCCCGCCCACCCATTTATTCCGTCACCCCTATAATAATTCCAGGAGCCCACGAGTGATCTTTTACAGCATACCTATGATTTCGAATTACAATAACCAGACAGCCGCAGTGAGGGTGCAAAGGGGAGTGTTTGCACCCTTGTTCGGCAGTGCTTGAGCGGGGGCAAAATTTAAATTTCCGTAAAATTGGGCCAAAGAAGTTGCACCGAAGACGTGATCATCGGAGTGGAAAATTAAACAAGATAATGAAGCGTTCGACTCGAATGTGCTAAACTGGGATATTTATATAATACACTTGGGGTGTAAATGATAGGCATTATGACACCGATGTTTTAGGACTTTGGAAGTACAATTCAGAGCGATGAAATCGGGTAGGTGTATAAATTATATGTTACGTTTTCATTGCGCACGGTGTTTAAGAAATAAGTTTGCTTGATGATAATTTATATCCTTCATTTGATAGGTAACATGACAAATACCTTTTCTTCTAGATTAAGTTGTAATAAAAGAAAACACATTAATTGTGGAATTTGACTGTAACTTTTAAAATAATTACACGCCTCAATTATTCACAACTTTATTTTGTGCAATTTAGAAGAAATAAATGTGACGTGAAAAATATAGTATTCAAATAATTTGAAGTCAAGCGCTGTAACATCTTAAAATACATACTTAACATACTTTATTTAATTATTTATTCCCTTCGTTTAAGTTGAGGTCCTAGCAGAACATCAGTGTCGCGAAGTTGCCCTCGCGCTGCCATTATTTTTTGTATTTATTGTTTATTTTATGTCGTTTTTTAAGGTTCCGTACCTCAAAAGGACAAAATGGGACCCTAATAGGATCACTTTGTTGTCCGTCTATCTGTCTCAACTTCAATTCAAATTCATTCATTTATTCAGTAAATTGGCCACATGAGGCCTTTTTTACGCGTCGGTAATATGCAGTGAATCTACTAGTGCTTCGGACAAGACCATCACCGCGGAGAAGAAGCGCCGCTACAAACTCCAGCAGAAGGTATTTTTATCAATAAAAAAATACAATATTACTTAAAAGTAAGTTACATTACAAAGTAATAAACTTATTAATGAAAGATCAATTACAATAAATTGAAAATTATGACTAGGAGAACAACACGACGAGGTCTCTACGTCAGGAACGATTACTAAAATAACTAAGTGGAAAAACAGGTTCTTGCAAGCGTGAATAGACTGGACTCCACAAACACCCGTTCACGAGTGTGTTTTTTCTCAGGAACGTATCAAGTTAAAATAAACAGCAAATACTTGTGACTGTCGTCCCTTGAAGCTGTAAAAAAGACAAAACTTGCCTGTGGGCTTTTATTAATAATATCAGCTCCAACCTTCTTGATTATTTTTATCTCGACCTGATATTTCATCGTAAATTATTAAGAGCGCACCTTGTTTGTCAAGTCATCTTTCAAAATATGAAAAACGTGCCGTGATTTCCATTCACCATAAAATACCTTTTTTTATGGAAGATTCGGGGGTTTGTCGGCGAAACAGCAGTTTTCGAGGAAAATGAAGTTTATCGGCCAAACCCACTTTGGATTTATCGGTAAACCCAAGATGTTTACCTTTGCAGCGCTTACTAAAATGCTTTGTGAAGAGGTGTCGGGTTCCAGCATTATATATCTTCAAGTTTTTAGTATACGTGTAAGATAAGTAATCTTTGATTTAAGATCGCGTGTGGTTGCTGGGTTAGAATAGTGTCACTCCATGTCTTCCCGTGGATGACTAAGGGAATAAGGGCTTGTAGTACTGTTAGGCCCCCCACACATCCCACAGACTTACAAAATGTTTGCGCAATCGTATTTTTGTACAATATGATTGAAACAGGTTCTGCCCCTATACGTGTCAATTGATTGAGTCAATCATCAATCATTATGATCTATGGTCCATGATCTAATAAAAACTAAAACTGAGTTATCAGGCTCAACGTCGCGTGAAAAACAGCTACATTGAGATATTACGAAATATGTCTGATGAACAAGGATTTGGCTGCTGCAATTGCGCTGATAATTTAATTAAAGAAGAAAGAATAAAACGGTGAATTGAACAATCACCACTACAGACAACACAATCACACGTGATGGCATAAACAAAATTCAACTCTGTCAATTTTTTATAAAATGATTGCGTAAACTTCAATCGTAGCCATAGATGATCGAAAAGTTTGGGCAATCAGTGTGATTGCACAAATATATTGATCATCTGTGGGGTGCCTTAGACGATGGGCTTGCAACCTGTCACTAATACTAGTAAACTTCTTAGCCTGATTGTGCAAAATGTGGTTACAGAAATATAAACAAGTCTTTTAAGAGTAGTTGGTATTTCGGTAGCTCTGCCTGGGAATGACGGCGTGACCATATGTTATGTTGTGCTTTATGTGGTTTAAGATTTTTATGAAAAATGTGTGGTACAAAAGTGGGAAGAAAATTAACGCTTTTTCGTTAATTTTCGTCCGAACGAAGAGAAGTTTTCTTACTCGTACAGTCGCCTCATTAGGTATTGGTATGTATATCTAACGGCAGCTAAATAATCGATTGTTAATCTGATCACTAACTAATTCGGTGAAGGAATAGTTAATAGGACTGTGAAACAGAAGAAAGAGCTACATAAAATGCGGTAGCGTTTTCTCCCCGATTTGTTGTCCGATTTTTACGATTTTTGAATTATGTTGCAGATATTATGAAACACTAGGTCTGTACGTTTTCATTTAAAAGAAAATATTTATAAGGAAAAAAAAAGGTACCGTACATCCTAGTTTTCCACATACATTTAAAAATCGTGGAAATTGGATTAGATTTATGAGGTGAGAAAGGTTTTAGCGCGGAGCTAAATTTGTATGGTTTTTTTTTTGACAGCTACGCGATTTTAGCATCGTTTCACAATCTTCTTAAGACAAATTGAAATTTTTAAGATTGAATATGTGATCATATTCTGATAGGTAGGTCTAGTAGGATAGGTATCATAGAGTCTACGTATATACGGGGTGTTATGAAATTTCAGCATTACCAGTTTAGTTAAAAGGCCATGATGGAACTCTCCCTTCTTGCTTCTTAAATTAATTAGTTAGTGTTAGGAACATAATGATATTATAGTTAAGACTTTTATAGCTTTATCCCTGTCACTGGGGTACACAACATAATTCTAAAGAGTCATAAAGTTGATTGATATTGCTTATAGTTCTAACTCTAACAAAAGTTATATCTCTCCAGCACAACATAGCTTGTGTAAAATTTAAATTTGAATTAATGAATATTCGTGTTTTTTTGGAATTTTAAACTGTTCCTTTCACTGAATAACTCTTAGCTAAAAATCTAAACAAGAGAAAACAATATCATCCACGTATACAACCAGGATATACAGTGTGTTATGAAATCTCAGCATAACCAGTTTAGTTAAAGGGCAATAAGGGAGTGTCACCTGCGGACATAGGGGGCCAGAATGGGCTGCGAAATATTGCTATACAGCCTAGCTTGAAGGCTTTTATGAGTTTCGCCAAATTTATGACTAGCACAGCACGCGACTTGCTTTTATGATTGCATGGTACTGACTTTCAGGGTGTTAAGGAATTTATAGACATTGAAGGGATTGGAAATGGATTTGTTTTCATACTATAATGGTTTGGTTTAGATTTCATTGATTCTTTTAGACTTCGTTTCAATCTGGTAAGTAATCAAGTTCGATAAGTAAAAATACAGGCAGTTGTTTTTATTTCGAGTTTGCATTAAACGTTTATACCTAATATCGGTTGCCGAACGTTAAAAATACGTCCCCCTGTACGTATCCAAGACGAAGTCTTAGAAACAATGAATATTTTTTGGAATCACAGTTTCAGCTTAGCCACCCTTAAAGTGATCTACCGTCATACAAACGAGTGACTTACGCTTTTCCCCCCGAGAGAGGTGGGGGTAAGATTATCTCTGTATGAATAATGTATGTTTTGTCACCGCGTCATTGTTATACGTGACGTCACGGAACTTAAGCATTTCAAGTTAGGTTTATTTGACATCATTCCTGTTATTTGGACAAAAGTTGGAATAGAGTCATTGGCTTTTTGTTTTATCTCTTCTAACGTGTAAATTACAGGTGTACAACTAAATTCTTTATTTAAAAAATATTGTACACTTGTAATTTTCACGTTAAAAGAGAAAAAAAAACTGATTACATGCTTTGAATAAAAGACATCTCTGAGAAATTCATAGTGATGTAAGAAATTAATCTAAGGTAACAGTGCACCTAGTAAAAAATAACGATGAAATTACGTAAAAAATAAAAAAAAGTCAGTAACAAATACTCATAAACAGTAATAAATGCCGATTTGAAACCTTTTTCTATTTTCGTGCACCAAAAATTGGGCATTCAGGTCTACACAGTTTTAAAAACAAAAGTTGTCTCTCATGTGGTCAATAGTTAAGAGCTTGTGTGCATATAGGTTATGTTATTATACGATAGGTCTAAAGCAGTCCTGGCGGTATTTTTGCGGGAATGGGCTTAGCCAGAAAATTAGGCCTTAAAAACGTTATATTTCGGTGTGTCCACAGGAAAGACGGTAACCTAAATCTGACTTTCGGTGTATCCACAGAAAAGACGGTAACCTAAATCTGACTTTCGGTGTGCCCACAGGAAAGACGGAAAACTATCTTATATCAGAATGGTAGGTAACCATTACCATGACCTCCAGAAGCTTCCCTTAAAACGAGCAATTGAGCCGCGATATTAATTCAAAGCATACGTTCCGATAGAGGGCGCTGATGAATTATGTAAATCGCCGTAAGCGGTTAACATCGTAATATTGTAAACGACACTTCGCCCCGGTACTAGAGTTGCGACGTATAAAATATGGAAGGAACATTTAGGGAGAAAATAAGTCTTTACATGTTGGTGGAGACCATCAGTATGGACGGTAAAAACAGTTCCTGGTGTGTCCCCAAAAAAAAATAGAGACCATTTTGTTACCAAAATCCAATTCACATGTTTTTTGGTAACAAAACTAAACATTTCATACATTTTTTAAGGACATATCGACAATACATTTTTCTGTCTAAAATTTTGGTTGGTTTTTCCATGTTTTGCTGTTTGTAGTGTCCCAATTTTTCTTACTGTGTTTTACTTATAAGTGTTGTACCAATATGTATTTTATTTTCAAAAGTAAGAAAATAATAATTATTGTCTTAAACTCCCCATTAAGGCTTCACAATCGACGAGTAAATTGATCTATCTTTTAAATTCTCTCTCCTTGTCTATTTTCAATGTATAAAAGAGAAGGTCTAAATGTATCTATCAAATATGCTTTACTTGTCGGTTGTGAAACAGACAGTAAATATTTAAGTGATTTATGTAACAAGTGAAATATAATTCTGTTGTTTATATTTTACTTATATATCTCTCTACATAAGTAAGTTTATCTTTATCTAGTACCCGTAGTATAACCTAGAGCTTAGTTTGGGACTAGGTCAATTTGTGTGACATTGTCCTCTGTTTTTTATGTTAATACTTTAATGTGAGCTCTTACAATAGTCGGGATATTATTACACCAAGTTTCGTAGAAAAATTAAACCCTAACGTTTTCTGGCAAAATTTCAACATTCCAAATAAAAAGTAAACTGCCAGAACCTGAGAGAAATTATTTGGTGTTTCCAGAAACTTAGCTCTATAAAATCAAACCCCAAATTCTTCCGGCGGAGATGCTATCTCAGCCGGCATAAATTCGAGGGAGGCAGGTGAAAATTATCAAAGGGGGCAGACAAACCAAACAGAACGCGACGGCGAGAACATTCGTCTCGGCTAATGCGAGACTTGAAATATAATATTTGGAATACATGGTGATTTGGTGTAAAGGTATATTCGGAGGTGATAGAAACGATAATCGTAAAGATGAAAGAAAGAAGGAAAATTATAAAACAGAATAAATTACAATGGTGAACTTACTACTAACAGAAAAATTACGGGTGTGTAATGATCGGTATAAAAATAATTCATATAATTTCATTTGATATCATAACATTTGATATAATTTTAAAGGATATAATCACTCATTTTATATAATAAACGATTGGTACCTAACCTAAACTACTTTTCTGGTAGCTGTTAAGTACATATTTGTTTGGAATAACTTTTTTTGACGAATGATTTTTTGGTACAACGCTGACCGTGCGGCAAAGTCGACGGAGCTCCGCTTTGCGGAGCTCCTATTCCGCGTAGTTATGGCGCTTCGCGCCTTGACACAACTCTAACCTAACCTAACCTATATATTAGTTGAGACCTAGGAGTTACCGTTCTGTAGGGTCACAATAGGTAACTAACAAACCGACCCTTGTGGTTTGACACGAGTTAGTATAGACAGTATTTTTTTATACCAACTGTACTTTATATGAAATTAACTTTATATCATAAGTTGATTATAGTAAATATGCATTATACTTTATGTATGTTACATAAAATATTTTTAGAACAAATGATCGTTATATAAAATGATAATTATATCATATTTAAATATATTAAATGTTGTTATATGATTCAATACTTATATCAAATGAGCGTTATATCGACTGATATAATAGAAAATATTTTTATATAGATCGTTACGCACCCATTTATAACCTTTTCCTAGATTTTGCCCCCAACTCCGTTTGTGGAATAATTTATCGCTATTTCTTTAAGAAATCTTGCTTACGTTAAGAAATATTCATGATTTCAAAGAGATAGCTTGTTTGGAGATTCATATAAATAGTGGAATTAAAACAAAGAAATCAAATGAATACATATTTAATTTTCTTGTCTTTCTTTATAATTCGTCATCATTATCAACAGAAAGACGTCAACTGCTGGACATAGGAATACTTTAATCTTCAGAACGGTCGGATTTGTGCTACTGATATTCATCGTTTAATGTCACGTAATTGTAGTGTATATTAATGTGTGATAAAAAAGTTGGAAATTTAAAAATAATATCACTGGATGGCTCAAAATACATTTAGTGGCAACCAACAATCAATCAACCAAATTTGACCCTTTTTAGATATTCCTAGTTCTACTTCTGGTGGCTCATGAGATCTTGGTAATTTACATTTATGTGTTTGGTGGCATCAATCCTTACTGTTAACTTGCCTGTAAACGGTTCGCACGTTGTCGCTGCTAACCGAGGCACAATTTAGTCGAGTGCCGTTTTTATTCCACACTTTACGAGATCGTTTGCGGCGATTCCTTCCTTTAGATTTACAGCCACTATCAATTTAACAGGCACGGTTAAACAGCTTTAACTGTTCCATGGGACTTAATTTTCTGCAATTGCTCCAGAGTCTGTGGCGGATGAATAAAATTTTAATTGAATTTTACCCTTTTTTGTACCAATTAAGTTTGTTCTTGGAGAATTTGTGGAGTGTCTCTAAATTTTTTGTCTAATCTGATGAAGTTAATTTCAGAAATATAAACAACATAAAGTCAGTGTTAATTGAAATGAACAAAAGTGTAATCAAAATCAAAAGAAACAATTTACCATTGATTATTAGGTACTCCATATTCCCGTACTTTTGATGATCAAGTAACTCACTTCTTTTTAATTATATTATGCACTTGATCATTACTTTTATATTACATTTCACATAAACTATTAGATACATGTTTTTAAGTAGAACTCGCTGGACGAAATTTTGTGGTTATGTTTGTAACATTACCTACTAATTTGTTAAAATTTTTGTCCATCCACCGTTTTCTGTTATTACCATGAATAGTTACAGCATCAGCAAATAATATATCACCTTTGTACTTACGTCTCATACGATTACCTACAAATGTGACTCACCAAAATTTGCAACCAATCAAGAACTGGTTGACCAATTATATTGCTATTATATTACATTATTGGCCGGTACTGTACAATGAAAACATCAAAACACATTAAGTGGATATCACATATCCATCTTTCTAAGGTCTGTCTTAATTAAAACACTCTCTCAAAACTTCTTTGAATCCCCCAAGCCTTAAACCAACTTCTCACCTCCGACCTGCTATAAATCACTGGCTAAAAACAAACTTAAAAAAGCCCTTCAGACTATTACAAGTTAAAAGGAAAATCTGCTTTTAAACTTGGACTGATCATTAAAATCGCAAGTGTAGAGATATGGCGTAAGTTGTAAATTTAAATCACTAAGTCTACCGAGTTGCGGAAAGTTAGCGAACTTACTGCGAACTTACTGCAAACTTACTGCAAATTGGATTACTAATGGCCCGGCTAGTTTGACACGGCGCAAACCGCTTGCCGAGGTACTGTGCATGCTTAGACTCAAGTTAACAAAATGTGCATTTATTTCTGGATGTTTTATTTGTATTATTTTCGTTATTGACGGTTAATTGAACTTGCAACACCAAGTATCTAATTTATTTAAATATTAAAAGTGTTTAAATTACTTACAGGCGTTATTGTTAAAATCTATAGGAGTGTTCGCATTATTGTGTTCCGGTGTGGGGATAAGACAACCGGTGAAATTACTAGCATAGAGGCATTTTGGCAACGCATTTCGGGTCTTAAGAATTCAAATGTTTATGGGTATCAAATTCCACTTAATATCAGGGTATCAGGTGGCTGAGTGCTCGTGTGCCTTCTCATTGTCATAAAAAAGATACATTCAAAAACAAAAAATAAGAGGAAGCTGTTCTTAATCGACAATCATTCTGACGAGAGTGTTCAGTCATCCTTCCCCATCACCAGGAATTCAGAACCTGCAAGGGTCTGCTTCAAACTGGCATTACTGTCAAACAAAAGTCTAGTTAATACTTGTACTAAAACTTATCAATTAATTACGCTGTATCTGTTGCTGGTTCAGTTGAACAATAAGCAATCCTTTCTTCTCGATTGAAAAGGTATTCATTCGTCCTTATTTAATAGAGGTGACTAAATATAATAAAATAAAGTAGGAATTTACTAGCAACAATAGAAAATAGAGGAGGAACAATGATGGACACCAGCTACGACACGATTTTTTCCTTAAAAACATCATAGAAGGAAGACAGAGAGAAAGACAGGCAGAGGAAGACCAAGAAGAAATTAAGTAAAGGTTAAGGTTGGATCGTACCAGAAAGTCAAGCAGTTGATGGAAGATCGGAGTGGTTTGACAAGAGTATGACTCTTAAATAGAGAGAGAGAACGATATATTAGAAAAGCACAATAAAATGGAAACGAAGTCAAGTAAATCAATGACTATAAAAGAGAAAAGAAAAGTACGACTGTTTGGAGAATATATTTTTACCCTGTTCGCCTCTCAAATATGGACAAAAATAATACCCAAGCAAATAAACGTAACCTTTATTTATGATTTAGGTGTACCCCATTTACAAAGTGAGTAATGTGATCTAAAGCAACCAGTACATGAGCTGCGAAAGTAACTAAGTAAGACAGTAAATTCGAATGCCTTAGTTGCATCGGTTAAGTTCGGCGCAACAGCATCAGGTATGCAAACGATACGGTACTTGTAAAACTAATTTGAGTTGCGAATCTGAGTTGCCAGGTGTATTTTGATTCAGAACATGTCTTGCTGGCAACACAGGTTTTAAATCAGTAGGTTGGTATATTTAATTTGAAACCTCTTCCGGGGTAAGAGTGGTTCCGGCTCTCTGTATCTCTCTCGCCTCCCTCCCATCTTGTCGTCATGTCATTTGTGTGCTGTTTAATAAACTTTGGTGATTTACAAACTGGCTTTAATTCTAGAACATAAAAATACAGTCCACGCTCTCGACACTCGGAATAGTAATATGCGTACAAACATACATAACATCACGCCTTTATTCCCAGAGTGGGGTAGGCAGAGCTACAGAAATACCAACAACTTAAAAATACTTGTTTATAATTCTGTTACCACATTTTGCACGATCAGGCCAAGAAGTGCAGTGAATATGCAGGTTGCAAAAACGCGAAATTTTGGAAATCTTTCCAAAAAATTACTAGCTTTCTCCAAAACATTACAGCATTGAGAATGTTCTCTTTCATGAAACTAGTCTGAACTAATAACATAAAGAGAAAATCTATACTAATTATAAATGTGAAAGTAACTCTGTTTGTCTGTTTATGAAGCTTTTACGGATAAACTACTAAACCGATATTTATAAAATTTTGTGTGAAGATAGTTTGAGTCCCGAGAAAGGACATGGAGCACTTTTTGTCCCGAAATTTTAAGAGTTTTCTGAAGGAATAGCGATAAACGACTTCTTCGCGAACGGAGTTGCAGGAACCAACTAGTATATTTGATATTTTGTTTGTTTGTAATGGATAAACTCAAAAACAACTTGTTTTTGGGGCTAGACAAGTGATTATGTTTCGATAGACGAATGTATGGAATTGACGTAAGCCACCGAGATAGTCGCATGGTACTATCTCGGTGGCTTACGTCAACTCCATATATTTTTCAATACGCCTCCCAAGCATCTATCTATTGTTTTAAATTATACAATTCATTTTGAACTGTTTTGATTTAACAAGTTTTATGCTCCGAGTGTTATAAAAAATAACAAATAAATAATTAAATCACAGGACAATGTCACACAAATTGACCTAAGCCCAAACTAAGTCTAGGCTTGTATTATGGGTACTAGACAACGATAAACTTACTTATATAGAGAAATATATACTTAAATACATAGAAAACATCCAAGACTCAAGAAGAAATACTCGTGCTCATCACACAAATATCTCCCCTTATCAGAATTTGAACCCAGGCTCCTAGCTTCGAAGGCAGGGTCACTCCCAACTAGGCTAGCGTGTCGTCAAGATAAGAACACTAACAAGCTAAAATAAAAATAGCTAGGAAATGGTTCTGTTGTTGTAGTGTTGCCATACAAAGAAACGTTAGTCTTTTATCGTTTATTTTATTCTTATTGTCGCTGATGATAATAAGCGTGAAGGGGCAAGAATCCCTAATATATCGCCACTGGACTGTAAGCGCTGTGTTGGTGGTACTCCAAGAATAACGCTTTGCATTTTACTTGAAATTTAAATGTTTCCCTAAGTCACGGTTGAAGCTCATTAAACAAGAACTCAGTCAAACTCTTGAAATCATTCAACGCCACAAACGCAATGTGGAGCCATTTCATTTGCAATTTAAGATGTCGGGCACCAAATGTCGATAGAAATTCACTGCCGCCATTTGTGAAATTGTATGTAATTTTAACACGCCAATGGGTCATGGGGCATGGAATGAGTTAATGATTTGCCCGTTGTCTAGTCCGCCGGCTACTAACTTTTTGCCGAACGCCCTCCGAGCGCCATCGACGCGTAATGAGGCACTTTACTCCCCCGTTGCTCAAATGTTTTGCCTTTTGCACTTTTAAATTTCCAATCTGGCGTTTTATTCGCGTGTGCAGTTTAAGTCGAAATAATGATGGGTCATTTTTAATGGACTCTTGACTAAAAATGGAAAGTAGTCTATTTAAATGGTTTCAGGTGACATGGAATACTGATCTGTCGTGATTCTAAAGAAAGCGGCTACTTGCACAGTAATAGTATTAGCATTTTAAATTTAATATGGTTACTAATAGAGCATAATAATGCTTTGACTACTACATTGCAGGGCCGAAATTCTACAGGGTAAAACCGATATCGCCTTTGAAGTGTTGTATTGTCAACGTTTTGATAACTCTTATGTCATTTATAATAATGGCAGCCGAGTTATAAACGATTCTGTAACAAGTCAAACGCGATATCGTTATAACACAGTATAATAGAGACCCAGGTAGCCGCCATCTTTAGTATTATGGCAGACTAGAAAGAATACGGATACCTACATCAAAGACAAATTGGAATAAAGGTAGGCACAGTAACCCCAACGAAAATGTTAAGCACTTTGCCTTATCATAATAAACTTCAAACTGAATGTCGAACGACGAACGAACGACGACAAACTTGTAAATGACAATCGCAATCACGATGACTAGGTTCTAAGTATGCTTAACATTTTCATTGGGTGACAGTACAGTGAATAAGATGAATTCACACACCACAGTAAGACTGGATCTGTTTCAGTGACCCCTTTACTCAAACTTGAGTGACGTGGCATTTAATTCGTCTTATCATTACCACAGGGACCTACGGGATCTGCCGTGTTTTTATATGACATAGAAAAGGAAGTCGAGCGTGCAGACCTGGTAAGGTTTTAAGGACCATAAACATCTGCATTACCAAGACTGTATTGTCTGTTTTTTATGACTATGAGAAGGCACACGAGCACTCAGGCTACCTGATGTCTCCATCAGGTAGCCTGAGTGCTCTCGCACGCGGGAGGTTACCCGATCGCTAGATGGATGACATCAGACGGCACTCAGGTCGTGACTGGATGCAGAGGGAGCAAAACCGTCAGGAATGGAAGAGAACGGAGGTATCCTTTGTCTAGGAATGGAATAATTAAGCCTTCCAATTTATTTCTTTGCTTTAACTTCTCTTCATTGTAAGGTTGTTTGGAAGAGATCGCTATCAAGCCAAAGACCGCCTATTCACTTTGTAATATTTTCTTTGTGTTTTACTTTTCATGCTGTTATTATACTCGTATGTGATATTCAATAAAGAATATTTGTATTGTTCTTTTATGTATTGTATAAATTCAAGACTGACTGCAACCCTAAGCTTTTAAACGCGTTGCCAACCCTGAGGACTAAGATAGAATGCTTAAGTAATTTCATCGGTTGTCATATCCCCACACCGGAACAATGCAATTACTGCTTACTGCTTGGCGGTAGGTTAATGCATATCAAGACAATCCTAAAGTTGCAGTTCTAACACTGCAAACGCGCTGTAAACCCTGAGGACCAGAATGGAATGATAGTCATTTCACCGGTTGTCTTACCCCTAGACCGAAACAAAACAATGCAAACACTGCTATGCAACCCGCACCCCGTGCCAGGTTAGAATAGTGCCACTCCACGCCTTCCCGTGGATGTCGTAAGAGGCGACTAAGGAATTATAGGCTTGTTGTATTGTTAGTCACTAAGACACAAGTAAGCTTCTAGGCCTGATCGTGAAAAATGTGGTAAAAGAATTATAATCAAGTCTTTTTACAGTTGTTGGTATTTCTGTAGCTCTGCCTACCCCACTCTGGGAATTAAGGCGTGATGTTTACATATGGGCCTAGCCAAGATATATTCTAGTTACGAGCGCTATCGTTATGGAAAATGTAACAATTGACGGTCGCGTAGAGCGCCGTCGATTCTACTCATTTTGACAGTTTTCGAAAATAGTTTACGTTAAAGTTACGCATCTTTATCATTTACGATGATAGTAGCAATTCAGACGGTGGTACGCGAATAAGTAGATACCTATTATAGAATAACGCCAGAATAGGCTCGTCGAGGACCCCTGAATGTCACACAGTAAGTTTTAAGAGCGATTACGTGACTAAGCAGGACGGTCTTCACGCCGCAAATTAAACAACTTTTGGATTTGAACTCGTCGAGGGAAAGTTCATTATTAGTTACGCGTTGCACAAGTGTTTTTGTGGTTGTATGGAAGAGTAATTTAAGTTTAATTGTTTGTATTTAGGGCTTTGTACCCAAAGGTTGCTAACGGGAATCTTTTACTAAGCCTCCGCTGTGTGTCTGTCAGCGCGTTGTATCTCAAGGAACCGTAATAGGTAGACATTTTAAATTTGTACAATATGTATTTCTATTACCGCTAAGATAACAAATAATAAACATTAAATTAGATTAAAAACCTAAGGAGGGTCCCATACTAGAAAGGTCTGGGATCCCTTGACTTCGAGATGGTTTTTCATACGAGATGAACTGTCAACTGCATTATTTTTTTTGACATATCTCGCTTGAAAGTATCTCAAAGTCACAAGAATTGGGTCCTAAATATCCTAGTTCCGGAACCCTTCGTGTGCAAGTCCGTTTTGCACGTGGCCGGTTTTTTTTTGTGTTAAAACATCAAAATATATAAATAAATAGATACCTACACGATAAATTTGTAACACTACTCCTTTTCTGTCATTGGTTAGAACCAAATTCGGGGAACCAACACCAAAACAAAGAAACGCCTTCAACACTCCGACACAAAGTGGATTCCAAGTTTTTCTCCAAAAGAATTATTCCCCAACTTGCTACTTTGACAACTTCTGCACATGTTGATAAAAATACGTGACAAGAGTTATGAACCGGTCAAAGTTGGGCAAAGGGCCTAATTTGGCGTATACCAATTGTAGACAGGTTATGGTTAGCGTGTTTGCTAGAGGTTTATTGTAGCCACGGGAATCCTGTGTCTAAGAACTCGTCTAATCTAAAATGGCGGAACAACCCAAAACATAGGCTTACTCGTATTACTAACATAGAGGACGCCCGTGACTTCGAACGAGTAGAATTAGTTTCCCGCATAGAATAAGATCGTAAGAGGATTGTGAAGCGATGCTAGAATCGCGTAGCTGTCAAAAATGGGCCAGACAAGTTGCATTCGACAGTCGTTGGCGATTATGTTTCGATTGAAAAATATATGAAATTGACGTAAACCAGCGAGATAGTACCACGTGACTGTCTCGGTGGCTTACGTCAATTCCATACGTTTGTCTATCGAAACTTAATCTCTAATGATTGTCGAATGTAACTTGTCTAGCCCCACTGTTTAGGCTTAGAAGGAGCGATAAAATTAAAGGCTTGTTTTAAGTAAAAGAGTAAGTAAGGAATTGTTTCACACTGTTGCATATATAAACTACTTTCACGTATGCAGATATAACGCGAAGTCGCGATTAATTTACCGCAGATAAAAAAACAGATGATTGAGCAACAAATTACTGATTTTCGGTTTTTTTCTTTTACTTGTACTGTACCTTCCTTCTTGTCAAATTTCAGGATTCTAGGTTAAAGTAGGTACAGGGTATAATATATAATAAATTTTGATTCTTTTGAGTGTTGAATACGTTGTTAGCGGCATAACCGGCCGTATCTTTTTTAAACGTTAATTTTGATTTATTCACAGCTTCAAGGGACTGTAGACTTGAGTAGGTATATGGTTTCAATTTCAACTTGATATCTCCACGCATTCCCGAGATAAAGGGCCTTGACAGACAGACAGACGGACGGACAAGAAAGTGATCCTATAAGGGTTCCAGTTTTTCTTCTGAGGTACGGAATCGTACAATCATTTTTTTTGCAGTTTGTTTTCAAATAAATTCTATACAAACACTAGCAGACAAAAGCTGCCAAACAAATATACCCAAGCGAAAACTAGAACAATCATTAGGCGGTTCGCACACGATCCGCGTAAGGGCGCCCACACACGTGCACAAGATTTACGCTCAAAAACTTTCCCCGTTAATAAGTTTTGTCGTATATCGCGGCAATTCGCGATGACGTGCGGCTGTCGCCAATAGCTAGATCGCTACCATGTATGTGTGTATGTTGATAACTCATCACTTCATCGAAACACCTTTCATGGAATGTATCATTTCATCGACCGCTATTTTCTGCTGAAACTATAATGTTTTCAGGGTATCTTAATCCTTATTTACGTAGGTTAGGTTCGGTTAGGTTAGATTTTTATGATACCCTGAAAACGTTACGGTTTCAGCAGAAAATAGCGTTCGATGAAATGAAATTCGATGATGATACTCCTACATACATTGATACAGGTGTTTCGATGAAATGATAGACACCCGTGAATGTTCATTCACTGGCTTACCTTTCATAATTGATAACAGTGAGATTCTACATGGTAATAACGATATGCCTATGACATGTTTCCGTATTGTCAACGTTTTGATAACTTTTATTTACTTGATAACAATACTAAAACACGTCAAACGCAATATCGTTTTAACCCAGTAGAATGGAGGCCTTGGACTTTTTGAAAAGGTGTTCGAAAAGAAACATGTTTATACAGATATGTCTCAAAAGTAAAGATTTTGGTTTTTATTTGCTGAGATTTTAAAAATTAAAATATCTAATGGCTAAGGAGCTAAAACTCCACGTGTTATTTTCTACGTCACAGCTAGTGACAGGGTTAAAAAAAAACAAAACGCGTTTACAAACAAAATAACGTCATTCCGACCAAAGCGTAACAAACAGTGCTTTTTTTTTCTCAATAAATAATAGTCCAAAAATAATAGATATTTTTTTTTGCTTTTGAAAAAACGGCTTATAAGAATCATGTCAAGGCAGGCAGGGGCCAGCTATTTTTATAACTTCAAACTATAGTTAGAATTAAATGTACAAAATTTCGAACGATAATTATCCAGTGGTGGCCACTGAAAAGAAACAAATTATCAAAATGTAAGTACACTTTATTGAATCTTTTACATTTAGAAATAGAAAAAGTAGAAATTCTCGAGAAGTCTTAATATTTAAAGTCCCTGAGGCTTACTTCGCTAGCAAGTAATTGCCTTTTATTTGAAATCGCAAGCGAACTTGGAATAAAATTGATTTGCCGTTTTCTTTCTCTGGTTAAAAAATTCTGAGTTCATTAGTTTGATCAGAATCTAAATACCTTTTTAAAAAAGCGGCCAAGTGCGAGTCGGACTTGCCCATGAAGGGTTCGTGACGTATTAAAAAAAACTACTTACTAGATTATTCTCTTATTTTAAAAGTTACAGGGGGGGGGGGGGGCACACATTTTACCACTTTGGAAGTGTCTCTCGCGCAAACTATTCAGTTTAGAAAAAAATGATACTAGAAATCCCTATATCATTTTTGAAGACCTATCCATAGATGGATACCACACGTATGGGTTCAAAGAAAAAAAAATTGAGTCTTAGTTCTAAGTATGGGGAACCACCAAAAAGTTTTTTTTTCTCTTTTTGTGTGAAAATCTTAATGCGGTTCACAGAAATACATCTACCTAAATAAATCTACTAAAATACATCTACTTACCAAGTTTCAACAGTTCTTATAGTTTCGGAAAAAAGTGGCTGTGACAAACAGACAGACAGACATGAGGAATCCATAAGGTTTCCGTTTTTTGCCATTTGGCTACGGAACCCTTAAAAGGAAGAAATAAAAACTATGAAACACGTTGAAAAAAAATACGTTTATAACCCACGTGCCGTAAATTATTCACATTTTCTCCTAGGACACCCTTATACATATAAGTGGTTCAATTTTATTTTACATTTATTGGGTTTCCCATGGGGTTTCCGGGTTAGAATAGTGCCACTCCATCTCTTTCCGTGGATGTCGTAAGAGGCGCCTAAGGGAATAAAGGCTTGTAGTATTGATAGGCGATGGGCTTGCAACCTGTCACTAATACACTAGTAAACATCTCAGCCTACTTGTGCAAAATGTGGTTACAGAATTATTAACGTGTCTTTTTAGAGTTGTTGGTATTTCTCTCTGCCTACCCCACTCTGGGGATGAAGGCGTGATGTTATGCATGTTATGCATGGGTTTGCTTATGACCCTAGTCAAGACCGAAGAGTCAGGACAAGGTCGAAGATCGAGTGAGCTTATCAAGAAGGAAGAGACACAGTAGTTTGTCTTCAAACAAAGGTATATCGCGCGGCTTCCATGTGTGCGTGCCTCGACCGTACGCGCCGCGAGTCACCACAAACAAACTCAACAGAACGGACCGAGCCGGTTTAGGTAGGCAATAACAGAAACTCCTAAAGGACCGGAGACAAACCACTTTTATACAATGTTTTTTTTTATCATAAGGAAGATAGTAAGAGGAATCTGACACCCATAGACAAAATTAAAATCAAAATGTTTATCCAGTAAATAGGCCCCCATGGGGCTCTATTACACGTCGGTAATATGAAGTGAATTTACTAGCGACCATTATTTCGGAGAAGAAGCGCCAAGAAACTCCAGCAGAAGGTAATTTTTTGAAACATAAAGTACAGCGTTACTTAAAAGTAAGTTACATTACAAGTACTAAATAAAGTACAATAAATAATAATTATCAAAGCTAGAACAAATACAATAGAAATGTCAGGCTAATAACATTAAATATTAGACATTTGAATTCTTAAGACTATAATCTTAAGACTGATAGCTGTTGCCTACGACTCTATCCGCATATAAAAACAAAATCTAGTCTATGTTACTCAGTAACAACATAGCAGTCTCATGGTGTCTTTTTTTAAATCCAGCAGTTTTGAGTTTATTCGTTACAAGCATCAAACAATATATATATTACCTTTCATAATATTACTTTAGATAGACCTATCAAGAATAGGATATTCGTAAATTTTATTCATGTCTGATATAATTAAATCATGTCTCCTACCATACATCGATTTCTCTGTGAAATTTCAACCGATTCCGTAGGTCCCAAGTTACAGGCCGATTTGTTACCAGGTGATTTAATGAAATAAATTTATTCTATTATACTCTAAATGATCTTGTGTGCACTTATTAAGTTTGCTGCTTATTGCACCATCCCCAACGATACGTAGTTTTACTTGCACCCACCAAAACGTTCATTTACACCACATGGCACGAAAAACTGCACACAAAAAGAACGCCCGCCGTTTCAACTCGCGCATTATTAGTTTCACTCGGGAGCTGCGGCCGCAAAGTTCAGAGACCCTGGGGACTCGCTATATTAAAGTGCAGAACAATAAATTTAAATAAAGCATAGTTATGGCGTTTTCGTGTCCGCCAGTGTGTTAATGTAACTAATAGCGACGTTGTAATGAGGTGGTTTTGTTAGTTAAATAGTAAGTGTGCGAGCGAGCTCTACTCCGGTGTATGAGTATGTCGACGATACTACATACTAGCATAACATCACGCCTTCATTCCTAAAGTGGAGTAGGCAGAGCTACAGAAATATCAACTACTCTAAAAAGACTTCTTGATAGTTTTGTAACCACATTTTGCTTCATCAGGCCAAGATGTTTCCCAGTGTATATTAGTGACAGGTTGCAAGCCCATCGCCTAACAGTACTACAAGCCCTTATTCCCTTAGTCGCCTCTTACGACATCCAGTTTCGTGTAAAACACAATTTGATAGTGTCGTCTATATAATGTAAATTATCTCGCAATCCGATTTTTGGGTGGAACCTGATAATTTCCCGAAGATGACTGGAAAGAACGATTTTTTAACCCAAAAAACCTTATTCCGCAATTGTCATTGAAATCTTTAGAGCCGTTTTCGAGAACATGATAATATAACCTCGTGACGCCTACTATACCTACTCTGCCCTCCTAAGCCAAAAGGTACTATCTCAGATAAAACTCCTGTAGCAATATCAACCTTATTACTAACAGAAGAGAATTAAAATTGCTTTGGCAGTTGAATTTGACATACTGCTTATTGGCTAAGCAGGGCAGTACTACAAACGGGTGCGCCAAAGTTTATAAAAAATTGCAAAGTAGATTATTGGAACTCCGAAAATGTATCTTATACCATTTTACGTTATAAAGATCACTCTTCATAATCAATTTTAATCATACACCTATTTATTTTCAGGATTTGTTTTCCAACTGGTAAATAAGGTTAGGTTAGGTTAGGTTGGTTCCTATCAGGGGGTTATTATAACGTAACTATGCAGTTCTGTTTACGGTCAGAGAAAGGGACAGAGCTATAAAACTGCCATAGCTCTGTCCTTTTCGCAACTAAAATGAACTGCGTAGCTAGGTCATAATAACCCCCTAGAACGGTGTCAGTAAAAAACACTTTATGAATTGTAATGATTATGAATAACAAATTATGAGGAAAAAAATATGAAGGGTGATTATATTATTATGAATTTAAATCGGTGGTAAAATAAAAAATAGGAATAATAATTTTATGTGAGCCATATGGACCCGCCATTTTCAACCTTGAAATATATCATAATGCACTTTACACTCGCTTAAATTTGGTTAAAAATAAACTGCCTAGATTATGTCCCTCCTAAAGCACACCGGGTGTCACAAGGATTTACAAATAGCCCGTTAAATAGCATAAGATAGTATGGACTCTATACTACTCTCAAAAACCGTATTACTTTCGTGATATTATCGTATTGTCAACGTAACGATGGCTCGTATTTGACAAAATGTTAATGATTTGATAATAGTTACGCTATCGAAGCACTCGGCAGCCATTACTGTCAAGTAAATAAGAGCTATCAAAACACTGACTATACGAAAACAAGTCAAAAGCGATATGGTATACCAGAGTAGAATAGGGACTGATTGCGGCCGGATAACTCTTGTATTTAAAATTACTTGTACCCCGTGACCGAAAAATCCTTTGAAACTGACGAACATTCAGAGAATTTCACAACACAATAGAACCAAGCAGATTTTCAAAAGGCGATTTTACAGAGCGTTTTCTTTCACAATACGGGGAAGTGGGGCAAACTTGTATTGTACTCGAACGGGATTTCAGTCACTTACATTGTTGTTTTAATTCACAATGGGAAATACGGGGTATATTGTATGTCGGTGTTATCTTGGGCACATTGTCATGTTAAATGGACGTATCGTTTTGTCGTCATCTATTTACACTGTTGTGTAAATTAACGCTGTTTGAGTCTGTGGGTGTGGGTGGGTGGGAAGTCATAGGCAGTTAACCCGAGTGGTTGCCGGGTTAGAATAGTGCCACTCCATGTCTTCCCGTGGATGTAGTAAGACTAAAGGAATAAGGGCTTGTTGTACTGCTAGGCGATGGGCTTGCAACCTGTCACTAATACACTGGTAAACATCGAATACTTGTGCAAGATGTGGTTACAGGAGAAAATGTAAAAAACGCGTATAAAACGCAATACACTTAGTTTTAACTCGTTATAAAGATTTTATATAAAATCAAAACTTGTTAAAACATTTAGACTTCTTTTTATGTTTAGATAGATTTTTTCGGCATGGTTTCTAACGTAATATCAACGATATATTATTCAATGATATTGGCTTAAATATAGTACCTAAATTACGATTTAAGTGCAAATTTCTTTAGAAATTCCTTATATTTTAAACATGGAACAACAGCTGTGACGTCATTCCTCTCGTCGATTTTGTAGTGCTTTTGCACTGAGTAATGTGTTTTTAAAGTTTCGCATCTTGAATAAACTACACGACAATTATTTCGCGTATACAGTTATTCCTCTCTTTCATAGCACTTTCTAGAGAGCGTAAGAAAGAAATACGCATGTTCCCTATTATCAACAAGTCTTTTTAGGGGTGTTGGTATTTCCTCCGGGAATGAAGGCGTGGTATTATGTATATACTTATACATAAGTCTGTGGGTGCAAAGTCTTAGGCAACTTATTTGCGACTTAGACTATTCGTGAGGCGTTAGGCAAACGTTAATGCTATCGAAAATTAACGGATTGACGTAAGCAGTTGCCGGACGGTGGCGTCGAACGCTTATAATATATCGTCCCTTCACATTCTCAACCTCTTATATGATCGAATAGTTTGATAGAAAAGTATTCTTTATTCTTCTTGGAATATGAGTGCTTTTTCTACTAATCAATAAGATACGATACGAGGTTAAGATAGTAAGGGGCGATGTTTCATATATTTTCAGTTTTCGAAAATCGTCAACGTTAGCGTTAAAAGCATCTTGAATAGGTAAGAACTGTGAAGCAAAAAAAATCCACACAAGATGCGATAACGTTTTTCTCCGAAACGTTTAAGCGTTCTCCATTTTTACGATTTTTTTAATATGTTATTGATATTATGAAAAAGTATGTCCGCTCGTTTTCCTTTCCAAGAAAATATTTATTGGAATGCAAATAAAATAAAAAAACAAAAGCGGAAACGTAAAGACCTACATTTCCATAATATCTACAACTACAACACATTCAAAAATAGTAGAAATCGGATTAGATTTAGGGGGTGAGAAACGACATTTGAATTCTCAAGACTATAATCCTAAGACCTCAAATGCGTTGCCAACCCTGAGGACTAAGATGGAATGCCTCTATGCGAGTAATTTACCGGGTGGCTCATCCCCACACCGGAACACAACAATGCTAACACTGCTTGGCGGTAGGGGACGCCCTAGACGCACAAACAGTGATCAGATTTGCGATGTATTGAATAAGGGCCAAATCAAAAGCACCCGAAACCGACGTACGCGCATGAAGAGGTTGATGAATATAGAGGAAGCGAAAGTTGATCTTTAGGCCGGTGCACCTGGCGTTCCATACTGCCCTCATACGAAAGAAAGCAGCTATCTGTTATAGGAATCATATTGTAAAAGAAACCTTATGTGTAATCGTACATAGTTGAGTATGTTTCAAGTAACATAGTGTCAATAGCCGCCTTCTTTGGTATGATGGCAGCTTAGCCTCTGCCTTACATTGGGAGACAGGAGCGAAGATATGTATGTATGTAACAAAAAGAGACACTGGCAAAAGCATCAATGATAAAATTGAGGACAATAAATAAAAAATAAATATCACGAGACAATGTCACACATTTTGACCTAGTCCCAAACTGAGCTCTAGGCTTGTGCTATGGGTACGAGTATTTGTTCCTGTGTCTTGGATGTTTTCTATTAAAGTATTTATTTCTCTATACATATAAGTAAGTTTATCGTTGTCTAGTACCCATAGCACATGCCTAGATCGTAGTTTAGGACTAGGTCAACGTGTCGTCAAATGTCGCCTAAGTATTAAAAATATTGTGCCTTTTTAACATTATACTTAGAGGATTGTGAAGCGATGCTAAAATCGCGTAACTGTAAGAAATAATCTATATAAATTTAGCTTAGGGCGATAACGTTTCCCACCCCCTAAATCTAATCCGATTTCCACGATTTTTGAATATGTTGTAGTTATTATGAAAAACTAGGTCTGCACGTTTCCGCCCTTTTTTTAATTTATTGTTCTTCCTGTAAATATTTTCTTGGAAAGGAAAACGTACAGACATAGTTTTTCATAATATCTACAACATATTCAAAAATCGCACAAAGTTTAAGGAAAGAAAACGTTATCGAATTCTCTATGGATTTTTTTTGCTTCATTGTCTTCTTAACAAGTCGGTATCAATTATAATTATAACTTTGGTATTTATCACGTCATGAACTAATTTTATTTCAAACCGTTATAATGTCTTAGTAGTTAAAAAAAAAATTAGGTCAGTAATACCATATCTACGTACAAAATAAAATCAATACACAAGTCAAACCAAATTCAACCTTATTCCTCGAGTACTAAAGTCTTATTATTATCAAACACGCTTTTTTAAAAATGGAGGGTAAAATGTATATCAGCTGATGTACGATTATAGTAATGCTTATTGTACTTTGCTTAAAGTATTTATTATTATTACGTTAATTGGATAAATGTTGTACAGTCACGGCACCACCGCGCCCTGACAGCCAATGGGTTATAAATATGGTTGTTAACACGTTCACTGCCACAAACTGGATGGTGTATGGAACTTGAACACGCCAGGGGGTCAGCGGCACTGATCACAACTGTCTTAAACAACTGCTTTCATATTTGTAACCTTGTTACTAACAATAAATGATCGGAATACGTTGTTTTGTTTTAAATTAAGTGATTGTCAGCTGTTTTTTTACTGTTTGTATATGTTTTTTTTAACAACTCGCAATTGATCCTAAAGAATACTGCAAGTAAAGACTATGGTTTAAGTATAATAACCTAACTATCGCTTAGTATTTTCGCTAGAATACGGGCTTTTATTCAAGTCGGAAAAACTTTGACGTGTTATTGTTTTGTTTTTAATTCGGCCGCCATTACTGCCAAGTTAATAAGAGCTATCAAAACGTCGACAATACGGAAACACGTCAAAAACAATAAGATTTTACCATAAAGAATCTCAGCCTAGGCTTCGTGTTTATATTTTAGTCATTATACTACATTTTTATCGTCTTTATATTTCTATGAGTACATATAGTATGTGTGTTACCGCTCGTGCTTAGTAGAAATTACCGTAACCTGTGTTTACATTTATTCACTGGCATAATGTTGCAAAAGGATACGTAAAATTGTGAATATGTGGCATTCTTTAACAAACTTTATGATGTCTTTGTTAAGATATATAACAATACAAACGCTTTCGCCAAGAAGATAAATTCACCTTCGTACATACTTTTGTTTCTGTTTCGAGTTTTACTTTGTTATTTCTGTTCGTGCAATAACGAGTTTACATACGTACATACAAACCACGATGATTTTTGTACTGATTAAAAGACAATTTGTAAGAGGCAACTAAGGGAATAAAGGGGGTAAACATCTTAGCCTGATTGTGCAAAAAGTGATTACAAAATTATAAAAAAATAGGGTTCCGTAGTCGTAGGAACGCTTATAGTTTCGCCATGTCCGCCCGTCCGTCCGCAGCCTAGTCTCTAATACTAGAAAGCTGTAAATTGGCATGAATATACATATTAAGTTAGTCACGCAAACAAAGTGGTATATGAAAATCTTGAAAAAAAAAATGTACTTCTTGTACACGTAACGTGGGGATGTAGTTTTTTCCTCATCTACCCCATAATGTAGAATGTCGTTGGATAGGTATTTCAAACATGTTGCGGGTTTGAGAAAAAAAAAACTCGATTAAGGGATCCGTTTATGAAATATTAAGCTTTAAAGCGCTAATAAGTGCCCCCCCCCCCCTACAACCAAATTTTCAAACTCCTAAATAAATCTTAAATTAAAGCGCATATAACGAATTCAAAAGGAAAACTATCACGAGTAAGTATTAAGTAATATTTTGTGAATATTTCAGGCGTCCACCTGATGCCGTTATTAATATCGAGCAAAAAATGAAAAAAAAACACGTTTGCTGTATAGCGGCAACAGTAATACAACATCAGTAAAAATTTCAACTGTCTAGCTATCGCTGTTCATGAGATACAGCCTAGTGAGAGACAGACAGACAGACAGACGGAGAGCGGAGTCTTAGTAATAGAGTCCCGTTTTTACCCTTTGGGTACGGAACCCTTACAAAATATATTCGTTTTAGGAAAACTTAAAATGTAAATCTAAATAACTAACACATGTACCTCCTCTATCCACAACCCGGGTTAATTAACTATAAACCCTGGCCGCATTAGCACTCGTCGTGCAAAGATACCTTATCTGTGCAGTAAATAAAGATGGCCACATTGCCGCCATTAGTCGAAGCTTATCTAGTTCTTATGTGTTTTTTTTTAAACATGTAAAAAAGGCAAAGGAATTGATTACTTGATGTTTATACAAGTAAAGAATTCTTTGGTTATTGTTGGAGTTTTGTTGTTAAGTTTAGTGAATAACCTAACGAAGTGATTGCTTACTTAATATGCATAAAAAAATAAATATAAGGCAGGGTAATAATAAAGACATGTGTGGAAATACTAAATAATTCTGCGTTAACTCCAGATAAACGTGATTGAGGGACGTAACATAATTTGTTTTAGCTTGGCAGGTGTCGTGGTACGCGTTGTTTATTGAAACAATTATTATTGCATTGCTTGGGCTATCGTGTAAATAAATTATTTAAACAAACAGATAACCCAACACCAATATTTTGTATTTTTTAAATTATTTAGTTTTTGTTAACACATTTTAGTTTTTATGTCAAAGTGATAGCATCAAAGTGTCATTAGTCATTACTACATAGTATAAAACAAAGTAATTTTCCGCTATCTGTCTGTCCCTATATATGCTCAGATCTTTAAAACTACAAAATTAATTTAGATGCTTTTTTTTTTATAAATACAGTGATTTAAGAGGAAGGTTTGTATCTATAATACTTTACCCGGAGCGAAGCGATGGCGGGTCGCTAGTAAACGTATATTATATTTGAATCGCGTTATCTAGTAGCCATCATTTGACTTTTTTCGCGGTTTTTCTGAATCATTGTTGAGTTGGTTCTACCATTACATACATCAACCGCATTCCTCAAGTGATTTACTAGTACTAAATCGTACCAATACCTACAGTACGCGGCTCCCCTAAAACCTTGACTTCCGTGTCGCGACCCAATAACCACTAAGGAAAGCACCTTTTTATCAACAACACATTGATTTAAAAGGCAAATAACAGTAGCTCACAAATTTCACCTGGAACCATAATGGGCTCATATCTTAGACTGTGGTCTAAGGGACTAGCGATGCGGAGTTTTTATATTAAATTTAATATTAAGATACTTGGTTTTCTGCTTTCTGGCCGAATGTATCCTTTTCCAAACTTTTCATTTGCCAATCCAATTTTTTTCCAAAGCTCTAAATAATTCCACACTATTTTACACTAGTACACTTCTTGGCCTGTTTGTGCAAAATGTGGTTACAGAATAATAAACAACTGTTTAGAGTTGTTGGTGTTTCGGTAGCTCGGCCTACCCCACTCTGGGAATGAAGGCGTGATAGTATGTATGTATGTATGTAAATAATTCAAGATTTTTATAAATTAACCTAACCTAGTAGGGTTCTTACACAATGGTTCTGATATTTACAGTTAAGAAAAACAAGATAGCAAGATCTTTAGATGACGACACGCTTGCCAAGTTGGTAGTGACCCTGCCTTCGAAGCTAGTGGTCCTGGGTTTAATTCTCAGTAAGGGCAGATATTTGCGTGATGATCACGAGTGTTTGTTCCTGAATCTTGGATGTTTTCTATGTATTTAGGTATATATTTCTCTATATAAATAAATTTATCGTTGTCTAGTACCCATAGTATAAGCCTTAAGCTTAATTTGGGACTAGGTCAATTTATGTTACATTATCCTGTGATATTTATTTATTATCTATGAGTTTAGATGAGTGACTTTGCCAGTAGCAAATTACGTAACATACGGTTAAGCTTGAATTTTTAATTCCACAAACCGTTATTTGAAACTTTTGATAAAAACCCGATTGACAGGCAGAGCTCGAAACCGGTTTAAAAAGTATCGGTTAATACCGGTTTATTACGGTTTTGCACCTTAAGAACTCGAACTTTATGACTAATAACGTTCGAGTTATAATTCTCAGAACTTATGAGAATTTTATTTTAACCTTAATTAACCGGGTTATTCCACAAGCGGCGACTCGAGAATCTAAAAGTTTTGTTTTGGATAAAAACACTAAGCGGAGCTGGTTTATGGTGCGTGACGTGCGTCTGGATTAACCGGTTTTCTAAGCTCGAAACCGGATAATTCGAAAATAACTTTATATAGGTAAAGGTTTGTCCAAAAACCGGTTAACAAAACCGGTTTATGCGAACGGAACCGGAATGGAAAGGTTTTGTGTCAAGTACATAATAACGGTTTAAAAATTTAACCGGTATCCGAGCCCTGTTGACTGATATAAATAGGCCAGCGTTGGCTTGGGTACGATACGTGTGCGCTAATTTAAGTATAAACAAGCCCGCGTTCTATTATCCATTAGACCACACCAAAATGGACCGTTTGGTTGGGACTAATTAATTTCGTGGACATTTGCGGCGTAATAAGCCTATCAAATGGACATTCAAACAACACCGGCGCAGCAATCTGCAACCATAACGATTTAACACATTAAGAACCGAGAACTCCGTATCGAGACTAATTTCTATTGGAGTTATGGGGGCTGGTACTGAATACGTCTATGCTATTGGTTTTTTTGGTAGCTATTTACGGTAATTATTGAAAATGGTGATTTTAGTTAGTATTTCAGTATTAAGTGCTTGAATTGCTAAAATAATATTTCTTAACTGGCTTCTACCTGCGACTTTGGCCGCGTAGATTTTGACTTTCGTTATTCCCTCGGGAACTTTTAATTGAGTCGGAATGAAGTAGCCTATCTCCATTCCAAGTTTCATCCAAATCTGTCGAGCCATTGTAACAAGTCACATTTATAATATTAGTAGAGTTATACTTTAATAATTGTCAATGCGATTTATATGAAAATTGCATTAATAAAATATTTGTTTGTTTGTTACAATTTCACTGCGTATATCTTCAAAATTTCAAATTCAAATTCAAATTCTAGCATTTATTCGTGACAAATATAAATAATAATAAAATAAAACACAAACAAAATAAAAAATATAAAACATAACACAATTTGCCACGAAATGGACCCTACTCAGCATTTTGCCAGCTTTACAGCCAGCGCTGATCTTCCGCAGGGCCCATTCGGTGAGAGCACGGTGGGCAACACGAAAGGTGCACAAAAACGAACTATTATTTAAACAAATAAAACACTAAAATACACTCTAAGTAAAAATATTAAAAAAAAAAACAAAAAAGACAAACATGTATTTAAAAAAAAATAAAAAATAAAATAAATGAAAAACTGGAAACGTTGTATCTTCTATACCAAATTTAATTATTTCATCAAACCGCTGAAGTAATGAACAAAAATATGTAGGTACGGATAAACCGAACAAAATATGTCGTTAGTTCATTTTGAAATGTGACAATATCAAAGATTAAAATCAATGTGATATGTACGTAAATAAAAAACCAGTCGAAGTGCCAGTATTATTATATTCCGATTTGAATTCGATCTCAAATCAAATCAGCGCGAGCCCAACTCACAGTTTGCAATTTTTTGTATTTTTGTTTATTGTCATAATCACACCAAATTTGACGCTTGTTGTTTTGTCGTTTTTACAATACAACTAAAATAAAACACGTTGAAAAACATTGTTTCTTCCATTTCTATCACTGTTTTTAGGGTTCCGTAGTCAAACTAGGAACCCTTATAATTTCGCCGTCCATCCGTCCGCAGCCTAGTGCAAAGACTATTATATATTATATGCATATTAGTCACGCCAACAAAGTGGTACAATAAAAAGTAAAAAAAATTTTTTTTTTTAGTGTACCTCCCCTACACGTAACGTGGGGATGTATTTTTTTTCTCGTCTACCCTATAGTGTGGGGTGTCATTGGATAGGTCTTTCAAAAATACTATGGTTTGTGAAAACTATTTTTAAATGAAGTCATCCGTTTATGAAATATTAAGCTTTACTAACTAACTACAAATACAAAAATCAGAAAAATATCTTAAATGAAAGAGCATATAACCACTTTTAAAGGAAAAATATCACGACTAAGTAGACATCATTGGTTCTTGAGATACAGGCGATTGAAGTGTTTATACCTACTAAAATTATCTACGACAGCTTTAATTGACTTTAAATAGGAAATTAGTGATTACTTGATGATTTTTTATGTTTGTAGTACTTAACGGCTTCGAAACCCTACACTGAGCATGTTTCTTGCCCGGTTTTTTTTTAAATAGAATGTTAATAACGTCTGATAAAATATTAACCTAAAATACAGCGTAGGCATATTAAAAAGGTTCCATTCGGGCGCGAAAAATTTGAATATTTCGGCTCCATGGTTCTTAGAACCACGGTGAGCTACCAAATGTCCCATAACGCGTCAACCTGAGAACCGCTTGTATTTTTCCATCTAATTTAATTCATGGGCCAATATCAAAAAAGCGAGCGACAAAAGCGGCCGAAGTGGCGGTGACAATCAGAAATGGGAAAGCGGAATCAATCAAGCCGAAACCGGAATAAAAATAAACGCGTTTTGTGTTTGAGGGCCGTGATTTGGAACCGTGGGGCCATAAGAGGAGCGATTTTATTTTCACTAGCTATTAACGTGCGTGCGTGCAGGTTTTTCTAGCGTGTGTTTTTAACCAGTGAAATGACTAGCATATTTTCATCTTATAATTGCAGTCCTGAGATTGCAGATGTCTATGGGGCATAGATTCTTACCAACAGTGGTTAATGTAGCATGCTTTCTTAATTTGTTTTATATTACGACGACGACAACCACGAGATTTTTTTAGGATTGCTAGTGACTATTATGATAAATAAGATAAAAGTTGTTTATTCAGTAAGTAAGCCGCACGGGCACTTTTACACGTCAAAACTCTACTGGCGCTTCAAAGAGACCACTGCTGAAGAAGCGCCACAAGAAACTCACTGTCATTTTTTTTAAATATTGCTTATGACAATGATAGAAATTAACCTAGCATTATATAAATCAATTAATAAAAATTAAAAAATATATATATCATGCAGGAAAAATTAACAAAACTTCTAATAAACAAGAGCAAATAAATAAAATAATAATAATAAATTAAATAAAGTTTCTATATCTTCTCCTACAGAAACCGTGTCCCCTAGACTAGATAGGTACTAAGCTGTTACGTTAGGTATCTTAGCCAAGCATTTTTGTCTGTTAGATAATCTTCGACCCTATAGTAAGCTTTAGATATTAATGACTTTTTCAAGTAATTTTTAAGTGCTGAAGTGGTAACTTTAAATCTGCGTCGTGTAATTTGTTATAGAAAAGAATGTATTGACCTACAAATGATTTATATATATACTTTGCGGACACGAAATTTTCTAATGGCAATTATATTGTTATTTCTAGTATTAAAATTATGAATATCACATTTTTTTATAAAAGAGTCATGGTTCTTAACCCTTAATTTGGTATTGTCCAACAAACTTGACATAACATAATGTTCACTTTTTGTATTTTTTTAATTGATATTTTTTATGCTGGTTCAAAATCAAATAGGGTTTGAATTCACGACTTTTTAATTTTTTGCCAAATTAAGGTTAATAACATAAATAATATGATCTATTAAAACAATATTAAACGCTGAAAAAAAACAGTTAAAAACAGTTTTTTTTTCCTAGCAAAAAAAGAGGAGTGTGATAAGTTTAACACATGTATCTGTGTATACCTAAGTATCTATCTCTAGCATTATATCGGTTGGGTTTTTAAAGAGATATCAGCTCTTAAAAAGGGAGCGCCATTATATTGAGGTGTTTTATCATTTCAATAGTTAAAATAATTTAAAAGACTGGCCCTCCTAAGCTTATAAATGGTATTTTAAATTCAATAACCTAACCAGTTTTAATTCTCTCGTCTGTTTGTTGATGACATAGGGCAAAAGTACCGGTTTTGGCCACCAAAATTTAGGTTTTTTTCCAGCCTGCGTTTGTGGCTTGTCCTGGGCATAAGCCCTTCCTCTGTCAAGTCAATAAATAAAAAGGTTTTTTTTTTATCAAACAATGATTTGGACATAAAGTGGCCACAAAAGGTATTGCTAGAGTTACCCGCTAATTGAATGGCCCCACCGAGAGGGAAGGAGTGGGTGTTAAATCGCATGAAAACAAGCGGGTAATTGATTAACGAGCAGCGCCGGCGCCGACCTTACACTCGTTCGATTCCCAAACAAAACCATTTAGTTTTTCACATACTAATTGAGTTGTTGCAGGATTTTATATAAAGTATCCTAGTGTTATAATGCCGCAAAAGCGTTTGCCTCTATTCTAAACGGTAAAACCATATCGCCTTTGACGTGTTTTTGTATTGTCAGCGTTATGACGGCTTTTATTTACTTGACAGTAATGGCCGTCTTATAAAACTTATTGCATGTTTTTAACTCGACGAAGATACGCCTATATAATTATGTATGTATGTAAACACTTTATTGTACAAAATACAACAGAAACAATACAATGAAGATACAAGAAAATAATGTACAAAGGCGAACGTATCCCTTTGCGGGATCTCTTCAAAGAAAATCTCTTGAAAGGTTGTGCATCGAGTAGGCAATATAGATAGGTAATATTTAATTTAAATACCTAATTCGCGGGCAAACTTTTTTGGGATTTTAAAATTGAAATAAACATAACAAATAAAAATAAATAAAATGTTATTATTAACGTGCTCTTTCCCAAAAACTTCTTAAAATGCTATTCAATCGATTTTCATTCAAAGTAAACTGCAACCAAGAGTGCCTTGCAACAAAAGCCTACTTAGGTAAATTGTATGATATTGTTAGCATGATATTTCGTTGCTTGTTCATTTTATAAGTTATCTCATAGTCACTATCATAAGGAAGTACAATTTATCGAGAAATTAATATCGTTCGGAAGTCCCTAAGAAAATTTAATTCGTGCCACAAAAACTTCTACGTATGTTCATAAGTATGAAAAACCACATTTAATTGGCCTCTTTTTCACTTAAAGGGTAGAAAAAAACCCCAGAAACTACTGAGATAGGCTGTAATTAAATGCAATACTTTGCAGAATAGTTTTCGATGCACTTGTTGGAACAAACGGCATTGTTTTCTGTTGTTCAACTTATTGTTGGAAATATCTTTGTAGTTTTGTTGTTCGGTGTAATAAATGTATTGTTAACTAAAAGCTCCATTTAATACTCAAATTATGTTTGGGTCCGTTCGGATCGCTACCACCTTATTCTTTACCTACCGTCGTGTTCGCCTGTCACATATATATCGGAGCTAAGCTAAATATACAAATACAAGTATAAGATCACGCCTTCATTCGCAGAATGGGGTAGGCAGAGCTACAGAAATACCGACAACTCTAAAAATACTTCATTATAATTCTATAATCACGTTTTGCCCCGTGTGGTTGCCGGGTTAGAATAGTGCCACTCCATGTCTTCCCGTGGATGTTGTAAAAGGCGACTAAGGGAATAAGGGCTTGTAGTACTGTTAGGCGATGGGCTTGCAACCTGTCACTAACACTATTAAATATCTTAGCCTACTTATGCAAAATGTGGTTACAGAATAATCAACAATTTTCTTTAGAATTGTTGGTATTTCTATAGCTCTGCCTACCCCAGTATGGGAATGAAGGCGTGATGTTATGTATGTATGTAATCACGTTTTGCACAATCAGGTCAAGAAGCTTACTTGTGAATTAGTGACAGGTTGCAAGCCCATTGCCTAAGCCCTTATTCCCTTAGGGTCTCCCCAAACCTGTCGACGCGGAATCGGTGTTAGCCGAGCCGATTCGACGTGTTTTCGCTCTCATTGCGTAGACATAAAGAGATCAGAGAAGTTGCTTTTTTTCTACTTTCTAAATGTTTTTATAATTTACAGGAGTACTTTGAAATTGAATAAGGATAATAATGCGTATGTACTTATTTGTATCTTTCTCTCAATGTATGTATTTGCAACTCAAAATATTTTAAGTTAATTAAAATATAGTATTGTAAGTTAATTAGGAAATTTATTTCAAACAGGGCTGGGATTCTACACGCTAAAAACGATTTCGCTTTTGACGTGTTTCCGTATTGTCAACGTTTTGATAACTCTTATGTCATTTACAATAATGGCGACTGTAACATAAACGATTCTAAAACACGTCAAACGCGATATCGTTGTAACGCAGTAGAATAGAGGCCCAGATAAATTGCAGTGCCCTTACAGGGTTTATGTTGATCATGTACCAGTATTTAAGATCTTTGTAACTACAACATAAGGCAATAAAATATATGTCTATGACTATGACATCTACGGGAACACATGGAATGGTATTCTAGCCCGGCAACCACACGGACGTTAAGCTAAACTTAAACTTATTTTTTATTTAAATTGGTACTAGAATTGGGGCCTTTTTAATTTGAGTTGGGTTTAGAAGATGTTCCAATTTTAAAACTCATACATACACATCGCTAACTAGAGGCATTTAGGTAGCACTTGACAGATTAGTGATGGGACAAGTTTTCTAAGTGTCTTTTCAGATAAGATAAAACAATAAATTAATATTACCTTCATGGTCTTAAAGTCTTAACATATGACGAAGTAGGTTTATTCGCTGGTTTAAAAACATCAATGTCAATGAAATTATTGTTCATTTTGTCGTAATAATTATTACGATACGTATCGCGAACATATATTTTTTCTAAATAATTGAGGAAATCATTAGAGAGCATTGAGAACTCCTACTACAAGGTGACAAGGTAAAATGCACCCGTTGCGATGTTTATATAGTTTTTGCATTTGAAAACGAAAAAGCTCATCACAGAATCATTTGCTTTAAAATATTTAGTTTTAAATTTAAAGGAGCTTGGAATAAAGGACGGTAAGTGTTTTTGCACTTAATGTCCATTATACTTGAAATCTAAAAAATATAATTTATTAAAACATTTAGACTCAGACACTCATAAAAATAAAATCATGTAAACATTGTCACATCACTAGTTAGATAGAAACGGTCAAGTGCTACCTAAATGCCATGAGTTAGCGATCTGTACTCATACATAACCTTACGGCACACCACCACGACCACAGCACCACAGATAACAAAATTGAATGTTGTAATGCTGTCCATTGCCAACGGGTTCTAAACGCATTATAGAGGACATGATACGTATAACCTGACAATTTATGTATACGTACGCAACTAAACCCTCTGTATAACATAGTTGTGATGCCGTTGTTTACGTTTAGCCGTTGTTAAACCCGAGTAAAACAAGGTGTAATACCTTACATTAGCACGCTGCGAACTAGACGGTACCGCCGGCGACTGAACTGTTTTATAGTTTAATTACGCGTTCGCGGTAACTGCACTTTAGTGCGTTGACCAGACTTAAATGACACAGTGCCATTTAACTGTTTTTGTTTATTGCACTGAACCTCTATTCAACGCGGTAAGATAATATTGTTTTGCCGTGGTATTGATTGCTGTCAAGTAAACAAGATTTTACTGGTGGTAGGACCCTGCACAGGGTGCGTCCGGATCGTTACCACCATCTAATCCAGTAACCACCCGCCAAGCTGCTGTTCGCATTGTTGTGTTCAGGTGTGGGGATAGGACAACCGGTGAACTACTAGCAAAGAGGCATTCCATCATGAACCTCAGGATCGGCAAGGCATTTGAGATCAGAGGATTATAGTCTTGAGAATTTAAATGTCTATGGGTCTCAGATTCCACTTACCAGCAGATGGCCTGAGTGCTCGTGTAGCTAGAGAGCTATTGTAACGTTGACGATACGATAGCATATCTAAAGCAATATTGTTTTATCGTGTTGAGTAGCACCTTGGCCCTCTAATACGGTAAAACCAAATTAATTTTGACGTGGTATGGTATTGGTTTTAACTCGGCCGCCATTACTGTAAATAAGAGCTATCAAAACGTTGACAATACGGTAACACGTCAAAGGCGATATGGTTTTTAACCAGTAGAATAGAGGCCCTTTTGTAAGTTTGCAAGTTGTCCGGTTTAAAATTTGCAAGTCAGTTTTAGACCAGTTCCTGAATCAATCAAGGAGCTGATCTGATGCTGGAAAGTGGTGATAGGATTTCCGGACCCCGTTGGGACTCATTAGTTAGGTCGTGATAAGCAGATAGTGACTTTTCAAAAAAGTACAGTCAGCACCAAAAGCTAATTTTTATTAATGAGCATGTGGCCAATAGCAGTAACAAGATTTTTGCTGAATGTAAATTGATTTTAATACTTTAACATCACAAGTGTTCCATGTTAATTTGAAAGATCGTATTAATTTTATTAAACAAAATTTTAATTGTTACACAGAGTAGGATTTCGATAAAGTAACAAATACTTAAAAACATGATTTGAATACCGAATCATTTAACCAAAGCTTCGTAAAAAAACGACAATTACAATAACAAAACTTTTAGTCGTGGTTTTTTATTTAGTTTGCTTTTCAAATTCATTGTAATAATTTCAAACGTTCCAAATATCTTTTGTCTATCCGGTTATCCAACAAATAAAGCGGCCAGTAACTTTATCAACAAAAGCAACAAAAAGCCGCCATAACACTTCAAACACCAGTATTTTTCACCTACCCGCAGGTATGGAGATTACGCACACGACTGTGCTACCCTCTGTTGCTAAAAGAAACATAAAAAAAACTGCTGTAGTAAACGCAACCTAATTACCAACAAAAAGGATGTAATTTGCTATAGCTTCAGATTCAAAGATACGGTCTTCTAGCTTTAGTGGGTAGCTGGCTACCCGCCAAACGCGAATAATTTGATAAAATGCCCACCGTCCGTTTATTGCGGGATTTTATGTGCTCTTCATTACCTTTTTTGTGTACACAAGGGCTGTAATGCCTTGCATGTTGGCAACTTTGTAATAAATGATACAGTAAGTTAGTCAAGTGACTGAGTACTTAGCTACTCGTGTTGTTTGTGTATTGTGCCGTTTTCTAACAAATTGTGTTAGACCAAAAATATGTAACACTAATGAAGACTTGGGGAAATTCTAACTATTATAACTCTTAATCAAGTTCAGTATGTAACTCTTTCCTTTTCCAAGTATTACTATAAAACTTAACTGTAGCATCTTCACTGGTCAATGTTATACCTAAGTGATCCTTGTAATAATATCAATTGTACCCTTTGTGCCTAAATAAACATTAAACATAAAACCGTTCGTGTAAAAAAATGTGATCGTGTAGCACCAGCACATTTTAATGAAGTATGTTTAAGTTTATCGTAAATCTATACTAATATTTTAAATGTGAAAGTAGCTTTGTCTGTTTGTTACACATCGATATCGATGGAGATAACTTTAAACCCGAGAAAGGTCATAGGGTATTTTTTACACTGCAAGCAGCGATAAACGAATTTTAGGTGGACGAAGCCGCAAGCAACAAGTTGTAAAATATTATAGCGAGGTATAAACATATTTCAGTGTGATATCTTACCGTAAATATGACCACGATAAAAACGTCAATTAAGTCCCGTTTTAAATATAGCAGTAAATTATAGCTTCACCTGTTACTGTTTCAAACTCTACAATATAAATAATATCCCTAAATAAACTATTTAGATGCCTCATCCTAAGCAAGCTATAGTTCATTTTATATTTACGAAATTTACTCATTTTATGCCATGCCGTAAATTTTCAGTCCAAAATGACACACTGTATCACCTAATCAAATTGCTGTAGGTAGTCCATAAACAGTGAAAATTGGTCGTGTTTTCAAAGTCTACGTCAAGAACATAAACATAGTAAAACCATTTTAGTTACATTTAAATTCTATCGTATCGCTAGCGGGATATGACACGGTTTTGAAAAGCAACGGTCGGGGACATAGACTATTTAGTATTTCATCTATCGTACATTTTCCCCGCACCGCGGTGCTAATAGATTGGTGTTGTGTAAAACTGTCCAACTTGTTCGCAGATAATTGAATTTTGTTAACCAGCCAACTAGCTTTGCGAAAATATGAGGTGATAACGGAACCAATTTTCGAGGAGACGAAACTTTACGTGCAAAGTGTGTGAGGTTTTTCAGGCATTAAGGACAACGGGCAAAAGTGTATACAACGTTTAAAGTTAATACAACGCCCCGATAGACAAAAACTGGCCAAGTGCGAGTCGTACTCGCGCACGAAGGGTTCTGTACCATTCTATACAACATTATTATTATATTTATTTTTAAAACATCACATTTGTTGTATGGGAGCCCCTCTTGTGTTGAGTTGTTGGTGATCGTTTGGCATTTCGCAGGATGAATTGTTTTACAGTCAAATTTGAATTGAATTGATTTAGTTTTACCATCAAAGCGGCAGTTACAACAACTCCATGTAAACTCTAATTCTTGGCGGAAGAAAATTTAGAAATGAGGCTAATTTTTGCCTTAGCTTGCTTGATTGTATGACCATGGTTGCTTTGGCAGCGAGCACCAAAATGCCCTTTGCCTTTGCGTGTTGACACAAAACCATCTGTTAATATCTTCATGACACATGTCATGTTTTCCATTTTCTTGCTGTCATTTTCCACTTTTAAAACATTAAAATCATAATAATGTATGTAATTCCGTACCTCGAAAGGAAAAAGCGGAACCCTTATAGGATCACTTTGTTGTCCGTCCGTCCATCCGTCTGTCAAGTCCTTTTTTCTCAGGAACGCGTGGAGGTATCAAGCTGAAATTTATATCAAATACTCAAGTCTACTGTACCTTAAAACTGTGAAAAAAACAAACTTCTAAGCCAACGCAATCAAAAGATACAGTCGTTTATGCCGCAAATTTTCTAAACTCGCAAGGGAATCAAAACCTAAAGGGTACTTCCAGTCGATCTAGAATCTTGAAATTTGATATGAAGCAACGTCTTAGAGCACAGGTAAAGGAAAAATTGCGAAAACCGTAAATTTTTAGCTACACCACAAAAAAAAAATTATGATTGCAAACTTTTATTCAGTTGGTAAACTAATCGCGACCTATGTCGATACATCGACAGGAGACAACAGTTTTTCAACGGCAAAGTCAAGTTCGTCCCTCAATACAGTTTTACATTCTTATAAGATTGTACGGAACCCTCAATGCGCGAGTCTGATTCGCACTTGACCGGCTTTTTTTATACATCATTCGGTTAACCTATTTAAAAAAATAAACTCTTTCTACTTAACGAAATAGAAACCTCACTATTGCAATACCGTATCGATCTCAGTGGACGTGCTACTCGTATCTTTACCGAGTGGACATCAAAGGAAAGTAGGTCTGTAGTATCAATAACGTGTACTGTATAAATCATCTATACGCAATGAGGGATGTGTGGCCGCTTGGTGCAAGGCATAGGCGTATGAGTCTGACGAGAACCAAACAAGTCTAACAAAAAGTCTATATAATGTTACTTACTTACCATTCGATTTTTTATTCCACCGTATCGTTTTATAGTTCCGTTCCCAAAAGGTATAACGGGATCCTATTACTAAGACTCCGCGTCTGTTAGACTGTCCGTCTGTCACCAGGCTGTATTTCATGAACCGTGAAAGCTAGACAATTTAAAGTTCCAAAGTTGATTTATTTCTGTTGCCGCTATAACAAATACTAAAAAACAGAATATAATAAAACGTGATTTTTTTGCTAGTTTTTACTCGATATTGATAACGGCAACAAGTAGACTGTTGAAATATTAACAGAATATTTAGTTGTATATTCACTTTAAAAACAATAATTAAAATAAAATAAAATATATATTTAAAGAGAGTTTCCAAACAACAAACGTGATATAATTTGCCGTTTTTTGCTCGGTAAACAAGGAAAGTTGCTGACTGACCTGTTGCCTGACCTGATGAGTAAAATATAATGCTTGGGATAGAATTTATGCAGAAACTCGACTGAAAAGTACAAGTTTAAATAAAGACATTATATTTTGATGACGTATTTATTTCAAATTTTAAGCTTTCAAAATAAAACACGAATCATAGCTACTGTAATGCTTTTAAAAATACAGACAAAAAATAAAATTTATCGATGTATTTAAACGCGGATTAAAACATTTGTCACTTTCTGACCAGTATGTTAGTGCGAGAGTGACGGGTGCTTTACCCACCGCAATAGCATGATATTTGCATGTTCCTATACTTAGCCTTAGAAACCATGTTTTGTGTAGGACAAATAAAGATGATCTATCTATAACCACCATAATTCAAGCGACGTTCGCCCCTCGCTACTAACTTAGGACCCTCACGATAAAAAGGGTCCAATAATCAATAAGGAGTTTAATCCCGCGGGCAGCGGCCGGCTCCTTCATTGGACGTTGCAAATTGACAGAGTGGGGAAGAAACCTTACTATTCTTACTGGATAGGACTGGTTTAAGTTTGCCATTATTTTTTCTTTTAAAGAAACAAATGAATATGTGGCCGTGTGCTTTCCGGGTTAGAATAGTGCCTCTCCATGTCTTTCCGTGGATGTCGTAAGAGGCGACTAAGGGAATAAGGGCTTGTAGTATTATTAGGCGATGGGCTTGCAACCTGTCACTAATACACTAGTAAACATCTCAGCCTACTTGTGCAAAATGTGGTTACATAATTATTAACATGTCTTTAGAGTTGTTGGTATTTCTGTAGCTCTGCCTACCCCACTCTGGGAATGAAGGCGTGATGTTATGTATGTATGTCTTAGACAGATGATAATTTCGCTATTGAAAGACGAGTTAAAAGTCCATACTCCAAGGATCTAGTATAAGCCATTGAAAAGATTCTTTGGAAACGTTACTACCAGCCCCCTATTTCACAGTCTTGACAATGACACGTGACAGGTGACAATTCGGTATACATTGCAAAGTTACCACGCTGATACATCACTGGGTTTCATATAAGCTGCGCCGTGTACAATGAAATGTCACTTGTCACCTGTCACTGTCAGGATGGTGAAATTGTGGGCAGATCATAGTGCGCTCGATGGAACTTATTATTGTAGTCGCTTTTGCCAGAGTGCTGTATTCTGTATTTAAGTTGATAAGATCAATTAGGGAATTATAGGGCTGACGTGACTCCTGTAATGTACCAAAGCCCCAATAAATAATAAAGATTTAAAAAATAAAATTGTAGTGTAATTCTCATCAACAAAAGTTTGCAATTTATTTAAGTTAGACTGCACTGAGCGTCCAGTATTGTCTGAAAATGGAAGTGTTTTGTGTTGAGCAAATGAATACACAATTCATAAGGTACTAGCTGACCCAGAAGACGTTGCCCTGTCTTAACTTCATATACCGTGTGGTTACCGGGTTAGAATAGAGTGCTGGATTCCCTCTATGCTAGACATTTTAATGGTAATGTGGGTGGCTACTTACTACGTTAAGTTATGTCATATCTATAGAATATATAATATCATATTTAAAAACAAAATCCCTATTTCCCTTGGTCGAAGCATCACGCGAAAACGGCTGGTGCGATTTCATCAATCTCGTAAAAAAAACTGGAGAGTGTAAGAGAGATATTTAATAGGAGTCCATAATATTGGATCAAATAACCTAGCCAAGCCTAGCCTAGTTGGTAGTGACCCTGCCTTCGAAGCTAGGGGGTCCTGGGTTCAAATCCCGGCAAGGGCAGATATTTGTGTGGTGAGCACGAGTATTTGTTCCTGAGTCTTGGATGTTTTCTATGTATTTAAGTATATAGTTCTCTATATAAGTAAGTTTATCGTTGTCTAGTACCCATGGTACAAGCTTAGAGCTTAGTTTGGGACTAGGTCAATTTGACACTGTCCTGTGTTTTTTTTTTTATATTAAATAAATCTCTCATTCCTATTTTTGTTTTTACTACCAATTTGTATTCACAATAATCACTCATTATATATTTTTTTGTCATTTTATTTGTTTATAATTACATCTGACTTTCTGTTTTTAGGACATGAATAAAACAAACCTAAGCTAACCTAAACTAATTTAACTGTTGGATATTTTTAAAGTCCTTAAAATAAACAGGTGTATTATTAATATTTACTATGAAAATTGATCCAATCCCAATTTTTTTTTTTGTAATTTTATATGAATATGTCTTACGTTAGAAGTTACCTAGTATTTTTGAAATTATGACTCTTCAAGCCATATCTATCCTAAACTAACTCCACTCCCCCGTATCCCAGGGGCTCCAACAGTATTAGATCCTAATAACACAGGAGATTGTTTTGACACACACAAAGCGATCAAAACGTTTATTTACAGGAAAACCTTCTATTTTCCGTGTTTTCAGCCGTTTTTAACTGATTGGATTGAAGGCTCGTTTATTTTGTTTCATTGGTAACTTAGTTACATTCGAGTATTCCTCTTTGTTTATTTTTTCTTATTTATACTACAGAATAGTAAAAAAAATGTCTCTATTCCAACCCCCATCGGGAACTATGCAGTTCTGTTTACGCTCAGAGAAAAGGACAGAGCTATATAACTGTCATAGCGCTGTCGTTTACGCTCACCGTGAAATGAACGTAGCTAGGTCATAATAACCCCCCAGATCATAAATCATTACCTTTTCAACGCTTTACGTCGAATAACAATGCGTCACTCACACGTCTCACATGTGGGCGTTTCCCAAAAAAAAGTATAAACCGTTAGGGACAAAATTAAGAAACTTAAACTTATCCATTCGAAAAGTAGCCATGCAAATAGATACTTTAATTTTCGTGACGAAATGGAAAAAGTGAAATTTTCTTAATTTTGTCCTTAACGGTGCACACTTTTTTTGAAAAACGCCTACGTATTAAAAATTATGCGAAATGTAACTTAATCCATACGTAATAACGTCTCGTTTAAACTTTACCTGTGAAAACTATAAGTGTCGGTGGTGTTGTTGGCTCGACAGCTCTTGACTACTTTAGGCGTCGTTGGCGTTCAAAGGGTTAAATCAACTTTAACGACCACTAATTGAGATTTTACAATAATGTAAATTATTCCAGAACAATAACTAGTATTTGATCTTTACTTACTCAATTTGAACATTACTTAATATTCACTAACAGCAGTGTGCGCATTGTTGTGTTCCGGTTTGGGGATAAGAAAGCCGGTGAAATAACTAGTATAGAGGCATTCCATCTTAGTCCTCAGGGTTGGCAACGCACTTGCAGTCTTGTGAATGCGAATTTCTATGGGTCACAGTTTCCACTTACCATCAGGTGGCCTGTGTGCTCGATTGCCTTCTCAATTCCACTAAAAAAAACTAACAATCAGGGGCTCCATTATACTCGCTAAACCCTAATTGCATTGACATGTTATCGTATCATTGACTCGGCTGCCATTACTTTCAATTAAATAAGAGCTATCATACATGTCGAAAGCTATCAGTTTATACCGAATAGAATAGAGAATATCGCATAGTTAAAAAGAAACTTGTAAAACACTGAATTTAGTAGAAACACAGTAACTGTATAGTAGTCGTATAACTGCATCCGTAGCAACTTTTTGAACAAGAACTTGCAAGGGCGAGAGGCCGAAGCGAATAGTTTTTGTTGGCTCCTCGAGTCTATCTAGACTCTTGAATTGCAAATATGCTGCGGTAGGAGTTAATTTTTTAGAACAGGTCGTCGTATAATAGCTGTATTGGGACTTGTGAGGAAGCATGCAGTGCTGTAAAAATGTAATAATGCGACAGACGTGCTGGTGAGTTTTCTTGTTAGCTTTAAAGGTAGAATACTGATGCAATTCAATTTTAAGATAAAGCAGAAGGCAACAAACAATTATTGCTAGATTTTTTTTATACTACTCTTATATTAGTTTTAGTCAGCGTAAAAATATGGTAGCTCTAGTTACCAATACCGTTTTTTTGGGGTATCGTGCCGGGGTTTGTTACTTTAATTTGAAGCATTAACCTATCAGCGGATATTAAAAAGTCAAAAAACTCATTTACAATTAAAATATCAACTGAAAAGCGAAACACAAGCTCTGTATATAGAAAATTGTATGAGCAATGTTCTTTACATAACTTTAAAAATAAAAACATTAAAGGTGTTCCAGGCATGGAAAAGCTAGCAGTGCACACATGTTAATTTTTTACCAGAAATATGTATTGTAGTACATTGTACATTGCTTGGTCTGCAATACCTATTCCAATATTGAAGTAAATTAAGTACAAATTGTTATTGTGTCGGGTAAAACTTGCAACAAAACACCCAATGTACTCCTATTATGGTGTATTTACAATGCTGAAGATAGTTATATAGTTACTGATAATATTTATTATTACTTTAAGTGTTCAAAATGTCGATCCAAATGTGTTACTCAAGTAAAAGTGTAAAAAAGATGCTAACTCGCAGTGATTTTAATTAACTTAAAAATATCAACCCTCTCGCTGCCAACCTGAAATTAATCAAAGAGGGGCGATATTTAACCCCAGACAAGGTATTTAAGATTCTTTTAACCCGTTTACCACCTGGAGCTTGTTAGCGCGTTACTTTATCACATTAACCCTGCTGTTGTCGTAATTACTGATGTAAATAAACGGCCGAGGAAGCAAACGTGTTCTATTTTTAGTTATTCAGTGAGAAATGTGATGCAAATTTCAAGAATGAGTGGTTTCTGTTACATTATCGAAATGTATGGTATGTACAGTGTGATTTTAAAAAGACTTTTGGTTCAGGTAAAGTGGGATAGAATAGTATTAGAGCGTATGAGAGTGAGTGACACAGAAATACAAATCGGCTAAATGCATGCTAATAGTATAAGCATTTTAAACTTTATCTGGTTACCAATAGAGTATAGAATGCTTCAACTATTACATTGCACTTAGCCAAATACATGGGTTTCGCTAATAATATTCAATCTCAGAATACCCTAGACAAGATCCATAACGCTAACGTAAGCAGATCTCGAAAACTGACAAAATATAAGCACTCGACGTGACCCTAATGGCGACTTACGTCAGTTCTATACATTTTTGGTAACGTTTTCGCAATACATAAAAAAAGCACAGGACAATGCCACACAAATTGACCTAATCCCAAACTAAGCTCCAGGCTTGTACTATGGGTACTAGACAACGATAAACTTATTTATATGTATAGAGAAATATATACTTAAATACATAGAAAATATCCAAGACTCAGGAACAAATACTCGTGCTCATCACACAAATATCTGTCCTTACCAGGATATGAACCCAGGACCGCTGGCTTTTTAGGCAGGGTCACATGATATATCGCAGGAATGTTAAGCAGAATAAGGGAATAAGGGCTTGTAGTACTGTTAGGCGATGGGCTTGCAACCTGTCACTAATACACTGGTAAACATCTTAGCCTGATTGTGCAAAATGTGGTTACAGAATTATCAACAAGTTTTTTAGAGTTGTTAGTAATTCCGTAGCTCTGCCTACCCCACTCTGGGAATAAGGGCGTGACTTTATGTATGTATGTATGTATGTTATGCAGAATAATAATAAAAGCAACCATCAAAGTTTAAGATAAGCTTTAAAGTTACAACAAACAAAACATTTCATCCGTTCTTGTTTCAAAAATATTTCAAATTATACAGCATGATTTCAAAACCAGACATTAAATATGAAAGTCACAGGCTGAAAAAAATAAAATGGAGGGAAAGCCTTTGGCTCTGTCTCTTTGTAAAGCTTGGCAAGACTTTAGATCGTTTAAAGAAGCCTATTGTCTGACCTCTGTCCAGAAATAAGAAAAAGGAAATATAGACGTATTTCCTCTTTAATTTAAAATAACGCAACTGGTCTTCAATTTCCAGAGCAAAATGTTCCTTTGCCTGTTAATGACAAGGACGGATATGCAATGTCTTTTTATGGTAGTTGTGCGTTTTTGTTTTAGAAGGTAGAATTTCCGTCGTCTCTGTAGTCTTCAGAAGGCAACGCACTGTGTAGGAAAATAATAATCTGTTCTATAAAGAATATTTTAATGAATAAAAGCGTAGTTCAAACTTAATAATATTTTTTTGATCTTTATCGTCAAATAAACATTTGATTTTGGTACCTCGCTAAGGGTGCATAAAAAGTATATACAAGCTAAACTATAAAAAAAGTTTTATTAGTGTAACAAATTACTCGTGTAAACTTAAAAACATTTAATGATAGATTTTTTTTAGAATCAGAATAATCTTTATTCTAGTAGGTTTACAAATAATAAACTCTTTTGAAACGTCATAGTAGCGACTTAGCCTAAATTGACTGCAGGTTCAAATCGCGACCGATCAGAGAAGAGCCTGTAAGAAACTCTGTCGGATGTCTTTTTTTTTTGACGTTCGCAACGTTTTGTCATAAGGACTAAACATTTTATTACAAGCAATTCAGTCACAAGCATTGTTATAATTAATATAGTCTTTAATACTATAATATGCTTTAGGAATTAGTTTACGCTTAACGTAACTCTTAAATTTATGGCGAGGCAAAGGCACTCAGGCCTCCTGATGGTTCCTAAGTGGATTATAATCTCAAGGCTACAATCCTAAGACCTCAAATACTACCCTCGCTTCTATGATAGAAATTCCACCGGTTGCCTAGTTCTCACACCGGAACACAAATGCGAACACTGCTGCTAAACGGTAGGTTAAATGGATTATAAACTTTTACATTAAGTCACATACTAGCTGTTTCCCGCGAACCTGTCTGCGTAAAAGTCGACTATCGCTATTCCCTTAGGAAACGTCCAATTTATCAGGATAAAAAGTTCTTACTCTATGTCCAGAACTCAAAAACTATCTAAATAACAAATTTCATCAAAATCGGTTCTGCGATTTATCCGTGAAAGCGTAACAAACAGACAGACCGACAGAATTACTTCCACATTTACAATATCAGTATGGAAGTATGGATAAAGGAGAGGCAGATGTGGATAGATAATTTAAATTTGTTTAATTCTTAGTAAGCCTAGGTTAAGTTGCTAAATATTTAGAGAAAACTCATAAGCACCATCGACATTGGAAACATGTCAGATGAACATTTTGTACGTTGGGAGCCAATTAATTATATTTATATTCTATTGTTTTAGCTAAGCTAGAAATGGACATAGGGTTCTTTTTATTTTGGAAAATATAACAGTTCCCAAGGGAATAGCAACACCAGGGCAACACTTTCTGCGTGGACGTAGATGCAGGAAAATTCTAGTAACAAATAGACAGACAGACTGAGTTACTTTCAAATGTATCATAGATAAACGTATTCATGAATAAAGATTTAGTTTTTGCACTGTTATAAAACCTAACTTAATACAGCACAAACCTTTGCTTCCCTTACTTTCTTTCCTATACGGCGAAATGGTACAGGTTTTCAATACCGGAGTCAAGTCACGCTCCAAATGATTTAAGGGGCAGCTCCTGCCGGCGCTAATTGGTTCCCCTAATGAGACAACTGATGATCTTGCTAATGAACTGACCCTTAACTGAGTTCGATATCCATCGGTTTATTACGAAGCCCGGGCATGGTAAGAAAGGTACATAAATAAATGATATAAGTGTGTTTCTTTCTTACTTATAGAAAACTAAATGTTTCAAGTCGTTTACTTTAGGGATAAAAAGGACCCTGTGTTCTTCCCTGGAATTCTAACTAACTCCAAACCAAATTTCATCTTAATCGATTTAGTGGTTTATCCATGAAAGCGTAACAAACAGACAGACCGACAGAGTTACTTTCACATTTACAATATCAGTATGGAAGTATGGATAAAGGAGAGGCAGATGTGGATAGATAATTTAAATTTGTTTAATTCTTAGTAAGCCTAGGTTAAGTTGCTAAATATTTAGAGAAAACTCATAAGCACCATCGACATTAGAAACATGTCAGATGAACATTTTGTACGTTGGGAGCCAATTAATTATATTTATATTCTATTGTTTTAGCTAAGCTAGAAATGGACATAGGGTTCTTTTTATTTTGGAAAATAGAATAGTTCCCAAGGGAAAAGCAACACCAGGGCAAAACTTTCTGCGTGGACGTAGTGGCAGGAAAATTCTAGTAACAATTCAAAGCAAGATTCTATAATTAAACCTAGTTTTAAAACAATTCCTATGCAGAATGCCAGTCACGTTCCATCATTGGCAGCTCAACGCAGACTTAATCAATGCCCAGATTCCTGATATCCATACTAAATGGACCTGATAATCTTATTCTTGGCACTGAATAGCTTAATCTAGGTCTAATCGAGTTATCTATCTGCACTGAGCTTGGAGACTACTGTTTTCAATAAAAGGGCGTACATGTTATGAAAGTTATATTGCAAATGCGACTCGTAGTGGTCAAGGTACAAGATTGAATTTGCATTGGCTGTTGGATGCCTGATAACATATTTAAATTGAGGTCGTATTGCAGTTACTGCCAATGCTCACGTGAAGTGAATTAATGGGCTATAATTGGACAACTGTATTAAAACTGTCATGGTTGGGAACTCCGATTAAAACTGTCGAGATTCAGCTCTTGGTGACTAGAGCTACCTAGTAATTTATGAAGAGTTGTTTATCCATGGTAGCTCTGATTACCGCATTTGTTTTTATACATTTTATTGGTTTTGTATTACAGGCTTTTATTTAACCTTATTGGCTTGTTTGTGTATCAGTTTTTTAAATGCGAAGTGCTAATAGCGTAACAATTGAAGGACAAACCTAGAATTTCTATTTGTTAGTTTAGCTGAAAAAACATATTTTCCAAAGACATGTAATGATACTACATTATAACACTAATGAGAATAGAACTCGCGACCTTTGGTTTCATTTTTTTTTATTGTTTGGTATATCTGTTAAAAAAATAATTGACAACAGGAAGTTTTGTAAAAAGCGATCTGAAAAAAATATGCTTAAAGAGGTTTTGTCTCAAAAGCGAGCAATTTTTTTGTTCATATTTCTGCTAAATAAACGGCTAAAGAGCTTAAACACCACATGGTCTTTTCACAGCTAGTGCTAAAATTGAAAAACCAATCGCAGTTATAATTAAGATGACGTCATTCCGATTACTAGTCCAAAGCGTAGCAAACACTGTTAATATACAAAAAAACTCAATAAATAATAATAAAAAAATGTTTATCAATTAAACAAATTATATGAAGTTGCACTTGGAATTGATATATTTTTAAGGAAATCGCTCATAACAGATTTCAGACAAAACAAACAAACCTCAGAAGTACCTAAACTGAAGGTAAGATTAGTGAAGGCTCATGACTTACAATTCGGTTTTATGTTATTAAAATTTTTGCGTCGCATAGGTGTGCAAAGTTGCGATAAATTATGGCTATTAATAATAATTATTTTTTTCATTATAATGCTTAAAATACTATCGATATCGATTTATCAGGTGTACCTATCCTAGTTATTCTACTAGTTGGTTTAACCCGTGAGCGACGTGTCAAATTTTTGTACATCAAAATTACACTTTTATGTCAAGTGAATAATCCATCTAAATATCAAAAATCTACGCACACCATATGTTAAGGTGAAGGCACCCGAGCACTCAGGCCACCTGATAGTAAGTGGAATCTGAGACCCATAGACATTGGAATTCTCAAGACTATAATCCTAAGACCTCAAATGCGTTGCCAACCCTGAGGACTAAGATGGAATGCCTCTATGCTAGTAATTTCACCGGAACACAACAATGCGAACACTGTTGCTTGGCGGGTGGTTAATGGATAAGATGGTGGTAGCGATCCGGACGGACCCTGCACAGGGTCCTACCACCACTAAAAATGCAATAAAAAAAATAAAATAAAAAGTTGTATAAAAATTGAATAAGCTGACAGTCGATTGATAGAAAGACAAATTATCCTACCTTCCCAACGCCAGTAGGCTCTTTGACTCCCAGCCGCCTAAGTAGCGCGGGCGGCGGCGGTGGCGGGGCTTTGTGCAGAGCGCCGCAGAACCCGCTGGCGCTTGCAGCCTCCTCGTCGCGTCGACGCTGCCGGTGCGGGGAGCCGCTGCTGCATTTTGTTGATGTCCTGTAACAATATAAACTTGAAAACTCTGCTCTCAAGGCTTGATAAGATTTTTGAGCGGACTTCATCACTTCGACAGCACGACATAAATAGGTAACTATGTACATAATATAAATTATATACACTACATCACGCCTTCATTCCCAGAGTGGGGTAAGCAAAGCTACAGAACTACGAACAACTCTAAAAAACACTTATTGATAAGATAATTGTGTTAACACATTTTGCACAATCCGGCTAAGATGTTTACTAGTGTATTTGTGACAGGTTGCAAGCCCATCGCCTAACAGTTTTACAAGCCTTTATTCCCTTAGTCGCCTCTTACGACATGCACGGGAAGACGTGTCATGGAGTGGCAATATACTAACCCGGCTAAACTAAATAACTATCTAAAAGATAAAAAAAACACTGTCTTTGTGAGCTGATATCTCTTTAACGCTTCAACCGATTTTCATGAAACTAATTAAGAAGCATCCTAATTGAACTAGCTTTAATTAATAAAATTCACGTCCAAATCAGTCAATTTATTTGGGAGCTAGGATCCTACAGACTGACACGCAGACACGCAAATAGACAGACATAAAGATACAAGATACACAGACTATTATTATTATTTCTCTGAACCACAGCAAATGTTGTGTGGTGTCATGGAAAGAAACTCCCAAAAACTTTGGTAATTGAAAAAGAAACCTTGCACATTCATCTTCAAGCGTTTTTCAAGAACCCTTACCATTTTTAGGGTAAGAAAAACAAAGGTTCTGTTAAAAATTCGTACCTATGATTTTATAGAATAATAATTGTCGAGGTTTTATTTTTAATACGAAATAGAATAAGTAAGATTACTCATTTGACGTTTTATCTTTGTATATTGAAATGCATTGTATGCGTGTCGCCACTATTAAAGTGTAGTAATAATCGTCGATAGCATTGCTATAACTTATTTCTTTGGCATTTTTATAAATTACATTTTGTCATTTTTTACGCCTTGCGCGTAATACACGTATAAATTGAGTTAGCTCGGTAACTAGAGTGACCATGTTAAATAATATTGTAACTCCAGTAACCACACTCTGTTTACTACGTAATTTTAAGTTACTACTCAAGTTTCCCCAGTCAATACCTACTGCGATAAATGAACAGTACGTGTAACCTCGCAGTGACCTTTTTACATTTTTCAAAAATTCGCTCCGCGTCAATACGCCGCATAAAGGGGCCTGCTTACTTGATGGATAGCAGTTACGTGACGTCAGACGACAGCGCCATTTTGAAAAATAAAAAGGACGCAACTGACTTGAGCTGTTGTAAAATCAATCCTCTTAAGCTATAGATGAGGTTGTAGATGCAATACAGGTTTTTTACCGTTATACCGTTTTGTTTAGGTAAGAGTTCTGTTTTTACTGTAGTGCAAAACGCCTCGAGAGAGTCTCAAAATTGAAAATTCTTCACGTTGGAACGTCTACATGAAATGTATAGGAATTAGGTGAAATGATGGATTGTTGTGACATGACTTTTTAAGGCATCATTCAATGCATATGTAATTTTTAATATACTCGCAATGTCACGTTGTTATGTAATTCTCAAATTCACCTTTCAGTCAAACTTTTCATTTGGCATAGAACAATATCTACTACAGGATATGTTTGTTATTTTTATGTGTATGTATATATGTAAGTCGCATTCAAATGTATCGTAACATACAGGGTGCTCATTTAAATCTGATCTCGACTTAATTGTTGCGTGTTATTTTTTTAAACATCCTGTATGCTCTAATACTATTGAAGGTGATTTTACCAATTATGAAATTGCTACTGACGCCATTGACCACCACATTAAAATACCGCAACCCTCAAATGATTTTACCTTTACAACGTTATGGCGCTTGCGTGTAACGCTGTCGCCGTGCCTCATACTGATTACAACTATTAACATTCCTTGGAGGGAATTCCCAGATAACTTCAGCGCATTGCTCTAGCTTTTAGAACAGGTTTCACTGGGGTTAAGTGAAACTTGGATTCCGATGCATGTTGAATTCAGTGGAAGTTCTGGGGCAGATCGATTTTTGACCCTAAAAACTTTAAATGCCCATTTCTCTAATTTTTTAGTGCTGTACTGTGTACTTTTTGTACTGATTTAACTTTACAGACCAGTAAAAACACGTAAAAATTCAAGGTACTTAAAAATAAACAAATCCGCTAAGCTAAAGCGAAACGGTGGTAGCAAAAGAAATAAAAATATCTTCAATATCCAAAGACAACGTTGTCATCTTCAAAATAAATCACATAAAGTAAAGCATACAAAACGAGACATGCTGCTATTTCAAAGGATATCAGTATATGGTTGTGACGACAAGATAAGCCAACGCATTTTACTTTCGGCGATAAAAATGATAATTTTATAGGACTATTTTAGCTCCTTTCTGTTTTTTTATGTGAAAGAGAATCAAGATGTTTAAAAGCAAAGAAAAATGAAAGTGATACATTTAAATTATAGATATTTTTGAAGTTTTCTCAACTAGGTACAAACAACCATTAGATTGTATTTTAAATATAGCCATAAAAGGCAACCTCGTCAATGGCCCACCTGATGGTACGCTTTAGCAATACCAGAGCCAGCTTGCTGCATTTCAGTAAAAAACTCTTTTTAACGCATTTACATGAGGACATAGTGCTGAGGAAACAACATGGAGGGAAGTTCCTTCCATAGTTTCAAAGTACAAAGAAGGAAAGACCTTTGAAAATGATTTGTAAGCCACTAAATTGGTGGCTTACTTTTGTAAGTGTTTTATTGTTAACACAAGCTTCATCTTCACGGCTATATGTCGCCAACTGTATTGTTTTTTCAAAGTAATTTACTGCTTTTCAAGACCAAGAATCTAATGAGTCAAAAATCGGTGTGTCTACGTTAGTATAGAGGACATCCTGTCGCCACCTTCCAACTCCATCAGCAGACCAGCTCGATGGTGCCATATTGTACTGTGATTGAAATTACGTAGAACACCAAAATTCAGCACGATCGGGCCCCGATAAGAGGTTCTAATCTTCCTTGCCAGATTTTATCCGAACACACGTGTTGAAGAAAAGCTTGTAAAAATAAAATCCCGCTCGTTTCACAGTGTTAACAACCTGTTGTACAAATTAAGTATTACAAATCCATAATAACTGTACTAAAACTAAATCGAAGTGAACCAAAACGTATAGCATCATCAAACTTAAATCTATCTTCGGCCTACATATTTTCCTCAACCCGAGAATTCGGCGAAAAACCGTCTCTTCCCTAATGTTTGTGAACCGTTGATTTCACGGGCCGGTGGTCCCGATGAAAACAATCCGGAAAGGTCCGCCTGACATTTGATAGAATACGCCTCCAGGCATGAATAAGGCCACGCTGTATATGCGATTTATTTTATTAAAATAACATGCTGTATGTATTGAGTCGTGAGGTTCAGTGATTTTTATTGTTGGCGGACTACACTTGAATGGGTAAAGGGCGTGGTATGTGTATTTTGAAACAAAAGAAATAGACAACTTTACAAATTTTTACTTACATTGCTGTTTTTTTTTAATGTGCGACGATTTAGGCATGTAAAGGATGATCCATGATCTGTGATTTAGATCGTCACTTAAAACTATAGTGTCATCATCGTATTTAAAGAGGATTTTTTTATTTACAAATATTACATTCGTAACTATATTTCTTATTTTATTTTATTTTGTTACTCATCTGAATATAAATAAACGATTATAAAGCTGCACCCTAGTCGACTATTTTAATACTTTTCACTTCATAAGCCGCACAAAACACCGCCCTACAAATCCCCTACCCTGCAAATCGCCTGAAAACTATAACTACCCTCATTATCGGACTCATAACGACCCGCGTGCGTGAAGTCATTATACCCCAATTACACGTAACAATTAATACTCGTAAAACATTCACTCACTCATTCATTCATTCGGTCATTTGGAATGAACTTTTTTAATTCATTACCCTTTTATGGCGTCAAATGGCGGTATAAACGGTTTATTTACGTTCGTGATTTGAATTTTACTGGAGATTGTGAAGCTAAGCACGACATGCTTTTATAGATTTAACGCTTGGTTATTAAATATGTCATTATGTTAAAATTAAAAAGCATGAATTTATCTTATAATGTAAAAGTACCTGGGAAAACCGAGTCACTCGGGTTGAAAACGAAATTTCCCGATGGTGACATTTTGACAGATCGATTTTTGGACCCCGTAAACCCTTTTATTGCAAATTTCATCAAAAACGTTCGTAACTTTCAAGGATGTGATTAAAAATATTGCTAGTTTAAACAAAATAGAAAGGCTGCACACAACACACAACGCATTTAAATTAATATTTTATGAATCCTCCGTAATTTTTGCGTTACAATAATACATAAGTTCATCCGAGTACATTTTTAATTTGGGAATTCAAAACGGTCTCTATCAAGCGCACTTAAATTTTGAATACTTTGCATTTGATACACGTTTTGGCAATCCGTTTGACCTATATTGCATATGTAAAGCTGGCCGTTACCCTGTTTGGCAGCCAAAGGCAATACAATTCCGACACGTGTGCATCAGGCCTAATATTTTTTTACACGCTTTCATGCAACATTCAACGTTATTGTAATGTTTGTAGGTTTTTAATAAAGTATTATTTGCTGATTTTAAGTTTGATTGAGTTTAAATTTCATAGTTAATTCCCGGTTAGATTGAGCGTCGGGCAATACCTGAACACAGGCCTGAAGTTTAGTTTGGGACTAGGACAATTTGTGTAATTGTTACATACCTTATACCTTTTTACGCTGCTGAATTACATAGTGTACCTACTTTAACTTTTTTTAATTAAAATATAAATTTTGTTTGTTCACGTTGTACCAGTTCCGATGTTTGTGCATCCAGCTTTATCAGGTCTTTTTTCGGGGTTGCCACCGTGACAAGTAAATATAAAACACGAGAGAGTTAAGGGGGGAGCGTTACATATTTTAAACGCGATAACGGCGATTTAAGGGGATGCGTGACTACTGCTTTTTTTTCTGAAGTTTCGTTGAACTATACTGTCAAGTTTGAATTGGTTTTGGGTTCTCTTGATACTTGAAATAAGTTTTTTGATAGTTTATCGTTTTGTAGGGTGCCAACGATATCCTGTTACTAAGCTTTTATACGCTGTCCGTCCATCCGTCTGTCTGTCAGCGGACTGTATCTCTTAAGCCGTACTAGTATGATGAAACTGATCAATAAATAGTAAAACTATTGCCGCTATAACAACAAAGGCACACAGTATTCAAAATTTAAATTCAAAAATTTTGCGCAGTTTTTTTTGTTATTTTGTTTGTTAAGTTAAACATCATCAACTAATCGATATATTTGGTACATAAGTACTTAGATTAACTTGTCGCAATAGGGAACATGCATGAAAAACAGAATTTAATTTAATTAATACGATTTAGGAGAAAATGTAAAAAAAACATACAACTGAATACACCAAATTTAAACCCGTTTATTAAGATTTTATATAGAATCAAAACTTGTTACAATTTTAAAACTTCTTTTATTTTTTAGATTGTTTTTTTTTGGCATCCTTATTTAATTTCTGAAATAAATGCATTAAGTATTTTTTTATATAGTCCATGTATTTTAAACATGAAACAACACCTGTGACGTCATTCCTGTCGTCGATTTTGTATGGAGTGTTTTTGCAGAGGGTCTGGAGTATGACTTTTTAAAGCTTCATATCTCATGAAAAAATAACACGACTATTGTTTCGAAAATACAGTTATTTTTATCTTTCATAGCACTTTCCAGAGAGCGTAAGATTAAAAAATATGCAAGGAACCTATTAAGCCAAGAACATGTCCAGTAGCCGCTGGTAAATATGTTGTGAGTACTTACTATGCAGACAGGCTTATTGACAACCGCTTTTACATCCTAGATTATAGCCCAACAAAAATAGGTTTAAGGGGGCCTTGTAACATTACATGAATAATATTTAAATTTAAACATTAGAAATGTGTATCGTTAACAACTACGAGTATTATATGTACGTTGTATTACAATTAAGCTTGTTAATATTTTATAATAAATAAATAAAAGCCCGAACACTTACATAGCCTATGTTTTTCTTGAAATAAAAATGGGATGGTTGTCGAAGGACAATAATAAATATCTTCTAAGCAGACTAAATCACGGATATCTAGTTAGTTAAACAAGTTTATAGTAATATTAATTTTAAATTGATGAAAATTTAAAATTTAAATTAAAAACTTAAATAATTAATATAATAATAATAAATCTTTATTTCGGACCACGCATATCCATATCCAAACATTCATCGTTTAAATTATAAATGATTTCTTTGGAGAGTAAATTAAAAGTCTTTAATAAACAGACAGACAAGATAAAGCTAATGTTACAAATAATAAATTAACTACAAAACCAACTTTACTACACAAACTATAACGATAATCATAAAACAGAAGCAGCGAACTTCACAAATCGATCACGAGACATTTTTACAGCCGAGCACACTCGAATACAAGAATAAACAAGTTATCGTTCGTTCCATTCGTTCACAACCCGCTTCCTTTCGTTCACGTCAAAAAAGTCATTCCAATGAAACTTGGAACACGCTAACTTCCAAATTCAAAATTGTAACACCTTTTATTTTTCGTAGACGGATTTTCAGTCTGTGGCAACCAGCCAGTGAAAATAAGTTGAGAAACGCGAATGAGAACCTTATTCTATTGTTGCTGACAAACTTGTGTTTAAAAAGCGGTGTAAATTGTGGTAATAAAAATAGAGAAAGGCGATAAATGTGAGACAGAATAAAGTATTTCAATAAGCTTTGTGTTGCCGTTCTTTGATGTTTTACCCAAAAACTTGGGTTTAACAATAAGTGATCATCCTTCCAGATCATTACCATCATCTTACCAGCTAATCCGCCAGCAAGCAGCATTGTTCGAACTGTTGTAAGGTTTCATCTTGGTCATCTGGGTCTACCGCGATTGCAAATTTCGATAGGTCTAAGAACCCACCTGGTATGTTTATTGTTATCCCAAGAACTAAGCCTTACTGCAAATATAGCAGTGAAAATGGCTGAACAATACAATATTTAACTATTAGGAATACATCTGCGTGCGGCGTTCACGTGCTTCCTCATGCAGCATCCGTCGCATGAATATTAGATGTGAAAAACTGCTCCGTACTACCGGCATGCCATATTTTGTGAACACGCTGTATATTTACTGCAATATGTATGGAAAGAAGCATAGTTTCACGCTCAGTAGCCATGTTATCGAGCTACTGCAACATTAACTCTTTACTTTGCAATATTAATCCATTCATCATCATACTGAGGTTCAATTTTTATTTCATTTATTGGGTTTTTAAGTCATATTATAAATGGTGACCTAGTGTTATGTTATCTACAGGGTGATAGTAATTTTTCGCTATTTCAGTTAAAGCGGTGCAATTTGCATCTGTTTCAGAAAATGGTAAATTTTCTATCCTTTAAGCCAAATTGAATAATAAGCTATGAGAAACAAGAAACTTGGACTTAAAGTTAGAACATACGTGACCAAGCCAAGTGACATTAAATTTTATACAAGCACAGTACCTACTTGTCAACTTAGTTTAAAATCATTGTTGCATCAACTTGACTACGAAATGATGCGTAAGCTCACGATTACAAACCGGAACGGTCCAATATGTTTCGGTATCATTAGGAGTCCTTCATCAGGGGTTGAGTGCGTTCACGACGGTGCAGAAGTTTGGAACATTGGCCAGAATTCGAGCTTATAAATGTGAGTTTTAACCATTACTTGTCACTTTACTATAGTTATTTTTTTTAAATTGATACTGAATACGGTAGGTAAGCTCATTTGTCAAATGGAAAAACCACTCATATACAGGTTGGTGCATCTTCGTTAAATCTGCATTGGTCGTTTTTATAAGTATATTCAAGCTCAGATTAGAACTTTTTATTAAGAAATAGAGCATAATTTGGGAAAAAAAACGTGAAGTATAAAGTGAAATTGGCAACACAATCAAAATTAATACTAAAAATCTGCATTCTGGTGTTCAACTCGGACCAACGTCAATTTATTTATTGCCATGATATAATTTGTACCATGAGTAACCTCACCCTAAACGGACGCGCTTTGGAGCCCTTGGCGTGGAACGCGTTAAAAGCAAAAGTTATACGCATTAATAGAGAGTTGCGTCCCTCTGTGTGCACAACTGCTCATTAGAGATCATGGCGATGCAAAAGTTGATCCTTTATGGATGGGACAATTAGGAAGAAGACGCGAATTATCTTGATATTAAAATTTATATTCTACTAAGATGTATATTTCTCTCAAAACTGCTCAATATATAACATTTCTTACGTAAATAATTAATAAAATAAAATATTGTCCCTTCACTTTCTCATCCTCTTATCTGATCGAATAGTTTGATAGAAAAATATTCTTTATTCTTCTTGAAACATGAGTGCTTTTCCTACTAATCAATTAGATACGATACGAGGTTGATACTAACGGGACGATATTTTATTTCCTCGCAATAGTTGAGAAAAGCACTATGCCTGTCTTGGTAGAAACTGTAATGTTTCGGCCCTGTATATGACGCGTACTTTCTACGCTCGGCATCAGTATACTATTTGGAACCACCTGTATTTTTTTACGAAATCATCAGTTATTGACATCAATTTAATGAGTCTAAATCTAACGTAGATCCAATTGTGAAATGGAATAAGGGGAAAAACTAATTTCACGAAGGAAATGCTGGGAAACAGGTTGTCCGTTTGGTTGACATTGAATAACGGAGATAGTGTCGATTGGTTGGAATTATATTTTTAGGGTTCCGTACCCAAAGGGTGAAAACGGAACAATATTACTAAGACTTCGCTGTCTGTCCGTCCGTCTGTCCGTATGTCTGTCACCAGGCTGTGTATCTCAAGAATCGCGATAGCTAGACAGTTGAAACTTTCACAAATTATGTATTGCTGTTGCCGCTATAAAAACAAATACTAAAAACCAAATAAAATAATTATTTAAGGAGGGCTCCCATAAAACAAACGTGTTTTTTTGACGTTTTTTGCTTGATATTAATAACGGCAACAGGTAGACACTTTAAGAATAAATAATAAAATTAAAATTAAGTTGTACCAGTAGTTAACTCCTATACAAAAAACGTGATTTTTAGCCGTTTTTTGCTCGATCTTGATACAGACACCGTGGTTGTATAGATAATGGTACGGAACCCTTCGTGCGCGAGTCCGACTCGCACTTGGCCGGTTTTTTACCGTATATGACGAGAAAGGTTGATACTAGATTTTAATTTGCTATATTGTTCTTGATTTGCATTGGTTGAGTGCACAAAATACATGGGGCTAAAAAGTTTTCTAATTTTGTTTTGTGTTCTATTGTTTTTATAAATATATTCAAATAAAATACCGTATTTTATATACAGCGGGATCGTTTTCCGTCCGTTCGTCACTTACCCCTCAGAAATGTTTCCCCTAAACGTGTGTGGTATTGTTATCCGAGAAAGTTTCGGTAAAGGGTGCTTTGTATGGAGCCTATTAGCAAACAAAAGAACGGACAGAGACGATCTCTAGTCTTTTTGTGTAATTGTTTCTTCATTTCTGCTAGCTATTGTGTAATGGGGAGGTTCAATGTGGAGTTGAAGAAAAGTTGTCGGGATATGATTGCCAATATTACAGTAGTTAGGTTACTAGCATAGAGGCATTCCATCTTAGTCCTCAGGGTTGGCAACGCATTTGAGGTCTTAGGATTATAGTCTTGAGAATTCAAATGTCTATGGGTCTCAGATTCCACTTACCATCAGGTTGCCTGAGTGCTCGGGTGCATTCTCTTTAACATTAAAAAAAAAAAAATTGTGACGTAATAGAACGTGCTATGAAAAAAGTTTCATATTACTTTTAAGTACTTTTTTGCACAGTCTATTTGCTGCTTATTCAGACCAAGGTAATGAATCTAGACGGGTTGGTCTACGGTTAATAAGTACAGCTGTTAGACACCATGAGCAACACATTTTCAAATGAACGTTTATTCGCAGAAAAATAATGTTATCAAACCTTTTTTATACTTCCAATAGGTTTTAAGCACTTTCTTAACCCATCTTTCTTCAGTTTAAAGTGGCATCAGTTAAATCCGCAAGAATTGAGTACAAAAATCTGTTTCAAACCCAAAAGCGGATTCTCCAAATCTCCTGAACTCGATAGAACGATAAATCGTAACCTTGCAAGCTCAGCTTTAAAATCTGCCTTTCCCCTCGCCGAGAAGGGGTGATAACTACCCCACAATCTTTTCTCTCAAGTTTCGAGCGTTGGCATCTACAAAATACGAATATAAACCTACACACCCTTTAGTATATGTACAGGGTGTGAATAAAGTGGCATTAAAGTAGAGGTTTTTCCTCATTGAAAATATGTCAAATGGCATCACAGGTCAAAGGACGTATAAAGAGCTTTTTTATGCTTAGGAAAAGTCACACGAGCACTCAGGCCACCTGATGGTGAGTGGAATCTGAGACCCATAGACATTTGAATTCTCAAGACTATAATCCTAAAACCTCAAATGCGTTGCCAACCCTGAGGACTAAGATGGAATGCCTCTATGCTAGTAATTTCACCGGTTGTCTTATCCCCACACCAGAACACAACAATGCGAACACTGTTACTTGGCGGGTGGTTAATGGATAAGATAGTGGTAGCCATCTGGACAGACCCTGTACAGGGTCCTACCACCACTAAAAACGTCAGAGCTGTCAACACCTGGCAAGTTCCACGCAGTGAAAAGTTATATAACTCTTATAGTTCTAAAGCTTTCACTAACGAGTACATGAGGGTATGAGGTCACCGGTTACTGAGCTTATTTCTCTCATAATTTGAGTTTGATTTTGTATGACTCGGTAATAAAGTAAAACAGTTGTGCTCAGTCATTAAGTCTTTCCGTATAACTTTTCAATTGAAAGGTTTTTTTGAGTTTGCTCGTGCGTCACTTTCGATTAGGCATGATATTGTTATGTTGGAATAATCAACCGCAATTCTAGTTTTTTCCTATATTTTTTTATATACCTTCTAAATACACAGTTATTACTACTATTAGTGGCTTAAAAGTCCCTGTAACCAAGCCATAAAATCCAAAAAAAATACTACTATTAATCATCAAAATTAACAAGTCTTTTTACAGTTGCTGTTATTTCTGTAGCTCTGCCTACCCGCTCTGGGAATGAAGGCGTGATGTTATGTATGTAATCATCAAAATGAACTACCAAGTAATCATCAAAAACGTACCAACCTTAAAAAACTAAATATGAGAAAAAAGTATTTTGAAGCAACTAATTTTCTCACTTAAATAATTCAAATATCAACAAACGGCGTAAGCAAATTTAACTAGTCCCACATAAAGTTCTAGGATTATATTGTGGAAATTAGACCATGAAAAACATACTTTCAAAGAAAGTTCTGCCGTCCTTAAACTAAAAGGCGACTAAAGGATCATACGACCTTTTTGAGTTATCTATACAGCGCGATTCAGCTAATTATTAGCTATCGATCTATCTAGGTTTGGTGCCAATATCTTTAAAAACCACCGAGATACAGCCTTCGCTCTAGCGGCTAAATGACGATTTATTGGGCTATTGCTACTAAAAAGGCAGTTATTTAACACTTGCTTAACTTAAAGGTGATTAAAAGTTGATAGCCGCCAATTTTACGTAATACTGTACAAGACTTAAAAGCGGCTATTTGATTTTCAACGACTTAACAGCGGCTTTTGGACTTTTGCCGCCTTATACTTACAAACACAATACTCACCTGCAAAGAGGTCACAGATTAAAAGGCGGTCAATCCGTGTATACTTAAGAAATAAGCGGTTAAGGTCCAATAGCCACCTTATTGTTTTGTAAATAAAATTTAATTTTATCAAAATACATACCATAAATGCCGTCACGGCTTTATAAGCTAGCAATAATAGTAATAAAAATACATCCCTGCTTAATTAAATCACAGCTACACGATATTGCCTAACTAGAAGGCGGCAAGGCGACCCCCGCGCAAGAGTCTCGTTTGAAAATGTCTGCGAGTTCCAAGTATTGTATCTCAGTAAATATTGGGTATTTAGAAATAATCCAAAAACCGTATTGTAGCGAATTTAGTCTTTTTATTTTCTTTAACGTAAAACTTCGCTGTTAAACTCAAAGTTTATAACATACAGGGTGTCCCAGATATTGACGTAAATATTATTACATACCTATAGTTTTAAGTTTCTAATACGTTAGTTAGTTTTAATTTTAATTTCTGTTAATTAGTTTACAGGTATTAAGGTTTGAATGATTGTGATAAAAAATGTTACCTTTGCCTCCCTTCTTGGCTCTAAAATTACCTATAATTCGTAATTCTAAAATTTGATTTTTAATTCTCAATGACGTAGAAACGTAAGTAAATTGCATTAAACTGTTATTGCAAAATGTTGACGTATTCAGAATAAATTCATACTTTTTAAGCCATCACTACATTTCTCGTTATCATTCAACAACTTTTGACTTTTCGTACAGGAAAAATATTTTTTTTCGACCAAGGTGGCATGTTGTCAAAAGTTGGCGCAGTTAAACAAAATTTCGAAATCGTGTAACAAGTTCTACTTAATATGGGTAAAAAATAATGTTACAGATTGCTTTTCTTCTAAGTGATCGAATTCAATCGATTCAATTTCGTACTCATCCAAGGCACTCAGGAAATCTTGGTTTGGGTCATTTATTGCAATATTAAGTACTAGCGACCCGCCCTCGCTTCGCTCCGGGTTAAATTATTATACATATAAACCTTCCTCTTGAATCACTCTATGTATTAAAAAAAACGTATCAAAATCCGTTACGTATTTTTAAAGGCATAAATAGGGACAGACAGCGTCAAGCGACTTTGTTTTATACTATGTAGTGATATTATAAACGTTCAGACCTAGTTTCAAATAATATATCCACGACATATTCAACGGTCATCGTCAGAAAATCGATTTCATCCCAGATTTTTTTTAAGTTTAGGAATCAAAAAGAAGTCGCTGGGGGCCAAGTTTGGACTATACGGTGGGTGAATAATAGTTTAGAACCCAGATTCAAAAGCGACAGCCTCGACAATATGAGCAGTATGCACAAGGGCGTTGTTGGGCAGAAGCAGAACATTCCTGGGTAATTTACCACATCTTCTCTTTGATTACTTTCTTTAACTGCCGTTAAATATTAGCGTAGTACTGTCCTGTGATATTTACACGCTTTATCTCTATAATCGATCAGTAATATTCCTTCAAAATCCCTGAATATTCTGGCAAAGAGCTTGCCAGCTGAAGGGATGACCTTGAACTTCTTGGGATGAGGTGTTCCTTTAATGTGCCACTGCATGGACTTTTGTTTGCTCTTTCGGTCGTAATGATGAACCCATCTCCAGTAACAATTTTTTGGAGTACCTCATCAGGATTTTCATTGCATAGCTCAGTTAGCTAAGTCAGATCAACAAGCAACAGGAATATCTTTCTGAAGCGTTGTCAGCATTCGCGGCACCCATTTCACACTAACTTATGACAATGTTAAGATGATCAAGGACGATATCGTTGTACAGTAAAAATACATATTAATTAATAAGAATTGGTTGTTTGAGCTACCGATTTTACCTTCACTCGACCATTCTCCAATATAATTTTCTCCACCTTTTTATACATTTTCCTGTGAAGTAACTTCAACAGGCCCAGCAGATCTAGGGTCGTCATCGTTGCTTTCCCTCCCATGTTTAAATTCACTTGACAACTTTTGAATTGTAGATAGTGAATGAGCAGACTTGTGACATTTATAAACATAAACATAATCCATCCGTCCCCTGATATTTGTATTTAATTTAATTAACATTGCAAATTACTCCTGTAATGAAGTTTATTACGTAATTGCAGAAAATCAAACCAACGAATATTTGAATATCACTTTTTCAAATTTTAATGAATGATACTTAGCGGCCGTTTAAAAAATAATTCAAAAGGTTGAAAAATATCAATACCGAGAGCTTATTGAAGTTCCCTCGTATTATTGTATAGGCTGTATTTATTTATATATGGGTTCGGCTGAAAACCAGCGCTGCTGCTTCGGCTGCTGCACTGAGCATGTGCTGCAGCCAGAACATAAGCTGAGTCCTATTTGACTTCACAGTGCAGTGCAACATTTCTAAATATGTTCTCATTTTGCTCTTTTTGCACCTAATAATAATATGTCAGTTGTGTTGTAGTGTATTTTTGACAAGTAAATGTACCTAGTGAGTTATGAGCTTTTTTAGGACTGCATTTAAATTTCCAGCTTTACACATAACATACATAACATCACGCCTCCACTCCCAGAGTGGGGCAGGCAGAGCTACAGAAACACCAACAACTCTAAAACAGCCTGTTAATAATTCTGCAACCACATTTTGCACAATCAGGCCAAGAAGTTTACTAGTTTATTAGTGACAGGTTGCAAGCCCATCGCCTAACAGTACTACAAGCCCTTATTCCCTTAGTCGCCTCTCACGACATCCACGGGAAGACATGGAGTGGCACTATTCTAACCCGGAAACCACACGGCATATTATTAGAAAGTTAAAACTAAATTCTTGACCGGTATGGAAGAGGTTTTCTAATATATAAATAATATTTGCGTAAAATTCTGGGACACCTCTCTATTTAATAAAACAGTAATTTTGCAATTATTTTACGTATTACGCAGGGAGCACAACTTTCTTTTCCTTGCATAATGTAGTTTCACACTCCTCTAAGGGATCCAAATAACATTGTGGCAGTAACTTCCCCAAGTCATTGGATATAAAAACATATTTTGATTGCAATACATAACAAAAAAGCAGTTATTGTGATTTGTTCTGCAATTAACTGCCTTTTTCTCAAGCATTGAATATTAAAACTATATGTCAGATTCCACCTCATTTACCTTTTCTTAATTAGAAGGCAGTTAAAGTCGCGTGGCCGTTTTCTAGTCATGTATGTTTGCATAGTTTTAACTAGACATGCATAGCTAAAAAGTGGCTATGTCATGTCACCGCCTTTTAGTTATGTTTTCTATATAACTTTTGTTATATTTTTAAAATGTAACGCGGATATCCTAAATTACTTAGCTAGAAGGCCGCTAAACATACTTTAACCGTCATTAAGCTATGTAAAGTATTACATTAAATTCAACGGGTCCATAGCTAAAAAGGAAAATTTAAGATTTAACCTATAAAAAATAAGTAAAAAAATATCAAATTCATATAAATATATAAAGCAACCCTCATTACTTAGTATATAAAAAAAATTACATCGATATCGTGCACCAGTTTGTAGAGACATAGTTTCAAACGTTTTTTGGCCATAACTCAAAATGACCCTCTTGCATTTAACGGCTTTTTAGTTTGAGGACGGCAGAGTTCATTTTCTTCGCGCTAAGATGGGGCGGTAAATCAGACATACATACCTATCACATGGAAATTTTTCAATTGTCTCAAATCATAACCCCCGTAGGTGGCTGATACGTACTTATCACTAGTATTGGTGGCAATAATTTAACTACCATTCCAAATTTAGAAACCGTAATAGCTGTTACGGTGTTTGTCTTGCAGCTGATGTTATAAATTGGTTGTTACGCTGTTTATGCTTAATAAAATCTCGGTTATGGTAATATAATTCAATATTTCTCAAAGGCGTATAAAAATCTCATGACGCTAATTCCGAATATGCTAATAACTAATCTTCGTCAAAAATGCCTTTTACGGTTGTTATATTTGTGCAGCAGATCTGTGTGTCTGTGTAACTACATACATACGATCACGCCTTTATTCCCAGAGTGGGGTAGGCAGAGCTACAGAAATACCAACAACTGCAAAAACAGTTGTTGGTAATTGTGTAACCACATTTTGCACAAACAGGCCAAGATGTTTACTAGTGTATTAGTGACAGGTTGCAAGCCCATCGTCTAAGTACTAGAAGCCCTCATTCCCTTAGTCGCCTCTTACGACATCCACGGAAAGACATGGAATGGCACTATTCTAACCCGGCAACCACACGGTCTGTGTAACTCTTTGTATATTATTGTGTGTCTTTGTGGCATTGTAGCGAAAAATTATGTAATCGGGATGGTAAGAACCATAGGCAGATGATCATGAAAATCGGTTACGCCGTTTATGAGTTATCACTTTTTGAAAGTAAAGGTGACAATAGTTATTATTAACTTTAATACCTACTAAATCGACTTGCCCTCGCTTCGATTCGGTTTATGTGAGTTAACTGTAACACCCGTATATAATCAATAATTTATTATACATAAAGACCTTCCTCTTGAATCACAGTATTTTTTTACGAAAATTCGTTGCGTAGTTTAATAGATCTAAGCGTGCATACAGAGAGATAGACTGCGGGAAACGACTTCGTTTTATACTACTACTTATAATACAAATATTTTTTCTTACCAAGATTTCTTACTTTCTAACCTCAACAAATCAAGATCACGCTAAAACAACGGTACAGAAACCGATCGTCTATATCGCTTACACAATGAATACACAATCCCAAAACATCCATACGTTTTCGAAAAGTATTTTCTTTATACTCAGTACAATAAAGCGACATTCCCTCGTTGGCTTAGTGCGAAAAATACGAGGTTTTCCCGCTTTTTTTTATTTAGGGCAGATTTAGTAGTCGACACGTGTTGCCAGATTTACACACGCATTTTAGAGAAATACGTGCGTCAGGTATACAGCAATGGTGTTCTTTCGACGCCAAGGACTCCTTGTATTAAAGAGATTTTGTATAAAATCTAAAGGAATGGTAAGGAATGACTTCAGGTTAACATTTACTGTCTGCTAAATAGTCGATTACATTTTAAGATAGCATTAAATAGGTACAACCTGTATCTTTATTGGCATTAAAACAGAAGATAAGGTATTGGGTGAGTAGTAAGATTTTATTAGTTTTAATGCTGCCGCGTAAATTTTTGAACAGTTTCACGTGAATTGACCTAGTCCCAACCATCCCTAGGTTTACTAGATGAAGATATTATTAATAAAGGAAAATACATACATACGTAAAAAAAACCCAGGAACCAAATACAGGCGAACAAAACTCGGGCTTAGTTAAAATTTAAGTAAGAGAAAGAAATGTTACGTTGTAAAGTGGCAGACTTTTTTTTAATGACTTGTTCGTCCTACCCCACAAAATCAAATTAATTACCTTATACATACAGCGTGATCATTTTTAAAATTGCTAATGACATCTCACCATCCTGTATTTTCGCATTTTTTTCAATTCACATTCATAATGAAATTTAAATTAGTGAAAATATTTTCTTAGAAAAACTAACGCTATTAAAATATTAAATTATATCAACATTTCGAAAACGCAGCACAGCCCTGACGGATACGAATAGAAACGTCGCGAAAAAATATGGCGTTACAGGAAACGCATACAAATACGAATAAAAATAAATGTACAAGCATTCCGGTAGAGGAAATGAGGAAAAGCATATTCCCGTGTGTAGATAGGGTTGTGAGATTTTGGGACAAGGGGAACTAGGGGTGAAATGAGGAGGTGTTATTAATGAGCAGAAATATGTGCAGATTTGCATTGGGTGTTTTGAAGTGTTTGCTAGTATGAGAGGTGGTTTGGTCATGAAGAATTAAAATAAGATTGTAATCAATATGATGTAAGTAATTTTTGATTATGGTTAGATAAAAAAAAATGTAAACCTGTTGAATTTGGTAGAAATAGCTCTTAGTTTAAAGAAAAAGAAAGAAAAAAGTACTATTCTGCCCTCCTAAGCAATAAAGCAGTATCTCAGATTTAATGGCCAAAGCAGATTCAATCCTATACGCTTAGTAATTAGGTTACACTTGCTACAGAAGTTTTGTCTGAGATACTGCATTTTATGTTAGAAGGGCAGTATTTATCTCGAAAAATGTGACAATCTTCCGGGATGTACCGATATTCTCTTCATGTACGAAGTCGCAACAAAAAGAAATCAAAAATCAAGTTAAGAAAAAATAAGGAACAAAAACTGTAACCAAAAACTAAAAGAAAATATTCTCATCATCGTGCACAACAAAATTGAGCGGTTAAATGTTACCTCAAAGTATAACCTCAATAATCCTAAAAGCTAAGTCGATTCTCATATGTTTCTATGAAACCCTGGCTACAGTCATCTGCGGTTTCTGCTCTCTGTCAGTTGCGCCCGACTGTACTCGGATTAACTCAAGCTCTGACGTTATTACATTTGTAGACAATTGTTCTAGACGATGCGGAGTTTGAGCAAGTTGCTGTCAAAAAGTGTTTGTTGATTTGAAATACAAGAAGCAACACAATTTAGGGATTGTACTTTGGTTTCAGACCATCTTGCTTTAATATTAACACTGTTCTTATGTCAATTAATGGCTTTCACTCCTTTTAAGGTTGATTTCGCCAATGTCAAGTTATAAAGACACTGCAATGGACTTATAAGAGAAATTACCTAGTCCATGGATCACGAGGGCAATTGATAGGTAAAAGACCTTCTCTGGTGGACTAAACAGAACCACATGGGGTTAGCTCCCCGCGCTTCTGTCGCTTTATGCCAACACTGTCAATCAAAGTTGTAATAATGACTTAAATATACGATATCAAATCAAAATAGGCATAACCAGGAACTGAATACAGTCAAAATATGAATGTTTAAATCAGTAGATTAATTTTGAAGTTGAGTTATTGATTGTTTAGTTGACATTAGCTTGATTTGGAGAAATTTACTGTTGATCAGTTTTTGCTCGCATTTAGCATGGAAATTCTAAGATGTAAGTAGGTAGAGAACGCTAACGAACGAACGAAAATTAGAGCCTTGTGCTATTCTACAAAATGTTTTCTAAGAATACCTTGATTATTTTGGTGTTATTTATTAATACTTTTTAAATAGATGTGGCAGGCAGTAAATTATTGTCATCTTTAAAAGCAACAGCAAATCATGATGATTAATTTATTGGTCTTTTACCAGCATCAACAAGAATCTATAGAAACAACAGCAGTAAATTTAGAGGACGTGATGAGGATATTTAATGAACGAACCGTGAATTCTCTGTGTTTGGAAGCGCCGAACGCAACACAGTTCATACATCCAACAATTATCGTCCTGTATATGAACAGCTCTAAAGTTTTCAAACACCCCAGCTTCCCCACGTATGATCAGTAGTAACGATCATTGTAGCAATGTACACAATAATGTTTGAGTTACGTGTTGCAAAACTAAAGCCGTACCTACTGCCCATAACATACTTGCAACGTTTAGTTTAGCTAATAGGGCAGGAACAATAGCTACATTTGGAAATGCCAAGATGTAAGTAGGTGCAGAATGCTAACGAACGAACGAAAATTAGTGCCTTGTCGCAATAAACTTCAAACTAATCAATAACTGAACATGCATGGTATAGACAGCCACGATCACATTGACGAGGTTCTAAATATGGTCATAATCTTTATTCTGGACTAAATAGGTCAAGATGGACTGATTTTGTGATTGAAGCTTTATTTTGTACATACAGTTAATTAATTATCAATATTATTTTGTCTAAAAATGAATTTACAGGGTGTTTAAAAAAGTAAGTTTTCTAAATTAAGTAGGTACAGAGCAAAACAAAATACCTAGCAATATTTTATGTAAATACAGAATAATTTTACATTTAAATCCATTAAATTATTAATGCATTTAAATAATAAGCAGCTGGACTAATTTATTTCTTTTTTCGTGGGTAACCCTGCTTTCTCCAAATACGCGCTGAAAAATGGCGACCGGTCGCATTGCAACAGAGGCGTTTTATTTCTATGTAAATTTACATAATGATATTTTTGTCGCGCGACTTGCGGTAGATTTACGGACATCTCTCGAGGGTTGGCAGCTTTTTACTAAAAAGGCCTATGTGCTTATATAATTTTATAGACTTACGACGCGTTAGTTGCGTTCGTGGAGATTGAAGTCGTTTTCTAAAAGAGCTTAAGTGCTTATGAGTTTGATAAATGTTGTGACTTTTTAGACGTGTTATTGAAGATTGTAGGGAATTTCCAAAGTGATAGCGGAAGGACGCTGTGTTCGCATTGTTATATTCCGGTGTGGGGATAAGACAACCGGTGAAATTACTAGCATAGAGGCATTCCATCTTAGTCCTTAGGGTTGGCAACGCATTTGCAATCTCAAAATAACAGTCTTGGGACATCAAGTGTCTATGGGTTTTATATCTTACTCAGGTGGCATGTGTCTTTAACATAAAAAAGGATAAATGACCCTGTTTTTTTCAAGTTTGTTTTTTCTTGGTAAGAAATAGCGGAAATGAGAAGATCGAACTTCAGAATCATTCATTATACAACAGAGTAATAGTAAATTATATAATACTTGTATAGCTTGCTCCCTCGGGAATTGTACAAATTATCTGGGATGAAAACTATCCTTTGACATTCTCCGGGACTCAAACTAACTCCATACCGAATTTAATCTACATCAGTTCAACAGTTTAACCGCGCATAATATTAGTATTGATTACAAAATGGTAAGAAAACAAGTCAAAAAGTCGTTTTGGCTTTACAATTTAGGTTCCTGAATTTGTGTAGTCAGTACGTAAATAATAAAATTAAAGGGCAATGATTTAAATTGTGATTTAATTTTTTATTTTTTGCGCCGCAATGATTAAAAAAAAAACATATACAGCATGATTATTTTCGAAGTGTAATTTCGCAGATGCGCCGCCAGTGTGAAACGTGATATTTTTCACGCCGTAACCCGCACTTGTCGGCGCCGAGGGCGTAAATCACATCTGGTGCACCGGGGCCCTATCGCTGAGTTATCGATGCTGCGCTATGTCAGATACGTCTATCGTTCACACTGTTCGCAGCCGGTGCGGTTTGAGATATAATGAGTTGGTTGCGGTGAAAATTGACATTGAACTTGATTGTCAAACGAATATAGAAATAAATATATTTTGTACTGAAAGTTCTTAAACGTCAGTTAAAACGTTTTATTGATCTTAAAGGGTTTCGTAAAAATAAACTTATATGGAATGTTTTGCAAGTTTTACATGATAATAAAACACCTAAGTGTTTCCTCAATCATCCAAAGGTATTTTTCAACCTGATGCCAAGTGGAATCTGAGACCCATAGACATTTGAATTCTCAAGACTATAATCCTAAGACCCCAAATGCTTTGCCAACCCTGAGGACTAGTACTAGTAATTTCACCGGTTGTCTTATCCCCACACCGGAACACAACAATGCGAACACTGTTGCCTGGCGAGTGGTTCCTTAGAAGGGATAACTTTGCCTTTTTCTTGGTTTACATACACACATATTTTTAATAAAAAAATCTGTCCGTGACCTTACTTTTGTATTATTTTTTTATTTTATTTTTTTAATTAATTCAACCCTAACAATTACTAAAGCAAGCATACATTAAAATATAAACGTCAACTTTTGTCCATTCACCCGCCGTCGAAACAGCCAGAGACGACTCTTCTCATTTTCACGGTTCGAACATACACGTCATATGGCATAAAGCAATATGTTTGTAACCAACTGTGAAAGCAGTTTTTTACGCGCAGTGATTAAAAAGAGAAAAGAGGAAGCGAAATACACTCGGGCACAAATAATGGTTTAGGAAAACATGTCGACAAAATATAGAGATGAGAGCTTTGTATGCTCGAGAAGCGATGCAGAGGTACGTTTTAATTTTGTCTGGCTAACACACCAATATCGGGTCTTGAATATTTCATGATACATGAAGTATTGGAAACCATTGTGAGTCAACAGGCGATCTCATCGCAATATCTTCCAGACAACCTAATAAAGAAGAGATTAAACTGAAATCAACTATTCAAATATACGAATGGGTTACCTTTGTTTCGTCAAAAAGTTTTTGGTCAAATGTTTCATTACCCAAATTTTCATTTGCCAACCCTTTTTGTTGTCTTTAACAGGAAATATTACAGGATTTTATAAAAAGCTAACTTAACCTAACCTTATAGGGTTCTACACGATGCTACTAAAATAAATTCTGAAAAACTGATATAACATTGGTTTGCAAATGAAAAAATTGGGAAATGATACATTTGACCAAAAATATTTTGGCCAATCGGCAGGCTTTCTATACTTATGCATACCCTTATATGTATATTCAAATACATTTACAACGTCAAACACGACTTGAGTAATTATTTTGTCTTTTACACGTTATTTATTACGTCCGTATTTATTAGAAATACAGGATGATCTAATTATACTTGTAATCCCTATAATTCTTAGTAACGAAACATCTCAGTAAAGTTAAGCAGTGAAGTGTGCAATAATCTGCAGTACTATCTCGTAGCACGCTTGCATATTCAAAACAACAAACACACTCATCCCTTTCACGCAACAAACAAGGTACAAAGTCGCATTTCTAAGTACGATTGTTTTTCCAGCTACAGGCTGTTCTGGAAATTAACCGACTCTGAACATGGAAAGCCAGTTTAACACAATACGGTAACGGTTTGCTCACGAACGCATTAATACATTAAACCACGGTTTAGAGCGCGAGTTAATCTTGATTAACTCTGGAGATAATCTCGACTAATCGGGCGTCTGTGTTTGTTTGTATCTTGCCTTCGTTAACTAGGTGAAACGCGAAATATTATTCTTAAAGAATTGTTGTTGATGTTGCAATTTTTGAGGCTTTGTTTGCGGTTTTATATTTTCCAATGACATTTACATGAAATGACTTGTATTTTTGGATTGGATTTTAGGCAACATGCATATTTTTTTTCTTACGCTCTCTGGAAAGTGCTATGAAAGAGAGGAATAACTGTCTACGCGAAACAATTGTCGTGTAACTTTTTCATAACATATGAAGTTTTAAAAAGTCATAGTTTAGACCCCCTTCAAAAATACTCTATACAAAATCGACAACAGGAATGACGTCACAGATGTTTTTCCATGTTTAATATATAAAATAAATGTAAATTAAATATGTAAATTACTATGTATAGGCCAAAACCGTTAAATTCAAATATTACGTAAATAAAATGGGGATGCCTTAAAAAAAGTTTACTTTTTTAACAAGATTTGATTTTAAATAAAATTTTAATAGACTGGTCATATCATAACTTAGTGTATTGCATTTTACATGCTTTTTTTCATTTTCTCCTAAATCGTATCAATGTAACTCAATTCTGATTTTCATGCATGTTCTCTATTGTATCAATTTCGTTTATAAGGCAAAAGGGATTCTCTATTATATTTTGTGGAAAGTTTAATGTTTTCCTTCCACACAGTGTCAATATGCAGTTACACAAATGAAAAGTTTTATTTGAAGACCCTGTAGCTGCCTGAACCTAGACTGCTCACGAGAGGATTTCTTAACAGCTTATTTAAATAAAATCCAACATAAGAAGAAGAAATGGAAGAAGCGAAAGAGATTTGTCAGGATCGTAGCAGGTGGAAAGAAGTGGTCTTTGCCTCATGGACCCCTCTGGGAAACAGGCGTGATTTAATTAATGTATGTTATTCAACATAGATGTACTGCTGTCTTTAATAGGTACTGGTGACACAAAAATAGTGACGTATAAAGAAACGGTTTTAAATTTGGTTGTAGGGAGAAGCCGAAATCTGCGTTTTGATATTAAATTGTTAAGATCTAATAGGTTTATTGACATTACTATAGCTGAATGAATTTGTATTAAAATTAAACATGAAAATGATAAAACAATTTTGGAACTAGATTTTAAAATAATACATGATAAAGTTTCATGCATGTTGTTGCAGTTGTTGTTGTTGTTGTTCTTGTTGTTGTTGTTACTAGCATAGAGGCATTCCATCTTAGTCCTCAGGGTTGACAACGCATCTGAGGTCTTAGGATTATAGTTTTGAGAATTCAAATGTCTATGGGTCTCAGATTCCACTAACCATCAGGTGGCCTGAATGTTCGTGTGCCTTCCCTTAACATAAAAAAATACGCATAACCCCAATGTATCGCTTACCTACTTACTAAATAGTTTTAATGTCCTACCGTAGCTTGCATTTCGTTATCAACAAAACAAAAGAGCAATTATGTCAATAAATATCAAACAATAACAACCACAAACCCGCCACGCTAAATAAATTTCAAATGAAATGAAAACCACAGGCAGGGTATTCGTTTTGATAAAACTGTCACTTTGATATTATATCGGAACGCGCGTTACTATATTATTCAAATACAAAATTAACACAATATGGGACTTGTCAAAAGCGCGTGGTGCAAAATCAAAATGTTTATTTAGTAAATAGGCCCCCATGGGGCTCTTTTGCACGTCGGTAATATGAAGTGAATTTACTAGCGTTTCAGATAAGACCATCATTGCGGAGAAGAAGCGCCAAGAAACTCAGTTTTTCAAACATAAAGTACAGAAATACTTAAGAGTGAGTTACATTACAAGTACTTAATAAAGTAATAAATAAAAATGATTAAAGCTTGAACAAATAAAATCAATACAAATGTAAGGCTTATAACATTAAACTAAAAATAATAAGTCTAGGAGAACAACACGACGAGGTCTCTACGTCAAAAGACATAACTAGAATAATAAACTGAAGAACCAGTCCTTGCAAACGTGAACAGACTGGACCCCACAAACAGCACCCGTTCACGAGGATGACGCGTATCTCAGCCATCACCTCTCTCAACCATGTGTTCGGGAAAGTGGCTAACTCCATGTGCTACTGTTTAGTCCACCAGAGTAATACTCTTGAACCGAACAATTGTCCACGCGTGTGATATCCATGAACTTATTTCTCTAATAGGTTTATGGTTCAAGCCATTAATTAAGAAAGAACCAGGCATGAGCATGTCGGACCATGCTCAGTGTAAGATTCCGAAGCCGTTAAGTCCTACAAACATAAAAATCAACGAGTAAATACTAATTTTCTATTTAAAGTCATTTGGTGCCGTCTTAGATGATTTTAGTAGGTATAGTACACACTTTGGGGTAGACGAGAAAAAAAAACATCCCCAAGTTACGTTTAGGGGAGGTACACAACAAAAAAAATATTCTTCCACTTTGTTGACGTGACTAAATTGTATATTCATGCCAAATTACAGATTTCTAACAGATTACTAAGAGGCTCTGAGCTAGGCTGCGGACGGACGGACGGACGGACATGGCGAAACTATAAGCGTTCCTAGTTTGACTACGGAACCCTAAAAAACCACAATATTGTATTTTTTGAGCACGCTGTACAGCGTCCCATGGGATATCTATAGCATGAAACAAAGACCGCGTTGACCAAATAAAACTGCATTGTTTTCATTTCAAGCTGTCATAGTTTTTCGCCGTCAAAAATAATATTTTACACTACGAGTATTATCCACCTTTACCCAATTTACATAAAAATAAAGTTGCGAAACTGTATTGTTAACTATGTGGTGTATGCCTGATTTGTATTTATGTTTTTAAAGATTAAAGTGTTTTAACAAACTTATAATTTACATTGAATTCTTTTCATTCGCATTTATTTAGAGATCTTATTATTTCGTGCACATGCTAATTGTAATACAAGTAAAAAACTAAATAATTGTACGCTAGACTTGGCAAAACAAGATACGATATACGATTATTGTAACACCTTTTATATACGCTTGTTTTCATGCAAAAAAACTTTTTTTTTTATGTTAAAGATAAGGCACACGAGCGCTCAGGCCACCTGATGGTAAGTCGAATCTGAGACCCACAGACATTTGAATTCTCAAGACTATGATCCTAAGAGCTCAAATGCGTTGCCAACCCTAAGGACTAGGATGGAATGCCTCTATGCTAGTAATTTCACCGGTTGTCTTATCGCCACACCGGAACACAACAATGCGAACACTGTTGCTTGGCGGGTGGTTAATGGATAAGATGGTGGTAGCGATCCGGACGGACCCTGCACAGGGTCCTACCACCACTAACTACTCATTCATTCACAAAATATAACGTCAAAATATGACCCTTACGGAATATCTTAGTGATGTTAATTAACAAATAATTTCCAAGTGCTTCTCCACATTACGTGAATATATCGCCCATTCCACATTTCTTTAACCCAGATGTCTGGCAGTCACGGAATAGTAGAATAAACAGATCCTAAAATATTCAGATACCTATCTAAAATTCTCGCCGTAAATAGGTACATATTGGTGAACTCGACTGAACTACATAATCAGATAGACAATATGATGCGGTGTTTGTCACAGTGCAAACGCTAATGGTATGCAAATGCGTTTGTCTGCGTTCACGCAACTAACTATTTAGATAACGCTGCAACGAATAGTTACAATTGTTTTGTAAATTGCGTTTTGGATAGTTTCTGTGATCATACTGTATAAAGTGGAATAAACGTATCCTAAACAACAACGTTATAATGTAAGTTTAAAAGTAGAGATATTTCTTGAACCAGAAATTTAATCCTACGCTACTCGAGTCTACGCTGGGCTTTCGTAGTGCTCTGAACTACAGGGGAGAAACTGTTGCGGGTCACCTACGAACTAAAAATAACACTAGTTAGGTGCTTTGTTTTTATTTGACTCATGCAGTAGCTTCAACAGAATAAAGTTACCAAAAAACCTAAACATTTTAGTATTGACTTAAATAGGCATCTAAAATAAGACACGTAACAAAAGAAAACTTAAACTATACTTGATAAATAATCATAAAAACGTTTATCGAGTTTAATAAATGTTAAAAAAATGTTTACTTAAGTCACGCGTATTTATTTTATACCTTAGTCAGTAGTTATTTTGTACCTTGGCGAATTAAAAGAGACTAAATGTTTAAATGTCTGAGACTGCATTACGGAAATTTTAAGCTTAATTTCAATGGCAATACACTCGTGGACCAATAATACGGGTCAGAGTGCGTTTTTCATACAAACGAGGCTATTTCGAAGCCTTGGTTGCTGGCCAGGGTTTGTTTTGAGTGAGGTTTAATGGTGGATACTCCGAGGTTCAATAGAGGAGTTCGAAAGTTCTTAAAATACCTACCTGATCGCACAATTAGTTAACACCACAGCGAGAGAGTTTGGGTCAGCATTTGGATTTCCTTACATTTTATTGCCATTTTAGATGTTTTTCTGAACATGCACAATTCCGGCGTTAGCCGCAGATTCAATCAGTTAGGTATACTAGGCTTTCTGGAAGTCCTGGTTCGAGGATCGGGGTATCCATCATCATATTTCACTAAAAGCATCCCCTGGCGAGGAACTAAGGGGTTATTCGCAACTTCCAACCAGTTATATGGGAATTTAGCTATATATCTAGGTTTTATAGGTTTTAAGATGTTAATAACCTAGCTTCGAAATAGGCTCTTTAGTATGAAAAACGCACTCTGACCCGTATTAGTTGACCGCGAGAGTATTTTATGTATGCGTTATTTCTAACCCCGTTTGTCTCCAGCATTTTACTCACAGCTCCAAAATGGAGGGACCGAATTGTAAACGTTTTTTTACAGGAAAGCTAATTTAATCGGAATGGTTTTTAGGTAGGTTTCATGAGTCGCTTTGGCCGTTCGTGAGATGGAAAGGGTATTTATATTTTTAATACTTTTTGTATGACAAGGTGTGCACACGAGCACTTAGGCCACCTGATTGTAAGTGGAATCTGAGACTTATAGACATTTGAATTCTCAAGGATGTAATCCTAAGAACTCAAATGCATTGCCAAACCTGAGGGCTAAGATGGAATGTATGTATGTATGTATGTAAACACTTTATTGTACAAAAGAAAAACCAAAACAATACGAAGAATAAAAATAAAAAGATGTACAAAGGCGAACTTATCCCTTTAAGGGATCTCTTCCAGCTAACCCTTGAGAGATTAAGAGAAGTGAAAGGTTGTGCATCGAGTAAACAGGTGTACAAATTTATTTAGAGCACCCTAAAACAAAAACTAACCAAAAAGACAATAAAACAAAAAAAAGAACCATAGAATAAAAACAAAACTAATACATTCAAATACTTACATAAATAGATAGAAAGATATGTAATTATACATAAATAAACATACTTAAACTTACATAAACTAAATATATGTATATATCAACATTTGGATAATTGATGCAATATTTAGGAAATAGAGTCAAGCCAGAACTTTTTCAATTTGCCTTTCAGGGAATCTACCGATTGTGATTGCCTAAAAAAATGCCACTATGTTAGGAACCGGCGGAAGGTTAATGGATAAGATGGTGGTAGCGATCCGGACGGACCACCACTCAGTTATTTTTGTTACATTCTAAAACCGTTGGAATATTAGCAACACAGCTAAACTAAAGCCATTGCCACACTATCGACAAACAACAGCCACAATAAACATAGCATTTGCATTCCCATTACAGCACTGTTTGTACGGTGATCACGTTTAGTGCCGCAGACTCCGCATCTAGCCCACTTTGTATATAAACCAACGAGATTGGCATAGGAAATGTTAATGTTATGTTAAAGTGAACTACGCGATAACAATGTCGTTTTAAAATTAGCAGTATTACTGTTAAGAAACAGTGTTTTAGGATTTTACTGCTGTTCACGTCGATTCGTATAAGCAAAAAAGGTTAGGTAAATTTGTATGCAACCAAAAAAGGCGTGTATAATAGGTATTAGACAACGATAAACTTAGTTGTTTAGAGAATTAGATAGGTACTTATATACATAGAAAACATCCAAGACTCAGGATAACTAACTCGTGTTCATCACACAAATATCTGCCTTTACCGGGATTTGATCATTCATACATTCGTAAAGTTTTAACCGACAATTGATTTAAGACTTTTCATCCAAGAAATGAGATCTACTAAGCCCCTAAAAATAAATGTATCAACATGTAAATATCCGTGACTCGTCAGTCAGTGTCGGTGAACATAAGGACTTGAAATTTGGAAGAAATGCTCCTTTAGTATCCTTGGGGTGCACTATAAAAGGACTTTTGGAAAACATATTTTTACGTAAACAGTCAGCCTTACTGCATACCTAAGTACCTTGTCGCTTTAACGCTTTTGACAGACTAGTGCAGCAGTTCAAACGTGGCGTTAAAGTGACAAAACACTAAAGTGTGCAGCTACTTACGATGGCACGCTGGCCTATTTGGTAGTAAAGTAACCCTGCCTTCGAAGCTAGCGGTCCTGGATTCAAATCCCGGTAAGGGCAGATATTTGTGAGATGAGCACGAGTATTTATTCCTGAGTCTTGGATGTTTTCTATGTATTTAAGTATAAGTTTATCGTTGTCTGGTACCCATTATTACAAAGCCTAGAGCTTAGTTTGGGACTAGGACAACAACAACTTGTGTGACATCCTGTGATATTTAATTGTTATTTATTTTATCTGAACGATTGTATCAAGTAGCGGGACCCTAGTATTAAATGCTACATGCATACGGGACAAATAAATAAAATTTCGTTTAGCTCGTGTCATTCTCAGTTATTTGCATTGCATTAGTAACGGCAGATTGGACATAATTGGGTTCAGAGTGTGTTTGACGTGAATTGTCAGGATATTGGCAGGCGACGCGGGGAAATATGAATAATCATTTAAATATTACTTTCTAAACAGAATAAAAAAAGATCGCAAAAGATTTTCGGAACTGTTTATTTTTTCAAAATAAAAAGTACTCTAGGTCCTAGGAGGCTTAAGCTATCTCCTACCCAAAATTTCTTAAAATGGGTTAAGTGGCTTAGCTTTGAAAGCGTAACAAACCAACAAGTATTGAGTTACTTTCGCAAATCCGTCCGCGAAGACTTTTATAGCTATCCCCTCGAGAACTGTCCTATTTTCTGGGATCAAATATATCTTATGCGTTTTCCCGGGACGCAAGCTATCTTCATACCACATTTCATCACAGTCGTTTCAGCGGTTGATCCAACAAAGCGTGACAAACAGAGGGATAAACAGACGGACAGAGTTAATAACGACTACTTACATTTATAATACATACATACATAACGTCACCCCTTCATTTCCAGAGTGAGGTAGGCAGAGCTACAGAAATACCAGCAACTCTAAAAAGACTTCTTATTAATTCTGTAACCTCATTTTGCACCAACAGGCTAAGAAGTTTACCAGTGTATTAGTGACAGGTTGCAAGCCCATCGCCTAAAAGTACTACAAGCCCTTATTCCCTTAGTCGCCTCTTACGACATCCACAGGAAGACATGGAGTGGCATTATTCTAACCCGGCAACCACACGGGGGGGTACATTTATAATAATAGGTTTAATTATGGATTCTTGGGTTTGAGGTTATAATTTGTAATTTGTAGTGGACAGGTGACGGATTGACTTATTCTTCTTTTTAGTTTTAAATACAGCCAACTATGAACAATTCTCAAATGCAAATATTGCTGCCAAAAATTACTCCATAATCAACGCAAGAGCAACTTTGGAACAAGATTAAGACGTCTTCGAGGGAGCGGGTTTTCCGAAAGATTGGTTTAGCAAACGCCCGCGGGTACGTCTGGAAGGGGAACTCATTTTGGCATCTTGAGCTAGACATTTTATGTGATGCTTAAGTAGTAGTTCATTTTAATGATACGGTTATTAACCGTGCCAAAAATAACAAAAAAAGTGCAAGTTGGAGTCGCGCATCGAGGGTTCCGAGCGTCTCATTGCTGTTAGACATTACATTAATACAGTGTTGAAGTCAGTCTTCCGAAAGGTTACGCAGAAACTAAAAGAACGCCAGTACGGGTAAAACAAGTTGTATTTTCTCGCTTGTCAATCAGTGCGTCTCTTTTTTAGGGTTCCGCACCTAGAAAGGAAAAAGCGGAACACTTATACGATCACTTTGTTGTCCGTCCGTCCGTCCGTCCGTCCGTCCGTCTGTCAAGACCTTTTTTATCACGAACGCGTAGAGGTCAAGCTGAAATTTTTATTAAATACTCAGGTCTACTCTTCCCTGGAGCTGTGAAAAAATCAAACTTCTAAGCCAACGCAATCAAAAGATGACAGCTTTTACTGTCAACAGAATAACAGCTGTGAATATCGTGAGCTTAGAGTGTAATTTAGCTACATATTTTTTGGAAAATGGCCGATTTTCAATTCATTTCGTCTCTTAAAAAACTTCCTACATCACAATCCAAATCATTTTGTTCTAAGCGGACGTAATGTTATTTCGATCCATACTTCGCAGAATATCATATTCGCAAAACATGATATTTGCAAATAGTGATATTAGGTTATAGAATCGTAGGTAGGTTTAGGTTATGTTAGTTTTATAACAGGTCCGGAGGGCCAACCCACCCAGAAATAGGAGCTCCGCAGTAGCGGAGCTCCTTGGACGCTGTCTAATTGATGTCTTGTTAATAAAAATGTTTTGAAAATGTCATGTTTTGCGAATATGCTATTTAACATACTAATTGTTTAATCATTATAACTTTTATCATGCATCTTTTTCCCTAAATAAAAAGTTTTAATAAGGTGCGTTCAAATCGACCAAGAAAAGAAATTGGTTAAGACATAAACTATATCTGTTACCGTGTTGTTGAAACTTTAATCCACTCCATTGCCTTTTATTTACCTGAAAATAAAAGAAACAACTATTAGTGTGCAACGAGTCTCTTAGAAAGTTTAAATAGATGTGTGTAAATTATGTAAACAATACATTTTGAAAAATTACACAAATGAACCTAGTTCCAAACTAAGCTCTAGTCTGGTACAATGGCTACCAGATAACGATAAACATACGTATAAAAAAAAAACATGTAAAACCGGCCAAGTGCGAGTCGGACTCTTGCACGAAGGGTTCCGTACCATTATCTGCACAACATTAGACACTATATTAGTCAACCTGTTGCCGCTAATAATATCGAGAAAAAAACAGCAAAAAAAAACATGGGCGGCGTAATTAAATGTTTATTTTTTGTGTTTTTTGTATTTGTTGTTATAATTATCATCTGTGAAAATTCCAACTGTCTAGCTATGACGGTTCATGAGACACAGCCCGGTGACAGACAGACAGTGAAGTCTTTGTAATAGAGAAACCTAAAGAGATATAGTAGAATAATACTAAAAAATTATACAATTTTTAGAAATTCATTTGCTTAATATTTAGACAGAACTTTCTTGTACTGACTCGTTTAAGTTACATTTATTTCCAATCTACTTAAATATTTTATTTATTTAAGTCATATATAGAAATGTCATTGCATGAGTGTTAGTCTACTGAGGAACACTTTTGTCATATCTTTCGGCTGCACCTCCCGATACAGGCTTGCCTAATGTGGGGACTAGTAGGTATTCCTCCGGTCCTTGTACCTGTAGTCTGTAAGAGATATGTACCTTTCCTAAGCTTTTTACTTATGTGTTTATTGTATCCGAAGTGTATGTATTGGTGCATATCGATAAAATGGGTGCCCTTTGAAATCTCGACAAACTTTTCATCGAATTTCATTACATCGAAAACGATTCATAGAATATTTAGTATAAATATTATCTCTTGTAGTGTTGTGGCTTCATAGACTATTCATTACATATTAAAACTATTGGGTCATAAACAGATTTAGGTTACCGTCTTTCCTATGGACACACCTAAAGTTAACGTTTTTAAGGCCTAATTTTCTGGCTAAGCCCATTCCCGCAAAAACACCGCCAGGACTGCTTTAGACCTATCATATAAAAAAATAACTTATATGTACAGAAGGAGATACAACTTTTGTTTTTAAGAGTGTGTATGACCCAATTATTAGAAAACGGTACAAGGATTTTTAAATCCTTAAAAATATATTTTAGCCACTACATAAGAGACAGTACAACAAAATGAAATAGATATAATTACTATTCCTAATAACTAGTTTGAATTGCAACACATTGATATGTAAACAGAAGTTTGTACTCTGTGGAATCTCTATTTGAACTCTGGAGGAGCGTTTTAGGTGAACTGCGACCTAACAGCGCGCAAAACCGAACGAGCGAAGCGAGCGTGCCGCGGCAGTTGCCGGCGAGCGCCAGAACTGACATATTTTATTCCAAAATATGCCACACACACACACAATGCTGAAATGATTTTCAAACATTTACAATGAAAAAAAAAATTGGATAAAGAAGTATAAAATAAAGATTTGTGACATAAAGTATGTATTAAATAATAATTATACACATTAAAAATCGGTGTTTTAAAAACACATCATTTAATTATTCGATGTAAAGAATATTCATCATCAAGGGTAATCCCGATACAATAAATATTTTTTTTAATATTTTTTTCATAAATAGAAAACAGTCAAGACTTAGGATCTCGTCACAAGTACTCGCTCTCATCACACCAATATTTGCTACAGCAAATTCAACCTTATTTTTTACTAGATTGAGCTTCGAAAAAATTAAATTAATATATTTGTAATAGATCAACGCCACCCCATCAAGATAGTGCTTCGCTTCATATTCCAACAGTCCACAGCTTGCACGCAACATTAGCGTCACTTTAAAAGTCAGGGTGGCATTAAGACGTTCACAGCCAGGAGCATACTATACGGGTCCATTTTGTACAGGAATTAAGGATCGTGGCATTGAGCGTGTTAAGAACTGTCGTGCAACATTAATTTTGCCCCGGTGTCTTTAGGGAAGATATTTTTGGAGAAATAAATATGAGAAAATAGCTGAATAGTGTAAACTTTTTCGTATTATTGCGGTATTGTCATTATTTATTTGAGTTTGCTTTGTTACAGTTGCCGGCAAACTTCTTGAAGGTGTGACCTTGACTTTTCACAGTAAATTGAACTCTATTTATATGCGCCAACCTTCCCCTACTACAAAACTCTATGTTCAAGAAGTTTGCCGATTTTAGAACAAACTGGTTTCTCCGTAGCAAAATCAGTTCATCCTTTATGCCATAGGATAAACTGGTACAGACTAGGCTAAACTGGTCCGTTTTATGGCTGACAGGAGAAACCGGTTTTACCTAGGCTGAACTGGTTAAGCTTAATATGAATAAGTAGGACTTCAGGATAGCGAAAGAGGTTTGTCAGGATCGTGGTCTCTGCCTACCCCTAGCCTAGCTTAGTGGTGGTGGGTCCCTGTGCAGGGTCCGTCCGGATCACTACCATCATCTTATCCTTTAACCTACTGCCAAGCAGCAATGTTCGCATTGTTGTGTTCCAATGTGGGTATAAGACAACCGGTGAAATTACTAGCATAGAGGCATTCCATCTTAGTCCTCAGGGTTGGCAACGCATTTGAGGTCTTAGGATTATAGTCTTGGTAATTCAAATGTGTATGGGTCTCAGATTCCACTTACTATCCAGAGGCATGAGTGCTCGTGTGCCATCTCGTTGCAATTAAAATCCCCTCTGGGAAACAGGCGTGATTTAATGCGTGTATGTACTTCAGGATAAAGAGGTTTGGTCGTCTATAGAGCCTATAGCTGTTTGGAACTAGGTTAATTTTTTAAGTCATTAGCGATACTTGTAATCATAGCTCGGACTAATCATCGCAAAACAATTACAACTCGGAAATGGAAATGGATGTAATAGAATCGCATTATGAATCATTATATTTTTAAATTTATAAAACATTTTTCTTAATTCTGACGATTGAGTTGGACATAGGCAACCATGAACATCCGATACTCCATTAACTGGAGCAGGATGTTTTTTCAAATTATCAAGTACTTTACTTTTTTTCAAATTTTAAGCTTATCAAACTAGTACACTTCTTGACCGTTTTTAATTTCACAAAAAATCTAATATTTAGAAATAACGACATAATAGTTTTACAACTTTTTGCTGTCATAAATTTCTGCAAGAACGTCACTTGACAAAGCTAAAGCGGAAATGCAATTAAACTAAGTCAAATGCTTATTGCGAAAAAATATCCACTTATGATAATAATAGTCAAACGGCATCCTGTTAGTTCATAACCAACATTTCACAAACATGTCATTTGACAACCCGCTTTTTTTCCGAAACTGCGAATAATTCTGGATTTATTTCAGGACCATCGTGTAGAACGCTATAGGTTAGGTTAGATAAAAATTCTGAAATATTTGTTGTTACAGAAAAAAGAGTGGATTAGCAAATAAAGAAGTTGCGAAACGATGCATTTCTCAAAGGTTTGTCGGCGAAAAGGCAGAGAACCTAGTCAAACACATATGACGACTCTATTGCATCTTGTTCTATTTCCGTATTTTATTTTGCGATGATTAGTCCGAGTTACGGCCATACCTCAAGAAGAATTCCTTAAATGATCCTGCCTTCAGCCAGTCTTATCGACCAATCTCTTCATCCGATTACCAGCCTGCCCCAATTCTTTAATCCCCCCTACTCTGGTAATATTTCAATGTATCGTGTCATAGGTTAATTAATTTGAGGGCGCATAATATTTAAATTCATTAGTTTGTACTTGAATTTGTTTGGGAAGTTGGACAGACGGGGAATTTATTTGTGCGGTGGTTCTTGTTGTGTGACTGAAGTAAGTAGTTAAACACGTATTTGATCATGGTTTGTTTGAAACATAGGAGTAATGGTAAGTTAGACTGTACTTTTTTTTGGTAAGTCATTATCTGCTCATTAAGACTTTACTAATGAGTCCCAACCCGGTGGGTCTAAGTTAAGTATAGCGGAGATCCTGTGACCACCTTCCGACTCCATGGTCTTATGACCAGCCTTTTCTCATCGGGTTTACATTTGTGGTTCAATCAGCCCAGTTCATAAACGGGAAGTGCCCCAAAACTAACCTGCAAGATTTAAAACGGACGACGTACAAACATACAAACAGTGCAAGTCAAATAAAAGCTTGTAAGAAGACCCCGTTTGTAGTATAAAAATCGGGTACGTGTCATAATATATATACAATTTTAGGGGGGACAATTTCACACAAATTGACCTTGTCACAAACTAAACTCTAGGCTTGTACTATGGGTATTAGACAACGATAAACATACTTAGATAGAGAAATATATACTTAAATACATAGAAAACATCCAAGACTCAGGAACAAATATTCGCGCTCATCACACAGGATGTTTGTTTGTGAAATTTTACTGACAGTTGCAAATCTAATTTAAGTTGGTAGAAATGCACAAATTAATACACTACTAGCTGTTTCCCGCGACTCAATATACGTAAAAGTCGTTTATCGTTATTCCTTCTGTAACCATCTAGTCCCAGTAGGGACTCAAACCATCTCCATACCAAATTTCACCTAAATCGGTTCAGTGGTTTGTCCATGACAGACTAACAAATAGACAGACAAACACAGGGTTTCTTTCACAATTATAATATTAGTTTAGAAGTATAGGTGGTGTATCGAATCAAACTGTAAAATCACTGATATTTAAACACTTTAACATGCACTATCCAGCGTTTTCTTTACGATAAACGACTTCTACGTATAGGGAGTCGCGGGAAACAGCTAGTAGTGTATTAATTTGTACATTTCTACCAACTTAAATTAGATTTGCAACTGTCAGTAAAATTTCACAAACAAACATCCTGTATTTTATTCGCAACAAACCATTTTAACTGCTCAAATACTAAATCTACTCATCAACTCCTAATTTACTGTTCAATGGTTTCAACAGTCTACACGCCAATTTCAGCCCGCTAGAGGGCAATATTGGCTAATAAATGGGGTATTAGTAGTTCCTAATTAACATTATTAGAACATGCAATGTTATGCAAAGTTGTACTAATAAATAACTTCGCGTGCGAACTGTGCAAATATCAAGTAGTACTTGTGTGGATTTTGAATTTGAATTTAGCATTACTAGTGTTATGGCTGGCTTATTTAACGACTTCTGTCTTTGGATGTAAAGGAACTGACACAATAATGATTGGGAGCAAAAACGGATAAACTTTTGCTATAGCATTGAAATGGTAACCCATCACTTCAACGAATTTCATTTCATCGAATGCTATTTTCTACTGAAACCATAATGTTTTAGGGTACCTTAAACATTTAAGCCCGCGTATATTATTATTAGCCCGTTTGGTTGCCGGGTTAGAATAGTGCCACTCCATGTCTTCCCGTGGATGTCGTAAGAGGCGACTTAGGGGATAAGGGCTCGTGTACTGTTAGGCGATGGGCTTGCAACCTGTCACTAATACACTAGTAATCATCTTGGCCTGATTATTCAAAATGTGGTTACAGAATTATAAACAAGTCTTTTTAGAGTTGTTGGTATTTCTGTAGCTCTGCCTACCCCACTGTGGGAATGAAGGCGTAATGTTATGTAAAGACGTTAGTTAGGTTAGGTTAAATGTTTAAGTTACCCTGAAAACATTATGGTTTCAGCAGAAGATAGCGTTTGACGAAATGAAATTCGATGAAATGATACATTCGATGAAAGGTGTTTCAATTAAATGATAGCAACAAGTACAGACTGGCATGTAGAATGCAATAAACAGACAAGCCACCTGAGGTCTGATTGTACAATTTACAATGTCTTTACCCCTATTGTAATCGTATTGTTATTGTTTTGATAGCCTTTATGAACTTGATAATACGTAACATACGTAACATCACGCCTTCATTCCCAGAGTGGGGTAGGCAGAGCTTCTGTAACCACATTTTGAACAAACAGGTTAAGATGTTTACTAGTGTATTAGTGACAGGTTGCAAGCCCATCGCCTAATAATACTACAAGCCCTTGTTCCCTTAGTCGCCTCCTACGACATCCACGGGAACACATGGAGTAGCATACTAACCCGGCAACTACACGGCAAGTTTTTATGATCTTGCTGCTAAAGGTAGCTGAATCATAATTAACACGATACAAAAAGGGTAAAAACCAATGTAGTAACACGGTCTCAAGACTTCGCCAACGCGTCGCCAACCCAGAATCGCCCCGACACACAATAATGCGGTAGACGGCTAGGTGACGGTAGATTAAAAGTTAAAAGGTTAACTTTACTGGACCTCTATTAAAATGTTGTCTTAAACCATATCGTTATCATTATCATACTTTTTACGTTATGATAGATCTTATTCCTTTAAAAGTTAAGATGGCCGTTTGATTAAAAAAGAAAAATAATAATATGATACTTGATTACCACTATTTAAGTTAATTACTAGCTTTGTTTGGACCGAAAATAAAACAATTATCTCTAAATAATATGACATGCCATGTCATAACAATTTTGTTTTTAAATATCACCTTTTGCAATTCAACATCATCATGCATTTGTCCCGCACTAGGTGGTGTCGGTATTATAGTAGGAATTTTATAAAATAACGGAATCCCTAGTACATTATCTCAAGTGAATACCGACCTAATTGCAATGCTATGTAGGTCGGAATTCACGGAGAGAATGTACTAGGGATTCCGACATTTTATAAAATTCCTACTATAGATACAATTTTTATTCTTCCACTCAAATCTATCCGTCGTATTCCCACAATCCATCCAAAACTTTTTTGTGTTGCCTTACATCTACCTTCAAATATTTTTTTTTAATTCAACACAATAAAAAATAAAAATAAACATCGTTAAACATAAACACTTAAAAAGCTCGTAACTTAAAGGCTTGAATGGCTTAATTTTTTTCATTAAAAAGTTCATCACGCAAAAGACGTAAACATCTGAATAAAACGGAGCGTTCATTGCGGAGTTTTAAAAATTAATACCTAGAGGGCTCAGCGATGGAGACATTAAAACCATAGTATAAATAGAAAAGTAGGTCATCTCGGGACCTTAACGAGTTTCTGTTGCCTTTAACCGCTAGGGCGCTAGAGTTGTCCATATAAATATGGCATTTACGTGACGAGGTTTTTACCTCGATGCGTGTCGCTTAATCTACACTAATACTATAAATGTAAGCTGCACCATGAAATTGGTATAAAGATAGTTTGAGTCCCGGGGGAGGAAAAATGGTACTTTTAATCCCAATAAATTGGAAGGTTGTAACGAGGTGTGTATATACTATAATACACCTCGTTGTATAAAACCATTCTGGTCATTTTATTTGCGGCTCTTTTATTCTAAATTCTAAAATTGATCTGTTTTAAAATTTTACGTTCGCCTGCGCGGACGGAGGTCAGTCGTGATGAGCTCTGAATCTGTTACCATCTGTCTGTGAGATCTCTTAATAGTAAAAGATTGATTTTTACCAGTATATCTTTATTTGTGTACATGAACACACCTTTGATAATCCTCATTTTTGATCTCGACCACCTAAGGCACATTTTGTAAGTGTCTCTTCTGATATTTATTTATTTATGATTATACATCCAATTAACGTTTCCTGCCTTGGAGATTTTATTTTATCTTGAGCCTTCCCGGCAACCCGAGACAAGGTTCCTGAGGGAAAAGCGGTAAACGACTTCTACGCAGATGAAGTCATGTGAAACAGCCAGTAATAGATATGCACGCAACTACCAAATAAACCGGCTCGGTCCGTCCTGTTGAGTTTGCTTGTGGTGGCACGCGGCGCGTACGGTTGAGGCACGCACACATGCAAGCCGCGCCCATTTTATTTGAAGGTGTTATACTGTTTATACTGTGTTTAAACCTTTCTTCCCAAGTACTGGAGACAAAACGAGTAAGACGAGCGGGCCCGGAGAGTCTTAAACATGCTTGAAGATATTTGTATTATTTTCCAAAAAAGAAGGCAATCTTAACATTTCTGTGTTTGAGGACACCGGTATGTAACAATGCGTACACTGCTACTTGTTGGTAGGTTCAAATATAAGACGGTAGAAGCAATCAGGATCTCTATTCTACTAGGTTGACACGATATTGCCTTTGACGTTTTCCGTCTACGTTTTATCTTATTTACTTCACAGTAATAGTTAAATACGTCAAATGCAATGCCGTTTTAACGCAGTTAAAAAAAAACCCTGCGCTTTTCTTCAATAACAATGACAAAGGAAAATGAAAGCGATAACTAACTGACAGATAATCTTTATCTGGATTGTGGAACCGGGCCTAACTATTTTTTTAACGTAAATAATCTTAATTATACTAAACACAGTAGAGTACATATTGCAGACTTAATGCGCAGTGGCATTTTGACAACTAAGCTACAAAAGGCTAAAGTATGTGCGAATAAAATTTGCAGTCAATAAATGAGTTTCAATAAAAAACAAATGTATATACTCGTATTATTAATAATTATTACCCATCTATTAGATCTTTACATTATTGCATAACACACCCATAGCATTTATTGGAAAAATGCTTGAATTCCAATTAACTCCGTTCGCTCATTTTAAAGCTCCACGCGCAAGAGCAGTAATTTAAAAATGTTCTGAATTCTTCAAAAGACGCGCTGAAAGGGCACCTGGATAACTTTCTTTCATCCCATGAATACAAAAAAGGCTGGTTTGCGGTCCTGAGAAGTTACAACCTTCTTTATTACGGCTTGGTTTCCTTTTTGGTTAGGAATTGATTGAAATGATGTTTTACGCATTGTAATGTTGTTGTTGGTTGATGAATTGGGGATTGAGGGTTTGGGAAAAGAGAAAGTAAAGGAACAATAAAATTAGGAAATGGCGGATATTCTGAAAAAAAAAACAAATAAAAATGTTTCGCAAAAAGCAACGATTACGTAAAATAGTGTATTTTATTTTTATATAAACGGATCTAGGTTATTAATATTTTAAAATGTAAAATCTTTCAGTTTCTAATATAAAAACAATGCATTTTGAATCAAACTTGGCAGTTCTCTTTAGCGTATGTTGTGATAAATAGAATCTGTGGGATATTAAATAAAGCTGACAATCAGCATTCTAGTGCCAAACTTTGCATCTTTTTAAATATCACTACATTTTGTGGCACATTAGAACTTGGCCTATTTTTACATTTGTTTTTGTATGAGATTCAAATGAAACAGTTATAAATAACTAGAAGAAGCTCGCGACTTCGTAAGCGTAGAATTTGTTTTCCGGTAACAAATACACACCTATAGTGTCGTCTATGTGTATATAGACGACACTATTCAATCACAATTTGATAGTGTCATCTATATAATGTCAAATACCGCGTTTATCGCTATTCCCTCAGGAAATGTTCATTTTTTTTGCAAACAAACAAACAAACAAACGAACTCTTCAGCTTTATGTAGATAATAAGGCGAACATAAAAATTCCAAACCTTAATAGCTAGTTTCCAGATTACGAAAAGTAGCTTTACCTACGTGGTGGTTTTCAAGTCTGAGAATTAAACTTATCCACACGTCGTAGATCTTTTAAAAAAATATGCGATAGTTGCGATAAAATATCGCATCACAGGCATTTAATATACACCTTCACCGTGCAATATTTTCACTTCACGCGCATCTGCTCCATGATTTAATATCGAAATAAGATGACAGAACTTTTACTGCATAAAAGAAAACATTGCTGAGAAATCTTTCCAAAGAGACTAACAAATTTGATCAAAGTGAAATGACCGCGTTTAAAGACAAAAGCGACAAACGTACTGATGCCAGATTTATTTAATGATAAGGGTGAAGAGCAGAAAATCAGAACAAAGAGCTGTCCAATAAAAACGCCGCTAATCTGTCAAAGGAAAAAAAACAAAAGAACATTAAATTCCCAGTTACATTTGCCAATAATAAGCCATCGGTTGGAAGCGGATTCTCGAGTTTTTAACAAAATTAAAGTGGCATGATTTTCCTGTGGAGCGAGTTGGGCAGAATCATCGGATCTGGAGGCTGATTACATTATGTAAATGACTCTCACCCTTGTCATTATACGGGAGTGAAGACGTAGAGAGTCTAGATCAGCTAGAAGATCCTCTGAAACAACGCTCTTTGACTCCCGACAAGGAAGGAGGGTATAAAACCTTGATAGTTAAACGCGTTTACTAATGTTGTATGTGTCTATGATCGGTCTATCAAATACATAGATATGGACGTGATTTTTGTTTACAGACAGCAAGTTTAATTAGGATGGTCCTTAGTTAGGTTTCGTAAAAAGTTGTTGGACTATTTAAAAGGGGAACACCTTTAAATTCCGTTTTTTTTTTCCAAATATTCATGTAAATGTATATAAAACTCATTCTTGCACATAATAAAACCAAATAACCGATTTAAGATTAATGTGTACAATGCCGAACTTATCTCTTAGGGATCTCTTCCAGGCAACCTGAACATGGCGAGGATAATATTTTTGGAAATTTAGTTTCTCGAATGCTTTAGGTATGTTGGACCTATTTTAAATTAAATTCATAGTTTAATTACCATGCGTAGGTTAGATTTGATTTATAAGTGGTAAAAAACAAAGTTTTTTATCAAATCATTGCATTCATCCGAATCATGTATTGTATCTGTTTAAGATGGGTGCCTATCATTTTATCGAAATACCTTTCAGCGAATATATCATTTCATTGAATTTAATTTCATCGAACGCTATTTTCTGCTGACACCATAATGTTTCTGGGTAGTTATCTTAAACATCTAATTTAACCTAGCCTACGTACTTAATGTTTAAGATACCCTGAAAACGTTATGGTTTCAGCAGAAAATAGCGTTCAATGAAATGAAATTCGATGAAGTAAGATTTGATAAAAATGATGTATTACCGTTTAAAATATTTCAGGGGGTGAATCTCTCAACACAGCGCTGCTTCGATCTCAAAGATGAAATTTTATCCGGCAAGTTTAAGAAGTCCTGTTGGAGCGTACAAAACACATTTTAGCGCGTGCTTTCTTAATCTCCCGGCGTGAAGATAGGGGTAGTCATTATATCGAAGCCACAAACAGAGACTCGGATACACACTTTTATCTTATAACACCCTTCTTTTTGTCGGTAAACAAGGTAAAAATATAACAGGGGGTTATTATGACCTAGCTATGCAGTTCATTCTACATAATAACCCCAGATGTATTTTTGTAACAGATTTTGTAATAGACCTCTTTTCAAATTGAATACAGATAGTATTGCATTGATCCTTCCAGCACTTTGTATCTCGATGGAAACTTCGTCAAGCTCTGCGTAAGACGTCTCATCAAGTATTGGGGACAGCAGGATTACCGTAAACCATGTTTCTATTTAAAATCTCTTCCCGGGAATGAATCGGAGTGCAGCTGTTCCCGACGTTTTCTAAGGCATTGAGCCCGATTGGTTTTCAGTTAAGTCGTTATCGGGATTAAATGATGGAAGTTTTTATGATTTTTTACAAGCTTTTATTCAACTTGCACTGTTCGTAAGTTTGTAAATTTTTCGCTTCAAATCTTGCAAGTCAATTTTGAACCAATTGCTGTTAGTGAAATGGATGAATTTCGGACCACTACCTGTTAGTGAAATGGGATGAAATTTGAACCACAAATGCAAACCTGATAATTATGATGGAGTTGCAAGGTGGCGACAGGATCTCCGGTATACTTAACGTAGACCCACTGTGTTGGGTTTCATTAGTTTAGTATTGAAAACCGATAATGACTTTGCAAAAAAGTACCTACAGTCAGTATCAGAAGAAAAGAAGCTTATCTATGCGGAACTGTGACGGTTTTGTTTAGTTTTATCTCAGATACACATATTAAAGATTGATTTGAAATTGCATGCACTTTTGTAAAAAAAAAACAAAACAAACGAATACTGTCCAACAATGGGGTTTCGTTTATTACTTATTTGAGAGGCGATTTGTGCCTATTCATTGATTAAAAATATACTAAATCCTAATAGGGGTGCACTTGACCACACAATGTTATGTCTGTCATGGGTATCTAATCCGTTATTTAATCGAATCACCTTTCAACAAACGTGTCATTCATTACGCAGATTTTTCATTTTATCGAAAGGCATTTCTCGCCACATGAGTTTTTTTTTGTAGTCACAAGTCTAACCTAACCTACGTAATTAATGTTTAAGTTATCCTGAAAACATCATGGTTAAACCAGAAAATAGCGATTGATAAAATGAAACAATCGATGAAATGAAATCAATTCGATAAAATTATTGGTTGCCGTCTGTCATACAAATAGTTGCCTATTAGGAAACCGAACTCAATACCGCTAGCTTCATAGGCAGGGTCACTAACAACTAGGCTAACCAATAACCATGCCGTAACCTCAAAGCTTTTAAAGATGCTCCCTGTTTCTTGAACCTTCGTTTCGCCGACTCCGCCGAATCAGCAAATAGGCACAGCCGAGCCTGAGGCGTATTTTAACGATTTCGCTCTTGTACAGTCAGTAACGAATACCGTGAGCATAGTTGATAGTCATATGAATAATGTCTTTGCTTATTAAATATATAAAACTACAGGAGGTTATCTTGAAATTGGTAGTCAGCTCATTTTCCAGCGAGCGTAAAAGGCAGAGGTAGAAGTACATGGCTACATGGATTTAGGACGAGTGTAAACGACAGAGCTATAGCAGTTACACGGCTCTTCCTCTCACCGTAAACTGAACTGCATAACTATGCCATGGTAACCCCCTGATATTTATTAAGTAAGTAGACCGCATGAGCACTTTTACACGTCAAAGAACTACCAACGCTTTCCAAGAGGAGACCACTGCTGAGGACGAAGCGCCACACTAAACTTAACAGTCAGTCATGCTTTAAGATTTACAACGATGATACTTAATATTATCTTTGGGAGCATTTATATGATTACTCCTATTCTTAATCTTAAAAAAAAGCAATTCTTGCATGTTATAATTGTGATGATTATAATAAAATAATGGATTAGAGATGTCTGGCCCTGTGTCGTTGCCGGGTTAGAATAATGCTACTCAATTTCTTCCCGTGGATGTCGTAAGAGGCGACTAAGGGAATAAGGGCTTGTAGTATTTACTGATAGGCGATGGGCTTGCAACCTGTCACTAACTACACTGGTAAACATCTTGGCTTGAATGTGCTAAATGTGGGTACAGAATTATCAACAAGTCTTTTTAGAGTTGTTGGTATTCTGTAGCTCTGTCTACCCCGCTCTGGAAATAAAGGCGTGATGTTATGTGTATGTGGAATAGATATTTTTTAGGACAAGAAATTGATTGGGAAGATTAATAACTTGCTCTGTATCTAACCGACGCTTAGGTGCGCAAACACTAAAAACATATCTTGGGACAACTTAAACGAATTCGTCTTGTTCCAATCTTTACTCTACGCATATGCATGAATTTAAAACTTCAGTAAGGAGAATAAAGACCAAGACGCAGCCACAAGTATTAAAGTATTAACCCTCACTAGAGATCGAACAGAACAGTTTAAAATATTGAAGCATTTATAATTATACATTTTGGCTGACTGTACTAACTGATGTTGGTAGCCATGAATGTTAATGTTCGGCGGGAAACTTGCTACGTCTCTACATTTCTGTATTTTTTATCTTAAACTTTCTGACATGGTGAATATAAAACAGTTTTTGTGAGACGGATGGGTTAGTGATTAAATTTAATCTCTATTATGAATAAATGGTTTTTTAAACAAATCGTATTACTCTTTAGAAAGGTCACGTCTATCATCAACCTTTATTCAAAATAGCGACCAAATTAATAGCAAACAAATGCATAGGATATGAAAAATAACATAATCTATGAAAAAAATACAGTAAAGTTGTAAACATATAACTCTATTAATAAAGACAAAGGTATGTTCTACATGCAAACAAAATACCGTGATAACGGAACAAAAATTGGTTGAAAATTTCGAGCAACCCACAGTTATTCTCCTAAAATCCAAACACATTCCAACACCCACTCCCGCTTCACATGCATCACAACACATATCCATCACAATTATCACTGCCAAAGCGGGACGTTACCCCGCAAAATACCTGGAAATAACGTCAAGATATATAAATCATTCCACTCGGAAGAGAGACTGTCAAAACACAGACGTAAAAAAATTGTATCTGTCCGAAACGGGCTCGACATATCAATCATAGCAGAGATTGGATCACGTCTGATCCCGAAACGGAATCCCTTTCCAAACTCAAGATTATGCGGCTTAGTCCGATTAGCGTTGTTTTTATTAGATAGGATTTTGATTTATAAACTCTGATTTAGGACTTTATTGATTGAATTGGTTAATGTACGATTTTGTGCTTTAATTTCATACATTTTTTATCGTTCCGTGCTCGAAGGGAGCTCTAACGGGACCCTATTGATATGCCTACGCTGTCTGTCTGTCTGGCAGCCCTAACTTTTAAGAGCTTGTTTTGAACCGTTTTAGAGAGCGGGTTGATCCTGAATGAAACAGCGGAATAACGAACAAAACAAAAGTGGCGTAATAACGGGGATTCCGATACAAGAAACATTTTTTTTTCAATTAATTTTTGTTTTAGCATAAAAACGGCAAAGCATATAAGCGTTTGTTATGATCAAAGTAAAAACTCTTTTACTTAAAGTTTCTAAGAAAAAAACCATTCCAACCAACCGTTTTAATAATATTCATATAAATAACTAGTGATCCGCCCTCGCTTCAGACAGACAGAATGACAGACTTACGCAAAAAGTGACTTTGTTTTATTCCATGTAAAGATAAAGAGGCGTAAGCCGTTAGAGGCTCGCAGACAAGATGGCTACAAGTTTTAAGGTTTGATTGACAGTTAGAAAACAACTCTCCGAACAATAGTTATAAATTCCAGATGAAATGTCAACTGCATACTCTTTGGTCGTATCTCGGATGCAGCCTATCAATCGTTCAAAGAATGCCAGTGAATTGAGGTTGACAGAACTTTACATACCTTTAGTGAAATTTTGACATTGTAACGTGAGGGATCGACGTCCATTGGACTAATTACTAACGTGATATTGTTGCATTTAGTACTACGTTAATTCCAAATTGTTCTAAGAGATTTCTAGTCTTCCAAACAACTTGTATCAAAAAATAAAAAACTTTAAAAATCAATTTTTATAAAACGTAGCTTAAAATTATTAAAATTATTTAAGTTTTGTAATTGTTTAGTTGCAAATTAAATAAGCTTTGTTATTGTTTAGTTGCGTCAAATTTGTTCAGTCACATAGGAATACACAGTTGCACACTTTCAATTAATAACACTTATTTGTTTGTCAGTGGTTAATTAGATTGTATTTCCTCACTGAAACAATATTAAAAAGCAAATCAATAACATCAGGAACAAGCAAACCCGAAATAAGCCAAACTAATGGTGCTGCCTAAACACAGGTGTTCTGCTCCAGAGATACATTGGAACGAATGGTTGTACGTGACGCGAATCGAACTGGCTCGTAAAGATGCGTGCGTTTACTATTCCGAGAAAAGAAGAGCAATTGGAATTTTGAAGAAGGCTAGATTCTATTAGAAGTTTACGAGTAATTGGGTCTGGAATTGCTTAGACAAAGTGTTTAAAAGGGTCTAGATAACATTGTATCAATAAACGCTTTCGAAGAAGACGTCAACAATGAAAATACATACGAGTACGAGTGTAATGTAACCTTTTTATTGAGAATATTAGAGAATCTGGATCAAGTTAACAACGCGTAGAACTATTGTAAAAATTGTGAAATTGTTGATGCTAATTGTTGTTATTAAGGCAGTAATTTGAGAAGAAAGAACTGTATTGTAAATTTAAACGAAGAAAGATGGGTACGACTTTCAATAAAATTGAGATTCTAAACAACCCTCAAACCCCACAAGCTACAAACTCTGTTATTTCCCACCATTACTTATTGGCTGCTTCTTAGAGGCCTTTTCCTTGACACACCTCGTCGATAATCGCATCAGTCCTATCCCTGCCATTTCACGTATGTCATCCGACCAACGAGGCGTCTTTATTGCTTTGGACACCATTTAGGAAGAGTACTGGTATGTCACAAAGATTATCTTTGTTTTCAAATTGATTATGCTTTTGTATGTCACTTTTATTTATTGTACCTTTTTAACCGCTTTTATGATTATTAGCATTTCTAAGTGTGTATCTAATTATTTTCTTTTAAAGTTTTATTTCTTTACCACTCTTATGAGATTTAATGTTTATAAAACGTTATATGCATAATATTATTATGCTCTTTACAACTACGAACATGGAAAATTCAAAATACGGAATCCTTTGTGAACAACTCCGCGTTGCTTGAAGTTTAGTTTTAATTTAATTATCTGGTGGTTTTCATTTTACACTTCACTGCTCGTTGAAGGTAGATGAGAATATTTTTATTTGAAGCCAAAATAGTGAGAAAAATTAATAAATTCTTGAGTAATATGAATTAATTGGCTCAAAAAACTATTCTTTGAACGTTATTTTTTCAAGTTCGTAAGGCTTTTAAGTATAAAGAAAAACTAAAAAGGGTCTCTTTAAAATATTGCATAGGTAAACAGTGAATTCTATAACCCGATAGATATATTTATTAAACAATTACAATGTCTTTTTTCACTGGTGACTTGAGGCCAAACCCTATATTTAAAAAGCGGACAGATAGCCTTACTTTGGATTAAAATTTGACACATTTTGTATGGGCAAATGTCAAATTTCAACCCGAAGTAAGCCTTATCTATCCGCGGTTTGAATATAGGTTTCGGCAGTAAAAGGACCATGTTGTCCCCATTTTTGTAATAGAATAGCGGTTTGTCCCCTGAGTTACCACCATTTTTGGTGAAAATGTTATTCTGATTTTAATAGCTTATTTTCAGTTGTACTGACAATGATTCTATTGATTAATATAATTTATACCGTTTTGTATAATTAAGAAATGCTTAAAGACAAAGAATAGTTAATTGACCCAATTCTTAAATTTATCAAAAATCACAAATTGAAAGTCAATAACGAAGGTAAGATACTCGTAATTACTGCGACTTTGAAAATCGTCATTGAAAAATTGGTAAGATCAGTATGGGAAAAACGTGCAAAACAATTCCATCCGAAGCCAGCCTTACTCTAAACAACGTAGGAAAACAACAACTAATCATTTCCAGAAATTGATCTAGAAAGCGATTATCAAATCGCTATTGCACCGCTCGGTGTGGTAGCGAGACTAGCAAGACAAATTTTCGTTTAGCCGTCGCGTTTGGCTCAGTGGTCCGCGCGCTCTGCAATATCCGCAGTGGAACCATCCACGTTTCCGCATCGCGTAAGACCCTTAAGATTGAATTATTGATACAAATATTTGCAATTGGGTTAACCTGGTGTCTTAATGTTGGACCGTGGCGTTATTGGAATATGAACGGCACCTAATTTCTTTAACTAACCGTCTCTCGTAGAATATTTAAAAAACATGATAAAAGAATACCAAAATCTTAAGTGCGTGTTGAACCTTAAATTCAGTCGGCTCAAGGCACCTCTTAATATTAAATCTCGTTGATTAACATACTTCTCTTAGTTGTATTGGGTGTATTATTTTTGTATAAATAACTGAAATCAACATGATTATTTTGTCTAAGTTAGGCGAAGAAAAAAGTAAAATTAAAACGAGCAAAATCATAAAAAGGCATTTACGTTTATGACATTATTGTGGTTACAGAACTATCAACAAGTTTAGAGTTATTGGTATTCTGAATCTCTGCCTACCTCACTCTGGGAAAGAAGGCGTGACGTTATGTATGAATGTACATTACTTGTCGTGCTGTCACTTTCTACCTAGGCGAATGAGAAAGTTATAGGTGTCCTTATAGGGACAATAGTGCTTATGAACGAAGGTGTTACTGGGTGATAAACGAAGGAAAAATAATTAGTCAAGGGAGAGTAAAATCTACTGTTGCATCACAACCCGCTAGATATTTCTGGAAAATTGTGAAGCAATCGTATTTGCAGTGTTCCGATTCACTGTAATTGGTTTTATAGCATTGAGAACCATTTCGTAACATCTGTCGGACTTGATTTACTGTCTATGCGTTTTATTTTTTATTTTAACTAATTTTCGTCTATGTATTTTCTCTTTTGATTAAAGATCACTCAATCAGGATAAACCTTTTTAACTACATCATTAGGTTCAGAGGGGACAACACCAATAATACCCTCACCAAAAATAGTTCCGTGATTTACTTTTTAAAACGCGCAAGCTATTTTCGTCGCATTTCACGCATAACCGACGACACATAACAGCACATTAACCACATGTGTACAGTTAATTAATAAACTATGCTGTTTGCTGTAACGACAAATTTAAATTATTTAAACAAGCGACGTAATTGAGAATACATACAAATTGTTGGTCCGCGGTAAACCTATAATGGTTAACAATTAAATTTGCCGGTAAAAAGGATCAATAGGGGTGTAATTTCGACAAAGGTTGGCTGATTTTGGGGAGGTTTGTGTAAATAAAGTTGTCGATACATAGTAGAATCACTCAATTACAGAAATACCATCGCAAATTAATTCTGCACAATTAGCAAAAACATTTAAAAGTACATTATTCATGGTACTCCAGAAATTGTGATTCAATTGTGTAAAATCGTTCGGATAAGATAGAACCATGTAGATTATTCTAGAAGAACACGACAAATACAGATGTAAAAAAACTACTACTACTAGAATACTTAGTTTATCACTACCTTTTGCCCACGACTCTGTCCGCATAGAAGTCCTTTATCACTGCTCCTTCGGTAACTGTACAATTTTTCGGTATAGTAACCATTCAATGACCTTTCCCGTGACTCAAACTATCTCCATGCCGAATTCCATCTAAATCAGTCCAGCAGTTTAAGCGTGAAGAGGAAACAGCCTGACTTTCGCATTTAATATTACTATAGATATGCACCTATTATACTTTCAAACAGATTTGATAAAAGTATGAAAACCACAATTTCACCTAAAGTGTTTCAAGGTGCCATATTGTAATGGCATTTTGCAAAGTCGAATCAACACCTGAAATTCTCATTTTATACTAACACCCAAACAATGATGTAACATAATGTATGTGCCATGAAGGGTGGGTGTTAATAGGGGTACAGTTGATCCCGGAACCCGATCCAAATTGCGGGAACTCATTGCGATTCCTTCCACAGCTTCCCGTCTCTTCCGTCGGGAGAAATATACAATTTTAAAGGTTTTTCTGGGGAAAGGAATTTGCATAGGTGCCTTTGCGGTCTATTTGGATTAGCGTCACATTTTTGGGTAACATTGGAACCCTTGTGGAATATTAATATTGTGTGAAAAGAATGCGTTATTATGTTTGTATCAAGAATGTTTTGGAAACTGGGGCGAATGTTACAAATACTTATGACTCAATGTTTTTTTAGAAGAACATTTGTAACAAGTTGTACGACGTTTGTGTATGAGTGTGATTTAGTATATGTGACTCCTTTACGCTAAAACCGTAAGACGGAATTGAATGAAAATTAGAATGGGGATAGTTCATCCTCTAATTAACACAAATATAGGTAATGAAATGAGAGATGTAGCGATTTTTTTATTTAACGATAACGCAGTCACAAACATGAGCTAGTTGGATTATAATTTGAAAACAGAGCTGTTAATAATAATATTCTTACGATAAACATGTCACCATCTGCCATGTAAACATGACGACACATTGGCCTAGTTGGGAGTGACCCTGCCTCCAAAGCCAGCGGACCTGGGTTCAAATCCCGGTAAGGGCAGAGCGCGAATATTTTGTTCCTAAGTCTTGGATGTATCCTATGTATTTAAGTATGTATTTCTCTATTTAAGTTACTTTATCGTTGGCTAGTACCCATAGTACAAGCCTAGAGCTTAGTTTGGGTCTAGGTCAATTTGTGTGAGATTGTCCCCTGATATTATCTTCCAAAGTTTGCTTCCTAATCCCAAAAAACTGCACCTCTTCGTCTGCAAATCCAAGTTTCAATATCCATCTTGTCTTCAATCTAGCATTCAGCTCTAAGCACAATAAACTTGGCTCATCCGAGACCTAGCCTCCAGCACCCCATATTTCATCCCCCTTCGATAATCGCCCCATAACTTATGTCTCAACTGCACCTTGGCAAATATTAAAAGTAGGATAATGTCCCTGCGATTTTTAAATAAATTTATGGCGCGAGGTGTAATGATGAGTTAGTGCTGCATGGATTTTCAGTAAGCGTAATATCAAATAATATAGCAAAAACAAGTAATCCCGTCTGCATGTTTTGATTTGATCGTCTACATAAGTCAATATCTATGTTTTTGTTCATACAAAATGTACCTTATGTGAATTGGATTATAATAGTGAATCTATTGATACCTCAATAGTCAAAATCGGATTAGAACATAAAGCGATACGCTGGGTAGACTGTTAAAAACATACCCTTCTGTTTGGCCATGTTTTTTTTTATTATTTAAAAATCATAAAGGCATCAGATATTTCAAATGATGCATCAAATTAATAATCGATATGAAGGAGTGTGTGATATGTTCCGGTCGCTAGACTGTAATTTGTCTAGGCTAACTTGTATTTAAATCTAACTCTACAAGAAGTGAATTTAATTCTTGAAATTATTTACACACTTACATAATATACGTATTAACATCATAACACATTCCCAGACTGGGGTAGGCAGAGCTACAGAAATACCAACAACTCTAAAAAGACGTTGATAATTCTGTATCGACATTTTGCACAATCATGCCAAGAAGTTTACTAGTGAATTAGTAACAGGTTGCATTCGCTTAGTCGCCGCTTATGACATCCACGGGAAGACATGGAGTGGCACTATTCTAACCCGGCAACAACACGGGCTAAACTGATGAATTTCAGATAAGTTGTACCTATAAAATAACTAGAAACTAAAGTGCCAAAGATGATGCAATATTGGTTTACTCTTTTTAGATTTCTTTGAAAGATATCCTTATCTTTTATACTCCTTTTTGACGCTGGAGAAATGCATTTACGTCCGTACTTTATACATTTTCAAGACTTTATCAAGTTTCATTAGATTTTGTCACGACATTACAGTGTGTTTAAAAATCCCTCTTCCTCAAGACAGCCTCACGACAAAAAGTAACCCTATTACGTGTATCGACTCCCGAAGGAATGCAACGTCTGCTTTCAACTTACACTCGCTTAGTTCATCACATTCAAGGCCCAGCCCTCTGAATTCTATAGAAAAATGAACCTAATATTGGGTCGTTGGCAATCGGCGTGGTAAGCGTGTCAGTGCTCTTCGTCTAGAACTTGAGTCAGTATTTATTTATGTCTAAGCTGTAATTCTATAGGGATTTAAGCGTTTATTGAAAGTCAATAGTTTGAGTCACGTCTTTGGCATATTTGTTGGAATATTCTTTATAAGTTACAAATAAAAGTGGATCAACGATAGCAGCACGTATACTTAAACTGCATTTTTTTATTAATGTTAATCTAAATAGAGATACATATATTTTAAACTACCTTTTTTCCGCGACCTTTCGCGTAGAAGTCATTTATCTCTATCCCTCCAGGAACCGACCAATTTTTCGGGATAAACAGTACCCTGTCTCTATTACCTCAAGAACCGTCCAATTTTTCAGGATAAACAGTACCCTTTGTCCTTCCCCGGACTCAAACTATCTCGAAACCAAATTTCATTGAAATCGGTTAGCGGTTTAACCGTGAAAGCGTAACAAACAGACAGACTGAGCTACTTTCACATGTATATTACTAGATTTGGTAATGATTCCGTCCGCCTAAACTGTCAAATTTTTCAGAATAAAAATTAGCTTGTGTCCTAATCTAGACTATAATCTATATCTGTGCCAAATTCTATCCAGATCCATTCAGCCGTTCTGGCGTGATTGAGTAACAAACAACTTTACATCCAAACTTTCGCAATTAGTAGAATATTAGAATTAGTATAGATACACATAAGCCGATCGGCGTTAAATTTAGTACAAAATTAGATCAGACCCACTAGAAAACTGACAAAACGTATGGAATTGCCATAAGTGGTCGATGCGATCGTCGGACAGTTTACGTCAATCCCATCCTCGTGACTACCACCATAATACAAACAGAGATTTTTGTGAATAGGAAATTGAATCTAACTGCAAGGAAATAAGGTTAAATTACCCTTGCTCTTGAATGCTATTATCAACTCTGAAACAAATAAAATTAGCTTTATAGTCACCGAAATAAAGTAAAAACTAAATCGCCTTGATTATGTAGCACACCGGGTCTCACGAGACTATACATTTTCTATAATAACATGACTTAAAATTAAACCCTAACACATGAAATTAAAAAGAAATCTTATTATACTTTCATAGTTTTATTATCATTTGCAGGTTTGGATATTATCCATCCACACGTAATACGAATTAAAAGCTCAAACCTGAGCAAACTGACCAGAAACTTCTCAAATTGTGAGTCAGATAAAAAATCTCAGGAATATACAAGAACATTCTTAATTTTTGTACGCAAAGAGAGCATTATCAATACTATCTAATATTTTCGAGAAATTTAAAAAAATGTTAATGTTTCTTTGAGAAGTTTAAAATTGCTTGTAATAAACATAATATAAGCCGTATCTTTATTATACTTTGTCTCTACATGTATTTGCTATCGTTTTATTTTCTCAAGTGCCATTACTGTCAAGTAAATAAGAGCTACCATTATGATAACATTGATAACATGTGAAAAGCCATTGCGCTTAACCTGAGCAGAATAGGCCCTCTTTATCCCAGTTGTTTCTTAATAATGCCGGGATGCCATTATTAAAAAGGATATTAGATTGGACGCGAAACAGAAAAGCCGCAATGCGAGGAATTCGTTAATTTCGCCTAGCATTAGCCCGCGACTGGAATGCTAATTTTGCGATACCATAATTACTACTCATAACAATTATTATCCTTATAATTATCTTGTATGGAATTAGCAGCGGACTGATAATGCTATTATACAGAATTAGCTTAGGAAGCCAGATTATACGGAAGGTATTGCTAAATATGTGGATGAAGTAACTTAAGACGAATGAATACAAGGCCAGAGGCTGTATTATGAAGTGTCAAAACTTGTTAAGTTTAAGGCAGTAAAACTGATACTATTATATAATTAGTTTATATGGCTGTGTCTGTCTTCCAAAAACAATAGCTTGTTAAGCTTGTATATTGCATTCCAAATATTTTTTTATTAATATAGACTGATGGATGTAAGTAAGATCAACAGGTAACTATAGTGGTACTTGGAAAACGCTTATGTCCAAGAATAGACATCAGTTATTGGAGATGATCATGAGTTTTTAATATTTATCATTTACTAGCAGCCTGCCAGCGGCTTCGTTCCCGCTGTATAATTCCGATTTTCCTGGTGGTTTTTTCTGTCACACAAACTGAAGACAGCAAAAATAGAATTATCCAATTTAGTGGAGTCGTTCAAAAGTAACGCGTGTACATACATTTCAGCGATTCATTCTTATTTATATAGATTGACATAACAATACAATTACGCAATAACTAAATTAACTGAAAACAATACAATGTTAAAAACGCCAAATGCCGTAAACATTGAATGCGTATATAGGTATAACTTTAAGAACACCTAATCCTTTTAAGAATCACGATTTCATAGTACAGTTAAATACAATGTAAAATTTATCACTAATACAAAGATAAAGTAACTATTACAATGGTAATACGCTACACGTGTGAACTGTTAACACTTTGTAAAGACCCATAAAAAACCAAACATAAAGAAACAAAAGCAAACGATATAATAACCGTCGAACAAAGCGATAAGTAAACTATTGTTACAGAAATAAACATTTAAAAACGTAACAGCCGAAAACAAAACGTGCACGATCTCTTCACAGTCATCGTATTGATTTTACATCCACCTACGGACCAAAATGGATCGCCCGTACTACGGGGTACAGGTTAGACGAACTCGAATGATACTCGAATTTAGAGTGGAGAAGTTTCTTCACTAACAAATTTCACCTTAACAATTAATTAGGATCACTTAACTTTTGTTTCTGAACCCGTGTGGTTGCTGGGGTAGAATAGTGCCACTCCATGTCTTCCCGAGGAAATCGTAAAAGGCGACTAAGGGAATAAAGGCTTGTAGTTCTGTTAGGCGATGGGTTTGCAACCTGTCACTAATACACTGGTATCTTAGCCTGATTGTGCAAAATGTGTAGTGTAGACTTGTTGGTATTCTGTAGCTCTGCCTACCCCACTCTGGAGATGAAGGCGTGACGTTATTCATGTATGTAACTTTGGCTGACATCATGGAATATAGAGACGCGTAGCAGAATTTGCTATTTGCAAAAACACAGGATGCCTCAGGAGCAGGCAATATCAATACCGCAATTTTAAAACTGCAACATTGAGACTGCAAATGCGTTGCAAATCTTAAAGACTAAGATGGATACTCGTAGCATAATGGTAGGCATGTTCCTCGTTGTCTTATCCCTATACCAGAACACTGCGGATACTGCTGATAATGGCATTTAAAAGGGCAAGATGGTGGCCAATACCGACGGACCCTGCACAAGGTCATATCACCTAAAAAATGTTGTTGAGGCAGTTTTGCGGTACTATATTAAGATCTTGAAGAGGTTTTTAGAAAAAAAATGTGTGGTTAATGGGTGCCAATTATCTTATCGAAAAACCTTTCATCGAATTTCATTTCATCTAACGCTAGTTTCTGCACAAACCATAATGTTTTCAGGGTATTTAAAACATCTAACCTAACCAAACCTATGTAAGATACCCTGACAACATTATGGTTTCAGCAGAAAGCAGCGTTCGATGAAATGAAATTCGATAAAGTGAAATTCGATAATATGATGAGTTACGGCTGTTAATGTTTATAAAATTTGTGATATATTCAATAGTTCATCCTTTCACCATTGTTCAAAGTACAAGCCTCTTAGGATCGTATTAATAATCTGATCTCGACTGTAAAGGCCGTATCAAGATGCGTCAAAAAAGACAGTATTCTATAGCTTGACAACTTTGACGTATCTTGTGACAGAGGGCGTCTTAGACATGTTGTGTTAATTAATGCCACGGTTAATGATATCATCATCTAAAATAAATATTATTAGTGTAAAATATACACATTTTTTAAATTGTTCTGATCATTGCCTTGTGCTACTAGATTTACAGACTATTTCAGGCCATTTTACTACGCTAGTATATGCTTGGGGCTAAGCAGCTACTTGTCCTCTTGTGTAATGTATATCATAATCTTCTTTCTTATTCTTCTTATCCTTCTTCTAAGTAAGACATCATTGCAGAAAGCAAAAGCTTCAATGAGCTTAAAACTTAATCCGCGATCATAGTAGGGAATCCAAATTGACCAAACATTGAATGCGCGATTCCGTAGCCCTCAATTGCTCTATACACGGATAAAAAAGTGGTTTTGTCCAGACCCAGCGTAAGCTTTTTCCACTTTTCGACAACTTGCCGGTTTACTGAACGTTTTAATCATTCTGGTTCCTGGTAAAAATATACTGCAGTATTTGGGAAGTATCACATGAACGACATTTATGAGTGATAAATTCACTACACAAGTTAAAATGTATAAATTAATGATTTTGTATTTTATGAGGTGGAATATAATATGGTGACAGCGTCAGATTTGATTTGACACAATAATATCCCTATAACAAAAAACAAACAAACCAACTACACGAAATATACTTTGATGTCATAATTGTTTGTCTTTCATAGAACACGTAACGATTACAAGTGGTTTTTAATAGACAAGTCTTTACTTAAAACTGATAACGTGATAGTTGTTAGAAACTGTCAATCATATGTCACGATTGACAATTGTGATAATTTACACTATCAGCTTTGTATATTAATATTATTATCTTTGGAAAAGGCAAAGTTTATTCTCGTAAACTTAATTTTATTTTGATCTATGAACTAAATTCAACTGTTTAAATTTGATGTGAGAGATGAATTTGAAATCATATCCAACATTGTTATTAGGGAGAATACCAACGATTTCCGATTAACAGCATAAATGTCTGGCGCAAGTCCAACAAATAAGACGCATTCTGACGTAGTTGGTTAGTTATTGTTATTATATGCGATTATTTGTATGATATTTTTAACAGCGCAATAAATGAGAGTTATAGACTCATCAGCAGCGGGATCATTTTTGAAAAGCGGCAATCAGTCTAAGTTATAAATAACTTTGCAAAATTAAAAGATGTTTCATTGATGTGTTTTAACGTTACACGAAATAACGTTAAAGTTAGCTTTGTGCATTTTGACACAGACACTGTATTATTTCCGTAGAGGTTAAAACCTGCCGAGAGTGCCAAATTCTATTCAGTGAAGAAGATAGAGTTAGTATGATAGGAGATTTGAATATCATTTGTATTTTCAATTACCTGGAAACTAACATACATAGATAGCATCACGCCTTCATTCCCAGAGTGGGTAGGCAGAGCTATAGAAGTACCAAGAACTCTAAAAACATTTGTTGGTAAATCTATAACCACATTTTGCACAATCAGGCCAAGGTGTTTTCCAGTGTACATACATACATACATAGCATCACGCCTTCATTCCCAGAATGAGGTAGGCAGAGCTACAAAAATACCAACAACTCTAAAAAGACTTGTTGATAATTCTGTAACCATATTTTGCACAAGTAGGCTAAGATGTTATGGGAACTAACAAGTTATGACAAATACGGCAGTAGATAAGACAACACATTTATAAAAAGGACAGCAACCAATTGTTGGAGCACTATAGTACAGATCTAGTGAAAAACTCATCGTTTTTGGTCGGAAAAGGTCATATCAATCTTGCTCACTCTGGTTTAATATCCATTCATAAGCTTATTGAGGGCGTAAAATTTGCGTTTTGTATGTGCACTAGATCCGTATGCTTTATTATCAGTTTCTTAATAATTATTGTCTAAAGAACATTATACTTATCAAATTCTTACCTTGGTACTTCCTTAGCAGGACTGGATTGTGTCTCTTGGTGACTGTACGACGCCATTTTTAACACTTGACAGTACTATCACTCATTGTGTTATAACTTTTAATGTCATATTTGGTCACTCACTTTAGTATTGTTGTTGGCTGAAGTAACAGTAATAAATTAAATATTTAGTATATTTTCGTGAATGGTACAGGTTCTTATTGAATTTCACTCAATCTTGGTTATTTTTTCATATTCATTATTAAGTCGTGTTACTTGCATAATAGGGAATATGCATGAAGAACAGAATTGAGTTTCATCCATAAGATTTAGGAGAAGACGTAATAAAAAGCATATAAAACGCCATACACTAAGTATTGACTCGTATGTTAAGATTATTTTAAGGTTTAGATTGTTTTTTTCAACATCCTCATTTTATTTAAGTAATATTTTAATTGATTGATATTGGCTTTGGTATAGTAATTTCTGAAACAAATGTAAATTTCTTTATAAGGTCCATATATTTTAAACATAGAACAACAGCTGTGACGTCATTCCTATCATCGATTTTGTATGGAGTGTTTTCGCAGGGGCTCTGAACCTATGACTCTTTAAAGCTTCATATATTACGAAAAAATAACACGATAATTTGTTTCGCGTACACAGTCATTCTCCTTTTTCATAGAACTTTCCAGAGAGCGTAGGAAGAGGAAGAAAAAATATGCATGTTCCCTATAATGGTTACGAATAAGATAATGTCAGTGTACAAGTAACTAATACAGTATTGATATTTTTCTTATTATATTGATATTTTTCTATTACGAGTAAAATAGTTTTGACAAAAGAAAATTTAGAGGCTTATTTTACCTTCACTAATTCAATTGTACAATTGGGAAGAACTACTATTATTATTACCGTTCGTCTCTATCTTAACGGTTTCAAAACTATAAACAAAGATTATTACTTCCTATGCCTGCGTTTTAAGGCACTTACACATAAAGGTATTTCAGAAATTTATGCCTCTAGCACATGGTGTAAAGGCTTTCGCTTTACGATGTTATCCGCCATTGTTTAACTTAGTAATAGCGTACTTTAATTGGAGATTTAAGTTAGAGCTGTAAACGATACTGCCTCTGCAGGCTTCTATTAATTTTGGTTTATTGTTTGCCTTAATAATAAAAAAAAACAGTTATTAGCATAAGAAGAAATGTGTTTAGTATTGAAACAACTGGTTTTTCAAAAAGATTTGTCATTCAGTACCAACACATTATAAACTGGTCTGAAATATTAAACTATCTGTTTTATTTTGACAAACATGTAGAGGATATTTAACCTTTTAATTATGGTTGTTAATAAATAAACATTTTCACTTTTACTACTTTTCATATTAAAATCAGGAAAGCAAATGTAAATTTTATTTGAAATATTATACGTGTGATTTTTCTCATTAAAATCAGTAAGTACAAGATAAGAGCCAACGTTAAGGAAATATATTATTTTATTACGACAAACTTCCTAGTTTCAAGATTTTTCTACGCCGCTGTCCCACGAGAGTTTCATAATGTAGTCACTAAGGGAGTAAATGAAACTTGTTTCACGAAGACGTTAAAAATTTACGAGTTGCCTTTTATTGTTGCCAGTAATTAAACATGTTCGCTAAGCAGTGAATAAATTAAAAAGTTTTACAGTTAAAAATATTGTTCCAAGAGAAGCGTTGGGTAATTTATTTATTAGACGTCCTCATTATGTTTGCAAAAAGTTAATGGAAATAGGAGGGAAATAAGAGGTGTTTCTCAAGGCACTATCTTAGGCCCGTTACTTTTTTTTGCGTCGTGTAGTAAATAAAATGCTTTCATCAAGTAATACGCGTGCAAGAGAATTAGTAAGTCTTTTTAAGATTAAAACAAACAAAATGAATGATTGCATAGGTAGATGATTAGTTTTTTTATAGTAATGTTTTTTGTCTATATGGTATTGCTTCTTTCAGTTAACGAGTAAGCCACTTCTTGTCCTAGAAACTTAAAGGGCAAAAGCTAACCTCACATAACGCTAAAAAACAACAGATTGTACTGACTTAAAAGGTGACCAGGTCACCGTTAATAATATTGATTAAGAACATCCTCCCGGAAATTTCCGGGACCCCTTTTGGTGAGTTTACGGAGATTATCATCTGAGTAACGTAGACAAATCTGGAGTGACCCACTCGTTAGCTGGGCTTATTGTAGTGAATATATTAAAAAACAGTAAGGGAATAATATTTTAAGGAGTAATAAAAATTAAACTACATAGTACGATACGTAGAGATAGATTTATTAACTGTTTTCCGTTAATATTTAGATACAATAGTTATTAAGGTTTAGATTTGTCTTTTTTTTTCCTAGCGTTTAGTCGTTTTTGGTATATTGTGACAATGATTTTTGATTTCGTAAACTACTTGATGTAGGTAGGCAGGAAAATGTGTCTTAATAAAATGATTGTTAATAAAGTATTCAAAATATACAAAAACCATAACTAATTGCTGTGCTTAAATTTTATTGTAACATTTGCAACTGAGCTAAGATCTAAGATGTTTCACCTTGTGTTAATTATATGACCCGTTTACCAACGTGTCAAACAAAACCGACACTAGCGACGAATCCACACAAAACAAATGAAACTATACAACCTTTTGCAAAAGATCCTACTGTTTCTTATCTGTGGACCTCGAGACGGGTCAGAAGAGTCAATGGGGTGAATCCTAATGAGCCCTGCTTATCATTCGCAATGACAACCAACTTTGTCTGAGAAGCCCCAACTTTAATTAATTTATGAATTAAAGGACGCCTATCAAAATTTTAGTTGAACCAATCTGTTACGAACTCCCTTATTAAGTTTCTGTTGTTGATGTCTATTGAATTAATTTTGTCCATTAATTTTACGATGTTAATATAAAGGATGACGTACAAAATAAACTTCGACTCGTGCTGAGGAATTAAAAGGCGTCTATAGAACGATGCTTAACTTTCACAGAAAAGCAAATACAGACATAATTATTTGTCGTACGTTCCTTAATCAAAATAAATAAAAAAGATTGAAAAGATACTTAGAAAAAGCAATGTTGGTTTTTGTGTGCAATTTGCGATTGCAATTAAGTCAAGGTTTACGGGATCTATTAAAATATATAATATTTAATTATGTTAACCTTTATGAATAAGTAATGTTAACATTTAACTTTTTTATAAAAAATAAACTCAAACATAAATAAACCCTAACAAAAAACCATTAATGAAACTTCTTACTCAAACCTTAGAAAACAAAAAACGAAATGTTTATTAATGGAAATGCTGTTATAAAAAAACCCGATAAACCTTAACGTACGTGTCTTTATTGCGGGCCAATTCAGGGAATGAAAACCTTCTGTATCAGGGGGACTAGAATCGTGGGGTTTTATTATTATTGCACTTTATAAAACAACCCCGTCCGTTTATGACTTATACATTTCATTAGCGTATGTTACGATTGCCTTAGCTATTGTTTCAACACTGTTGAACCATTTGCTTGTAACATGAAAATTCTAGAAGGTAAATTTTTAGGAGCCCTAATTTTCGATTTATTATTTTAAGTACAGGCAACGATCTGAGAACTATTGCACATTAGCTTTCCGAAGACAATAATCTTAAGACAGTAATACTGAAAACTAAGATGGGATTCCTCTATGCTTTTGTACCCCACACTGGAACACAACAATGTCATGACTGTTGCTTGTTTACTAATAGGATGAGATGGTTAGCGATCCGGACGGATGTTAAATAATTAGCAGTAATAGTCGCAATCGTCAGTATTCACCATTTTGATGAAGTAATTATTAAATTATTTGACGAAACTCCTAGATATTGTTTGTTGGAACGATTCTTTTCAGAAGTAAATCCTACAGATTTTTTCGTCATGTTCTGAAGCTCACACAATACACGAGTGAGCTCCATGGACATTTGAAATGCGTTGCAAACCATGAGAATTGAATTGGAATGCTTTTATACCTAGTCACTTCACCAGCCGCTAGATGACAACAATTGCATTACACATAACGATTCTAATGTTGGTCGTCGTCAGGACAAATGTTGGCAGAATTTCAACAAACTGATGACTAAGTTAATACACGCAATTAAATATTAATTATGCTCTGATAGAAAAATAATTACAATGGCAAATCGGATAATTATTTGAAAAATAAAAACCCCGATATAATGGCAACCTCTTCTTTCACAGCTGATATCTCTTAGACGGCCCAATCAAAACTCATAAAACCTAGTTAGGAACCATACCGAGCTTTCTTACAGCAAAAAAAATAATCTAAATCAGTCCAGCCGTTTACGAGTCAGGATGTTACACAAAAGATCTCATGGTCAAAGTATACCTGAAAGGACCCCACAAACAAGGAGTTGCTATGACTCACAGATAAATACTTTAAACTTATTACACTCCCTTATTTTGTTGGAGGTCAAAAATTATTAAACTGTTAGTGAACCTCAAAGGTGATTACAGTTTAAAAGCCTGTTACCGTGTTAATATAATAAAAAGGTCAGCTTACGACTAAATTACAATAAAAACGAGATTTATTTATGCAAGTTTAAATGATTAACAAGAACTAAAACCGATTAAATGGATTAATTACTTTGGTAGGAATGCACTAAGTACCTGAAATTACGCTTGCCAGTTAGTAGCAATCGAAAAGGGAAGTGCATTTGTTTTTTTTTATTTCATTATTCCTATTGAAAATATTTTTTAAGTTGAAGTTTCTGATCGCAAAGGTGTTGCTAGATCTTATTTACCGACGACAAAAACATGAGGTTCTCAATTAATGTGTATTGTTTTTTTGTGCAAGTTGATTTCCTGGCCACCGATTTTGATGAATTCGAAGAGTTACATCAAGATTTGGCCATGGAAAACTTTAAAGTCAATGCAATTACTTAATAAGTTGAAATCGGTTTATTGTCTTTTGGATTTTATCTATTGACATTAAAAATAATAATGGAGCCAATACAGTAGGGCTAGACAAGTTGCAGTCGACAATGGAATTGACGTAAGCCACTGAGTTTGCCAAGTGACTATTTTTCAGTCAAACATAATCGCTAACGATTGTCGAATGCAACTTTTCTAGCCCCAAGTAGATTAAACGGTTTTGTATTTTGGATGATGGTGTCGACTACGCATCAACAACTTATCGCGACTAAAAAAACACCCATTTCATAGAACCTATCATCATCATACTTCACAGAATTTTCATTTCATAGACAGGCTTTTTAGGCGCAGCAGTTTAGAATGTTAAAAAAATTGTTTTTTCAATTTTATTGTACCACTTTGTTGGCGTGACTAATATACATATTCATGCCAAAATACAGCTTTCTAGTGCTAAGAGTCTCTGCGCTAGGCTGCGGACGGACGGACGGACGGACATGGCGAAACTATAAGGGTTCCTAGTTTGACTACGGAACCCCTTAAAAGCAACTATTGGGCAAAGACGTAAAGCAAAGTCTATCAAAACAAAATGGTTTAGAAAATAGGTAGTTGACTTCTCGTACTTTTCTACCAAAGCAGGAATAAAAACTAGAAGCAAGAATCCCACCTATTTCAGTTTTGCATTTATTTTCATCCATTGCAAGGTTTACTGGAATACAACGGTATTCTCGAAACTTCAGCACTTAAGGTAATTGTGCTACGAAAAAATACTTTTACGGTTGGAACTGGCTAATAAAATCGAACTGCGGTTGCTAAGTTATGTTTGTACACGGATCGGATTTATTTGCAAGTTTTCTTACCTTTTCGATGAAAAGTTTAATTGTACAAATTACATTACGTTTTATAACTACACGCGTGAATTACTGAATTGATGGTGCATACATTTTAGTTGCTATAGAGAATATAGATAGGTGTTCAGGGATGTCTTTTACTATTACCCTACAAAGGCGTAACTTAAGTGAATTTTCTTCGACGTGTCATTAATGGTAATCCATAATATTATCGTATTTAATTTTATCGATTGTATCACTTCATCGAATTTCATAACATCGATCATTATTATCTACTGAAACCATGATGTTTTTCGGACTACCAAAAAAATCTGCTCGTGCGGCGAGAATTGCCTTTTGATGAAATGAAAATTTTGCGTGATGATACGTTCGTGGAAAGGTGTTTCGATAACATAATAGGTTCCCGTTATTATTAAATAAAGACGATCGTTAGCAACTAGTGTGTGGTAGGTACTGTGTATACCTATGTCATAGATAACAAATCATTTACCACATCCCATGAAAATGTGTCAAATATTAACAATTTATGAATTTTCTGGTTTTGGTACAATCTTACCCTTAATTTTGTGCCTAGAACGTCCTTTCTGGTTTCGATGCAAATATATTAATAAAATTAAAGTTGTTGCTATTTATGACATGTTTTCAACCATCAATTTGTTGCCATGAATAATGCAATGAACTTGTTAACAGAATAAGGAAACATGCGAATATATGAATTATCAGTCGAAAAACTTCCACTAATTCCTCAGTGTGTGAAAATCTTAGCTGGAAAAATATGCCGACGGTCCAAATATTTTATTAACTGCTACGCATTCTTCAATTGATTTCAAACCAATTTACAATGTCAAAACCCACTTTTTAATCTTAGGTTATTTTTAAACGAAATCCTAAACAGTGCTACCAACCTCCGACAAATCATTCACAAAATTATACTAGCCACTATCACGATAACACAGTCGCGTCGGCGCGGGGCGCACGTCAGTCGCCGAGCGCGGTCGGCGTGCCACTGAATACTGAACTTCAGTTTATCTGTCGCATCTCGAACCGTACAGCTTCTATGGCGCTCTGCGTGCCTGGTAGCTGTGAAGAAATGTTGGTTAGTTTTTAACGAATGTGGCGTAAACTGGAGGTTGAGTGTTACAAAAAAATGGGTTTCTTGACATTTTATAAATACGAAATTAAATAGAAGAACAATACTTAGTTATTACTAAATATTATGGAGCAATCAAAAATGAGTGAGGATCAAAATTATTTCTGCATTACTTTCGTATTTCGTATTATTTATATCCAATATGTAGCTACCAAGTAAGTACGGAAAAGTCAAAAAATATCACATCGATAATATTATTATTGTCTAACCTGAGGCTCTCTTCTACGCGGGGTTACTCTGATTGCAATTGACATATTTTCTTATTATTTACATTATGATAGTCCTTATTTACTCAACAGTAATCAGAATTTCAGTTTCGTTTTTGTATCTTAAAGCAAACTTCTATTGCATTCTGTGAACCTGGTAGCTCTGAAGAAACGTTGGCTGGTTTTTAAATGGACTGATTTTAGATGTACAAAATGGATATCGAGACTTTAAATTTTAGAGGCTAACAAGAATAAAATGATAGCTCGTTGCAGAATGATCGAATTAAGTCCATGGTTTTAATGTGATGTGCAATGTAATAACTATAAGAAAATGACGGAAAAATCACGTATCTACAATGTTGTAAAGAATTATTTTAGAAGGTTTCTTTCAATACTGAGATTCAATTTATCTATCGTATCTCAAACGCGTTAAGCTTCTATGGTATTCTGTGAGCCTGGTAGATATGGAAAAATGTTGGCTTATTTTTATCGAATGTGTCGTAAAATACTTGAGAGAAGTATCAAGAGAACAAACAATATACTGCCGCACTCAGAGTCAGTTAAAAATGATGAATTAAGTCGTTCCTTAGCGACTTCAGAAAGAGGAGATTTGTGTTTGATAGGGTGTACATTCGAGATATTCCCATATCCACCAAATCTGATGAGGGAATCCGTGAGGAACTGTGAGAACCTCTTAAATATTATTGGCATACATCTAGCGTTATTGGTATTTTCAGTAACAAATCTAGCATTTACATGCAGAAAGTATCATTTGGTGAAGTGCAACTGATGATAAAGATCACTGATGGCCACTGAAACTCCTCATTAGTACCCATTTTAAGGGTGGCGGTAAGATATCTCGATTTAGATAGTTGAGCAACTATGACGAAGCATATTTGAATGGTTTAAATATAATTCTGCAATATGACTGACCCACGGCATTGCCTGCGGTGAGCGTCAAAATATCCTGTGGTTCTTATTCATTGAGAAGTGGGAGTTCAGTGGGATTAAGATCACTAAAAAGTATAAAATAACATGTTTTAAAAACAAAAAACCACCTTCAGAAATCCAAAAAAATGTATTTGAAATGATGTTTTTTTTTTGTAACAAACATTTTTAAAAAAATAACGGGGAATTTGTCTATTAAATTATCTCTGATGAACATAACGATAAGATATTGAATTCTGAAGAAGTAAAATAAATACTGCGTTATTAATTCTAGGAGATAGTATATACATCGACATTCGTTTTTGAACATCAGATATTAAATAACCAAGTATTTCCCATTTCATTTAAATTTCTTAGTGAACTTAGATACCGTTTAACCTTATTACTCAGCTTAATCAAATTTATTTAATTTTATGTTAAGGAGAAGGCACACGAGCACTCAGGCCACCTGATGGTAAGTGGAATCTGAGACCCATACACATTTGAATTCTTAATACTATAATTCTAAGACCTCAAATGCGTTGCCAACCCTGAGGACTAAGATGGAATGCCTCTATGCTAGTTATACGTAAAAATAATTACACATACGTTATTTTCCCTGTATTTGTAATATAAAGTTAAAAGTAAATTATGCATCAAAAGCATTATCTTTCCACCCGAGAGAGAAATTAAAGGCGTGAACTTATTATATATGTAGAAAAATCTTAAATTACGTGTTTCGGTACGCCTTATTAGTTTTTACGGACTTGAACATATTGTGTTCGACATGACACCTTAATGTCAACGATACGATAGCTTTTATTTACTTAACATTAATGGCGGTCGAGACAAAACAGATAACAAAGTCTAAGGCAATCTTAGTCCTTGGAGTTGGCAACGCATTTGCAGTCTTAGGATTGCAGTCTTGTGAATGCGAATGTCTATGGGTCACAGTTCCCACTTAACATCAGGTGGCCTGTGTGCTCGTTTGGCTTCTCAATACCATAAAAATATGTTTTACGCAATTAAAAGATTGCCTGATGGAAAGTTTAAAGCAAGTATGATCAATCTTGAAAAAAGTTACTGTTAAACTGTATTGTTGGGACATGCTTTTGTAATGTTGCCGACTATACTTTATTGCAAAGTCATTTACTGTTCATCAAGAACAACCTAATGAGTCCAAACACGGTGGGTCTATGTTAAGTATAGCGGAGATCCTGTCACCTTCCGACTCCAACATCAGATCAGCTCGATGACGCCATATTATTGTATTGTCATCGAAGCTACGTAGGTATCCCAAATGTTACCTCAATCGGTCCCCGGGAAGTGGTTCAAATCTTTCTTGCAAGATTTGACCCAAAAATATTTAAAAGCTTGTAAAATCTTAACGTGAATAAGACTAACGTTTGTATGAGTAAATCTTTATACTATGTTAAAATGAAAACGAGAAAAGGTTATAATAATGATATCATTTGTGTAATGATGTGGGTTACGTTCGTAAGTATCATGATCATTAACTTAATCCCCTCTAACATTTCCTACGTCGTTATAGAATAAGCATCTCCGCATTTTCCTACATATTGTTACCCTAGCATAATAACATTAAATACATACTAGCATAACAAAACTTTGAACTAGGCAACGGAGCAAGTAATTTTATGTTTCTGCTTAAAGTTGAGAATGCAGTTTTAATACTGAGATAATTTATTCAATTTAAATTATGATTGGTTATAGGATACATACATACATACATAAATCACGCCTGTTTCCCAGAGGGGTAGGCAGAGACCACTTCTTTCCACCTGCTACGATCCTGTTATAGGATAGTGTTTGACTAAAATAATTTTAAAATAACTCATAACTCGGCTGGCGTAACCATTCGCGCTTTTTAGAGTTCCGTACTTAAAAAGGAAAAAACCGGGCAAGGACATGTCGGGCCATGCTCAGTGTAGGGTTCCGAAGCCGTTAAGTATTAGAGAACTACAAACATAAAAATCAACAAGTAATTACAAATTTTCTATTTAAAGTCAATTGGTGCCGTCTTAGATGATTTTAGTAGGTACAAACACTTAAATCGCATGTATCTCAAGAACTAATGATGTCTACTTAGTCGTCATAGTTTTCTTTAAAAACTCGTTATATGCTCTATCATTTAAGATTTGTGTCAGATTTTTATATTTGTAGTTTTGGCTGTAGGTGGGGGACACTTGACTCTAACAAAAATTAGCGCTGTAAAGCTCAATATTTTATAAACGTATCCCTTAATCTAAAAACTGTTGTCACAATCCCGAAATATTTTTGAAAGACCTCTCCAAAAACACCCCACACTATAGGGAAGACGAGAAAAAAAATACATCCACACGATATGTGTAGGGGAGGTACCCAAAAAAGGACGAACGGACTGATATGGCAAAACTATAGGGGTTCCTAGTTTGCCTAAGGAACCCTAAAAAACGGATCCCTTATAGGATCACTCGCGTGTCTATCCGTTCGTCCGTTTCTCACAGTCAATTTGCTTCTAAACTACAAGCCCGATTGAGTTTAAATTTGGTACAAATATGCAATTCGGTGAACAAAAGACGAACGTATAACCTTTAATCATGGAGGCCACTTGAGGATGAAAAAGTGTTGCAAACTATAATCAATCAAATAAAAGGGCTTGTTGTGAGGAATACCTTTTTAAACTATAAAATAAAAAGTTTTGAAGTTACTTAACAAAATAGGTGAAAATTTACCCTACCTCATCTCCTACCGTTAGTAGGCCAACAATTTTGAAACCTTAACCTTACCCAACCTCTACCTTGGGTAAATGGGTCATACACACTCTTAAAAATAAAAGTTGTCTCTCCTGTGGTCAATAGTTAAAAGCTTGTGTGCATTTAAATAATGTTTTTATATGATAGGTCTAAAGCAGTCCTGACGGCGTTTTTACGGGGATGGGCTTAGCCAGAAAATTAGGCCTTAAAAACGTTAACTTTCGGTGTGTCCACAGGAAAGACGGTAACCTAAATCTGTGTTTGACCCAAATAACTGTCAAATACATACAAACCTTTATCTCCATTAAGGATCGATCAATCATGATCAGTAAAGAAATAAAGAAATAAACAATAATAACAATAAAAGTCAACACAGCATACTTACATTAAATAAATACAATATTATTTATATATCAAGTTCAATATACTCACTGACAGAGTAAAGCGGATTATCGAACAAAAGATTTCTCAGCCGGCGCCTACACGTTTTCTTCAAAGAAACATTGGATTTTTGATCACCCACATTCATACTATCTCCCGAGTGTTTGCCGGGTTAGAATAGAGCCACGCCATGTCTTCCCGTGGATGTCGTAAGAGGCGACTAAGCGAAAAAGGGCTTGTAGTACTGTTAGGTGATGGGCTTGCAACCTGTCACTAGTACAATAGTAAACTTTTTGGCCTGATTGTGCAAAATATGGTTATAGAATTATAAACAAGTCTTTTTAGATTTGTTGAAATTTCTGTAGCTCTGCCTACCTCACTCTGGGAATGAAGGCGTGATGTTATGTATGTATACTTACATACTACAAATGTTAAACTCATTACCCTTCATTATGGCTTCACGTAGGGTAAAAGACAATAGACTCTTCGTCGTGAAGAATAGGAGTCAAATCACAAAGTTCAAAGAGCCCTCTCCACTTTTTCAAGTCAAAGACAATAGAACTAATTTTCCAACTTAGACGCCGATTTCAGGCTGTAGTTATCTAAGTGTGATGGAAGCTAAGCTTAAATATTGTAATTAATGTTATTGACTGCTTATTACAAGATTCACTGGTATTTAATTTCCAATTTTGACTTTATTTAAGATTATACTCATATTAAAATTAATAATAATATCACGGGACAATATCACACAAATTGTCCTAGACCCAAAATAAGCTCTAGGCTTGTACTATGGGTGACATCGATAAACGTACTTATATAGAGAAATAAATACTTAAATACATAGAAATATCCAAGACTCAGAAACAAAAGACATCTGCATTTTGGATAAGATCTAATGATCCACCTTATTGTACATGATGTTTAGCAAAATAAACAATTCATTCATTCATGAAAAGTTTACCCGAAAACTTGTTAAGGTGATGAAATTAGCCATACATTTATATGGCAAAATTAGTCATAAAACTGTCAAAAGTTAACATTTCTTAATTTTCCTTAACGCTTACACTTTATTTTGAAAATGCTCAGGTACTAATTCCTACAAAACGGATTTTTATGGCTTTTGCAGTGTGTGAGTGTGTGTGTGTATGTGTTACTTTTTCAAACTGCAACGGCTGGACGGATTTGGATGAAATTTGAATTGGCTATAGCTCGATTAACATATAGGTTACTCCCCATCCCGGAGATTTAAAAAGTTATCTAGAGTATAACAATAATCGAAATCTTCGCGGACGATTTCGCGGACAGAAGCTAGTCTATTATAAAGTCTTGGTCGAAAAGTCAGATACCTTACTTGGACAAAACAATTCAGTCACTAATTAAAGGGAAAATGGAGACCTCCCGGTGTCGGCCTCATTTAGAACCCTTTATCGTCTTTCGCTTTCATTTTCTTTGGAAAAAGGCCTTTGAACTGTTCGAGAAGAGATTTGTGGGTTAATTAGGATAATTCGGAATTTAACCAGATTCTTTAATAGACTTAGATCTAGGATATGATTTTTATAAAAATACAATGAAAGATCGAAAATACGTTACATAGTCAACGAAAATAGGTTTTCTTAATTTGTATATCACAGTGATCGGTTATTGGGATTCTCCCTCGCGGGGTATCAAGTAGGAAAGTTAATATAGATACGACAGCTTCCCGCAATACCGAACAAATCGTTAAAAATAAAACAATTTGAATACAATGTATTTATAAAATACATGACAGTCAATTAACAACATTGGTTATATTATTAATATAAATGCATAATATATTCGGTAATTACCAAGGTTAATGCTTACTAATACACAATAAATCATTTTTGTGTCGGTTTGTCCCGCCATCGCAACCGTGTTTCACAACCAGGGGGGTTATTATGACATAACTATGCATTTTTGTTTACGCTCAGGGAAAGGGACAGAGCTATATAACTTCCATAGCTAGGTCATAAAACCTCCCCTTTGTTGTCTATAAAGATTTCTTAGTCTCAAATGGCAACCAGTTATGATAGAAAAGTAATTGACTCTTTGATAGCGAATATATTTATCCATGCAATAACCAGTAGTAACCGTAAATTAGCGAATAGACACGCGTACCTACTCACCGAACTTTTATTCAAACGGTACAAAATGTACCGCTTTGATGGCAGCAAATGAGCTGTCAGTGTGAACCATTGGGATCGATTTAGACAAAAGAACGGCGAGTAGGTACGGCGTGTCTATCAGCTACTTAGATGTTTTAAAAAGTAAAAAAATAAACACATTGTATTTTTTTACCTTTTCTAACAACATAAAGCCCGGATTCCCGGGGCGTATCCATACTAACAAAATGATTGAGGTCGTTCAACCCGTGTCTAATCCAAATCACTGATCATTGAATCACGATAATCTTCAACAATTTATAAAACAAATAACAGATACAAGACACTAGGTACTTACCTATTTTGTTTTTCAGCTAAATCGAAATATATAAAATAGGGGGTTATTATGGCATAACTATGCAGTGGTGCTAGACAAGTTGCATTCGACAATCGTTAGCGATTATGTTCCGATTGAAAAATATATGGAATTGACGTAAGTGTCACGTTGCTATCTCGGTGGCTTACGTCAATTCCATACATTTGTCAATCGAAACATAATCGCTAACGATTGTCGAATGCAACTTGTCTAGCACCACAGTTCTGTTTATGCTCGGAGAAAAGAACAGAGCTATATAATTGCCATAAATCTGACCTTTACGCTTACCGTAAAATTAACTGCATATTTAGGTCATAATAACCCCCAGTACCGTGACTTAAAGACAACGCGTAGCCGAAACCGCTGGACTACTAGGGTTTATTCTAGTGGTGCACTAAGAAGGGATTTTTGGAACTTAATTCCCTAAGGAGTTAAAATAGGGGAGTAGCGGAACCTAATTCAACGCGAACGAAGTCGCGGGCGTCCTCTAGTTAAAAATATTTTATACTGAATTTAAGTGTGGTTATATTATAATTTTCAAAAATACAAATGGTGGATTTAGTGCTACCTCTTCCGTTAAATTTGGACTCATCTTAAAGAAAGCTTAATTTTGCTCAGGAAATTTTGTAAAAAAAATCTTTTTATTTTGAAAGTTTTGGACTTGTATGTAGTCTTTTGTGTAAAAAATCCTAGAAGTAATGTTACAAAATCAAATATAAAAAACTGCTCAATCATAGGTTAGTTTTCAAAATAATTGTACCAAAATTAGGACTACAATTAAGAAACGGTGAGTATCCTAAATTTGTCATACAATTATTTGGTTAAATTTCGTGACTCACATGTAAAAGTTACCGTGAGTTCTTAATTTTAGTCCTTAATTAGGACAATTATTTAGAAAACTACCGAGAAATCGTTACTTACAATAACGATTTCTCGAACCATAACAAAGTACGAGTACACAAAAGGAAAAGAAATGATGAAACCTAATAGAAAACAATACATTACAAAATAACATGTTCTCCGCCTCGACTCAAATCACCGACTAAAGCACTTGAATTTGAATCTAGATACGACTATTACTTATTGTCAAGTCAATTAGAATTTGTATGACTTTTATCATTGGCTTTGTTACGTCTGTTACCTGCCAATAAAACGTTATCAAATAGGAACTGAATTGGAAAGGCTAGGTATTGTATTTGTGATCAATGTCAAGTCAAATATGGACCTAATTCAAGATGTTTAATACGACTAATATTTGTGCGATAGCTTTTAAAAAGATCACCGGGTTTATACTTCTGTCTCAATTGCTCTAATGCGAGTTTAACCGACTTTACGCGAGTCAGAATAGTTCATTTAGGAGCAATGCAAACCGGTCATTTTCTATGGAAATTCTGAACTAAGTGATCCGATTTCATTGCTCTTGACTATGGATTCTTAACCCTTATATTGGCAAAAAACAGTGAATTCAAGCCCTATTTGATTTAGAACCAGCATAATAAAATACAAAAAGCGAACATTACGGTATGTCAAGTATATTGGGACACTATCAAATCAAGGGTAACCAAGGGATAAAAGTGATTCGAGATTATTTAGGCAGCTCGAACGCTAGCAATATAGTATTTTTTCCACTTAAGAAGATGAATCGGGAACCTGTATTCTGTGTTGTCTGTTGTGTGTTCGTTTTTGATGTAAGTAACTAAAAATTTACAGATTTTCTTGCCGATTTTCATGATACCAGGTCACGGAAAGTACCCTTTAGCTTTTGATTTCCTGGCTAGTGTTAAAATATGCAAAATAAACTGTTGTAAAAGGGATTGCAGATTTACGTAAGTGTCGGGTATTAATTTTACTAAAAAGACAGACGGATAGTGATTCTTTAAGGGTTCCTTTTTTTCTTTATGAGTTACGGAACCCTAAAAACGTATCAATTGAAGTCGCAAACAATAGATAATAGTAAATAATCATGAACAAGTTTCAAGTTGCATAAAAACTTTTTAATTACCAAGTTATGTCAAATCAATGACGATGCGTTGCCAAGACAGCCCCTAAATAAAGCTATTAGGCGCCCCCCCCCGCTTTAGTTTTTATCGCATGAATAAACAACTTCATTACGCCTTGTTATCTTTTTATTGATGGTTTTATTACGTCCTACGTCCTGTCATTTGTTTGAATTAACTCATTTAGAATTGAAAATTGATTCTGTTTTTTTTTGTCAAAAGCCACGTTCAAAGTTTCTCTATAGTGCTAAAAAACTCAAGTTTTTAAAGGACGTTTTAGTGTATGCTTTTTGATAAAAAAAATGTTAATCCGACCTCCGATGCATTGTCATAAAACATAAATTCTCCAAAAATACGGTCGCTTTTTTATACATTTTGGTACAAAAAACCTTACAAAAATTCACTCAAAATCTTAAAAAAATCATTACCAAATTAAATCAAGGCACGTCCCCTCTAAATTTAATTTACCAATAAAACGCTCCCCTCAAAAATATAAATATCAGCGATGCATTAAAGTGAGTTAAACTTATTTGAGTCCCAATATTTACTTGCTTGCTGACCCGAATAATTCTACCCTTAAACGTTCAGTGCCCAAAATCATTATTTGTATAAATATATGACGCCACGTGGAGTCATGGCACTCACGAATGCGTTAAAACATTCTAATACGGTGTAAACTGAAACGGTATTCTAATTTAAATCATAAACGTATTAGTATAAAACGTTTAAATTTTAACGTATTTAAGAAGCAACGTAACTTTCAATGCCCACTTTATAACATCTCAAACAAACTTGACACTATTTCGAGTTCTTAGCACTTTAGATTTAAGGATGTTAAGCCAGTGACACGATATAGTGTCTAAATTACATGCAAATTCTACTGTGTGGCAACGATTTTGGGGGTCGTGACCCCACCTTTGTATTGCTAGCGAGAAACAGTCAGAGTTCTTTAACTCGATTAAAGTAAGGTTTAATTTAGAATAACAGTGACGGATGAAGGTTGGTTTTGGTTGTAAGAGGGTGGACATAGGGCGCTTGTGTAGTATTTCGATACAGTTTTTGAACGAGAGAATTTTGATGTACGCTTCGCGTTAGAATGTACTGTCTACCAAGAAATGTGAGAATTTGAAAAAACAGCCTTTGGTTTTTATGGACGACATCTAACAACGAAATCCTAATTTTCAAAATTTAATCTTCGAAGTGTTGCAATATTATAGAGAACTTATACCTCCGCCATTTTAGAGGTCACTACTTTTGGTGGCACATGAGACCTTGACCTAATTTAACAAGCTTTTTATTAACTTGAAATGTTTGCATGTATGTATGAGTACGTTCGGGTAAAATCTTGCAAGGAAGGTTTGAACCACTTCCCGGGGACAGAGCTGAAATTTGGTTTATTTACGTAACTTCGATGGTAAAACAATTTCAAAGTCAAAGTGAAAGTCAAAATATTTATTGCATGTCACATTACACAAAACAACAGACGGAACAAATAAAGAGGTATACATGTGAGCGAGAGGACGACTTCACTGCATACAATTATATTGTTAATCAATTAAATTAAATTACTATCCATTTATTTCAAAATTCGTAAAATTATTTGATTATAAATTTAAAATTATCGGAGACTTAAACGTTTATATTTACACGATTTATATATGAACTTGTAGATATTAGATTTCATTGAAGAATTCGCGAAGATTATACAAATTTTTATTTAATAAGTATTTTTTAAGTTCTTTGACAAATAGCGCAAATTTACCTAAGTTCTTTATAGAGTTGGGTATATGGTTATATATTTTAATAACATGGCATCATCGAGCTGGTCTGAAGGAGTCGGATGGTGACAGGATCTCCGCTATACTTAACGTAGACCCACCGTGCTTGGACTCATTAGGTTAGTTTTGATAAGCAGTAAGTAATATTGCGAAAAAAGTACAGTAAGCAACAAAAGCTTGTCCATTACAATTAACATTTTGACGGAAACTTTTTTACATGTGAAGGAATAATTTTGGTGTGATCTTAAAATCCAGTAAATTTACTCACAAATCTTAACAGACGCAAGATTCGGAAACCTGTTTTTTATTTGACCACGTCGTCAGAAACATTTCAAAAAGAGCATTTTCATTTCGATTCCTCTCGAACAGTGTCGATATTGTTTCGCTTTTGATCAAAGAGCGAAAGAAAACTGTTCTTGTTGGAAATACCGGTTAATTTCACTCGTTTATTTGAACGCACCGCCTACCGTCACCGTTTCTCGTCTTTCCTAACTTAAATTCTTTACTTTCTCAGCTTCAAATCGAGCAGGGCTGAGATTCTACACGGTAAAAACGATATTGCCGACGTTTTTTTATGATAAGGAGAAGGCACACGAGTACTCAGACCAGCTGATGGTAAGTGGAATCTGAGACCCATAGACATTTTAAATCTTTATACTATACTCATAAGACCTCAAATGCGTTGCCAACCTGAGGACTAAGATGGAAATTTCTCTATGCTACTAATTTCACCGGTTGTCTTATCTTACACCGGAAAACAGTAATGCAAACACTGTTGGTTGGCGGGTGGCTAATGGATAAGATGGTGGTAGTGATCCGGGCGGACCCTGCACAGGGTCCTACCACCACTAAAATGTTTCGGTATTGTCAACGTTTTGATTTACTTGACAGTAATGGCGGCCGAATTAAGAGGATTGTGAAGTGATGCTTAAATTACGTAGCTGTCAAAAATAATCCATACAAATTTAGCTCTAGGTGATAACGTTTCTCACTGTCTAAATGTAATCCTGTCTTCGAATGTAAAACGTTATGGATTCCAATCCAGATTTTTGCCTGGCAGCACTGTTCATTTGTGTCAGATTACGCAAATGGCAGTTTCACCCACAGACTGGCCTAAGGCAGAGGGTCCACATAAAAACTTAAATTTTGATCATTCCATTTTTTAATCTTACACTGTCATGTTTATAAACAGTTAAAAATTGACTTGATAAATACTATGTGTGATCACAAATTGGATACACCTTACCAATCAAGATCGTGACGTCACTATATTAGAGATCAAACAATGTCAGATGATAAATTAAAAATAACTATTTAATACTAATTTTGTAAAATAATCTGATAACAGGAAACGTTCTCCAGTCCTTATAATCACCATACATTATAAAATAATGGGATAACCCAATTGCCCGTATAAGTTCACCTTTACAGTTATCCGATATAGCTACTCATCCGAACTAATTTGACGCATCTTTTAATGAGAGCCCCAATCTGATTACCAACTGTCGCAGTTTATTATCCTTATAAATCTTTATAGCAACTAGTAACAATATTACTACAGTAGCAAAGTTCATTTTGCCTTGTTCCACGTCACACATAGTTAGCGCTGTCAAGTCTCATCATATCGGCCAGTCCCTTGTTACTTAGTAGAGGGAAGGGCCAGAATGCCCAGAATTGGTATTGGGACGGAATAATGTGCCAATACGTGTCATTGGTATACTAAAATTCAACGTTTTCGTATGCTCAGATATGGAATAATGGTTCAATATGGAGACACCGGTATTTTGACGGTTAATAAACTGTTTTAGCGATCTGTTATGGCCGTTAAAGTATTATTTCCTAAAGTAATTTAATTACTACCTTTTGCGGTTTATTCCATGGTAAGTAAACAAATTCCTGTAATAAAAAGTAAATTGATTCTTGTCCAAAACATGGATGGTACCTTTGTACCTAATTAAAGGACTAAACCATGGCGAGAGATGGTCATAATCACGAATTAATAAAGAGTAACTACACTTTAAAGATTTCGGTTACGTTTCTTTAGGCACCATGCCAACATTGAATTTATAAATCATAAAACTGATGGCTGAACACACACACTAAACACTACACATACACACTTCACACAAACACACACACACACAACACAAAATACACTAAATTAAAATCAGTTCTACTCTTAAGCATTGAAATGGGTTCTTTAACAATCATCCACTTCTAAATCGAGTATCGTTATTGATGAAACAAAAGCACATCGTCTTTGTTCCAAAGTGTATATGGAAAAAATAATGACACTCTGGCCCTTAAAGGCCGAATAACCCGCATGCGTTTCGTGAAACATTGCATCGCTGCAATATCTCTTGGCGAAATAATGTTATAACAACTCGTCAATGGATTGCCGCAAGCACGCGGACACATGACCAATGAAACTGAGCCTTTAGCATCAAACAGCGATATCCTTATGGCCACCGGCCACTGGCTTCTAGCGCCTACGCCTGAATGCATTTACACCATAGAATAAGAACTAAAGGCATAGAACGAGCGATAAAATCAAAGTTAAAATACATTGGATCGTTTTTACTCTATAAACGTAGCAACATTTGTTTTACAACTTTAAAAAAATATGTAATTTATTTTTTTGGGTTTTTTTTTTAACAAACTAAACAGGATTTTCAATGTACTCCATCAAATAGTCTAGTTGACATCTACTGTCAGCCCACAAACTTCGTAGTTTTCGCAATACATTGCACGCTTGGAAAATCTAAATTCATTAATATTAAGTTAACAATAAGTTAATTCCAAAATAAATGTTGTTATGTTTGTGGTGTGGAAACGATCCCTCAATTTATTGCTCCTATTACAGGCCACACCCGGTATAACTGTTAGTTATGCACAGTCTTATTGGGATTCAGTGTGCCAAAAGAGACAGTTCTGTTAGCTAAAATGTCATGGTCGTACACTGTTGCTGTCGCACACTGTTGCATATTATAATCTAAGCCATGATGTCCAGTTGGTGTTGTTGGAGATTAGTTTAAACGAATCGACAACATCTTGGTGTGTACGGCTAGTTTTAGCAAGAACTACATATTATTTCCTGTTTTTTTTTACTTATTGAACATTCATATTGAGATTTTCGACACAGGTATGGATTTGACGCTTTCGTTTTGAGACTCCTTCTATGCCTTTAGTTCTTATTCTATGATTTACACCTTAAAACGACCAAAATTTTCTTGTATCGCACTCTTACGCATGGGCTATTGTGTAAGGGATCTTAAGCCTGCAAACCGCTAGTTGTATTGTTCTGTGTTTTTTTTACTTACTTGATAAAAGCTGGTGCAAGTTTTTGCTAAGCACAATGAGTAGGAGTTGGTGACCAGGTGTCTTTTTTCTTACCTGAAACGAACAAAACATATATTAGATTTTAAATATTTAAAAATTCATCATTCAATCCTTTTAGTGCATTAAAAACCCTATTATCATAGATGTATACCTAAAAAAAATCGCCAACACTGCCTTTTAACTTGTTAATAGTTCTAGAATTATATACTTTACTTTTTAAACCTTAGTGTCGATAATAATTCCAAAATAATTAATGACTACGTGATCACAAAATCTCTTAAAATAACTTAACTTAAATACGAATACATAAGACTGAGCAATGATTATTCCTTACGCTCCAAATGGTAATAAAATCTCAAAATGTGAGAAAATACTCCTCGTAACGCAGTGAATAAAGTTGCAGTAGTCTGGCGTACGCATGAAAGGTGGACATTAATTTATAATAATCAGTGATCGGAATTAGGTGAGCCAATATACGTACTCTTCGCAAGAGGATTTAAGTTAATCTAAAAGTTGTAGCTATTTCTAGTTACCTTTACATTTTAGATTAACATAAAACATCCCATGCTGTAGTAAAAACATGTAAGATTAATATAATGACTAACACCCGGATAAATATCGAACTCTCGGTATTCAAGAAAAATGAAAATTTCTGCCCGGTTGTAACCACTCTATATTATGTCCTCTTGTGAAGAGTACGTATTTTGGCTCTTCTAGACTAAGCTTATCACACTTGAACACAGCGCTATCTTATTTTTTTTTTTTTTGTTTTTTGGGTTTTTTAATTACCTATGGTGTCCCTAAGGATTTTACAACCAAACGAGCACACTTTTAATTTTTCTGATAAATATTGAAATAGATAAATAGATACTTACATTTTCTACATTTTACCTTAATTAAAGATACAAATTCCATTAATTTGTATTAAAATGTCGTTTTATTCTTATCTTTATGTAAACAATCGTTTAACAACCGCACTGAATTCCTTGACTGAAGCCAGAACAAGAGGGTTGGGCCAAGTGAACCGAGTATAATTTCAAATTGCCCGCAATATGGCAAATGTTCGTAGCATTTTTGGCACTCACTTTAATATAAAATTGCCTTTGTGAAGGGAATTGTTAATACGTAACTCGAGAGGTCACCATTTACAGCAGAATTATGAGTTTTAATTTCGCTCTTTGAAGTCTTACGAGTCTTGACTTGACACATTTCTTTTACACGGCGTGAATAATGAGGAGGAAAGGCGATTGGAGGGAATATGAGAGACGATAGGTTTTTTGGCCATAATATATTTTACACCATTACCAAACCCAAACACAATATTAATTTTAGACAAGTTTAGCATCGGCGTACGGTGTGTATAAGTAAATAACGCTGACGTACAGGACAAAAATGAACAAATGGAATCTTCAGAAAACATGAAAATATTTCAAAACGAAAACCTTAAACAAATACTAAGCAAATAAAAGCGATTGTCTCTTTCGAAATAAACAAAATTAACAACTGTCATAGACCATTGCCAAAAAAGCAAAAATTAAAAACACGCCTTGATTACTTTAAGGTCTCGAAAACTCTCAAAAACCCCAAAAATAAACCGCTTGTCCCAATTTCCACGCCGCTTTACAACGCGAAATAAGCCCGTCGAAGTGGCGGACATTTTGAAATTAAAACGCTAGGCTATTTGCACTCGAGGCGGGGACAAAAGGCAGCCTAGTGCGTAGCCTCCAGCTTTTACACCTCGGGCTATTCAGGAGATTCGTTCCAATGACGGCTGACATACAATTTGTAGCTAATTACTATGACTTGTACCTGCAAAAGTTATTTTTCTTCATTTAATTTAAGAGCCCTGGGTCTCTGTTCTGCGGCTTTATAAAGATATCGCGTTTGACATGTTTTAGAATCGTTTGTCACAGTCGCCATTATTGTAAATGACATAAGATCTATCAAAACGTTGACAATACGGAAACACTTCAAATACGATATCGTTATTACCGTGCAGAATCCCAGCCCTGTTCTTTAGTAATTTCAAATCTTCTGTTTTCTCTGCCAGCTCTTTCACCTCTCTATACGACACGACATGCTAATTCTCCTTAATTTCATCCATGTAGCTTCTCCTTGGTCTTCCTCTTCCTCTCTTTCCTTCAATCTTTTCCTCTATGTGTTTTTTAAAAGCATATTGTGCCGTAATAAACGGCCAATCATACCCCTTCTTCTGATCTCTACACTCTCAAGTCTGTCAGGCTGCCAAAATCTGTGAATAAAATGTGTGAAACCTTAAGATGCTATATGTGCTGCCACACCCACACAGGAATTAACAGGGATGACTTTATGTGCTTCCGCGTGAAGAACGTGATGTAGATAGTTCGCGCACGCCTTGGTGGCAGCTTCAAATTCAAATGATTGCTATATCCACAACATGTATTAAAAAAATTGATAGCCCAAAAATTATCTTTAAAGATCGTAGAGTTCTTCTTCTTTGACCATAAATATGCGACAAAGGTGTCAACTTTGAAATATGCAAACTATCGAAGACTTTTTCTATGTTTAGCAACAGTCAAGTAAAAGTTATCATATTAATATCCTAAAAACTATCACATAAGCGATATATCATATGATAAAGTCGCAATCTACATCTCAATAACATAATGCTAATCCCTTCAGTTGGCAAGACAACTATAAAGTTAGTTTAAACTTGAATCTTGAGTTATTGTCATAAAGCATTTATTTTTTTGACAACAGCCGTTACACGGCTGCTTGTCACTTGAAAGGTTATGCGACTGTTCTTATGTAACCTTTTAAGAGAGAACTGATAGTCTCTTAGCCAATACGATGAACAAACAGGCCAATATCGGCCGGTGGTCTGTAAGTTTGTATTGCCCCTAAGCCACCTGACTTACCGGCTGTCTTCCCTTCTCGCCGCAAACACAAAAGTGTGATCACTGTTGCTTAGCGGAAGAATAGCGCAAGCCTGAAGATTACAATGACATGGCCAATAGCAATGGTTAGGCAATTGGTAACCCGCCCTGGTTTAACGGCCGAACCCTAAATTCAAACCGCGGATAGATAAGGCTTACTTCGGGTTGAAATTTGTCATTTGCCCAAAATGTGTCAAATTTTAATCCGAAGTAAGGCTATCTGTCCGCGGTTTGAATTATAGGGTTCGGCCGTTAGAGATCCAGACAAATGCATAAGTTACAACTGTGATCTATACTCGTAAACTCAAACTTATCTTAACAAAATAGAGTATAAATTTCAATATTAGTCAGTTTTGCATAACTGACTACTTTTACTTTAGAAAAAAATTCTATGAGCAATCGGAAGTCAGAAGGTTCCTTTTCAAGACTAACGAGCAACCTTCACGGTAAATACCAACGATTTAGAAGATGCGCTGTCAATTCGAAATACGACGAACATAATTTTAATCCCCAATATTTTCTTTGTGTATTTTAAAAGTTTTCAAGAGAAACAAATAGCCTATTCTAAACTTAACTAATAATGCAAGGTGCAAAACATCCCCAAATATTTTATATCTTTCCCAGAGATAACTTAGAGCTTAGAACATACTCAAAAGCATTACATTTTTGTCCATATTCAAATAAAAATTCAGATTCAGATTCAAGTTTCATAACTCAATGTAACTTTACAGTATAAACTACATTGAGATCGTCAGAAATGAAAAAAAAAAAACAAAAAACAATTTAGAAGTTATCAAGATATTCCATAGAGAAATTTCACCTGTTTGAGAAGATTCTCATCGGCACTGCTTTAGCAATATTATAAACTAGTTTCCGCCCGCGACTTCGTACGCGTATAAATCAGTTCCCGAGGGAGTAGCGATATGAAAGGTAATATATGTGTTAATCCAAGGTATGAGCTGTTAGCACTCCAAATTTCACCTAAATCCGTCCAGCAGTTTTTTCGTGACAGAGTAACAAGCACCCATACTTACAAACTTTCGCGCTTATAATATTAGTAGAATGTAATCATCAGCATGTTACCTTTTTTAATCCTTGTTCCAATAATAATTGGTTTGGCTGCAGAATGTTATTTTTTTCCAAACATCCTTATCAGACGTCGTCATCTCAGTAACTCTCTTGTATTTCATATCACTCTTCACGCTTTTTATCCAACTTTCTTAGACGACACGCTAGCCTAGTTGGAAGTGACCCTGCCTTCGAAGCTAGGGGTCTTGGGTTCAAATCCCGGTAATGGCAGATATTTGTGTGATGAGCACGAGTATTTTGTTCCTGAGTCTTGGATGTTTTCTTTGTATTTAAGTATATATTTATCTATATAAGTAAGTTTATCGTTGTCTAGTACCCATGGTACAAGCCTAGAGCTTAGTTTGGGACTAGGTCAATTTGTGTGACATTGTCCTGTGATTATTTATTTTATTTATTATTTTCTTAGGTCTTCCCTTTCCACTACATAGCCTACATTCATTTTTAAAACTTATAGTGATCGGAATAGGTAGTGCAATTTCGGGTGAATGACCTCAAACATTATAAAGAATATGGATAAGACCCGGGATTCCGGGATTCGTATTTTTTCACAGAATATTTGCCTGACATGAAATTAATTGAAGTACCTATATGGGATAAAATAAGACTTTATGTCATTGTAATTACATCATTTATTTAAAAAAAAAATTTTTTTATTTATTTATTTATTAATCACAAAAATACAGTATCTAACTTATAAAAAAAATGTCCCGCAAAACCGCTTGCACGGTTTGACTGCGGAATCAATTAAAACATTACATATTTAGTTAATTAGGTGAAAGTACTTACCACTTAATAAGACAGTGATGAGAAATGTAGGTAGTAGGTACAATCATAAAAAAAAACAATAGTACAAAAAATATATAAATAAATAACTTTTTGAGCTTACTGTGAGGCAAGGTCAAACTAGGTCTAGGTAATGTCCCCTGATATTTATTTTAAAACCAAACATAAACTTTAAAACTTTTCAAAGTGTAAATCTGGGATTATAAGTTATATACTAAGCTTACGCACCGAAATCCCGTGAAATTGCACTTCCTATTCCGATCACTGCTTATAATGCAACATTAAAATATTAACTTTAAATTAAATCTTAACATTTGTACGCTTTTACAGTAAGATATATTGGCTTCTTATCTATCTTCTGAGCCATGTTTTTGCAAGCGAAATTATCTATTATGTTCTGTTCTTAAAAATATATCCACTTAATACTAAAAAAGCACTCATTTCCCAAATTGTACCCAAGAGTTTTTGTTAGAACTTTTCTCAAGATAACGTTATTTTCTTCAGGAAACAGCTGGACCACTTAATTGGTTAACCCGGACTCCGTTTAGTTAAGCAGAAAGTAGTTTTATTGGTAATTTGATTTATTTCACGGATCCTTATTGGGTTAGTATAGATCCAAGTAATAAATAGATTTCAAGATCACAAGTATTGAATTTTCGTTACCTTCATTATACAGGGTATTTTTTTATCAGTGCACAAATTTTAACATATGATTTTGTATCGTTAATATAATTATATTACGATAGTAAAACGAGTTCAAAAAAAAAGTTTTTTTTGTTGCACATTTTGCTCTCTTTTACCTTCTCGTGTGGACACAAAGTCACACTAGAAATGATGACATGGGTTGTCAAGCTGTGGGTATGCGATACACTGTATTGATATTCGAAATTTGAAATTTCATGTACAGCTTATCAGACAACAAGCCCCCCTACTGATATTCTAAATTTCAAATTTAATTTATTAACTTACTTAACAACACTCCCCTCTCCTCGCACCCCTGTAGAGGGTCCATGAATATCGTTAAGTTAGTAGAATCATTGAATCGGCAATATCTCTAATATTTTTTGAGTTAGAGTAAAAATACCACAACGTGTGTTATAGATTAACAATAGCGAAGCAAATATTAAAATTTGTGCACCTATTAAAAAATACCCTGAATCTAACATGATTATTGAGCTCAAAGCTGTTAAGAGGGCGTCGAGCGTCCACTTAGCATTACGCTGGCATTAAAGCCAGCGCTGGTCTTCCCTTGGAACCATCCAGTGAAACGGCAGCTCACACACACGTAGCACACGCACCAAACTAAACGGCAAAACCGGACAAGAGCATGTCGGTCCGACATGCTCTTGCCCGGTTTTTCATACTGAACAGGCTATTTCGAAGCCATGGTTCCTCGCCAAGGGAGGCTTTTAGTGAAATCTGACAATGAACATCGATACAGAACTTCCAGAGTGCCTAGGATACCCAACTGATTGAATGTGGGTAACGCCGGAACAGTGCATGTTCAGAAAAACATCTAAAATGGCAATAAAATGTAAGGACATCCAAATGCTGAGCCAAACTCTCTCGCTGTGGTGTTAACAGATTGTGCGAACAGTTAGGTATCTTAAGAACTCTTGACCCCCTCTATTGAACCTGGGAGTATCCACCATTAAACCTCACTCAAAAAAACCCCTGGCATGGAAACAAGGCTTCGAAATAGCCTCGTTTGTATGAAAAACGCACTCTGACCCGTATTATTCGACCGCGAGAGTATTTTCAAAACATAAACATAATTTCGTATGATTTAATTTTATTATTTTAAATTTACTTTTAATAATTGTTATGCACAAGCAGTAAAAGCAACATAAGTTACTTTAAAAACATAGCAAATATATTACTTACTTAAGTAATACAAATTTAATGGTAGTTGGACCCTATGCAGGGTCCGTCCGGATCGCTACCACCATCTTATCCATTAACCACCCGCCAAGCAACAGTGTTCGCATTGTTGTGTTCTGGCGTGGGGATAAGACAACCGGTGAAATTACCAGCATAGAGGTATTCCAACTTAAGTTTAATAAGTTTGTATTAAATGCGTACTACCAAAATGTCAGAGGTCTAAGAACTAAAACATTGCAGTGGAGAACTAATTTGGCGATGGTCGCAGATGAACTTCACCTTATATCCCTAACAGAGACCAATCTTAACGAGTCCGTGTGTGACGCAGAGTTATGCGTCGGAGACTGGAGGTTAGTGCGGCGAGACCGGCGTGCTCCTAGCAGCGCGCCCGCCGATTCAACTGGAACGCCTGCCGCTCCTAGAAACACCTAGTGGAGAAGATCTATGGGCTCGATTTCTAATTGATGGACAGTATATCTATCTCTGTGTAATATACATACCACCAAAAGCGACAGATGAGGTATATTTTGAGTGATTCGACAGAGTCGAGAACTTTTGTACGAGTCATAATAGTGATAAATTATTAATTATGGGGGATCTTAATTACCATAGTGCTAGTGACAACTGCCTTTTGTATTATAATTATTTTCTGTCATCATGTAATTTAATTGAATTTAATAATGTACCGAATATGAATGACAGAGTGTTAGACGGAGTGCTTACGAGTTCGGAGTTGAGGGATGAGGTATGTGTCCGAGGCGTGGAATCGGGCGAAGAACTATCGGTGATTGACGGACACCACCCACCCCTGTCAATAAGCGTCAAGTATAGTTTTTTCAAGCCTGTTACACTCCTTTCACCATCTAACATCGATCAAAATCGCGATTGGGATTTCAAGAAAGGGGACTATATAACGTTATATAACTTGTTAAAGAATATGGACTGGAATCCTCTGTATACTACAAATAACCCAAATGAAGCCGTTAGAGTATTTAATGAATTAATTTACCAAATTTTTGACAATAGTATTCCAAAAAAGAAAAGACAACGTTCATGTAGTCGTTCATATCCAGTTTTCTACACCAAATCAATTTTCGCGGATATTGAGGAGAAAGCTCGACTGCACCGTTTATGGAAGTCTAAAAGTGAAGAATCGGTGCGAAATCGATTTGCATACCTGCGTTCAAAAATAAAAACTGACATGAGAATGGCCAATGACACTTTTACTAAAAATTTACCTACGCAGTTGTGTAAAAATCCAGCAAAATTTTGGGAATATGTAAATAGCCTGCGTTGTCGGGGTGGAATTGAGCCTAAAGTAAAGTACAGGGATGTTGAGTACCATGGTGCTGAGACTGCGGCTGCGTTTGCAGAGCATTTTGAATCAGTTTTCTTGTCGCAAGAGCCAGTGTTAGACCCATCTTTAGCCGGCACCAGCAGCGGAGTTGGTGGAAGACACGTTGATTTACGAGCCTTTAGCATGGATGACATACGCAAAGCTGTAAAAAGGCTCAAGCCGAATGCAGCCGCAGGACCAGATACAATACCACCGTACATATTAAAAGGGGGTTTAGATTTCTTACTAGAACCTATTTTATTCATAAGTAATCAAATCTTAAAGACCGGAGAGTACCCACTATGTTGGAAGCTTTCAAGGGTAACTCCGATTCCGAAATCGGGCTCTAAGACAAGGGTGGAGAACTACAGACCGGTGGCAATTTTATGTTCCTTGGCGAAAGTGTTTGAGATGTCGGTTCATGCCAATATCCTGCCCCAATGCTTGCCTCATCTCACACCTACGCAGCACGCCTTTCTACCCAAGCGTTCCGTAGCTACTAATCTAGTAACACTTGTTAACTTTATGTCGCGGGAAATAGATAGAAAGCGACAAGTAGATATAATCTACTTAGATTTTCAGAAGGCGTTCGATAAAGTAGATAACGACGTACTGTTACGAAAACTAAGCATCATGGGATTTGCGCCAGGACTTATGAAAATGTTTTCAAATTACTTGTCGGACAGAAAACAGTTTGTGAAATATGGACCCTATGTGTCAAAATTGTATCCAACGCGATCGGGAATAAGTCAGGGTTCGAACTTGGGACCTCTTCTTTTCAACATTTTGATTAACGACCTGCCCGATATCGTACAGAATTCTTTAGTATTACTATTTGCTGACGATGTGAAGTTAATAAAAGTCATAAGTAGCGAAGCTGATTGCAGTGCGCTGCAAGAAGATCTCGATGCTGTATTTGAATGGAGTTTAACCAACAAATTAGATTTTAATATATCCAAATGCGAAACAATGACTTTTGCGCGTTCCTCCATTCCACTGACTTGTCAGTATACGTTGGGCGGCAAGGATGTGCTGCGAGTGTCCCTGGTGCGTGACCTCGGGGTTCTATTCGATCCCCACTTAACATTCCGTGATCACTGTACGCGAGTAGCGAAAAATGCTGCTCATAAGCTGGGTTTCGTTCTGCGCAATTCCAAATGTTTGACACCTGCAGCAGTTCGCACACTTTATATGGCCCTCGTTCGGAGTATACTAGAGACAAGCGCGGTTGTATGGAGTCCCCACGAAAAGAAGTATATTCTAATGTTAGAGAAAGTGCAGAAGAAGTTCCTGAGAAGTCTATACAAGAGGCAGTACACGTACTATCCGTACTTATACCCGACACGTTTCCTACAGGGCAGGCTGGGGTACGAGTCCCTCGAGGTGAGACGATCCCTGGCGGTCGTTAAATTTGCGTTAGGTTTAATTCATAACACAATAGACTGTCCATTTGGTCGGTGAGGTGGTGAGACTATTCGTGCCAGACGCGCGGAGCCGCCTCCGCGCGCCGCGGCTACTCGCGCCGCCGCGCGCGCGCACCGCCCTGCACAAGCATTCGCCACTGCGCCGCGCACTGCTCATCCTCAACTCCATGCTCAGCGAGGCGCCACACTGCGATGTGTTCGCCTCAGGAATGGCAAGATTGATGAATGAATGTAAGAGAATGATCGAGAGAGAATGAATGCCATAAAATTAAGTTTGTAATACAATGGTTTTTAACTGTAAGTTACAAATGTAATAAATGAATAAATAAATAAATAAATAAATAAATAAATAAACTTAGTCCATCATTTGAGGTCTTAGGATTATAGTTTGAGAATTCAAATGTCTATGGGTCTCAGATTCCACTTATTATCAGGTGGCCTGAGTGCACGTGTGCCTTCTCCTTAGCATACAAAAAAAAAACTTCAATATTATCATGCTGTGTTCACACGTAGTAGAGTGTACACCATCACCAATGTATAACGATGAATCTATAATTATGCTTCTGTAATGTTAAGTTTTGTGCCGAAAAAATAAACAAGGTACGTTACTGTATGACAAGATCTATAAAAACCTGTATATCTTTGATTATGTTTGTTCTAAAGTTCCAGCGATTAGGAATGGTTTGTTAAAATAAATTATTCGCCTTCGTTGCTTGTATGATTTAATTACGTTTAACTATTTGCTAATTAAATTAATTTTTGAGGTCTTCCTCCCAGACAGATTAAAATAATGAAAAATAAACTTACATACATACATAACATCGGAGCTACCGAAATACCAACAAATCTAAAAATACTTATTGATAATTCTATAACCATATTTTGCACAAGTAGGCTACAATGTTTCTTAGTGTATTAGTGACAGGTTGCTAGCCCATCGCCTTATCAAGCCTTTATTCCCTTAGTCGCCTCTTACGTCACCCACGAGAAGACATGGAGTGGCACTATTCTAACCCGGCAACCACACGGGGCAAATAAACTCAATTATACAGAATATTATTTAAAGACACCAAGAGTCACGTAAATGTTATTTTCGAACAAGTTATTACGAGTGTATACTTGTAAGTAACCATGGTTTCATGATAAATGCAAACAATAAATGTTATTTTTACATCAAGGCTTTCATAATATAATTTTAGTTTAAATGCATTTGTGATTAAAAAAGCCATCGAAATAGATCACTTTACTTACATCTGTGGAGGAGTAAACACCTAAAATATAAACTATGGTGAGAGTGAGACCTTTATTCAGCCAAGACGATTATGTGTGCGACTTGAAATTCGTCATGCGGACTCGCCTTCTACTCGGCCTTTACAATAACATGTATACGCCAAAGAAGCTCCAAATGTGGACCAGATTGTACTGCCTAATAATTACAATATTTTCAATGTACTTGGTTATTAACTTCTGCGTAATAGTCTCATCGGAATTTCTTTTTTGGTTCGACATAACAAAAATATTATTGATTTCTGCTAACATGTTGTGCTCACTTTATACTGCAGACTCTTACGTCATTAAATTTTGTACGCGAGTCAATCTTACTGATTCTACGTTGATATCAGCTCCAGAATTCCAAAAAACAGAAAAAATTGTTTCATATGTGTGTAAGATTCTAGTTCTGTTTAAGGCCATTGATTTCTGCATGTTTTTGTGCTCATATCCTTCTTTTTGGAGCTTTCTTACTAATTTGGTACCGATTTTCTTCCTGGACTTAGTTATAGAAATGCGAATGATTAATCAGTTCTTAGTGTTCGCTTTAATGTTAAGTCGCATGACTATATTGCGAAAGAAATTAGAAATACTTGGATTCAGACACGTGAGAAACGCTAAATTTGGATTAAATGTATACAGCGAGATGTACTTTAGGACAATGCAAAAAATGAATAATTCTACGACTCCATTGAAATTAATGGTGAGTTTTTCAAACAATTAATATTTGAGTTAAAATAGATGGCAGTCCATGATTCAATCCAACACCAATAAATTGGTCCTTTCGAAAATGCTATAATTTATAAATTTATAATATTTTATAAATTAAAACTCTTAACTAGACCTGTATTCTATCATTGTCATAAGCAATATTTAAAAAAAAATACTGACTGTTGAGTTTCTTGTTGCCCTTCGTCTCAGCAGTGGTCTCTTTGAAGCGCTAGTAGAGTTTTGACGTGTAATAGTGCCCGTGCGGCCTACTTACTGAATAAATAACTTTTATCTTTTTTATTTTTAGTTGTTTTTTTTGTAATGTTGATAGGAAAAAAACATGTTTAAGTAATTTATCATTTTAAGAGTTTTGCTGTCGTCGTTCAGAGGCTGCCTTTTAATCATTATCATGATCATTACCTTAATCATTTGAATCATCCTCATTATACGCATCATCCTCATCATCCTTTTTATCTGCATCATCCTCATCATAACTATCACCACTATCAGATATATTTTTAACATTGCTAATTTTGCCAGAAAATATTTCCGTGGCTGGCGTGAATAAGTTGATAACTCGGTGAAAAAGAATGAAGTAATTTGAACTATATGCCAAACACAAATTTCATTAACTTTACATCTCGACTTATCAACTTATTTACACCATGCACGGCTTTTACCTATCGATTTTGTTTCAAATAAACTGTACCTAGTAGCCATTATAACAACTCACTGGTTTTTATTTTTTTAGATGGTATTTGATCTTTTCGCAAACTCAGCGGGCATCATTTTCCTTGTATGTCAACTGTTTAATTCAGGATTGATCAAGGTAACTACTATGTTTTAAAAATTAATGTAAGATACAATATTGCATTGTTATTTAAGAAGTGTGATAAGTTTACACGCTAGCTTAAACCAACAATTAATGACTCGATTATAAATAAATTATGGTGTTGAGACTAGGATTAAAGGCAACATGATATTTTTTTCTGCCTCTTTCTTATCAGGAAATAAAAGGATCAGATATTTATAATTTTTAAATAACGTAATAGGCTTTTCTCTCTACCAACGCACAGCCCAAACCACTGGACACTGACAAATTTCAAGTCTTTAAAATTTCTTCTGTAACTCTTTATGCACAAACAAGAAAATTTCAAAAATAACTTCTTACAGGAACAAACAAGACAATTGTAGCATGAGATTAAATGAAGGTGCATAATCGTATAGATTATTTAATTTTATAAACTTAAAAATAAATAATGAAGGAAATGAAAAAAAAAAAAGTTCAGCAGGACGGTAGGCCTTCCACTACGCGACGACACGTCAGCCTTCTAATCCCGGCATGGGCAAATATTTGTCATGAGCGCGAATGTTTGTTTCTAAGTCTTGGATATTTCTACAAATTTTTTGCACCCATAGTACAACCCTAGTGCTTATTTTGGGACTGAGTCAATTTGTGTGAGATATTTATTTATTTAGGATCGCAGCAGGTGGAAAGATGTGGTCTCCGCCTACTCCTCTGGGAAATAGGCGTGATTTAATGTATCCATCTTGGTCAGATCGTCACTACTGAACTTTTCAACAAAAAAACTGGATCTACGCAGACGATGTCGCAGACAAAATGGTGGTAAAATTATATGTTTCTTATTTTTACAGCAAATATCCGCCGGAACTATTTATTACGTCACTCAAACGATTTCTAAGATGATTTTTATTATGGCTTCGAATGGTTTCATCGTGGAAGCAACAGCAGGAGAAGTTGAAAAAATGCAGACCTTAGTGGTGGATCAGCTTATGCAAAATCCTAGTAAGAACACTCAGTTTTAGCAAGCATTTATAAGAGTATTAAGCAAGATGACGTGGATTTACAGCAATTCTGTTAAAAGTCGGAAAATAACAATTTACCTTTTTTATCTTTATCAGGTGAAGAGGAGAGCCGTGCGATGTACAATCTTCTAGAAATGATTTCGGCGCTGCCTGTACGCGTCTCACTGTTTCGCGTAGTCGACGTGGATGTGGCATTAGCGTTGACTATACTGTCTACATGTACACAGCGCATTGTAGTAATAATTCAGACTTTCTATTGAAATATAAAATTAGAACAAGTTCATGAATGGTCAGGCGTCACACAACGCCTGACAAGTTAAGATAAATTTCATGATTTTCTTATTTGTCTATAGTTTGTTAACAGTTATATGCCATGCGTACTATTGTTAACTTCAAAAAAACCGGCCAAGTGCATGTCGGACCACGCACAGTGAAGGGTTCCGTAGCTGGGATGAATGTTCAAGGTTGTTTTTTATTTTTTTTTATTAAAATCTCAAAAACTACACAGCGTCTCGTGTTCAAAACAATTTTGGTTGGAAGTATTTCGTATGTTCTACTACTGTAATTTTTATTAGAATGTTCTATTTAACAGTTCAAAAGCTACCCACCGGACAGAATTTTTACGATTTAGAAGCGTATATCTCGCCAACTGTTCTCTTACGTAAAAAAGTCACTTAAAAACCTCTCAGTATCATTTTGGAAGCCCTATCTAAAAATACCCCACACGATGATGTAACTCAAAAAAAAATTTTCGTCCCGTAGTTACATGTATGGAGTGTCAGTTTTGCCTGCGACGTCAAACAGGAATTTAAGACAAATAATTCTTTGGCTCCCACAAGTTATTGTATTGAGATGAAAAATATAATTGTTTTTAAGTTTATTTACTCGATGCTGAGAACTTATGTAATATTTATCAAAATTGGTCAAAGAGTCAGTTGTTGCGTGATGCTTGACCAAATTGTCAGGAATACAGACACACAATAAATGTAAATAACTGTTACTTCAAATTTAAGATTCCGAAAAATAACTATTTTTAAATATCTTCAATGTGCAAATACACTGCTGCTTGAGTTGTATTCGCCAACAAACTGACCCTAGTTTGGCGAATTTTTTGTACACCTACCACCTAAGATGTTTTTGAAATAAATAAAAAAAAACAATTTAATGTTGCTAATGATAATAAAAAAATCAATAACAGTTCTAGTTGCAAAGTGATTGCTAACTACACTTTTTGAATTAATAGATGACTGTGTGGCTATCATAATGAATTTCTCAATGATTAGATCTATTTGCACAATCCCGCGCTAGTTTTAAGCAGTTGTAGGTATCGAATTTGAACAAGAATTTATATTTTATTGTTATTTTTCGATAAAGTGTTAGTTAAGTACTTTGCATGTTGTATTTTTATTTAACTAATTGTTGTATTCACAGTGATATACATTCAGGCAAACATCTGTATCTATGGTGCTAATTCACATATTATGTCACGCTCTTCGTATGTTTCTGTATTATCTCCGAAATAAATAAACATTCTAAACGTCAAAAATACTTTCCACACAATCGCGACAACTATCCTAAAGCAACACCTTTAGTTTCATGAATCATATTATCATCATCATCTTGCCTTTATGCAAATTATTCGTGGTCGGCGCAGCACACATTTTCTTCCAAACATTCCTAACAGTCGTCATCTTAGTATTCTCTCACTTGTTTTTCATATCGCTCTTCACACATTACTTCCATCTCTTTAAATTTCTCCCCTTTACACAATCAGATCATATTTAAAACTCTTCTTAATATACCCCATGATGATGGTGGGTGGGGACGCTCGGCCGGAACAGGTGGGCGCTCGATCAGTTTCCCGGTCGTTCCAATATAATCATTCCCATACATTGACAATCTATCCATTCCATTCCATTTTTTCTCTCACAACTCATTCCTTCCACTCTTTTTTCATCGTTTTTCTTTGCAACTCAAACTCTGTTTAATATAAGACGATAGGTACCACGCTTTTATATGTAAATATACATCGTCTTAGATTTAAGTTTTGAATTTGTGGAACATACGCGGGTCACAAATGAATTATCGGGATTTCATGTCGCTAGTGTTGCTTCGGCGTAGGTTCTAGTTTCTGCCCCAGGCGCTTCTATAATCCTGGCTGGTTACCGGGATGTGACAAAGTGTGGGCTTTGGCATTATCAATTGCTTTGTTTAGAATTTAAACATAAGTTTTTGTATGAAATGTTAGAAATTGTGTACCTAATAACGCAGATAACATTTACATTACGTTAATATTATATTACATACATAACATCACGCCTTCATTCCCAGAGAGGGGTAGGCAGAGCTATACAAATACCAACAACTCTAAAAAAACATGTTCATAATTCTGTAACCACATTTTGCACAAGTAGGCTGAGATGTTTACTAGACATTTAATAATAGACAATAATATAATAATAGACATTTCAACAAAATTCATATATGTAATACAAGTTTAGGCAGCGACATAAAAAAATATAAATACTGTGTTTTACAGGCCACTATAAAGGGCTGTTTACTTTTAAGTTCTTTTTTTATAAGTTTTTTTTATTATTTAAGTATTCGACTACTTAGCTCCCTGTCTCAATAAAACTGATAATTATTATTTGTCATGTTAACTGTGAACACTATTTGTCGATGATTAATTGTGCTTGAAAATGGTTTAAGGATTATGTTTGTGACTTTGTGTTCCAATAAATAATTAAATGTACATACATACATACATAACATCACGCCTTCATTCCCAGAGTGGGGTAGGCAGAGCTACAGAAGTATCAAGAACTCTAAAAACATTTGTTGGTAAATCTATAACCACATTTTGCACAATCAGGCCAAGATGTTTTCCAGTGTACTATTAGTGTCAGGTTGCAAGGCCATCGCCTACGAGTAATAGTACTTCAAGCCCTTATTCCCTTAGTCGCCTTAAGAGGGGAATAGCGAATAGGGGAATGTGGTTCGACATCCACAGGAAGACATGGAGTGTTACTATTCTAACCCGGCAACCACACGGGGGGTTTGGTCAGGCATAATTAAATGTAATTCCATGATAATATAGCTTAAGGACCGTATTAAACTTAATTACATTTAACCTCACTGTACTGTAATATTTTAATCCTAATGCTTCCCTAAGATAATTAAATTAAATAATTTAATAATAAATAAACAAATGTAACTCCATGATAATATAGCTTTAGAACTGTATAAAACTTTGATTATATTTCGCCTCACTGTCCAGTCATATTTAATCCTAATTCTTTGTTAGGAGAATCAAAAATAGATTGACTTCGTTATCTGATCTCTATTTAAAACAAAATTAGTTTAATGTTTTATTTCATCAAAATAGAAGCATTGAAACTTAATTGTCATAAATATAATTATATTTAAAAAAAGAACTATATTCTAGTAAATGTTCATTTTTAGGGTTCCGTAGTCAAACTAGGAACCCTTATAGTTTCGCCATGTCCGTCCGTCCATCCGTCCATCCGCAGCCTACCGCAGAGACTCTTAGTATAAGAAAGCTGTAACTTTGCATGAATATACATATTAGTCACGCCAACAAAGTTGTACAATAAAATATTAAAAAAAAAATGTTTAGGGTACCTACCCTACAAGTAACGTAGGGATGTGTTATTTTTTTCTTGTCTACCCAATAGTGTGGGATGTTGTTTGATAAGTCTTTCGGTCTATAATAAATTTTTCGATCAAGGAATTCGTTTATGAAATATGCTTTAAAGCGCTAATTTTTAAACGACTTCATTGTTAGAGTCAAGTGTGCCCCCGCCCCTACAGCCAAAACTATAAATAATAAAAATCTTAAATGAAAGCGCATAAAACGACTTAAAAAGGAAAACTATCACGACTAAGCAGACATCGTTGGTTCTTGAGATACAGGCGATCAAAGTGTCTATACCTACTAAATCATCTAAGACGGCACCAAATGGCTTTAAATAGAAAATTAGTTATTACTTGTTGTTTTTATATTTGTAATAAGTACTTAACGGCTTCGGAACCTTACACTGCATGGTTTAGTATATAACATTAAAGTGCATGCTTAATAGTTACCATGGTTTCATAGTAAATACAAACACTAAGAATTATTTTTACACCAAGGTTTTCATAGTGTTATTCTGAATAGTTACAATGCATTATGATAGAATAAGCCATCGAAGTAGGGCATTTAACTTATACCAGTGGAGAAGTAAACAGTTAAAATATAAGCAATGGTGCGCGTAAGACCTTTATTCAGCCAAGACGATTATGTGTGCGACTTGAAATTCATCATGCGGCCTCGCCTTCTACTCGGCCTTTACAATAACATGTATACGCCAAAGAAGTTCCAAATGTGGACCAGATTGTATTGCCTAATAGTAATAATAATTTCAATATACTACATGACTTACTTTTGGGCAACAGTCCCAAAAGGATTTAATTTTTTCTTCATTGAAACAAAATTTTTGCTGATTTCTGCTAACATGTTGTGCTCACTCTTCACTGCAGACTCATACATCTTAAAATTTTGTACGCGAGTCAATCTCACTGATTCTACGTTGACATCATCTTCACAATTTTCGAAAGCAGAAAAATATGTTAAGCATGTATTTGGGATTCTAGTTGTGATGAAAGCTATTGAGGCCTTCAGTTATTTGGCGACAGCTTCTTCTTTGCGGATGTTTGTCTATCAAAGCATACCATACATATTCCTTGAATTAGTGATGGACATGCGAGTGATCAATCAATTCTTAGTGTTTGGTTTAATGTTTACTCGCATATCCATATTGAGAAAGAAATTAAAAAGACTTGGATTCAGATATGTGAGAAACGCTAAATATGGATTAAATGTATACAGCGAGATGTATTTTAGAACCATGCAAAAAATGAATGATACAACAACAACTCCAATGAAAGTATTGGTGAGTACATAAAATATTTTTTTATTGTCAGGAATATAGGTGGCTGCTTTTGGTTTATTCCACCCCCAAAATAATGTTGAAGATTTAACAAATAATCCTGCATTTATGGATGGTCAAGATTAATTCATGTTAATAATATTAGTACTTCTGCTTTTTAGATGTTAATTAAAGAATACTATTGTCATAATTTAGGTACCCATTATTAATCACTTTACATCATTATCTCGTTATATGAAGGATATCCACTGCTTGACAGAGGCCTCTCATGTGTTTTTTTGTATAAATGGATATAAAAAAACACAAATTGATTCATAACCGCTTTTTTCCGAAACAGTAAATATATCAGGATTTTTATTAAACTAATCTAACCGTAACAGGGTTATACTCGATGGTTTTGAAATAAATCCTGGAATATTAACAGTTAAAAAAGCCGTTTCCCGAAATGATTGTAAAATCAGTTTGTGAAAAGTTTTAAAACAAATGACAGGATACGGTTTTTTTATGACAAAGAGAAGGCACACGAGCAAACAGGACACCTGGTGTGTAGGATCTGAGAGTTCTGACCCATAGACAAGAATTATAAAGACTCTATTCCTAATCTATCATCTCATGTTGTGTCTCTGGATTCACTATATATATTGCTTATCACCTCACCGATCTTGATCATTTTAGATGGCATTTGATCTTTTATACAACTCAACGGGCATCATTTTCCTGGTATGTGAAAGGCTTTATACGGGACTGAACGAGGTAATTAAACCATGTTTTTTTAAAACTGAATCACTATGAGCGTTTTCATACGATACAGTATTATATTTTGAAGTGTTTTATGTTAGATGTACAACAATTTGACCATTAGCTTCTAGAAGCTAATGGTCAAATTGAGCTAGCAGTAAATGAATTATTTATAAATGAATTGTGGTGTTTTTATGACACCATTACCATTTTTCCAATGTCTCTTGGCAGGAAAAAAAAAATTATTGACCATCTACGTTAAAAGCGCTGGATGGTGAAATTGTCTTTCAAATTTCAAGACATTATTCTAGGTACCTTTTAAGGCAAAAAATATTTTAAAAAATTGCTTTTAATATGTAGAGACTAAAATAAAGGTGATGTACACAATTTCATTATTCTTACATTTAGAAGCACAAGACAAAGAAAGGTATCAGGACTATTTGATGCCACATCCGAAACGGCTTTCTGCAGTATTTACCAGATTGTTGGCCTACCAACACTATTTGTAACATGTCTTTTAAACAAACACACTAACGAAATGCTCATAATATTTTCTATTTTTTACAGCATCCCCTCGAAAAAAATATTTACCTCATAAATGCGATTGCTAAGATCATTATTATTATGTTTTTAAATGGTTTCATCGTGGAATCAACTGCAGTAGAAGTTGACATAATACAGACCTTAGTGGTGGATGAACTAATTGAAAGTCCAGGTAAGAACATCTACTTTTGAGCTGAGTTACTTACATTTTCATAACCCTTTTCGGTATGGAAAGATCGTACACAAAATCTTTCGTTTACTATACGAGTATATTATTAACAACAGAACATGTATTAAATTAATATATTGACCATGCACAGTCAATACATTTATGAAAACATTATGTATGTTCATAAAAACATCGCTAAATTTAGAAAGAACTGTGACATAGGTACATAATGTTAATACCAGAAATAAACATTAGCTCGCAGTGCCCTTCACGCGGCTCCATAAAATAAAAAACTCTTTAATGGGTAATTGTATTAGGTATAATAAAGCTAAGCTATAATAAGCTCCCAAGTAATGTTACTGAACTATCAGTAAATAAATTTAAGAGTTACGTTAAGCGTAAACTAATTTCTAAAGCATATTATAGTATTAAAGTCTATATTAATGATAACAACGCTTGGGACTGAATTGCTTGTAATAAAATGTTTAGTCCTTACAACAAAAGGTTGCGAACGTCGAAAAAAAAAGACATCCGACAGAGTTTCTTACAGGTTTTTCTCTAATCGGTCGCGATTTGAACCTGCAGTCAATTTAGGCTAAGTCGCTACTATGACGTTTCAAAAGAGTTTATTAATTGTAAACCTACTTGAATAAAGATTATTCTGATTCTGATTCTGATTCTGTATATCTCAGAGCAAGATAAAGTAGATGTATCCTAAATAATTGAGTAAGAACTCGTAAAATGACATAACTTGTTTTGTTTATTTTTAGTTGAAGAGGAGCGTCGTGCGATGTCCGGTCTTCTACATCTGATTTCGGCGCTGCCTGTACGCGTATCACTGTTTCGCGTAGTCGACGTTGATGTGGCGTTAGCGTTGAATGTACTAACTACGTGTACACAGCGCATTGTAGTTATAATTCAGACTTTCAAGTAAAAATACAATATATCCTAGCTACCATATTTAAACAAGGTCGTATACATGCATGTTCGTTTGCCTTTTTAATGCCAGTATAAAACATTAGGCGTCAGCGTTACATAAAATCTAAAGACAGAGAAGTAGTTTGATTTGTTTCATTTTACATTCACGCATATTACATGTATTTTTTTTTTAAACTTTATTGCACAAAATAAGTGCAAATGGCGGACCTAATGCCTAATGGCATTTTCTACCAGTCGACCAAATAACCAATGAGAAATTTACATTATTCAGTGGGTGTACAGAAAAAGAATATATATATGGGTATATTGGTTTCTCTTTTGGCATAACTTATTTATAACACGGCTTAAATCACCGGGCTACGATTCTTTAAGCATCGAACACATACTGTATGCAGAGGACGATATCTATAGAGTGTTAGCAGAAACGTATAATTTATGTTTGAAGCATGGTTATCTGCCGAACAACCTCATGAAGATAGTGGTGGTTCACAGGTGACCTTTCCAGTATCAAAAACTATCGGCCGATTTCTTTGGGTAACCATATTGGAAAGGTTACTACTCCCGTCGCTCAAGCAGAATATCGAATTGAATGATACACAGTTTGGTTTTCCTTCCGGTCTCTCAACGGATTCAGCAATTTACAGTCTTAAATTGACCGTCGATTACTATGTTAATATGAAAACATTGGTTTATGCTTATGTACTTCCTTGACCTCAGTCAGGCTTTCGACCTGGTAAACTATGACTTGCTATGGAAGAAACTCGCTGGGTCAAACGTGCCAACTAGGACCGTGAATCTGTTGAGATATTGGTACTAGAACCAATCCAACTCAGTGAGATGGAATGACTCCTCCTCTAGTGCGTACAGACTAGAGTGTAGCGTTCGTCAAGGAGGGCTAACATCACCGGACCTCTTCAGCGTGTACATAAACGACCTGATTGAGGAGCTGAGGGACACCAAAGTGGGTTATCATATCGGCACCACTTGTTTAAACAACTTTAGTTATGCGGACGATATGGTGGTTCTCAGCCCGTCAGTCTTAGTCTTAGAAAACTTCTAAATGTATGCTAGCATTATGCTTCAGATCACGGTCTGAAGTATAACGTTAAAAAGACTCAGTATATGGTGTTCCAAGCGGGGAGAGTGCCTTTATATTTGGATGGAGTTTCTGTTGAGAGAGTTGGACAGTTTAAGTATCTTGGCCATGTTGTGACGGAGAACCTAAGGGACGACCCCGACATAGAGCGGGAGCGGCGTGCAACTGTTGTTAGAAGCAACATGCTCGCGCGGAGGTTGGCGCGGTGTGGTGACCTAGTAAAGCTGACATTGTTCAGAGCATTTTGTCAATGTTTCTACACATGCCAGCTCTGGGTCAACTACACCAGACGAACGATGAGCTCCATCAGAGTACAATGTTATAACGCGTATCGCACTCTGATGAAGTTACCGCGTATTGCAGCGCGTCGGGCATGTTCGCTGAGGCAAGAGTACCGACTTCTTTGCGATAATGAGGTCACGTATCGCGTCGTTCCGGGATTGTTTTAGCTCTTCGAGCATTGGTATTCTCCGCACCTTGTCTGGACGCCTGGACTGTCTAATCCATAAGCACTCGCTTACGGTGCACCGTGACGGCAAAAAAGTAATTTAATTTAATTTATTGTGATGTTATTCGTTTGTGTAAATTTACTATACATTAATAATTTTATATGGGGTTTTCCTGAAATAAATGTCTTTATTATTATTATTATAATAATGAAAATTGTATTTTGGATAATAAAAACACATTACTATAAGCGTTGTTAAGCTAAGTATTGTTACGCTTTGCATATATTTTCTACGCATAAAGTCCGTTGGCCGAATAACCTTTTAAAATGGCGTTGATGTTACGGAACTTCGCAAGGACTTAATTTTAATTTCATTATAATTAATTATAAGCAGCATAGTACTCGTACGAGTATTACATTATAAACGTATTCGGCATCAACTAATCAGGCATAACTTTCCCGGCTTTTAGATCCTACGGACTTCCTACCTAACCTATTGGAGTCGATTGTGCCCGGATATTTCTATCTAGTATTGCCAACACTTTGTGAATTCATGATGCCACTTAACTCTCACAACGGCAAAAATACCCTCCACACCTTTGCGACAACTTCCCCAAAGCACCAATTAATTGGGCGAGCAAAAACTTTAGTCCCGCGTTCATGAATCATTCCCGGGAATTTATGTCCCCAGTTTTGCTTCGGCATAGGCTCCAGTTTTTGCCCTGGGCGCTTCGATAATCCCACCCGGTTACAAATGTCCCGGATTTGCAACAACCAGGATGAGATAAAGTGGACTTGCATTATCAGTGCGGCTTCGTTTTGAATTTCAATGTTATTTTGTATTTTGTTTGACACCTACGTTGTTTAAAATAACGAGATTGTAAGGATTCTAACGAGTGTACCTGTATTTATACGCACCTGGTTTTTCAGCAAATACAAGTTAAAAACATGTTGCACATTGCAGTTATGTTGTTTTATTATACATTTAATTCCTGACGCCCACCGTAGGTGTATTGGTGGCTCCTAACCTAGTGAATCAATTAAGATGTGGTTTCGACTATTTTTAATGAAAATTTAATGATTTTTTTTAATAACAACAAATAAAAACAGAACAAAATAAATATTTAAGAAGGCTCCCATACAACAAACGTGATATTCTTGCCGTTTTTTGCTTGATATTATTAGACGGACACCGGGACATTTGAATCTGAAATAAAGGTTAAAATATAGTGTCTAATGGTACGGAACTCTTCGTACGCGAGTCCAACTCACACTTATCCGGTTTTTTAGTTAAAGTTTTCTATTTCAAAGTAGCACATTAAGCCATAAGATTTATTCAAAATATCGTATATGAGACAATAAACAACGCTGATTGTATAGTATTCCTTGCCCATACCAATAAACTGATTTTATGAACAAGCTTTTGAAGTCGTTTATCGCTTCCACATCAAATTTTTTGGAATAAAAAGTAGCCTATGTGCTATTTTAGACTAATCTATCTTTGTGCCAAATTTCATCCTGATCCGTTCAGCCGTTCTGGCGTGATTAAGTAAGAAACATCCAAACTTACGCATTTATATCAGTAAGATTTAATGAATTCAAACGGGAAAAGTATAAATTGTAAAGTAGAAAACGAATTAAGGAAAAAAAACCATTTGTTATAATCAGATGGGTCCTTACGGATACACTTCGATCCCTTTAGGATATTTTGTGCAATTAACCACTTATACACTCAGCTGTTCGAACGTGCAGGTTTCCGCACGATGTTTTTCACTACGATCACGAGTCGATCCCATATGCCACTAAGCCACCGACACTCTTAATCGTAATAAATGTTTACAGCCAAATTAATAAACACGTTTTGGCTGATTTGTCCACGTCTCAAGACACTTCATTATAAAAATCAAATCATACAAAACTGTCTTCAGACATACATAAATACGCCTTCATTCCCAAGGTAGGCTACAGAAATACCAACAATACTCGTATTTTGTACAATCCGGTCAAAAAATTTACTAGTGCCTTAGTGACAAGTTGGAAGCACATCGCCTAACAGTACTAGACTTCCATTACAAATCTGTTTAATTACGTCCTACACTGACCTTAGTAAGTTTTAATTGCTGGTGAAATTTAATTGACAAGTTACCAATTGCAGGTACGTTCTTAGATTCGAGCGTCATTAAAGCTTACTTAACGTTATAAAATCATTAAGAACTAACAAAGCATGAAAACAAAAAGCTGAAAAAGTACACGGAATTTATATCCCGATTAACGCAGGCAATAATCAGGACAAGAGTACAAAAAGCAATCCTGTTAATCGAAGAGGCCGTTTGTTACGTTCCACGACCGGCAAATGGACAAATCAGATTATTTCACCCACTATGAGTCTGTAGATAACAGGCTGGCAAGTCTAAACCGCAAGCGGGAGCGGAGGGTTGAAAATGTAAACCATTTTCAACCCTCCGCCCGCGGTGGTTTAATAGGAGATTGTTTAACTAGGGACTAAAGTAAGCCATTATGACACACATTTATCCACCCGAACAAAGAGAGGGTTAATGAAATTTGTGTGTCATTATGGCTTTTCAGTCTGAAGTTAAACACTACTTTTTACGTTAGACACGTAAAAAATTACAATAAAATAATGATACCATTTTTACTCTAAACCCGTCACTGTAATGCAGAAAGAGACAATAACAAGTTTGTTTTTCAGGTTAGAACATAACAAAGTCAATAGATAATATTTCCGAAACAAAGACTGAAGCGGTGGAGGTTGTATACCTAGCCTGCCCAGCCCTCCATCGGCTCCACGCGCGTTCCGACGACGAGGGCAACATTATCAAATGTCAACATGTATCTGGCTGTTTGTGGTTTTTTAAGACTTTTATAAGGAAATCAAAAAGAAAAAGCACTTTAGTTTCTAGGGTAAAATGACACTATAGTCCCTAGGGATTAAAACATCACTATAGCCCGCCTATCTAATGGATATTATGAGTTTTCTTGCTCATGTTTAACCTTTTCAACAGATCAGTAATTGGTTTCATGATTTATAAAAAAGTATTTTAAAAAAAACTAGTTGATAAAGCAAATGACCATCACGAAGCTGAAAATAAGTGTTCAATGCATAAGTATTTGTCACAAATACTGTAAAGTGAGTCAAGTAGGTTTTTTTAAAGTCCCAACTTTACGCATCATTGTTTTACTTCGCCTCTTTTTAAGTAATAATGGGATATGGTTCCATGAAAACCGCTCCCGCTCAGTCAACAGCGCCAATAATCGCTCTCTCTCATTACTTGGCCAGCAGCTTATTGCAAGCTATAAATTAAGAGATTCCTGTTAAGTCCCCATCACTTTCCGCGCCCCGCGGCGTTACTCACTGCCCCTGCGAAGGCTACTTAAAGGTATAACTTTTGCGACTCTTTTTGGCTTTTCTTTGAAGCCAGAAATTAAAGCGATATTATTATCTGTGTTATCCAAAGGTAAGAGTAAGGATTTGTTAATTATTAATTTAGAGTTAAAATATACTGCGTTGATATATAGTTAAACATCAAAATAATATCTACCCTGACATTCTTTATTTCTGACAATTTTTGATTACCTACGATGAAATTAACTGGGCTAATTCTTCACAGTATATAACAACGATATTTATTGCCTTTGACGTGTTTTCATATTGTCAACGTTTTGATAATTCTTATACACATACCCACTCTGAAACACACACACAATCTTGCAAAAGCAACTGCATTACTACCTTAATTACAAACATAATAAAGTTTATGTTTTTTTTTCCCTCAAAAAGAAAGGCAAAGGCAGAAGCCATGCAGCTATTGTCTTTTTTTAAATTAAAATGTATGATTTATTATTTACTTGACAGTAATGGCAAATGACAAAAACAATACTAAAATATGTCAAACGCAATATCGTTAACCTAGTATAAAAGAGGCCCAGGACTTAAAGTAATATTTCTATTTAATTGAAAATTTTCTTAAACTGTTGATACGTACAAAACACACGCCAAAACCAAAACGAAAACCTTCCTAGAAAATTACCTTGAACTTTAAATATCTAAACGGTTTAGCTCTTTCAAAGCTTTGTCCTGTACAAAAATATACAACAGGGCATAAAAGCTATTTAGACCATTACAATAGGGATATCTTCATTGTCTGAAGGCTCTTGGGGCTGAATGCGTTGCCAACGGTGACGAGGGGTGTAAGTTACTGGAGTCGACGAGCGGTGCGAGGAAATTGAGAAACACATGTCATGGTCTATTACTGTATTGAAAATTTAAATATATTTTATAATCTTTCCCGTGTGGTTTCCGGGTTATAATAGTGCCACTCCATGTCTTCTCTTGGATGTCGTAAGAGGCGACTAAGGGAATAAAGGCTTGTAGTATTGTTAGGCGATGGGCTTGCAACCTGTCACTAATACACTAGTAAACATCTCAGCCTACTTGTGCAAAATGTGGTTACAGAATTATAAACATATCTTTTTAGAGTTGTTGGTGTTTCTGTAGCTCTGCCTACCCCACGCTGGGAATGAAGGCATGATGTTATGTATGTATGTATGTTATAATCTTTGAGCTTAATTCACCTGACTGAACAAGAAGATGGGGAAGAGGGGAAATGTTTTCTGTCGTTATCAAAGATTTTAATTAGAAAAATTGATCGTGATATTAGTATCGAGGTGGCATTAATGATTATTATTTACAATACGGTATTAATATGGTTCAAAATTCATAGTCAACCCAAATTTCACACAAACTAGATCAACAATATCGACAAACAAACATACGAATGCCTTCTTCAATTAACTTTTAGACCTCGCTACTAATTTAGTTTTAACTCTATTTGAACAAACATAAAGCTCATTTTTATTTGTCTTAAACATGGAACTGACATTTAAGAACAAAGGTAACTGAACTTTATTTCTTTGGCGGAAGATTCTGTTTTTAGTAGTTACGAGGTAACGAGGTCGTAAGTTGGCGAATATAAAGTCAGACCGAAAAACAGACAGTCAGGCAAATGTAGAAAGCTACTTTGTTTCATACATGTAAAAGAAGATTTACGTTGACGACACGATAGCCTAGTTGGTAGTGACCCTTCCTTCGAAGCTAGGAGTCCTGTAAGTAAGTTTATCGTTGTCTAGTACCCATAGTACAAGCCTAGAGCTTAGTTTAGGACTAGGTCAATTTGTTTGACATTGTCCTGTGATTTATTTTGTTATTAATATTTTTTATATTTCGATCACGTTCGAAAAATATTGTTTGATTTGAATTTCAAAAGTCAAATCCACAGAGTAAATACATCGGCTTTTATCAACATCTTTTTCTAGCAAACCTCTTTTATCTTCCGCCACAAACTAAGGCGTTATCGAGGTTTAAATTGCAAATTTAATACAGACATTTGCATCTAAAAGACGCTGTGCAGGATCGTCGTTTTTGTCGGCAGTGATTTGTACCGCTTATCCGAAACTCTCATCTAAACGAAATGAGTGCTAACTCCATTCAAATTTGACGTCATTCTTTTGTCCTTGGGTTAAGAATAGGTTTTGTAACAGTCTGATAGTTGCCTACTTGTAATGTAACTGGTTTTTATGGGGGTTACTTGCTTCTGGCCGCGGCTTTGACCACATTAAATTAGTCACTAGGGTGATCGAACCAGTAATGAACAAGGTCCAATGACGGACACTTGACTCTTATTTCACAGAAGATAAAGGTTATTCATTTGTTTTGCAACAATCAATTTATAACCTTTGCCCGTGTGGTTTCCGTGTTCCATGTCTTCCCGTGGATGTCGTAAGAGGCGACTAAGGGAATAAAGGCTTGTAGTATTGTTAGGCGATGGGCTTGCCACCTGTCACTAATACACTAGTAAACATCTCAGCCTACTTGTGCAAAATGTGGTTACAGAATTATAAACATATCTTTTTAGAGTTGTTGGTGTTTCTGTACCTCTGCCTACCCCACTCTGGGAATGAAGGCGTGATATTATGTATGTATGTGTAATTTATAACCTTATGATCTTTGAATTAAGAGTAAAGTGTCCAACACTGGTGCCGTCACCCTACGCCTATTATTTTGTTGACCATCTTATGAACAGAACAGTAACACTTTTTTTTTCATAAAAAACGCAGTACAGACAGTAGTTTGCCTTCTAACTAAGGAATATCGCGCGGCTTTTTCCTTTTTTCCTTTTGAGGTACAGAGCCCTAGAAACTCTAATAGAAAGCTACTTTATTCTTAAACATTATACGCATATGTTATTCAAACCGAAGCAAATTGAGGGCCGATCCCTAGTTAACAATAACAATTGAAATATGACACTAGAGTGTTTTAACATCAAACGCAGCTGATAAAAAAACACGTGGTTAATGACGTGTAACGTGAATTGATAAAGTCCGTCACCGGACATCAAAAGCGTCATTTAAGTCATTAAAATAATAAAGTCACAGCTGATCACACACAGTCATTCATTGTTATACAACCGTGATAAATATACACCCCAATTATAAAACGTAAGCTCTTAAAAGAAGAACATTAGGGTTCATTATTCAGTAATATTTGATTGAGTGATTGCAGTTACGTTGTTGTTACAAAGCATTGTGTATGGAGTCATATTAAATAATTTTTTTGTTAGAATTACTTTGCTTTAGGGTGATACTTCAAGCGTTTCAACCGCCAGCTTGTCGCTTTCATATTAAATTAAAGATAAAATATCGAATTGATTTTTCTTTTAAATGAAATAAAAGCTACTTCTGGTTTGGCTCCTTTTAATACATACATAACGTCACGCTTTTATTCCCAGGGTGGGGAAGGCAAAGCTACAGAATTATCAACAACTCTAAGAAACTTGTTGATAATTCTGTAACCACATTTTGCACAATCAGACTAAGATTGTTCCAGTGTATTAGTGACAGGTTGCAAGCCTTCCCCTAACAGTACTACAAGCCCTCATTCCCTTAGTCGCCTCTAACGACATCCACAGGAAGACATGAAGTGGCACTATTCTAACCCGGCAACCACACGGCGCAGAACTTAGTATAAAAGGCAAAAATATCACTAGAAACATACTTGCAAGACCACATATATTTTATTAACACACAGCCTTTTTTACACGAAGCGTCGCCTCTAAGTTATTTAATAGTTTGCAAGCAACCGGTGCAAAGGTGGCGCTTGTACACTATAAATATGCTTGTAGCTATTTGACAAAATATCGCCTTATTGTCGCATAAGAAAGTGCATCGCACCCTAATAACACGTAGTTTCTTGGGGCAATGCACCGTATCGGTTTCGGTAAGTGCACTCACGCCCTAACATTCACCTTTGTCATATAAATGAACTTTATAACTTACTAAGGGATGAGCTTGTAGTACTGTTAGGCGATGGGCTTGCAACCTGTCACTAATACACTAGTTAATTTCTTGGAATGATTGTGCAAAATGTCACAGAATTATAAACAAGTCTTTTTAGAGTTGTTAGTATTTTTACAACTCTGCCTATATGTATTAATGTATGTATGAATATTATTTTAGCATGATGATGACTTAGTGAAATCTATGCCTAAAAGTTACATTTATTTGTTATTTTTTATGTCAAGGAGAAAGTAAACGAGCATACATCTAAGTGGGATCTGGGACCGTTTACACATTTGGATTCTCAGGACTACCACAAATGCATTGACAACCCTGAGGACTAAGGTAAATACCTCTAAGCTAGTTATTTTACCAGTTTTTTTAACGCCACAATGGGCACTATATTAAATAGTAAAGTTTAATACTAACACTCGAACTAACTTTTGGTTTATTATTCTTGCCACTAGTTGGCGCCACCATCAACGCGAGTTTCGTTCGCTATTTTTTCCATGGTGTTCTTGCTGTGCAATTTGTCTTTAAATAAAATACTAACTAGAAATCTCAAGTTTTTCATTCAAGAATCCCACAAACCTTAATAGGTTATGGGCCCAGGAGACTCTGAAACTTAGAGAACAGAAGAAAACGGCAAAGAAAAAATTAATTTCGGTATCGGAAAATTATCAACCGCCTAACCTAAAAAAAAATGCAGTCGTTACGATCAATGAATGTGGAAAAATTTGATGGAAACAACTTTAGGCAATGGAAATTCCAAATCAAATGTGCCTTAAAAGCTAATGGGATCGATATTTCCAAACCTAAACCAGCAACCGATTCGGATGACTGGTTAAAAAAGGACGGCATGGCAATGTTCATTATAACCTCTTCGATGGATCTCAAGCAAATTACACTTATAGAAAACTGTGAAACCGCTAATGAAATAATGTCAAAACTTGAATCAATATTTGAACAGAAAAGCGAATTGAATAAAATGTTGGTTCATGAAAGGTTTTACCAGTACAAAATGTCTTCAAGTGACAGCGTAGCACAACACATCTCAAAAGTAGAAAACTTGGCTCAACAGCTAAAAGATAGTGGTGAGAGTGTTAGTGACTTGGCCATCATAACAAAAATTTTAGGAACTTTGCCTGCCAAGTATAGATCATTACGTCAAGCATGGATGTCATTAGATTCTAAACACCAGACTCTTATAAATTTAACTGCCCGTCTGTTAGATGAGGAGGCCAGTATTACATGTGAAGAAGAACAAGAAACGGCCCTCCTGGTTGCAAATACAAAACAGAAGAAGCAGAACGAGGCAAGTGGTAGTAGTTCAAGTCAAATTAATAACAATGCATCTAAGCATAGGTTTGAATGTTATAACTGTGGGAAGCGTGGTCATTTCTCAAAAGAGTGTCGTGCTCCAAGGAAGGCAACAAAAAAACCAAGTAAAGAAAAAACAATGTTGGCATTTAATGTGGAAACTAACTTAAGTGAAGTTGAAGAGAATACCTGGATCTTGGACAGTGGTGCATCTGCACACATGACATTTAGAAAAGACTTTTTTGAAGAACTGATACAATGCAATCAAAAGTCATTGTCATTAGGAAATAAGCAGTCTGTAGAAGTCTGTGGTATAGGAAAAATTATGATAAAGAGGATGGTTGATGAACAGTGGGAGTACAGCATGCTACAAGGAGTTTTGTATGTTCCTAGTTTAAGAAGAAACCTGTTTTCTGAAGGAGTAATTGTTCGAAAAGGGTACACTATTATTAAAAAACATCCAGACGCTTTAATATACAAAGAGGATGAAGTAGTAATGAGTGCAAAAATTACAGACAATAACTTGTATAAGTTAAAAATAGAAACGGTGATTCCAGACTCTTGTAATGTGGTGCAAAGTGACATTAAAAAGTGGCATGAAAGATTAGGACATATTAACCTTAAACAAATACAGAATATGAGTGCTAACAGTGTTGTTGAAGGGTTAAATATTGACAATAATGAAAGTGATTTTGTTTGTGAAGCATGTGCATATGGAAAGCAAAGTCGGTTTCCGTTTCACAAATCAGTTCGGGGAGAACTACAGCCTGGGGACTTAGTATACAGTGATGTCTGCGGACCTATGAGTCACATGTCAGTTCAAGGTCTCCGATATTTTGTATTATTCAAAGATGCTGCTACAAGCTACAGGCATGTATATTTTATGAAAAATAAAAGTGATGTTTTGGATTTTTTTAAGAAATACAATGCTATTGTCAAGACGAAATATGGCCATAATGTAAGAATTCTTCATACAGATAATGGAGGAGAGTTTGTTAATAAAGCTTGCAAGGAGTATATGGACAAAGAAGGCATAATTCATGAGCTTACGGCTCCTTACACACCAGAACAAAATGGACGTGCAGAGAGGGAGCTGCGGACAATTGTGGAGAGTGCTCGCTCCATGTTATATGCAAGAGATGTCCCATTGAATTTGTGGGCTGAAGCTGTGAATTGTGCCGTTTATATTTTAAATAGAACACCTTCAAGCCAGACCCCAAATAAGACAGCTTTTGAGCTATGGAATGGAATAAAACCACAATTGGGTCATGTAAAAGTATTTGGCAGTACTGGATATGTTCATATTCCGGATCAGTTAAGAACTAAGCTAGATAAAAAGAGTGAGAAAATGATACTTGTGGGATATGATAATACTAATTACAGAATGTATAATGTTAGTAAAAATCAAATTAAAATATCCAGAAATGTCATATTTGATGAAAATGAAGTTCCAAATATAGAAAAAAATACCGTCCAATTATTTGTTCTTGATGAAGAAACTGTAAATGATGAAATTAGCCGAGAACTGGAAGAGATAAGTGTGGAAGATGTCACACTAATAGAAAGCCCATCAACAGATAATGAAGACAGCATGCAGAGTTGTAACAGCGATGATCCATCTTATGAGCCATCTGAAGAAATAGAGGATACACGTCCTTGTTATATAAATTTGAGATCACGAAGGAATAGACATTTTGAGGTGAATCTTGTCGAGTTATCATTGCCACAAACATATGAAGAAGCAATGAAAAGTCCACACAAGAAGGAATGGTCTAAAGCAATACAGGAAGAGCTGATGGCTCTAGAAGAAAATAAAACTTGGTCCACAGTTGAGAACAAAGGTCAACGAACCCTTACTACTAAGTGGGTGTTTGCTATCAAGAAGGATGAAAATGGTCAAGTTACACGTTGTAAAGCTCGTCTGTGTGCACGCGGTTTTAGTCAAATTAAAGGGATTGATTATCAAGAGGTTTTTTCGCCCACCACCAGGTATGACTCTATAAGAATTATTCTTTCTCTTGCAGCAAAGTATAACTTAGAAATCAAACAATTTGATGTTAAAACCGCTTTTCTAAATGGTTACCTTCAAGAGGATATTTATATAGATATACCTGAGGGTGTGCAGGTAAAAAGTAATAATATTTTAAAACTAAATAAGTCATTATATGGCCTAAAACAGGCATCCAGATGTTGGAATAAAAGATTCACTGAATTTTTAAAGAAGTATGGATTCATACAATCTCAAGGTGATAGCTGTATTTATATAGGTATTTTTAAGCAAGTTAGAGTTATTTTAATAATCTATGTTGATGATGCCCTGGTAGTATCTGAAAGCAAACTAATTATAAAAGAAATAATAGAATACCTGAAACAAGAATTTAAAATTAAAGAGTTAAATTTAACTTATTTTGTGGGCATGGAAATAGAGAGATCAAACAATTGCATATGTATACGTCAGAGTGATTACATCAGGCAAATAATTGAAAAGTTTTCAATGCATAATGCAAATCCAGTAAGTACTCCTGCAGATGTAAATGTTGTTATATCAAAGAATGTAGATGAAAACATTACAGAGTTTCCATACAGAGAAGCTATAGGCTCTTTATTATTTTTGTGCTCTGTTTCAAGGCCTGATATATCTTATGTTGTAAATGTATTGAGCAGATATGTAAATAATCCTAGCCAGCAGCATATAAATGCTGTTAAACGTGTAATAAGATACTTAATAAACACTAAAGATTTTTTTATAAAATATGGAGAAAGCAGTGATCTCATCGGATATTCTGATTCTGATTTTGCAAGTGATTTAGATACTCGTAAGTCAACTACAGGTTATATCTTCCAAATGAATGGAGGACCAATCACTTGGTGCAGTCAAAAACAAAAGACCATTGCCCTCTCCACTACTGAAACAGAATTTGTGGCTGCTTGTGAATCGGCTAAGGAAATATTGTGGTTGAAGCAATTATTGTCAGAGTTAGGTGAAAACTATAAATGTATAACACTATGTGTGGATAATCAGAGTGCTATTAAATTACTTAACAATCCTGCTTATCACAAAAGAACTAAACATATAGATGTTAAATATAATTTCATTAGGGAAAAGGTAGAATTGGGCTTAATTAAAATACAGTATGTACCAAGTAAAAATCAATTAGCAGATATTTTAACTAAAGCCTTGCCTGCTCAGGTTTTTGCTTATCTAAGAAGTCATATCTTGTACTGTTAGTTTTCTTTATGTGAAGAAATGTTTTAACCAAGTGTTAACAAACATTTAATTACTTTTAATGTTAAACTTTTAGTGGGAGTATTAAATAGTAAAGTTTAATACTAACACTCGAACTAACTTTTGGTTTATTATTCTTGCCACTAGTTGGCGCCACCATCAACGCGAGTTTCGTTCGCTATTTTTTCCATGGTGTTCTTGCTGTGCAATTTGTCTTTAAATAAAATACTAACTAGAAATCTCAAGTTTTTCATTCAAGAATCCCACAAACCTTAATACACTATTGCTTGGTGGTAGGTAAAATATAAAATTTTCCTAGCGATCCAAACCGACCCTGTACCTAGGTTGGGATTCTACACGGTACAAAGTAGGATGTAGGATAGGATGTCGTATTTGACGTGTTTTCGTATTGTCAACGTTTTGATAATTCTTATGTCATTTACAATCAAGAAGATTATATATGACACTGGAGATTGCACGGTGAACAACGCCTTGAAGCCAGGAAAAGTGACCTTGAATGACGTCGCTTATGTTTAATGTCCCTTGTTTTAGGATGAAAAGAAAGGGGCAAAACATACGCGACGTTTTTTGTGCTTTTCTTTATTATGAAAAGAAAGGGACAAATAAAATAAGGGACGTCATTCAAGGTCACTTTTCTTGGCTTCAATTGGTTGTTCGCCATACAATCTCCAGTGTCATTATATAAGTTTCTTGTTCACAATAATAGCGACTGTGACATAAACGATTGTAAAACAAATCAAACCCGATATCGTATTAACGCAGTAGAATAAAGGCCCAGGTCTCTATCATCCATCACTAAAAGCTTAACAGTAAACTGACACTTTTTTATGACAAAGAGAAGGCAATTAAGTGGTATCTGAGACCCATAAAAGTATGACCCAAGACTATAATCTCAAGACTGCAATCCTAAGACCTCAAATTCGCCAACCCTGAGGACTGAGAATGCCTCCACGCTAGTAATTTCGCCGGTTGTCTTAACTTTAACGTCATACTGCACACTCACGAATAAATTCAACAACACAACTGTTACGGTATTCACGCGAAAATAATCATTTCTTCAAAGCATAGAGAACCAAACACTCTTTTATCTCAGGAACAAACGTGGGACAAGGATAAACAAACCTCTTAACGCTTTCCTTTTTTGTGCGTCGATGTAATGGGTGAGTAAACTTGTTAGTCTATGGTAAAAGAGGGGAGATGACTCAATGAGTCAGGCTGAGCTATATTTTTATTTTTGTTACGTTATATAAATCTTCGAGTACATTCATAGTAACTACTAAAACTTTCACATTTATAATTACACTAGCGACCCACCCTCGCTTCGCTCCGCATTAAAGTATTATACATAATATAGACCTTGCTCTTCAATCACTCTATTAAAAAAAACCGCATCAAAATCCGTTGGGTAGTTTTAAAGATTCAAGCATACATAGGGATATAGGGACAGAAAAAGCGACTTTGTTTTAATACTATTTAGTGATACATCTAATATACAATGCTGGAGAGTTTGTTTGTTGACAAAGTCGCGGGCAGATGCTAGTATACGTACATACAAACAGACGCTTAGACGCTTTAGTGGTGGTAGCACCCTGTGCAGGGTCCGTCCGGATCGCTACCACCATCTTATCCATTAACCACCCGCCAAGCAACAGTGTTCGCATTGTTGTGTTCCGGTGTGGGGATAAGACAACCGGTGAAATTACTAGCATAGAGGCATTCCATCTTAGTCCTCAGGGTTGGCAACGCATTTGAGGTCTTAGGATTATAGTCTTGAGAATTCAAATATCTATGGGTCACAGATTCCACTTACCATCAAGTGGCCTGAGTGCTCGTGTGCCTTCTCCTAAACATAAAAAAAGACGCAGAACATGATTTAGTTTCAACTACGTAAGATATTATTATAATGATAACACTTTACAGCTCTTACACTATAAGTGTAAAATAAGATATAAATAAGTATTGGAAGTATTTTTTTCCCAGTATGAAGAGAATAAACAAGAAAAAAAAAGTAGTGTTTGTTTTCTGAATCTGGATTTGGGTATTCTGGTATTTTAAAGATGAGTGAACTGTATTATCTTCATTATTTTATGTTAAGGAGAACGCACACGAACACTCAGGCCACCTGATGTTAAGTGGAGTCTGAGACCCTTAGATATTTGAATTCACAACACTACAATCCGTTGCCTAAGACCTCAAATGCGTTGCCAACCCTGAGGACTAAGATGGAATGCCTCTATGCTAGTAATTTCACCGGTTGTCTTATCCCCACACCGGAACACAACAATGCAATGCGAACATTGTTGCTTAGCGGTAGGTTAATGGATAAGATGGTGGTAGCGGTCCTACCACAACCTTTATTTTGGAGATGAAATGCCTGAGAAATAAAACTCTTGTGTTCAAATATTGTTTTTTTAACAATAACGAAAGAACCATAAAATACTATACTATAAACACTTATCAAAACGTCAAATTCTTTATCTTTCCAACCAACATCTTTTTTGGCCATAAATCGGTTGATGGGCTGGCAAACATTTACTCAATTATTTCACCGCCCATGACGCCTTCCAACGTCAAAAAACCCCACAAATTACGATACAAGGCACTGAACGTGTTAATACCTCAAACATTAAGTTGTAAAGGTAAAATTTATGATTTTCATAAACGCAACATTATGCTGTTGGTCGTTTGGGGTAATTTACTTTAAAAAGAGATGAAAAGTTATAAAATACCGTATTCGGTATTAAATTGACTTTTAATGCTTTTGGGGAAGAGGAACTGCGTTTTTTAATAGTATCACATCAATTCAAAGTTTCATTCAAAACTTTGGTATAGAGATAGTTTGAGTCCAGGTATAGGACATAGGGCACTATTTATCCTGAAAAACTGTACGAGTGAACAGCGATAAACGACTTCTACGCAAACGGAGTCGCAAGAAACAACAAAAAGGAAACTGTTATAGAGATCTAAAACTGCTGCTGCTGTTGTGTTCCGGTGTGGGGAAAAGACAACCGGTGAAATTACTAGCATAGAGGCATTCCATCGAAGTTCTTAAGGGTTGGCAATGCATTAGGATTTTAGTCTTGAGAATTCAAATGTCTATGGGTATCAGATTCCACTTACCATCAGATGGCCTGAGTGCTAGTGTGCCTTCTCCTTAACATATAAAAGGCTACTGTTAACATTTTAAAAAGGTTTTTATAGCGTCGTCAGATAAAGCTAATCGAGGCACGATCAGAAACTGTCCATTCTGTTTCCTAAATTAATTCAGTCTTAACTGTGAACACCCTTAATTGTTGTTTGGCGTGTGTATAAAACACCCTATTTCTACTTGTTTATATTTTTAAGCGCCATTTAAAAAGTCGGGTTTGGTAGATGGTGGAAGATTAGCATAAAGTTAAACTAATCAAATAAATTGGGGTGATATTGTTTAGATAAATTTTATGTTATACAATAGATACAGGTGTGGTTTACAAGGTTCATTGATATAAAGCTACTTACGAACGCTGTACTGGCAACGTCTCGTGTTTTCAATTTTAGGGTTTCGTACGGGTTTCATTCGGGATCCTTTATTTATTACTTCGTTCAATACCGCTGTGGCTTTCATGGCCATGCATTGTAAGAGTCGCCAGCGGCACGATTCTTTGATTTAGGACATTAAAAGTACAAAATGGCTAATCAAAACGTTATTATAACGTTCCAGTGGGGCTAGTCAAGCTGCATTCGACAAATGTTAGCGATTATGCTTCGATTGAATAATGTAATGGAATTGACGTAAGCCACTGAGATAGTACCTACCATGTGACTATCTCAGTGGCTTACGTCAATTCCATACATTTTTCAATCGAAACATAAGCGCTAACAATTGTCGAATCAACTTCACTAGCGCCACAGTTTTGTTACGATGTTGATTTCGTTGTGCATAACGTTATGAAACAAAACCGGGCAAGAGCATGTCAGAACATGCTCAGTGTAGGGTTCCGAAACCGTTTAATACTACAAACATAAAAACCAACATGTAATAACAAATTTTCTATTTAAAGGCATTTGGTGCCGTCTTAGATGATTTTAGTGGGTATCAGCACTTTAATCGCTTGTATCTCAAAAACCAATGATGTCTACTTAGTCGTGATAGTTTTTCTTTAAAATTGGTTATATGCGCTATTATTTGAGTTTTTTTTCTGCTGTTTAGTATTTCGTCGTCTTACTTACTCAAACTCGTATCTGCACAATTTTTTTGCTGTTGGTAATTTCATTTTCATTCATTAATATTTAGAGGCAATAAGTTTACTAACAGCAAAAGAAATAGTCAGATACGAGTTTGAGTAAGTAAGACGGCGATTTGTAGTTTTGGCTGTAGGAGGGGTGGGGCTTAATATTTCATCTTAATTGAAAACTTGTATTCATAAACCCAATATTTTGAAAGAACTAGACGTACAGTGGAGTCTTAGTAATAGCGTCCCTTTGGGAAGAAACCCTAAAAATATCGATTTTTTTGAAGAAAAAATAAAAGTATTTAAATGAAGCGTTACGATAACGTTTTCACAAAGTTTAACGTCTGGCCTGGGGGTGATTCTCTCAACACAGCGCTGCGTCGATCTCAAAGGTGAAGTTTTATCCGGCAAGTTTAAGAAGTCGGAGCGTACGAAACATATTATCGCGCGTGTGCATATTATTGCGTTTTTGTAAGTTAAGCAAATATTATTATTATTATTTTTTTTTCAGGTGCCACTGTGCCATAATTATGTTAATTAGGTTAGGTACATAGCAGGTTTGAATTTTTAGTACGAGCGCTGTCTCGCCAACAAACTGTTGTGGCAGTTTGGCGAGGAAAAAAAAGTGAACACAAAATGTTATGTACAATTTATAAATAAAAAAAATAAAAAAATTAGGCAGCTAGCAGGTGAGTCGAGTTCAGTGTCGTATAAAGCTGCCTAATTAAGAAGGCCCGCGCTATAATGTGTTTTGTACGCTCCGACGGGACTTCTTAAACTTGCCGGATAAAACTTCACCTTTGAGATCGAAGCAGGACTGTGTTGAGAGAATCACCCCCTGAACGCTATGAAGGAGTTGGGAAGTACGTTAATATCTACAAAGTGTCGTAAATCGATTACTTAATGGAACATCAATCGGGCGCAGGCCAAATGCGGGCGATCCGTCGCCTGTTGCTATCGACACACTCATTTGTTTCTATTAACGTGGCCATTTTTTATATCCTTAGCGAGTGACAAATGCACATCGTTTATAGATAAGGAGGAACCTCGTATAGTCGTTTTTGTACAAAAGTGAGACCGAATTAAATTATTGATCTCTTACGGTTGTTTTCAATATACCATTAACAAGCCAAGCAGCAGTGTTCGCATTGTTGTATTTTGGTGATAACTGATGAGACAACCTGTGAGTTTACTAGCATAGAGGCATTCCGTCTTATTCTTCAGGGTTGGCCAACGTGTGCCAACGCATTTGAGGTCTTGACAATTCAAATGTCTATGGGTCTCAGATTCCACTTACCATCAGGTGGCCTGAGTGCTCAAGCGCCATAAAAAAGTGCGTATTAATCAACATAATTTATTTTTGTCAAGTTCGCATAGTAGACAGAGATGTATACAGTTTTAACCCATATTACAATGCAATAAGGTAAAGAAATACATCTCTTTATAGCCGACCGCACAAACCTACATCTTGGCTAAAACTATCGATAGATTATCAAATATTTGGTCTTTTTTGGTGAAATAGAGAAAGAAATTGCATGATGATAATTAATATACTCCAATATTCAATGCAAACTTACTTTTTAAACCTGTAATAATATTACGATAGATTTACGGCCGAACCCTATATTCAAACCGCGGATAGATAGCCTTACTTCGGATTAAAATTTGACACATTTTGTATGGGCAAATGTCAAATTTCAACCCGAAGTAAGCCTTATCTATCCGCGGTTTGAATATAAGGTTCGGCCGTAAATCTATCGTAATATTATTACAGGTTTAAAAAGTAAGTTTGAATTGAATATCGGAGTCCCAAAGGTGGCTTCGTGCTGTCTAGGTTACTACTGTAATTAATTAAAATTTTAATGTCACTAGCATACCTGAATAAACTGTCAGTATGGCGCCACGACATTTTTGCAAATGGCAATGACGTGGCAAAAAGTTGTATCTGTATTTTTGAAGTTAAAACGCGGTAAAAAGGTAATCTTCTAGGCTTTAATTTTTTGTAAACGTGAAATTGAATTTTTTATTTGTTTAATATAGATTGTATTGTATATTTATCAGTTTAGGGATTCAATTCAAAGTTTTGCTTAGTATGACATTACTAGAAACTTGTCACTAAAAACTAATCCAACGTAAAAAACCGTCAAGTGTTAGTTATACTCCACAACGGGGTTCCGTTCCACCGCACTGTAAGTACCTATTATATATATTCATGAAAAAAAGTTTCTTGTATGGGAACCCAGTTTATTACTTAGTTTTCTTCAATATCTTCAAAAAACGTTAGTTATTCTGCCGTTGTAAAATATATTTTGAAGAACCCTATTAGTTTCGAGCCCACATTAATGTTTCAATGGTTCACTCATAAATCAAATATTACTGAAGTCTGCTGAAAGTTACTTTAGTTACTTTCTGTTTGATTGACATGCAGGTAAGAGTTTTAGTTTCGGACTGAATTAGTTATTAGTTACAAAGTTTGTTCTTAGAATCTTTTTATACGTAAATGTTTCAGACAAAATCTTTGTAAGACATTTTCGATACTTATTTTACTGTTTGTTACTAATCTTCTCTAAAATATATCTGGTAACTAACCACAATAATTTTGTTTTGATTGGAGTGACTTATGATTAATTTCAAACGTATTAAAGGACACTTACAAATAGAAAAATAAATATTACAATTAACAAAACTCCCAAAATTCAGAAACAAATACTCGTGCTTATCGTACTAAATATATTCAATTATCGCATCGCATAACACAAAAAACTGGCCAAGTGCGAGTCAGACTCGCGCACGAAAGGTTCTATAAAAATATGTCTGTTGTATGGGAGCCCACTTAAATATTTGTTTTATATAATTTAATCACTGATTTTTAAAGTGAATATACTCGTATAACTAAATATTCTGTGATTATTTCAACCGTCTTCGTGCTGCCCTTATCAAAATCGAGCAAAAAATAAAGTTTGTTGTATGGGAGCCCCTTCAAATATTTATTTAATTCTGTTTTTAGGGTTCCGGAACCGAATGGCAAAAACGGAACCCTTATAATTTCGTCATGTCCGTCTGTCCGTCTGTATGTCACAGCCATTTTACTGAGAGCCTATTGGCACTATATAAATGAAATTTGGAGGATAGATGTATTGTATGAACCGCAATACAATGATGTAGTAAAATTGAAAAAAAAAATATTTAGGGGCCACCCCTCGATGTAACTAGGGGACGAAAAAATTTTTTTTGAGTTACATCAGCGTGCGGGGTATTTTTAGATAGGACTTCCAAAATCATTACAGAGGTTTTTTAGTAGCTTTTACGTAAGTGAACAGTTGGCGAGATATACGCTTCTAAAGTTGTAAAAATTCTGTCCGGGTGGGTAGCTTTTGAACTGTTAAATAGAACATTCTAATAAAAAATACAGTGGTAGAACATACGAAATACTTCCAACCAAAATTGTTTTGAATACGATATGTGTAGTTCTTGAGATTTTAATTAAAAAAAAAATGAATTTCAACCATGAACGTTTATCCCAGCTACGGAACCCTTCACTGTGCGTGGTCCGACATGCACTTGGCCGGTTTTTAGTATTATTTTATAGCGGCAACAGAAATTCATCATCTGTGAAAATTTCTACTGTCACGGTTCAAGGGATACAGCCTGGTGACAGACGGACGGACAGACGGACGGACGGGCGGATAGCGGAGTCTTAGTAATAGGATCTCGTTTTGACCCTTTAAGTACGCAACCCTAAAAAACTGTCATGATCAGGATTATAACACAATATTTCAGAACTTCACTTAATTCAATCCAATAATATTAAGACAACCGATAATATACGATGTTGCCAGCTTTTGTAAGAAGAAAGCCTGGAAAGATATTGTCAAAAACTTAAAAAGCCGCTTGTTCGCGACACTAAAAGGCATCACACTAATCCAAACCCACATGCTCCCCCAAGCAATTCTCAAAGCGGCAGCAAAAATCTCAAAACTCATTTATTTAAACAGCCACTATAGAAATCTCCCCACTTTTAAGAAAACGTTCAAACACAAGCTTAAGTTAAAAGGGCACATGTGCAACTTAAACACAGTTGAAAATTCAATCTTCCATGTTTATAAATAACGCTGCACAAACAAGACATGTAACAGACACGACATTTTTTAATTTTTTTAATGCCAAATATGTAAGTAACCCGAAATGGTAGTCAACGTTACAATATGTAGATGCTTGGATCACTTTAGAACAGTCGACTGCAAAGAGATGTATCCACTTTTGGACCTTATTACAATGCAATAAGGCGATAAAGAGGATACATTTGTTGGTACATTGTCGTTCTCAATATCTTGTCAGTTTCGTATGGCAGTTCATACTTGACGATATAAAAGGGGGCATACGTGACCTATGCTTAACTCGGTAATGTTTGGTGATCGTTTTCTTGAAAAACTATTAATAACAAAAAGTTTACATTTTTCTAAATGTTTTTCATTAAATCTGAAAGTCAATGGTCTTTGTTGATGATTTTTGATTAAATAGTTGAGTACTTACAACTAGTGATCGGCACGGACGGGGAGCAAACTTAAACAAAACTTACATTACAGACATGAAAATTACAGTACAGCCATGAAAATATTAATTTCCTTATACCAAATCCGAAATTCTGATATAGAGTTAAATTGAACACTAATCAGCCAGTAATATTCTTTTTCTTGGTTGTAGTTCTCCTTTATGTCATCTTTACAAGTTTTGTTAAAGTTTTTTTTCGAATCACTACTTCTAACTTATTAACGTTGGTAAATATTTTTTCTTATAAGTGTTGTGGTTTTTTATAAATAACACTAATTTAGTTTGGCGCTTAAGACGAATCGATTGTCGCGCGCTAACTTTTTCCATCTCACTCTCCTTACATGAGAGCACATAAAGACATCTTTTTCTATTTTGACACACTGTTTCTTAAGGGGCGAAAACGTTTTCAATGTGAAAAATAGGCATTTAATAGGTTGGTGGCTATTTCGCAAATGGGAAATGCGAAGGGTCATGATTTAAAATGGGGAATTCTAGAGTGAGTCCTTAGGGTTGGGTGGAGATTCAATGTTCAAAACGGCATGCTGAAAAGCTTTAGTACCGTAAATTTTAAATTAAATAAAACAGTTCTTCTTGTTGGTAAAATATCAAATGGCATGCCTTGTATTTTCGATCTTAGCATATTCTTTTATCCGTTTGTCTGGAAAGATGTACGAATAGGCTTATATTGTCAAATTTATATATTTCTTTTTGCGCTGTTAAAAAAGTGTTTGTGTTAAAGTATTTTTAACCGACTTCAAAAGAAAAAGTTCTCAATTTTTTTTTATTTTTATGTATGTGCCCCTATTACACTAAAACCGCTGGACCGATTTGAACTTATTTTTTTTCGGTTGAGTACACTTTCTAGTTGGTCCCATTTCCAGCATGTCAAGATCTGATGATGGGATCTTGAAATCGAGGGTACTCCTCAAATATTATACATGGATGACATAACAGTATATCGCACCTTCGGTAGGACAAGGGCACAATTTCCCCTTCAGTAACATTGTACATTGTGCCTTTGTTCTACCAGACAAGAGCACAATTTCCCCTTTAGTCACATTGTACATTGTGCCCTTGTTCTATTGAAGGTGCGATATGTGTTTTAAAACACTACAAACCGTCTTTATAAAGCAAGAAATAACAGTCCTGCAGAATTCGACTTTTGGTTAAAAGTATAGTGGGACGCCGACTTCAGTTGAACTGCCCTATCATTTTTAAAATAAGTAATATCTTGCTTTTTCAACACTCGTTTCAAGATCGTTGATTGGCAATCAAAATTTACTAAATTGCACACTGGGTTTGTCTTTCAGGGTGGATAAATATCCTCGCCTAGTAGGTAAATATTCCTCAGATTTACTCGAAGAACTAACTGATTGACATATTATTATAAAAAAAACACTGAATGACTAACGGACTGACAACGCATAGCTTATTGGCAAACAAATAGCCTAAAACTTGGTAGGTACATAATTAACTCTTATAATAGAAAACGTATGATTTTATCAAAACGAACGTATAATTACGCAGAATTTGCATTTCTCGCCGCAAGAGTGTTTTTTCGTAATCACAAGTGTCAGCTAACCTAACCTACGTAATTAATGTTTAAGCGTTCGATGAAATGATACACTCGATAAAGTGAAAAAATAATGTTAAAGATATAATATAATATATTACGTCAAAAAAAAGTAGGTATGCGATACACTGTATTGATATTCGAAATTTCAAATTTCATGTACAGCTTATCAGACAACAAGCCCCTCTCCTACTGATATTCTAAATTTGAAATTTCATTTATTAACTTACTTAACCTCCTCTCTCCTCGCACCCCTGCATTAGAGGGTCCATGAATATCGTTAAGTTAGTGGAATCATTGAATCGGCAATATCTCTAATATTTTTTAAGCAAGAGTAAAAATAACACAACAAGTGTTATTGATTAACAATAGCGAAGCAAATATTAAAATTTGTGCACCTGTTAAAAAATTACCCTGTATTATAACACTTTAATGAAGTGCTCCTGTTCTAGATATCTTCAATGAAATCCAGCACAAATTAAAACTTACATTAGAAACTTAAACACCCGACTCAAAACAGTCGTAAAAAGTAAAAAATAATAAGATAGTGGCCCTACAAGTTTAATTATAAGTAGGTATTAATATTTTGATCCAAGCGTCGTCGCGAAAGGGCTGATTGTTTGATAAGTAGGTCGTTAACTGAACACTGACACTAACTGAACTGACACGTCGGGGACCGCTAAGTAGCTGGGTTATTTTATGTTATTTCATTTACTTAGCGGCCCCCCGCCGTGTCAATTAATATAACTTAACTTAAACTCCTAAGAGCTCATTATCTCAAAAACGGCTGAACCGATTTTCATAAAACATATCTAAGAACCACCGCTAAAAAAGCAGCTTGCAAATAAAAAAAACCGCATTCAAATCGATTCATCCATTTAAGAGCTATGGTGCAGACAGACACACACACACACTTACACATCAAACTTATAACACCCCTTCTTTTGCGTCGGGAGTTAAAAATGTACGTTGAAATCCGAAATGCCTGAAAGCCATAAATACTGTGGATCGGTTAAAAAGCCAGCGTTCTTCACTGGCACATGCCGAACAACAGGCTGTGAAGTCTCAGGAAGTGGAACGCAGGAAGTCAAGGGAAACAGTCAACGGCTGAATGAGGCCATGTGACAAGAGGTAGCGGGACTCTGTGATAGGGAAAAAACATAACTTTAAATAATTAATTATACGTAAAAAAATATATAATAATAATAATAATGTAGGGGAGGTACCCTAAAAAAACTTTGTTAACGTAACTAATATGCATATTCATGCCAAATTGCAGCTTTCTAGTACTAATAGTCTTTGCGCTAGGCTGCGGACGGACGGACGGACGGACAGACATGGCGAAACTATAAGATTTCCTAGTTTGACTACAGAAAAAAACGACCGCTTACTCGAGACTTATTTCAAGTCTAACCAACCTAAAGAACACGTAACAATTACACAAATTTCACCAAGGCATAACAGTTTGTAGGCGATCGGTTAATTCAAGCTTGTTGAAGTTAAGAAATATGGGTTTAAAAAAGCAGACATACATACATACATACATAACATCACGCCTTCATTCCCAGAGAGGGGTAGGCAGAGCTACAGAATTACCAACAACTCTAAAAAAACTTGTTGATAATTCTAAGACGAAGATGGAAATAAGAACAACAAATTAAGAGAGCTGTAGTGTTAGCATGTGCTACGGTCACAGTCACAGCGCTAGTTTTAAATTAAACCACAGTCCCTTCAGCCTATACAGGGTGTCTCATTTAAATCGGTCAGTATGGGAAAACAATAAAAGCAGACATAAAATACAATAAAAATTAATTCAATATACTAACGTATGGAGAGAGTAAGAGAGAAGAAATTATGTGAACCTGAACCGCCAGACTCTTCTAACTTATGCTATCTCACCACTGAAGTATAACGTACGCCATTGTGACTTACCCAGTACGCCGACTAATTTATTACTCACGAAAGTGTTTGAATTGTTAATGTTCGGGAACTTAGCAGCAGGAAGCAGTGTTTACTGATTATTTTTACTTTGCTGCTTTTGGAGTTCATGGAACATCAGTTTTTGGAGAAGATATCGGTAATTCACACTCTTAAAAACAAAATTTGTCTTTCCAGTGGCCAATAGTTAAAAAAAATTGTGCATATAAGTTATGTTTTTATATGATAGGTCTAAAGCAGTCCTGACGGCGTTTTTGCGGGAATGGGCTTAGCCAGAAAATTAGGCCTTAGAAACGTTAACTTTCGGTGTGTCCACAGGAAAGACGGTAACCTAAATCTGTGTATGACCCATCGGTCAAAGTGAAGTATTCAACGTGTAAAAAAGACGTGAGACAAAATATTTTAAAACATGCTAGTCATAGTCTTAAGGAAGCGAAAGAGAGGTCACAATTTGACATGTTTATCTTTTTTATGTCATCGAGATGGCAAAAGAGCACACAGGCCACCTGATGGTAAGTGGAAACTGTGACCCATAGACATTCACATTCTCAAGACTGCAATCTTAAGACTGCAAATGCGTTGCCAACCCTGAGGAATAAGATGGAATGCCTCTATGCTAGTTATTTCACCGGCTGTCTTATCCCCAAACCGGAACACAACAGCGCGAACACTGCTGTTTGGCGGTAGGTTAATGGATAAGATGGTGGTAACGATCCGGACGGACCCAGCACAAGGTCCTACCACCCGCAAAAACTCACTCACTCACCTCATCTCACTTAACTCCTATTTATTTTCGCGTCAAAAGTACTTATAATTCTACCAAAACACTGAATTACTCTTAAACACCCTCATCCAACGTTGAGAATTAAAAAAAGACACATAGAGGTGATCACTTTCCATCAGAGCTGTTTCCGAAAAACAACAAATTGGAAAGTAGTGAAAAGCCTCCCTTTTATCAGAAGTTCCAATGATAACCCTAATCCGACCCTCCCCCTGCGTGACGTCAACTTGACAACTTTAATTATTAACTACGATTGATGAGCCCCCAGGCACTGGATTTATACGAGCTCCTGTTTACGTGCATTAGAGACTCTTTGTTTTAATTTAGACTTTACAGATGTTTTGATGAGGTTTTTGGAGTAATGCTTCATGTGGTAATGCGTTAGTAAGATGCACCATTAGGGAGTCAATGACGGTCCATAACGTGAATTTTAAACTCTAACTCACATCTATTTTAGAAACACGTACCGCAATACAACAAAAGTAGTACTCGCTTATCACGGTTTCTATTTTTAAACTAAAAAGGCCGACGAAGATGGAAAAAGGAACAGCAAATTTAGAGAGCTGTAGTGTTAGCATGTGCTACGGTCACAGTCACAGCGCTGGTTTTAAACTAAACCACAGTCCCTTCAGCCTATACAGGGTGTCTCATTTAAATCGGTCAGTATGGAAAATTCTGAAACTATAAGACATACGAAGATCTGTTCTTAGGAACCATGCCATCGAATTTAATAAGAAGAAAAACTGCATTCATACATTTAAAAAAAAAACATGTACTCAGCTCGGGAATCATACCCGGTTGTTTTGAAAAAAATACACGTACACTATTAGGTGTTCGAAGTGACCACCGTTTCAATTTTCTACACGTTCAGGCAAGTAAAATTGTCTCTACTAAAATAAAATAATTTAAAGTATATGAAAACAATGAATTTTATTCATTTTAGACATCATGTTTCATAGAACCATTTACTGCTTAACACGTACACAATCGATACCTAAATCGAAATACTGTAAGTTTTTTTTTCAAAACAGCCAGGTGCGATTCCCGAGCTGAGTACTGGTTTTTTTTAATGTACAAATGCAGTTTTTCTTCTTATTATAATTAATGACTTGGTTCCTAAGAACATATATTCGTATGTCTTATAGTTTCAGAATTTCCCATAATGACCGATTTAAATGAGACACCCTGTATACTGAAAATGACAAAAACTAATACAGCAGTTTTTTTTCTACAAAAACCTAATTTTAACTTATGTACTTATTATTATCAACAAGTTTTTTAGAGTTGTTGGTAATTCTGTAGCTCTGCCTACCCCACTCTGGGAATAAAGGCGTGACGTTATGTATGTATGTATGTACTTAAAAGCATTTTTTTTTATAATATCCCGCCTCACAACACAGAGCTCACAATGATTAAACCAAACAATGTCGCCCTCCGAAAGAGATATCTTTTTTGTGAAATACTTAGTAAAAGACGAATTCCGGGAACGATAAGAGCACGTCTGACGTCGGGGCTTGGTCTAAGTTATGAAATACATTTTTTTTTACTTTTAATGACTGATAAATTCCCCAAAAGGGTCAGAATTTTAGGGGGGATTTAGATGGGCCTTGCGTGCCGCGTAGATCGTTGCTGATCTATTGCGGCAGCCCTTTGTTTAAAGTTCACTGCAAAGGCCCGTTGCGTCCAGAAATTTCCAGATGCTTTGGGCAGTGAGAAGTTGTATCTCTTGTGGGTCCATGAGGTGTCACCCTATGTAGATACTTCTGTTGCGCATTAGTGGTCCGCATGAGCAGAGGATGATACGACAGTGGAAAGGTAAAATTGCTTAAGCGCCACTATTAAGTATGGAAGTTAAGCTTAAGCGCCCTATTAGGTATATGGCGCTTAAGCTAAATGGCCATTATTATGTATGGCGCTTAAGCGTTTTTGCCTTTTCACTGCCGATATGTATCTCTGTCTCCTCTGCCTCCTGACAGAACCTGCCTGTCGCTTATTGTTTCATACCCATTTGAAACAGGTGTTTGTTGAGTGCAGTGGCCAGTTAGGATTCTAGTCACTGCGCAAGTCTTTTCTCCTACAAGGGTCAAAATATTAACATTTGGTCTTTAATTTGATGTTTTTTTATATGAGAGACTATATTAATTAAAAAAAAGCGGCCAAGTGCGAGTCGGACTCGCCCATGAAGGGTTCCGTAGCAGCAAGTAACATAATATAAAAGTTCGTTGTAGCTTTGATCAATGTTTTTATGACGTATTAAAAAAAAACTACTTACTAGATCTCGTTCAAACCAATTTTCGGTGGAAGTTTGCATGGTAATGTACATCATATATTATTTTTACATTTATCATTCCCTTATTTTAGAAGTTACGGGGGGGGGGTATTGGAATGAAGCCATAAACCTGCATAAATCGGAACGTTACTTAACTTTGACATGCGCGCGCCTCTCGCGGCGTCTGGTGGGAACTAACGACTGCTTTTTCATATTGTCAACTGTGTTAACGTACTTTATTAATTAAACTAGTTATCTTATTACAAATCGCTCTTGTTTCATTAGGTTATGGGCAAATGACTCGTTAAATAACTAAACTAAAAGTCATTGTTGAAAAGTGATTCCGGTAATAACAGTAACGCTAGTTCCGCGAGTGATTTCTCGATTTTTAGGTTAGCCGTTATTACATTGCAAATTTTGAATTTGTACCGAAGTAAAATGGCTTTGTCTAACGTTCATATAGACAAATTATTGGGAAGAGAGAATTATAACACCTGGAAATTTGCAGTCCAGACGTATTTACAACACGAAGACTTGTGGGAGTGTGTTGAACCTGCCGAAAACAGTTCCGTAAATCCAAAGCTCGACGTCAAGGCAAAGTCAAAAATAATTTTGCTAGTGGATCCGATAAATTATATACACGTTCAAGAGGCAAAGACGGCCAGGGATGTTTGGATTAATCTACAAAATGCATTTGAAGATTCAGGTTTAACAAGAAAAGTTGGGTTACTCCGAGATTTGGTTAATACCACTTTAGAAAGTTGCACAACTATTGAGGAATATGTTAACAAAATAGTAACCACTGCCCACAAGCTAAGAAATATCGGATTTAATGTTGATGATGAGTGGCTTGGTACCTTAATGTTGGCTGGTTTGCCGGAGAAATACAAACCAATGATTATGGGTCTTGAAAGCTCAGGTGTAAAGATAACTACAGATTCAATAAAAATGAAGTTACTTCAAGAAGTTAAGGAGTCTAATGTATCCGTTCTTTATACAAAGTTAAATAAATATGTTCCCAAGAATTATAAAGGTAACAAGTCACCTGGTCCACGTTGTTACAATTGTAATCGTTATGGTCATATGAGTAAATTCTGCAATAATAAAAAAAAGAGTAATGACAATGTGAAAGGTTATGCTGCAGTTTTTTCAGCAACTCCAGAACAAATGGACAATGTTTCATGGATTGTGGATTCTGGTGCATCTTTACACATGACAAATGTCTCAGATGGGATGTATGATGTCCGGGCACCACCAATACAACGTATAACGGTTGCTAACAATGCATCAGTTGCAGTGGAACATATGGGCAATGTTGATTTAGATCTCCTGGGTGAAGATGGTAAATTAAACCATATACAAGTGAAAGACATTTTATATGTACCACAAATAAGTACCAATTTATTATCAGTTAGCCAGCTGGTAAAGAATGGCTGTGAAGTAATATTTAATGGTACTGGCTGTGAAATATTAAATAGACAGAAGCAATTAGTAGCAACAGCAAAACTTATAAATAACATGTATAAGTTAAATACATTTAGTGGGAATGCATTTGTTGCAACTTCAGAAAGCCAAAGCATAAATATTTGGCATAGGCGAATGGGACATCTGAATTACAATGATGTAAGCAAATTGCCATTATGTACTGAAGGTGTGAAATTATCAGATTGCAAAGAGGCAAATAATAAATGCATTCCATGTTTAAAAGGTAAACAAATCCGGTTCCCATTCACAAATGTTGGTACAAGGGCAACAGAAGCATTACAAATTGTGCATTCTGACCTGTGTGGTCCCATGGAGTCTCCATCAATGGGCGGAGCAAGATATTTTATTACTTTTATTGATGATTTCTCTAGAATCGTGAAGGTATATTTTCTAAAAAATAAAACCAATATAAAAGAAGTATTTGAAAGCTACAAAAATGAAATGGAAAATCAGTTGAATTGCACGATAAAAATTCTCCGAACAGATAATGGCTTAGAATACAATAATAATCAAATGTCAAAATACTTGACAAGCTACGGCATCAAGCATCAGACAACAGCACCGTACACTCCAGAGCAAAACGGGTTGGCTGAACGGATGAATCGCACTTTAGTAGAGCGTGCGAAATGTATGCTGGAGGATGCTGGATTACTCAAGAAGTATTGGGCTGAGGCAGTGGAGACAGCTGCTCATATAATTAACCGCTCTCCGACTCGTGTCCTTAACTACATGACACCACTCGAGAAATTAACAGGTAAAAAACCAAATGTTTCTCATTTAAGAATTTTTGGGTGTAGAGCCATGGTGCATGTGCCGAAGGAGAAGAGATTAAAGTGGGATCCGAAATCTACAGAAATGATATTTCTTGGATATTGCGAAAATACAAAAGGCTACAGATTGATGGATCCGCACACTAAGAAGGTTACAAAGAGCAGGAATGTCATATTTTTAGAAGATTGTGATAAGAATGAAAATGCCATATTGCCAAATGTAAACACATCTACTATGTTACAGATACCTATGTCATTAGAGGAGACTGCTGCCAATATCACTGAACCAGAAGACTCTGTCTCTACCCATGATAATGAGGAAGACTCTACCGCGTCCACAACCTTATGTGACAGTTTTGAGTCTGTTGAGACGGATAAAAATTCAGTGTATGAACCAAGCACCGATTGTACATTTGATTCTCCTGAACGTTACATAAACCTGAGGCCTCGAGGCGGGCAACCAAGGTATACAAAAGATGTTAATGAAGATGAAAATGAATATGCATGTTTGGTTTTAAGTCAGGATCCGTCATCATTGGAAGAAGCTTTATCTAGCCCTGAGTCTAGTCATTGGCAGAAAGCCATGGAGGAGGAATACAAATCATTAAGGAAAAATAACACTTGGGTGCTATGTGATTTGCCACCAGGGAAAAAAGCTATATCATGCAAATGGGTTTTTAAAGCCAAAGTGAATGAGAAAGGTGACATAGAAAAGTATAAGGCTAGACTGGTAATTAAAGGATGCGCACAAAGGAAAGGATATGATTACAATGAAGTTTATTCACCGGTAGTTAGATACTCATCCTTGCGATACCTGCTTTCCTTAGCAGTGAAATACAATTTAGATATGCATCAAATGGATGCTGTGTCTGCCTTCCTGCAAGGCGATATAGAAGAAGATATATATATGCTTCAACCTCCGAACTTTAAAGAAAATAATATTCAAGTGTGTTTGCTGAAAAAATCCCTATATGGACTGAAACAAGCCAGCAGGCAGTGGAACCAAAAACTGGATAGTACACTTAAAGAAACTGGTTTGACTCAGTCACTACTTGATCTCTGCATTTATTACAGAATAAGGAATGAAGATATAACTTTCTTAGCTGTCTATGTAGACGATATAATTTTGTTTACAAGCTCTGAACAAACTAAAAATTATATTAAAAATTATTTATTCGCCAAATTTGAGATGAAGGATTTGGGTGAATTGAAATACTGTCTGGGTCTGCATGTACAACGAAATAAAAATAATGGGATTTTGTGTGTCAATCAGACAAAGTATATACAAGATATACTGAGCAAATATGGAATGTCGAATTGTAAGAGTGTGAAAACCCCAATTGATCCGAAAATGAAGTTCAATACAAATGAGAATGAAAAATCAATTGCAGATATATACCCATATCAGGAAATAATTGGTTGTCTTTTGTATTTATCTCAAGGGACTCGCCCCGACATATCCTATGCTGTAAATACACTCAGCAGATTTAATTCTAGGCCTGAAATGCAGCACTGGATTGCGTTGAAACGAATATTGAGATATTTGAAATTTACAGAAAACTATTCACTTGTGTATAAAAGAAACCAAGAAGAGACTATACATGGTTATTGTGACGCAGACTGGTGTAGCGATGAGAACGACCGAAGATCATGTACCGGCTATGTTTTTATTCATCAAGGCGGAGCAATCACTTGGAACTCACGTCGGCAACCAACCGTTGCGTTATCTACGACCGAGGCTGAATACATGTCTCTGTCAAGCTGCACACAAGAAGCAATGTGGCTCAAACAGATGCAGGAAGAATTTTGGCCCCAATTAGCCACATTACCTATAACTATTTTATGTGATAATCAAAGTGCTATTAAACTTGCAGGTACTGTAAACTATCATTCCAGAACCAAGCACATAGATATACGACATCACTTTGTACGCGACAAGGTGCAGTTAAAGAAGATTGTCATCGAGTACGTCCAAACAAACGAAATGGTCGCTGATGCTCTGACAAAAGGCACTCCTCAATTGAAGCTGGATTACTGCTCTTCAAAAATGGGTTTATGCCTTAGGGAGGATATTGGAATGAAGCCATAAACCTGCATAAATCGGAACGTTACTTAACTTTGACATGCGCGCGCCTCTCGCGGCGTCTGGTGGGAACTAACGACTGCTTTTTCATATTGTCAACTGTGTTAACGTACTTTATTAATTAAACTAGTTATCTTATTACAAATCGCTCTTGTTTCATTAGGGGGACACACATTTTTCCACTTTGGAAGCGTCTCTCGCGCAAACTATTCAGTTTAGAAAAAAATTATAATAGAAACCTCAATATCATTTTTGAATACCTATCCATAGATACCCCACACGTATGAGTTTGATGAAAAAAAAATTTTTGAGTTTCAGTTCTAAGTATGGGGAACCCCAAAAATTTATTGTTTTTTTTCTATTTTTGTATGAAAATCTTAATGCGGTTCACCGAATACATCTACTTACCAAGTTTCCACAGTATAGCTCTTATAGTTACGGAATAAAGTGGCTGTGACATACGGACGGACAGACGGACAGACATGACGAATCTATAAGGGTTCCGTTTTTTGCCATTTGGCTACGGAACCCTAAAAAGAGGGTTTGAATTAAACAAAAACACATATAGTGTGATGTAAGGAAAAGTTACAGATTGAACAGAGCATCAATCAATCGAAAGGTCTTGGCTGTTTCCTTTAATTTAGCCCTCGAGTTATACAGCCCTCTGTATGTTTAAATTAGATTAGATTACATTTATTACTACAGAAAAAACGTATACTTTTACGATGAGATGAAAGTCATGACTCATTTAGAAAAGCCAAAAATTTCTGAAGTTATAAATGCGAAAACGTTATAAATTCAGAAATTTCTGGCTTTTCTAAATGAGTCATGACTTTCATCTCATCGTAAAAGTATACGTTTTTTCTGTAGTAATAAATGTAATCTAATCTAATTTAAACATACAGAGGGCTGTTATGTATAACTCGAGGGCTAAATTAAAGGAAACAGGCAAGACCTTTCGATTTAACCCCCTGATTGCTCAGCAATTCTGTATTAGGAACAAAAGTTATAAAAGTATTTGTTGAATTTTAGGAACACCCTCAGTTACTACCTAACTACCTAGCTGTGATTTTTGTTTTATAGATAGTTTAGTTGAGCTTAAATAGAGCAGAGAAAAATAGTTTTTAGTAAAAAAGCATAGGTCGATGTCACACAAATTGATCCAGTCCTGAACCTGAGCTAAGCTCTAGGCTTGTACTATGGTATGGTAGTAGATAGCGATAAACTTTCTTAAATACATAGAAAATATTCAAGATTCAGGAACAAATACTCATGCTCATCACATAAATACTCATATTTTAACGACCTCAAAGATTCTTTTTTTTTGATGGGATAATGAAGTTGGAGGCGAGGTGGACTAAGTGCATTGACCTTCATGGAGACTATGTCGAAAAATAAAATTGTTATAAAAAGTGAGCCAGTTCGTTTTTTTTACCCGGCTCAGAACTTTTCAATCCACCCTCGTACCATCCCTTACCGGGTCACAAGCACGGCACCGCTAACTTCGTAAGCAGGGTCACTACCAACTAGGCCAACGTGTCGTAAAATAAACTTAAACTCCAACTTTCAGGACCATAAAATTGATATTCTCTATAGTTGATTCATACAACATTACAAGCTTATCCCTTGAACCAGCCCCCCCGCCGCCCGCGTCACCTGGTGGCGGCACGAATAATTTATTACATTTCTTAAAAGCCATTACCGAGTGACACCGTCAATGGACCGTCACTCCCTCTTGCAATTAGCATGAATTTTATAACGACTACCACAATGACGGAGTATGGATGACGGAGTTACTGAAATGAGGTTCGCTGAGACGGCAACGGGATTATGGATTTAGCTTAGCGAAAGAGTTTGGAAAGAGGTTTTGACGACACGTTGGCCTAGTTGGGAGTGACCCTGCCTCCGAAGCCAGCGGTCCTGGGTTCAAATCCTGATATTTGTGTGACGTGCGCGAATACAATACAATACAATACAAAACACTTTATTGTCCACCAAACAAAAACATTACACAGAATTTTCACAATTTAGAAGACCCAGGTAAACAACAGGCGGTCTAGAATATTCGATATTATGGATATTTGATGTCTGTGAATTTTTTTGTGTAGGAGACATATTTCTATTTATAAGTAAGTTTACCATTATCTAGTACCCAAAGTATAAGCCTAGAGCTTAGTTTGGGACTAGGTCAATTTGTGTGAGATATTCCCCTGATATTAATTTATTTGTAATGACAATGGCAACAAAATAGTCATGAGTTTCTCTTTGAAACTAACTAAACAATCTTGGAAGTAGATATTACCCTACTTCTTATAGTCGGATTGACGTGAAATTTTGCATACTTATGAAACTTTGACGACAACACATTAATATAGTACCACCGAGCTCGTAAGAGGATGGAGACGGAAGGTGGTCATAGGAACTTCTCAAAAGCTCATAGTCGAACCGCCGAGTTTGGACTCTTTTGACTCGTCATATAGAGAGTTTATTTTCAGTGTTAGAAGTGACAGGCAACATAGTGTGTTATTAAAAATGAAAGTTTTGAAACAACTTATTCAATCAAAACCTGCGTTACGTGGCGGTTGCAACTTAAGAATATTGTCTTTATGTTTACTTTATAGTACAAACACAACACAAGTAAATTTACAATACAATGACGGCAGAAAAGATACCTATACCACGGCGAAATTACCTCCTAAGGCCCAACGAAAAATTTAGCATGTAGTTACTACGGCCCGTAGTCCTACCAGTAGTACTATTTTTTCATACTCATTCAGACCCAAGTACTTGGAAGACTTTTTTTAAGTTATTGTGCTTGTGTAATCATAGCGCACCACGGTCTTACCAGTAGGGTTTCTAGTAAGTCCTACTGGTAGGACCGTGGTAGGCTATGATACACAACTGTCGAAGGAGCTGAGAAAATTGCAGCGGTCTAAATAGGCTGTTGTAAAAAGATTGTATTCCAATTAATAAAATTAACAACTAGTTGTTTATTTTATTTTAGTAACTTAATGTTTTAGAGTCATAAATAGTAAACAGATTCGCTAGAAAAAAAATCCGCCTGTATTTGCTATTTAAGAACCAAACGTTAAAGTCCATTATCTAAATTTGAATCCTATAAAAGAAATCTCGAGTCATAACTCGATTACCTTTTACCTACTAAACTGAGATTTTCTGTAAAGTAGAAGTGGTCCTAAATCTAAATCTATCGCCATATAAATCCCTCCCTCAACCAACGTATCAGGGTAATGCTCTGCGTCACAGTTAACTTAGTTACACCATTTTGTCACAGCTTAAGACAGCTACATCATTCTTATAGGTTTTGGTCACACTTCTATTATTTAGTAATTTAATCTGTATTACACAAAAAAAAAAAAATGCGGCGTTCGCATTATTTATGAACCAACGTGGCGTAAAATTATCATCTTCATCATTCGACGACACGGTGGCCTAGTTGGGAGTGGCTCTGCCTCCGAAACCAGCGGTCCTGGGTTCAAATCCTGGTAAGGGCAGATATTTGTGTGATGAGCACGAATGTTTGTTCCTGAGTCTTGGATGTTTTCTATGTATTTAAGTATTTGTCTATATAAGTATGTGTATCGTTGTGCCACACCCATAGTACAAGCCTAGAGCTTAGTTTGGGACTAGGTCAATTTGTGTGAGATTGACCCCTGATATTTATTTATTTATTTATTATTTATTTTTGACATAGGCCTCCCCCAAGGTTTTCCACAAAAACCGGTCCTGCGCTTGCATCCATCGGTTTACGTCATCGGTCCGCCTTGTTGGAGGCCTATCTATGCTGCGACCAAAAAAAACAATGGTAGGTGGTGTAAAATACTGACAGTAATAATTATAAAATACTAGTGTTTAAAAAAAATAAACGTTTCGGTTTAAATTGCTTGATAAAATAATGTTAAAGTTTTAAACTACACTTATTATTATAAACCAACAACAACCCAAGCAACAGTGTTCGCATTGTTGTGTTCCGGTGTGGGGATAAGACAACCGGCGAAATTACTAGCATAGAGGCATTCCATCGTGGTCCTCAGGGTTGGCAACGCATTTGAGGTCTTAGGATTATAGTCTTGAGAATTCAAATGTCTACGGGTCTCAGATTCCACTTACCATCAGGTGGCCTGAGTGCTGGTGTGCTTTCTCCTTAACATAAAATAATACACTATCAGCTTTTTGAGCTGATGCGTCATTATCACTGCACTAGTTTTTTGTTTTGCTTATGTACGGACTTAACATGTAAATCGAGTAATCGTTTAATTTTTTTCATAGTTCGGTTTCTTAACTTAGTCAAAAGGTTTATAATAGATATATTTTTACAAGCTTTAACAATGGTGTTATTTATTTTTAGCAGCATCCGCTTTTATAATAAATATACTGTGTGAAAGTGATGCATCTGTTCCTGTTCCAACAGCATTTCGTAAAGTGATCGTAAATAAAATGGCGTCACTAAAACTTTTTTTTTCTAGTAGTTAAAGAATAGCTCTGTACTTGTCATAAATCCACGTAGTAGATGTATTTCTGGAAAACTTACGGTTATTTTGTAATGTCTTCAGTCAAAGTGAACCTTTGCTCCTTAATAGTGTTGCCCATAAAACTTAGTGTCTACATGTGTTGCTAGTGGTAGGTACAAATGTTTTATTGTTTTGATTTTTAACTAAAATAGTAAGGTATTACCTCGTGTGGTTGCCGGGTTAGAATAGTACCACTCCATGTCTTAACGTGGATGCCGTAAGAGGCGACTAAGGGAATAAGGGCCTGTTAGGCGATGGGCTTGCAACCTGTCACTAATACACTAGTAAACTTCTAGGCCTGTTTGTGCAAAATGTGGTTACAGAATTAAACAAGTCTTTTTAGAGTTGTTGGTATTTCTGTAAGTCTGCCTATCCCACTCTGGGAATAAAGGCGTGATGTTATGTATGTATGTAGTAAGGTATTTCTGATGATAAAAGAATAATAAATGAGCTAGTTTAAAAAAAAATACAACAATTTTTGCATTCGTTCCCAGAATGGGGAAGGCAGAGCTACCAGAAATACCAACAACTCTAAAAATACCTGTTGATGATTCCGTAACCACATTTTGCATAAACAATATCTTTACCAGATGCATCACAGATTATGTATTAAGCTCAATTACAATAATTTATTGCAATTATCCATTGGATCAATAAACTCAAACTTACAGCGTTTATTTGAGATAATCACACTGCAACACAACAAATGTAATCATAGGTACATTTTCATAGAAAAACCAAAAGGTAAACAAATCGAAAATTGAGATATTGATTTGTCTATACAAGTAGCCAAATTAGAGACATTGCGCTGTAGTGTGAGGTCAAAAAGGACTCAGCACAGCATGTGCTGCAGCTGGAGCCACAGCGCTGGTATTCAGCTCAACCCTGGTGCTTACCTACTTCGCAGCTGAACGCGACCACGAGATGAGAGAATTTAAACAATATGCGTCAATAATATAGCGTGCGAAATGTATATGGTGTAGTCAAAAGAGTACATATAATATAGGATATCCATAGAAAAAAATCAATCACGCTGTATTTAAAAATAAAAATAATCGCTTGTCCAAAAGTATCCAATAATAGGGATAATAATGTTTCTTCAATGACGCTTATAGTAAGTAAGTAAAAAAAAAGTTAATTCAAGTCTATTTATATTTTTAGCCGTAACATTATAGCTTAAGTGTAAGTGTTTCTTTTTAATTTACTAAGCGTTAGATAAAATGTCGAGCTTCCAGCCAATGTTTTATTAGTAAATGTACAATGTCACAATTACAATTAAACTGCAAAGCATTTTCTACTCTCTTCTGTCGTTAATAAGGTTACAGATAATAACAGTTCAAAAATAAATAGGCTCTTTTGGCTCACAAAGAGTAGTATAGAGCCATGCCAAATAAATGTCTGTCTGTCGCTCAATTAGCTCTGGATTAATGCACCGACGCTCGAAATCGCTTATCAAATTTCAACTACTACCACCCTAACTAGACCTTTAGTTATACCTACCAATAAACAAATGGGAGGTCTTAGTTTATTGGCGTTTCTGACTAACACTTGACCGACGTAAGGTGATCCCTGATTAAGAAATAATATTTCGAGATGGTAGGTCTCGGTATGATGGTGTAACCTGACTAGTTTGTTTGATAAAGACGTGCCCGTAGGGTCAGTTGAACCAGTTGTTCTGTTTATTTAAGATTTAAGTGATAAACTCGATTTAGTTTCAGAGATGTTTGATGAAGGTATTGATTCGGGAACTAGAGTACAAACAGTTCAGTTAAGCATTTAGATGATCAATTATCTTCATTCAGAGGTGTCCTGAAAAGTTGTACAATCAGCTGCAGGGAAAAGTAACCCCTCCCGCTAGGTAATTTCTTATAACTGGGGCTTATTTTGCACGCCACCAGACATACCAAAGCTATGTTTCAAATATGCTGTGTCCTTATCGTTTTGATAACAAGCAGAAAATAATGGAAATCAAAGAAAAAAAAACAATCACTCTGTTACGGACGGATCGCTCGCTTTAGTTTTTAAGCTAATAAGAATCTTGTTAGATTCGAGTTAGCGTATTGCGTAACTATTTCATAAGATTTTTAGTCTAGTTTTGTAATGTTTTATGGAATGTGAACCTGTGATCCCCGAGGTACCCGGCCGCATATCTAACCTTGGTCTTGAAGGTCGGGTACTCTTTGAAAGCATGGGAGGGTTCCAATCAGGAATAAACTAGGTGGTAGGACATTCAGTAGCTTCGGGAGGGCCCAATCCTCCCGAAGCTACTGAATGTCCTACCACCGGGAAAGTAAGAATGTTACAGTGGTAGGAGCTATACATATAGACGGGCGGCAACCCAAGCTTTAATATGCACTCTTTGATAGAGAAATCGATAGGCAGGTTCTAGAGAGAGAAATTAAAGTTGTATAATTCATAGAGGATCTCGAACACAAAAAGAGCGAATTGGTGCCGTGTGCAAACGGCTCACTATACGGTAAAGCCTGGGGGTATATATACCGGAACACACATTGGAGTCATTGTAAGGCATGCTAGTGTAAAAACCCTTTACAGCGTGGACTCCCATCAGGAGTCCGCCCTCTCTCCGGCGAAGTAGTCAAAGCCATCAGAGGCTAAACAACGTAGGTCCCAAAAAAAAAAGTCATTGTAGTAGCATTGCTGCAGTGGTAGTAGCAGTAGTAGCAGTGGTAAAGCAGTAGGAGCAGTTGAAGAGTGAACACTAGAGGAACCCAAAGGAGCAAAAGCGAACCAGAGCAAGCGAACTTCCCGAGCGAATATCCAAACTAACATTCCGATCGAACATTCGGACGAACATTCCGGACGAATGTTCGGACGAACATTCCGAACGAACATTCGGACGAACATTCCGACGAACATTGGAGCAAAATTGGAGAGAACTTCTTAGCAACTGAACCACGAACCGCAAGGAAGAACTAATCTTCGAACCCCGATCATTGTGGAACCTCGCTCATTCTCGAACCTCGAACCTTGCACTTAAGTTTAGAATCAGTTTAACTTTGAACCTTTAACTAGAATCTTTTGTTTAGAATCGTGTAACTAGAGCCATTAACCATAAAATATACAGTCCACTGAACCTGAACCTTTTTTTAATTAATCGAACGAGCTACGTAGAGACACCGTTGAGTGACCATCCTCAATACACTCTATATTTTAAAATAAAAATAATCGCTTGTCCAATAGTGTCTTAACCTTTTCAACGCTGTGTCAAATACAAAACCAGAACTAATGTCAACTTTACCTCATAGATACTCAGGTCTATTTTGCGCTGACAACCATGAAGGAATTATCCGACAATGGCGTTGAAGTTTAAAGCTTTAACCGTACATACTTAAAATATACTTGAAAAATTCTGTGTCCTTTACATTTTGATATAGAGTATTAGCAACTACAAAAAATTGCTTTCATTGCAATAAAGACAATGGAAAATAGATAAAAATAATCATTCTATAAGTATTTAAAAATAAAGTGTCTCCAAACGTCGAAATGAATAAACAAATAACAAAATCCTTATAAATATAACACTACTAACTACATACAAATTGAGTCATTATAACGATAAAGGATATTGTATAAAAATTAACGAACCAGAACAACCTCGTAAATCATAAGCCAAGTTCCTAAAGAAGCCATACTGTTCTCCGATCGAGTTATTGCATTTTAATTTGAAACAGACGGAAACAGTCGAACACCAATAAAAGAAACGATGGTTCGTGATCCAATTATATTTTACTTTGTAATATTTTTACGACAGTTTTGACGAGGGATATAAATTATTAAGTCGTTAATTTATGAATAAAAATGTCGTCAAAGACTGATTGTTTTTTACTTATTATTATTACTGAAAATGCTACTAACGTATCTATATCTCATCAAAAACGTTTGATCCGTGATGTCAAGTTTTTATTAAAACTACTTTAAACATAATGCATATTTCAAATAAAATAATAACTATTTTTAAAAAGTGGAATTTTGTTGTTTTTTTGTTCTGTCGTAAAAATTTGACATAGAATTAATATTTGTTTTGGGAAAATGAGACATTTTTTAATGGAACAGTGATAAATAGAAAGGAGGTAAATCGCGGGCAAAAGTTAGTAGTTCTCTATAGATCCAAAAAAAATGCAAAAAAAACATCTTTAATTATTATGAAGCTAATCTTTAATTTCATTTGCCTTTTTCACAAAACACAGCGCAAACGTTCGAAGATTAAAACGTAACAATAGGTATCGCATCGTTCTAATTTAGTATTAATGAACTTTTCAAAACCGTACATTTTGGCAGCTGTAAACGCTGTTTCGGCTCCAGGCGTTAGGGCATAGCACTTTAAAATTTATCGAGTTTTCGTGTTCCCCGTCCCTCGCTTGGCAGGGGTAGGTATTCTGTTTAAAATGACATCGTTAGCGAACTGGCGAGTGTAACTTGGCCCGTTAGAGTTTAACCTACGTGCGTATTTTTCACCTTGATTTTTTGTCGCTTATTTTTATGGAGCTTTGTCAAACTTTAACGAAATTACAAGCATAAAGGCCTTTTTTCTTAGTCTAAATGATTGATGATCAGGTGCAAAGTCCATTACTTGCTTGCCTTCTTCTAACTTCTAATGACTACGAACACACGGATCAAGTTATGATTGTCATTTAAAATGAGCGTTTCACGAATGTAAATGGGAATACCACCCCAGAATGTGCCGCGACCGTTGCCTCGCAGCTGTAACCGTGTAGCCAGCGGCCGTTCAAGTTACACCGTTTGTTTCTGGAACTTTTTTGAAATTCGAATTTTTAATTCTATCATACCATGGAGTTTTGACCAGTTGTTTTTAACGTGGCGAGCAATAATTTAAGTAAAATAGCTTGCTTTGAATTATAGCACCCGACATTTAAAATGAAAGGAAAAAATCGACAGTAAGCTACACTAACTACAATAATACCGATCAAAACGAAAAGGTGGTATGTGCATATAGACTTCAAACTCTTAAACTGTTTTTTCATTCTTCAAACGCCAAAATTACCATTTGTCTTCTTGCACTTTATATCTTATAAACTATGCATCTCGCATCACTACGGAGAGTTTTAGAAGTAACAATCATCAAATTACATTTCAATTAATCGTATACTAACTTCTTCTTTTGTATGTATGGCGATTCACGTGATTGATACGTGGGTATAATCAGTAAAGAAAATAAATCAAGTGTGACGGTGACTTTAATTATTTTTTTATTGCCAAACAAATTTTACTTGCCTGCCGGCAAGAAAGACTTGGCAAAGGAATTGATGTGTATTTGCGAACCTATTACAATTTCTTTATCAAAATCCAAACAGTACATAGTTATTTACCTAATGGTTATGAACTTTTAATTGAATTTCATATATTTTCATCTATTTTACATTAAAAAGATACATTTTGTGACTTAAACCAATAAAATTCAAATTAAAAATCACCCTGTTTATTATTAGTAAAGACATATAAATAATAAACAGGATGGTTTTTAAATTACAGCTTATTATTTGAGAGTCAAAGTGATTTACCCATTACTTTTGAAAGTTCTTATATTATTATGAACTTGAAACGCAATTAACATCAGCAAAAGCTACTAGTAAATAATAAAGGTACTGTAAGCATGGCGGCGTGTTAATGAGTGCTGACGGGCCCTTTTTAAAACACCAGACTACGGACACCGGCCAGACAGACAAATAGAGATTTATTGCGAGCAATGTCGGTTAATTTTGAGTGCCCATCGTGTGTACAGGCTTTATATTGGTAGCTTTAATTGCTTACATAGGGTGATGTTAATACACAAAACGGGGCAGGAGTATGTCGGACCATGCTCAGTGTAGGATTCCGAAGCCGTTTACTACTATAAATACATAAAATGTATCACAAACATGAAAATATATTTTTGTGATGGAGCAACAAATTTTTTACAGATTTTTTCACTTAGACTTGTACTGTGAGATTTTCCTTCTTGACAAATTTCAGGATTCTGGGTCTATAGGAATAATTTAAACTTCAAACTTTGATACTCTTGAGAGTGTCGAATATACGTTTTTTGCAGCATAAACGGGTTTACCTTTTTTTACGTTAATTTAGAAGTTTGATTTTTCTCAACATCAAGGTACTGTAGACTTGAGTAAGTGGTTTTAATTTCATCTAGATACCTCTACGCATTGCCGAGATAAAGGGTCTTGATAGGCAGACGGATGGACAAACGGACAACAAAGTGATCCTATAAGGGTTTCGTTTTTCCTTGAGGTACGGAACCCTAAAGGTCAAGTGCGAGTACGAGCACTGTTCGTATGTAAATATGGTATTATGTAAGTTGTCCGTCAAAATTTGAAATCCATTTTTCAGTCACTTGCCGTTATTTGATTGAGCTGAAATTTGGCATACTCATGTAAACCCGATGACAATACAATAATATGGCACCACCGAGCTGGTCTTCCGATGATGGAGAAGGAAAGTAGCCATAGGAACTCCTAAATCACACATGATAAACCGGTCGTGTTAGGGCTTGTTAAAATCGTCTTGATAACCAGATGATGACTATGCCAAAAAAATACAGTCGGCAAAAAAAAAATTGTCTCAATTTTTTTTTGTTAGGTATTTATTTAAACATTTATTTATTTAACACAACAAATCGTCGCAAGAAATACGCTACGAAGTTATCAAGAACTAACTAGCTCCTTTGTAGGTTATGACAGCTTTGTGAAAACTATCGGTATTCCTATTATGACCCAAGTCACGAAGCAGACTGGCGACTGCCTGGTCGAAGCCTCGTTAGTCCACGGCAAACAAATTTGATTACCTAACGAGTTGCAGTTAGACGCTTCTAACGTTTGGACCCTCTGTGTACAAAGCACGTGCCGCGCGAATTAAGACTTAACGCAGTTGTTTTAAAGTGAATTATGAAATGTGGAGGAGGTAGACGGTGGGTCCGAATTGGAAATCTGTCGCAGTTATAATATTGATAATTGTGCAAAATAAGTTCAGAGGCCGTATTATGCTGTCAAAATCTGATAAGTTCCAGTCCAGGCAGTGAAAGGGACAGAGATACATGACTTTTATAGTTCCTTTTCACTAAGATTTGACAGAAGGCTAGTCTGTAAGTATGACGTCATTTTTTAAATGCAATGTATCCTTCTGGTTGATTTAGTTCATCACTAAATACGCACCTTCGGTAGAACAAGGGCACAATTGCCCCTTTAGTCACATCGTAAATTGTGCCCTTTGTTCTAGTGGACAAGGGCATAATTGCCCCTTTAGTCACATTGTATATTTGCCCTTGTTCTACCGAAGGTGCGAATTATGTTATGTCAGAGATCTTCTATTATTAATATGAATATTATGTTTTAATTATTTTATTGCATATTATCAATTAGAATACACACTTCTTTCAAGGTAGTACATTTTATATTGCTCTAAAGATAAATAAATAAAATTTTAACGCATTGACAAATTAAGCTTTATACCTACAACTTTTCTAAATGGCAAATATCTCATTTGTTAGTAAACTTTGTGTTTTTTTTTTAATTTATTTTATTTAGTTCCTCACTCATCATAAACGTGATTATCAGCTGAAATAAGTCCTCTGCCAGCCGTAAGCCTCCCCCAAAGATGTCCACTCCGGTCGAGAGAGATCAGACTCAATTTATAAGTAACGTACGTCGTAAATTTAACGTCCTTAAAATGTAAAATTCCCATTTTAAAATAAAATAGCGTTAAAACAAAAGCTTAACGGCAAAATCCAGCGAAAAAAGTGTCAACGAACGTGCCTTAAATACTGATACGGACAGTTATCCACAATTCTCTCCGTTTTCCACCGGAGCACAAAAAGACAAATTAACAGGAAGCAATATTATATGTTTTGTGATGGCACAATGACTCCATTGTCGACCACTTGTGCCTCATTAAGAAAAAAAACAATTAAGCTGTGTGCACCTGAGTTTTTCTTTTGCCGCAGAAAAACATGACCGTGGTTCTCAATTGTATGACTTTAAAGGTAAGAATTGCTTGTGGTTCGATTGCCGAGCTGCATATTTGAGTTTGTCTATGCATCGTCATACATACGTCAAGTCTAAGGACTCCAGGCGATTCCTTTATGAGCGTTGTTGTGAGGATTAATTCAGTCGTGCATTCCATTGTGTAAGGGAACGCCAAAGGTCTTCCGTGTGTTTCTATTGTCTCTATCAGCACCATTATGGGTTTAATAGAGTAAATTAAGTATGTATTTAAACTCTTTATCTATTACTAATATATAAAGCTGAAGAGTTTGTTTGTTTGTTTGAACGCGCTAATCTAAGGAACTACTGAACTGATTTGGATGAAATTTGGTATGAAAATAACTTTTGCGGGTGGTAGGACCTTGTGCAGGGTCCGTCCGGATCGCTACCACCATCTTATCCATTAACCTAGCGCCAAACAGCAGTGTTCGCATTGTTGTGTTCCGGTTTGGGGATAAGACAGCCGGTGAAATAACTAGCATAGACGCATTCCATCTTAGTCCTCAGGGTTGGCAATGCATTTGCAGTCTCAAGATTGCAGTCTTGTGAATGCGATTGTCTATGGGTCACAGTTTCCACTTACCATCAGGTGGCCTGTGTGCTCATTTGCCTTAAGCTTGCACTAAGGTCGCGGGGAAGGATAAAGGATAATTTTTACTCCCGAAAATTGAACAGTTCCCGAGGAAATAGCGATAAACGAGGTATTTGACATTATATAGACGACACTATCAAATTGTGATTTAAAAGTGTCGTCTACGTACACAATACATAGGGGGGTAGCAGAAAACTAATTCTATGAGTGCGAAGACGCGGGCGTGTTCTATGTAGTTGCACGCACAAAATCCAGTTGAGCTGAAAATGACTGAGGAAGCTGTGCGAGCAGTGCGAGAATAGGCAAGATCACAAGATGTGCACAAAAAGCGTATTCCAAAAAAAGCACCTATAGTTAAGGTCAAAAATGAACAACGGTAACTTATCCATTACGTCAGGAAAGATAATCATATATTTATACACTGCCCTCATAAGCAGTGATCGGAATAGGTAGTGCAATTTCGCGAGACTTCGGTGCGTAAGTTTAGTATGGATATAGCTTGTTACCCCGGGATTACATTTGCAAAGTGTTGAAGTGTGTTTAATTAAGGTATGTTATTAAAATATGATTTTAACGATTATTTTGCTAGCATAGAATATCGCATTGACGAAATATATAGACACTTGCAATGACAAAAAGTAAAAAAGTATTTACAATACCTTTTTTTTTTATTTTTTGCAATGTCCCATTTAACTTCAATTAAGGTCGTGTCAAGAAAATATTCTGTGAAAAAACACGAGTCCCAGAATCTGGGGTCTTATCCATATTAAGTTTAATGTTTAAGGTCATTCACCCGAAATTGCACTACCTATTCCGATCACTGCTCATAAGCCAACAGGCGGTATTTCAAATTAAATAAGCATAGCAGATTCAAACCTCACTCGATATTAATATGGTTGAACTTGCTAAAGCATTAATAGTCAGTTTTCGTGACGTAATGGAAAAGTTACCGTAGTTAATTGTAATCCTTAACAGCTATTACATTTTATTAAAAACGCCCAAATGCCTCTACGCTAGTTCATTCTTTTTGAAGTCTTATCCCGACGTGTTAGTATTATAGGCTGATAACCTAATTCACTTTACAAAATTGCAACAAGAGAAATCATACTGCCCTGCTAACACAAAAGGCAGTATCTCAAATTCAATGGCCAAAGCAGATTCAATCCTATCTTGTTGGTAATAAGGTTGTATTTTCTAAAGGAGTTTTGTCTGAGATACTGCCTTTTGTGTTAGCAGGGCAGCATAGTGCATTTAACATCTTTAATAAAATAAAATTAAATATCAGGGGACAATGTCACGCAAATTGACCTACTTCCAAACTAAGCTCCAGGCTTGTACTATGGGTACTAGACAACGATAAATATACTTATATAGAGCAATACCTACATACTTAAATACATAGAAAACATCCAAGACCCAGGAACAAATATTCGCGCTCATCACACAAATATCTGCCATCGGAATTTGAACCCAGGACCTCTGGCTTCGAAGGCAGGGTCACTACCAACTAGGCTCGTGTGTCGTGTATCATTAGTATGATAGACGGATAAACTAAATCACTTTACAAAATTGCATCAAGAGAAATCAGAATGCATTTAACATCGTTATAAGTCTGCTGGAAGTGAAACCTTTATCGCGATCATCAAGAAAACATGTTAATTCCCTCGTTACCCGGAATACAAGTAATTTGCCGATCTGAGATGGGAACGGAGATTGCTGGTCAATTAAGGGAACTGGATGTTGTCAATGTTAACGAGGTGATAACGTTGATGGAATTAATTCGATGTTAAAGTGTACGAAGACATTTTAGTCTGTACCAAGCGTCCAATGGCTCCGACAAATATGACAACGTATGTATGTACGTAAACACTTAATTGTACTAAAATAGAAATTCAAATACAATATTCACAGAATAGGAACGTACAAAGGCGAACTTATCCCTTTAAGGGATGTCTTCCACCTAACCTTTGGGTGATTGAGGAAAATAAGAAAGCAAACTGTGGCAACGAGTAGACACGAGTACAAAACAAAGTTTACGGAACGTGTATAAACTAAATTTAACACCTAAAGTATTGAATAAACACTAACACAGACATAATTATATAAAAGTAACAATAATAAATATCAACCTAATAATGTACACATATTTATATTTATACACAGATAAATACTGTACATATGTATACTATATATAACTAAACAAAGGACAGTACACAATTATAAGGAATCAAGCCAGTATGACCTCAAACATCCGTGTAGTGATGCGACCCATTGCGATTTCCTAATACCATTTGGCAGCCGATTCCACAAAAAAAATCTTTCTAATAAAAATGTAATAATAATGTATCTTTTTTTACGTTACGTTTGATTTTTTCACAGCTTCAAGGGACTGTAGACTTAATTGTATGCTTTTAATTTCAAATCGATACCTCCACGCGCTCCCGAGATAAAGGATCTTGACAGACGTCGGACGGACGGATAACAAGCATACACATACATAACATCACGCCTTCATTCCCAGAGTGGGGTAGGCAGAGCTGCAGAAACACCAACAACTATAAAACAGCATGTTAGTAATTCTGTAACCACATTTTGCACAATCAGGCCAAGAATTTTACTAGTGTATTAGTGACAGGTTGCAAGCCCATCGCCAAACACTACTACAAGCCCTTATTCCCTTAGTCGCCTCTTACGACATGCACGGGAAGACATGGAGTGGCATGGAGCACTATTCTAACCCGGAAACCACACAGACAACAAACGGATAACAAAGTGATCCTATAAGGGTTCCGTTTTATCCTTTTGAGGTACGGGTTCCTAAACATACTATTAGCTCCGTTTCTTGACGCACGAAATCTTAAAAAAACTTCATTTTGAGGTTAAAAATCACAGCAGACGTATGAAACGTTGAACAAACGGCAGTTAGTAATGAAGAAGGCCGGAGACACTCGCCTTTAATTAAAACCCAGCTTCATTCGCGCTGCGTTAATTTCATTGCTTCTCAACGTGTAGTAAGGCACAGTAGTGACACTTGGTATCAAAAATATTTTCGATACCTACTGCATGTACAGCATGATCCAATTATTATTTTTGTTAAGTAATATTTTAACTGATTTTACATGTTTTCTATTCTATATTAAATTATTACCATTGATTGTGATCCATCTGCTTATTGAGGCCATGTTAACGAGTTTACACTCAGTGGCTTTTAGTGAAGCACAGCAAAGATCCTGTTGCCACATTCCGACTCCATCATGAGATCAGCTCGTAGACACCTTAATATTGCAATCAGATTTACATAATGTTCTCGTACTTAAAATTTAGCCCATTCCAATAACGGAACCTTTCTTAAAACTCAGTTGCAAGATTTGAGCCGAACAGGTATACAATGAGAAATTAAAACTATAATTTGTAAAAATGTACCATTTATTTCGATGAAAAGCTGAGATTACAGCAAATTATTAATTCATTGCTAAGCTAGTAACATTATGTGCACCTACTATCTCTTTCTTAGTGATCGTTATTTTCTTTTCTCTTTATAATATACTAGCGACCCGCCCTCGCTTCAATCCCGGATAAAGTATTATACTATTTATTATAAAAACCGCATCAATATCCGTTGAGTAGTTTTAAAGATCTAAACATACATAGGTACAGACAGAGGGAAGCGACTTTATTTTATGAATATTACGATATCGATGAACTTATTTATGTGATTTTTTTATATTTATTTATTTGTAGGTTTGGGTTTTTTTATATTCCATTTATTATATTAGTTTTGACCGCATATCGATTAAATTCTGTTTTTTTTAACTTCTATTTTTTGTAAGGTCCGTTGGCTTACTTTGTTATTCTTTGTATTTACTCTCCATGCTGTTGTTATATATGGTGTTCAATAAATAATATTTGTGTTGTATTGTATATTAAATAATATTTAAACGCTCATTAAACCACTGTTCCTTCTCAGTTCTCCGCCGCCATCTTCTTTACCAGATGACGGGTGCGCCCTTTACAAAGTAAACTTTACAATTAAATCTATCCCGGAAGAAACGAAATATGATTACAGAGCAGAGGTTATCTTCTTTTTAATTTTCGTTTGTTGAAAACATTTGTGCGGTTCAAGATAAAAAATTAAGAAAGGACACAACTTTAACAGGGCTGGGAATCTACACGGTAATAATGATATCGTCTTTGGCGTGTTTCCTTATTGTCAACGTTTTGATAACTCTTATGTCATTTACAATAATAGCGACTGTGACATAAACGATTCTCAAACACGTCAATCGCGATATCGTTATAATATAACGCAGTAGAATAGAGGCCCAGATCTCTTATGAAGCAAAGGTAACAACGACTGAAACTGTCTTTTTTTAACTCCTTATATTATTATATGGTGTATTTAACTCCGTGTAATGCAATACTATATTTTATTAGTTTTTCCCGTCTATTTAGTAAGTAACGTGTATCTTAACGTAAAGTCATCGAGAGTTTGTATTGATTGGAATCAGAAATTCAGCACCCTGTGTCTACATTTAGTAGTAAAATTTCCTAGTAAGTAGACATTCATATTAACTTTCGTAACATCTTCGAGTAGTAAAGGTGAGTATAAAGAAAAATTACATATGAAAACGAATAGATTACGTACACGTTTTTAAATAGATAAGGCGATTCAAAGTTTTGGTGTTAGAACTATAGCAGCATAAATTAAGCAGTTATATTTGGTTAATTTCTGTGAGATATATTTTGGATTTGTTAAATGATGGATTTAAATTTTAATAACGTAAAAAAAAGGTTACAAAATATGTTTTTTAGCTATAATCCCCCTGTATCAAACAAAGCGTTAGATAGTTATCTGTGCACGTACTGTAAGGTAGGAACGGGCGGAAGCAAAAATTGCGAACATTTGTCAAAGTCCTCCCCGCGGAAATGGAGCATAAATAAAGGTCCAGTTAAAAAAATGCGCCGTGCCGCTACTATTGGTGGGAAATATTTTAACTTATAAAGATAATCGCTTTCCTAATTCATGTGCTATAAAATTGTTTTTCGGAAACTACTTGTTAAATCGGGGATATAACCGATAGGAAACTGTTAAAATTGAAAAAAAAACAATTGATAAATTTCGTACGATTTCCAAATTACATAAAATACTGCTAACTAGAGGGTGTTATAAAAATTCAAGATATGAAACAGTATAAGAATTTAAATTACGCTCAGTATTTCAAATACAAACATTTGAAATACGATGCTGGCTGAATACAAATTTAAAAATCGAACAGTAAGACGCGAGCCCGTCACACAAGCATGTCATGTCTGTCAGGGAATTTGACTTGCGTGTTCGGTATTCCCATGGGATGCGATGCCATGGTAGAGGCCATGATCTATTGCACATTTTACGAAATAACCCATAAATTGGACGAGAAAGTTATCCTTCCGCAGTTTAAGTAATAAATTGAGGGCTCGTTACATGAATTGGTTTGGTATTGGGAGCCGTTAGGTAGCCGTTGATGGTTTTATGTCAAAGTGTAATGGTAATGTTACAAAAAAACGAACACTTGGTTTGGTTGAGGTCTACCCAATCTGTCTAAGTACCACAGCCTATTATTTTCAATAATTGCGGAACACTTATCCCGTTAATAATAAATACATAATCAAATTATTTTAGTTAAAAAGTGCGCTAAGTCAAATGAATAATTCCAATGTCACCAAGATAGCTAGGTAAAATCAACGCATATTAACTTAAATCATACTTAATTAGTGTGCGTTTAGTGCAGTGCTCATAAGTAAAAAGAGAAGGCTGAAAATTAATAACTAGGTATCTGAACTTGAATAATATTAACTATTAATACCAGTGTTATGAACCATACAATTTTATTTAAAGAACGTTCGTGCACGATATTTATCATGTACTAGCCTTAATCTTTTTTTAGTAAGACATTCCCATAAAGTGACCGAAACCAAGTTTATGTAGTTTGTAAACCTACTTGAATAAAGATTATTCTGATACTGATTCTGATTCTATAGGAAAAAATCTTTTCAACTCGATGTATAAGGTACTTACTGTACAGGGTGTTTTCTAACATGTTAATAATTTCTGAACATCCGAGATAGTAAAAAACCACGCTGGTATTTTTTTTTTTTTTAACACATAAAGTAAATATAAAAGAAAAGTGTGAAGGCACTCCATGAGAACGGAGCACGAACGGAAGCGAAATATGGTGTAAATATACGTGTAATTTATTTTTGAATACGTAAGTACGAAGGTGTAATTTCCTTGAGCAAGCCAAGAGTAATGTTTGCAAAAGGCTGGTTTATAACTTGATGATGGTGAAAAGGAGCATTAATAATGTGTATATACATAATTAAGTTATAAATGTAACTATTTAAGTAATTAGTGCATATCGACGCTTGAAAGGTGAAATGGGATAAGCGACATTTTTTGTGATATTGAGTTATATACATCATTAAAATCAGCAGATTATTCTGCGTCGCTTGAGCTAGGTCTCGTGGCCGTATGACGATTTTTGTGTCGCTTATCCCATCGGTGATTTTTAGAAACACCGATCTATTTTTATTATATTATATTATATATTGTAATCAAAAGCCGACGGACCGACCTTATGAGATGAGCAGAAGTAAATTTTTGCGTTTTTGAAGGCGGTTTAAAATATTTTTTATAACAATCTACTTGGTTGCCGGGTTAGAATAGTGCCACTCCATGTCTTCCCGTGGATGTCGTAAGAGGCGACTCAGGGAATAAGGGCTTGTAGTATTGTTAGGCGATGGGCTTGCAACCTGTCACTAATACACTAGTAAACTTCTTGGCCTGATTGTGCAAAATGTGGTTACAGAATTATCAACAAGTCTTTTTAGAGTTGTTGGTATTTCTGTAGCTCTGCCTACCCCACTCTGGGAATGAAGGCGTGATGTTATGTATGTATGTAATCTACTTGTATCTGTTTTCACTAGGACCACGTTACCGTTACTGCTACAGGATGCTCCCTTGTGGGTCGTTTTCAAAAAAATGTACATAGTTAAAGGCTTAATGAAAACAAAATCACGATCGCGTCCTTTGTGTAACGAAATTTAGTCATACAAACTCTATGGCAACAATGTTCGCATTGTTGTGTTCCGGTGTGGGGTTAAGACAACCGGTGAAATTACTAGCATAGATTCCATCTTAGTTCTCAGGGTTGCCAACGCATTTGAGGTCTTACGATTATAGTCTTGAGAATTCAAATGTCTATGGGTCTCAGATTCCACTTACGATCAGGTGGCCTGAGTGCTCGTGTGCCTTCTCTTTAACATAAAAAAATGGGTCACTTTCATTACACAAAGGAATCAAATAGGTTTTGTTTTTATTAATGCCCTTAACTATGTACATTTTTTTTGATAACGTCCCTTGTATCATTGTCTTAATTATACTAAGTTTGTTTCCCATAAAACCTAACAAAACTGAATGGTAACCAAAATCAACGAATCAAATAAACGTATTTACTACAATAATAAACTAACTTCATTCAACCGACACACACACGACTTTATTAATTCGTCGGCGTTACGTAACAAATGGACCTGATCCGGTGTCTTCCTGATTGATATACGGGACGTGTCCGACACGACTGGGCATCGTGTCGGACACGTCGGCACGCACGTGTGTAATTAATTCGGGCGGGATCGGTCAGCCGATAACATTTGGACAGTGGAAATGTATTGCGAATGCTTTTAATTTGTATCAAATCGACATATAAACATACATCTATTTGTATATTGTGTCCAGTAATGGCAATTAAAAAAAAAACAAACGAATTTTAAAACAATACTGTAGAACCATGGATTTTCAGTTTAGCTAGATATCGTAGTTTAACTAGCTTGTCTTTGTTCTTGATGTCATGTTCATTTAACGAGCTAGTAGACTCGGGTCCGATTTCTGGTAGGGGTAGATATTTGTGTGATGTGCGCGAGTTATTCAATCTTGAATATTTTCTATTGCTTTTAAGTATGTTTTTTTTTTATGATAAGTAGAAGGCACACTAGCACTCAGGCCACCTGGTGGTAAGTGGAATCTGAGACCCATATACATTTGAATTCTCAAGACTATAATCCAAAGACCTCAAATGCATTGCGAATTACTACTTCTAGTAATTTTACCGGTTTTCTTATCCCCACACCGGAGCACAACAATGCGAACATTGTTGCTTGGCGGGTGGTTAATGGATAAGATGGTGGTAACGATCCGGACGGACCCTGCACAGGGTCCTCCCATCACTAAATTTACGTGTTTTCGTGACTAGGTCAATTTGTGAGAAGTAACCTACTAACCCTCCCGGGTAGCTTACTTATATGTAATAAAAAACACAAAATTATCTCTTCAAATATCACACAGACCGTAGGGTCTTGAACTTGACTACTCATTCGCTTGAAAATCTTGTAATTCTAAAAATCAAATTTACACAGCACCCTAAGATCCGTTCAAGATCACAAAGTCACAATAAACTCAAACGCAGATGTTAACAACACTCGTTTTCCCAACACCCTCTATAACAAGTTATCACCAAATTATCGAACAGAAAATATAGAACGTTACGACGATCGTAAAACGAGAGCATCTTGTATCCATGCCTACTTATGTCTGAATGTTATTGCTTGCATAACGACAGCCAGTTAGCATAACGCATAACGGTTATGGTTATGGGGGTCTTATTTGAGATATCGTTATCATTAGAGTTTGTACAAAATTAAGAGTGACCGTTACGAGTCTAATTTAAAGACCAGGATGGCTACAGGGTGATTACAAGAAATAATATATTCAACCTTTCTAATATTAATATTCGACAATGTAGTAAGCTTAGTTGGAAACCTACATAGAAAGCGGTTTCAGCGTTGGTTGTATGTGCATTTAATTTTTAAGTCGACATAATGTAAATGTGTTTTCTTCTTTAAAATGGAATAATTAAATACTTTCAAGTGATCCATCAGTCAATAATTCTGTCAAGTTGTCCATTTACTTGTCAAAATCAAATAATTTAACATGACTTCAAATTAAAAGTCGGACGATTCCGTACAAACTTGTAAGTATGTGAATAGTTCATTCATCACGGTGATCGGGTCTTGAAGGTAACAAACTCTGACTTTGGCTGTATTCATGTGACGACACGTTGGCCTAGTTGGTAGTGACCCTGCCTACGAAACTACAGGTCTCGGGTTCAAATCCCGGTAACGGTAGATATTTGCGTGATGTGCCCGAGTCTTGGACGTTTTCTATATATTTAAGTATGTATTTCTCTATACACGGTGGGAACGAGTAACCCACCAAATTGTAACCATCGATTCTAGAGCCTATTTGGAGTATATAATGTGGTATAAACATGAAGTCCAATAAAGCATAATTTCCGAGATTTTTATAATTTAAATAACAATTCCATAGTTAATTTAATTTGAACTCTGACACCTTAACCTAAAGCATTTTTTACAAGATGAATGTTGTAAGTAGTAATATCATCAACGTACAGCATAAATTTATTTAATCAATTTCTTAGTAAATAATGATTTAGGTATAGAAGACAAAGTTCAAATTAAATTAACTATGGAATTGTTTTTAATAACATGAAAATCTCTTAAATTATGCTTTATTGGACTTCATGTTACACTACATTATATACTCCAAAAAGGCTCATGAATCGATGGTTAAAATGTGGCGGGTTACTTGTTCCCACCGTGTATTATAAATATTTTTATAGTTGTTTAGGGACATAGTAGTAGTGCCTAGAGCTTAGTTTTGTGTGAAATTGTCCCCTGCTATTTATATATTGATTTGTAGGTACAAAAAAATGGTTCGTTCGACTTTACGACAAAACTTTAGTTTATTAGAAAACACTATAGTTTACCCCGTGTGGATGCCGAGTTAGAATAGTGCCACTCCATATCTTCCCGTGGATGTCGTTAGATGCGACTAAAGGAATGAGGGCTTCTACGAGTAGTACTGTTAGGCGATGGGCTTGCAACCTGTCACTAATACACTGATAAACAACTTAGCCTGTTTGTGCAAAATATGATTACAGAATTACCAACAACTCTTTTTGTAGTTGTTGGTATTTCTGTAGCTCTGCCTACCCCACTCTGGGAATAAAGGCGTGATAGTATGTATGTATGTACTATAGTAGGGCACCACTGGACGCTCGGCGCAATCTTAAGTTGGTAAAGAAGTTGCTATTCTATGACTGACAACTATACCCACACCTAACATCCTGTATCGTGGGAGCTAGTAGGAACGATGTAGCGTTTGTCACTCACACTAGTAAATTTCTTGGCATGATTGTGCAAAATGTGGTTATATAACAGAATTATTAAGTTTTTTTGGAGTTGTTGGAATTTCTGTAGCTCTGCCTACCCTACACCTACGGTGAAATATTATCTAACTGATGGTGTGTATCAAAATCCGTTGCATAATTGTTTTTTTTATTGTAAGGAGAAGGCACACGAGCACTCAGAACACCTGGTGGCTAGTGGAATCTGAGACCCATAGACATTAATTTGAATTCTCAAGACTACAGTCCTAAAACCTCTGCGTTGCCAACCCTGAGGGCTAAGATGAAATGCCTCTATGCTAGTAATTTCACCGGTTGTCTTATCCCCACACCGGAACACAACAATGTGAACACTGCTGCTTGGCGGGTGGTTAATGGATAAGATGGTAGCGATCCGGACGGACCCTGCACAGGGTCCTACCACCACTAAAACCTACTATGTAATGATAAAGAAGTATTTTTTTTTCTATTACAAAGTCGATACTTACTTTAAATTAAAGTAAACAAAGGCTAGCACAGCGCTCCTAATACAATACGATTTCAGATAAAGAGCGTCCAAGAAGCGAGCTCGTGATTTTATCAATATTGTATTTCCAGACCTAATTACTGTAAGAACTAAAACAAAGCTACTGGAAGAACGGTATCAAATTTCGATAAGGTTAAATGATTCTTAGAATCCCAATGCTTTAAATTAAAGCTTCTAGTATACAGAAAGGGGACCACAATTTAACCGATTTCAAAAAAGAGGAGGTTCTATGATCCACTGTATGTTTTTTTTTCTATGTATGCACAACGATTTCTCTGTCAATTGTGGACGGAATTTAATTTTTTTTTTCTTGAATGTGTAAACTCCCGAGGTAGTCCCATCGTTACCAATTTGATATCTCATGAAAGGATTCGTGAGGATTTGAAGGAGCTTCTCAAATATTATAATTATAAATAAGCCTTTTTAAGGGGACCCTATCATTTTATAACCAACGTTTCACCAATGATTATTTTCACAAACATATCATTTGCCAACCAGCGTTTTTTATTAAAGGACCATCGTGTAGAACCCTATAGGTTAGGTTAGGTTAGTTTTATAAAATTCCTGAATTATTTGTAGTTACAGAAAAAAAGCGGGCTGGCAAATGTATAGGTTGCGAAACGATGCATTTGTCAAAGATTTGTCGGCGAAAAGGCAGATACCATTTTTATGATTTAGGTATTTTCAGGTACAAGTCCAGCATTTGCATTACTATTTGAAAATAAGTTATATTTTGCTTTTTTGAAGGCAGTTTTTGTAATAAATTTTTTGAGCAAGTGAATTAGTTCTATATACAAACAGAATCATTTTTAACTGACCACAAAAAAACCTTAATGTAAGGTGACAAAGTTCACAAAATGGTCAGTTAACTGTATTGCTGATGATACGTAAATGGGTCATACACACTCTTAAAAACAAAATATGTCTCTCCTGTGGTCAATAATTAAAAGCTTGTGTGCATATAAGTTATATTTTTATATGATAGGTCTAAAGCAGTCCTGACGGTGTTTTTGCGGGAATGGGCTTAGCCAGAAAAGTAGGCCTTAAAAACGTTAACTTTCGGTGTGTCCACAGGAAAGACGGTAACCTAAATCAGTGTATTACCCAAATGTAGACAGATCTAAAACTTGCGTCTAATATTGATTAAAGAAGTCCAACAATGATTCAGAATAAAACTGACACACATGTCTCTGTTGTTGTGAGATAATTTAATATAAATAAACATAAGGGGACAATCTCACACAAATTGACTAAGCTCTAGGTTTGTATTGGGTACAACGATAAACATACTTAAATGGAGAAATACATACTTAAATACATATAGAAAACATCCAAGACTCAGGAACAAATATTCGCGCTCATCACATAAATATCTGCCCTTACCGGGATTTGAACTCAGGACCGCTGGCTTCGGAGGCAGGATCACTCCCAACTAAGCCAACGTGTCGTCAATATCTTATATATTCTTATAAATATAGAGAAATAAAGATAGAAAATCGTTCACACAAACCAACAAAATAAGTGTGTAAATAAACGTTTTTTCTTTCTTTCTTTCCCAAAAAGGTCACAGAACGACGTTACAAACAGAAAACAAAAAACTGTTGGATGATGACATAACATGGCTCCAGGTCAGCATTTTGCTAACTATATTCCCTTTTCCAAAATGGATAACTTGTTACAAAGAACATATAACTGAAGTTTCTGAATTCCTGGTACTGACCCATTTACAGGATGAGCCATCGCACTGTATACACAGAAGTAAAAGACCGTTCCAATGAGCTAATATTCCTCTACTAACGATCTCTATCTCTCTAGGAAGTACGTTTTCACTCCTTTGATATCCCAAAAACAAACAAAAACTACAATCAACAAAACGCAATCCTAACGCCTTTGTGTCGTAATTTGAAAATCGAACACTTAGAACGTCTAAACAAACTGTATCTATTGCAACGGCTTGGATTTCTTATCGGAAAAGTCAAGGAGTGTTATTCCTTTTCCTCTCTGGTCTGGTCTAAAGAAACAGAATAAACTAAAAAAAAATACTGTGCCAATTTAAAATCATACGCGCTTAGGCGTTATCCCCGATCACCTGCTGGCGATCGAATTGTAGCATAATCTGTAGATGGAATATCGGTTATGGCATCATGCAGGAATAGGTATTTATCTCAGACCTTCATATTTGACATAATAGTAGTTTATGCAACAGTTGTATAAGAGAGGTCAAAAAAGACGAGTGGTGTGGTTACGATGTGAGCCGCAGGCGAACATCGTAAAGCAAGACACCACGAGTATTTTTTGACTTAGTTATACACCGTTGCATACAATACTTTTTCTACGACTAGGTTTCAAATAAAATGCAAAATTAAATTAACAAAATTTTATTAATATACCTAGTTAGAATACGAACGAACGAAGCACAGTACAACAAACGAGCGGGAAACATTCGAAAACGACAAAATATGTGTCTATGGTTAACTTTGTTTTTAAATTGATGTGCACTTGCCAGGTTTTATATTTTAAAAAAAAGTTGCACAATCGATTTAACTTGTGAAATAGGGACTAAAAAACACCTAATGATTTGAGAAATGAGTTCTTTTACCTGATTGGTCGATTTTAATATAGCTGCACTCTGGTTGGTTGATACCATGTTTTTAAAGAGTTAAATTAGTAAAAGAGTTTACATACCAAAAAGAACCTAACGTTCCGATTGACAGTCAATGTGTATTGTGATTGGTGGATTAATTTGGTGAAGTATTTTGATTGATCAAATTAACCTAGGTGTAAGCTTTGGCAGCTAGGCATGTCGTTTTGGCTCAAAAAAGCACAAGTGCTGTTAAGGGGAATAGACTAGATAGAGTTTTCTACGGAATGTTCTGCGGACATATTATCTATATTCTTATATTAGTGTTCGTGACTATATAAATGACAGATAAAAGTACAGGAGTAGGAAAATACATAAATAACGTCACGCCTTTATTCCCAGAGCAGGGTAGGCAGAGCTACAGTAAGTAATTCTGTAACCACATTTACATAGTGAAATCAGATGGTAAGATAGTTCAAGTTCCAATGATGCCAATACCTTATAATAGTAGACATGCAAATACAAGGAAAACTTAATGTATGAATAATTATTGCATTACTCTTTAAGAGGTACACTAAACATATAAAAATGTACATTAAACATATTGGTAGTTACTGTATTCATGCAAGCTATAAAAGTTGTTTAATGAGAGCCAATTTAGTCCTGCATGCTTGAATTTTGGAAACTGCAAATCTAGAAAAGCCGGTGGGAGTTTATTTTAAATTTTGACCGCCATTCCGTCCACATTTTTCCGATACAGGTTACTGACAGGGTACTGAATGTCAGGAGCAAGGCAAAGACTCACATGAATACCTAGCAGGTCAAGTAAGGCTCGTCGTCGACATATCGCCAAACAGAATAAACCCAAAGTCCTTGAGACGCTATTACTAATGTTCAACCGTTGTTTCCGCCCCAACGAACTTTTAGCGCGAAGTTTAAAAATAGAAGGCAAGTTCCACAATTAAATCGAGGAGTCGTTGTTTCGTGATCTTCGATTCGAGATTGGAAAGGAGTTTGTAAATCTTTTGTAATTAGTGAAATGTAAAAAGTACTAAATTTTTTTAGGATTATTTATGGCGCTATTTTATCGAGATTATCTCGGAATTTATTTAATTTTCCGACCCAAAAGGTACCTAATTAAGGGGTTAAAAAAGGGGTACCTATATTGTTTTAAGTGGATGTATTTTTGTACGTTTCTATTTTTTCACTATATAACTTCTAAATGCCTTATTATATTTTGATAGGTATTAAGTAAAATATGACGTATGACAGAGTAGTGAGGGATGAACTTCGGACAACTCTTTCCATGTATGGGGTGGACAGTATTCTGATACGGGCTCTCAAATCATTATATAATGACTCGAGTGCCTGTGTCAGGATAAATGGGACGTGTACGGACTGGTTTAGCATCGAACGTGGTGTTCGACAGGGCTGCGTAGCGTCTCCTTGGCTGTTCAACCTATTCATGGACAGTTGTTTGTCAGATCTGAGAGAGTATGATTGTGGAATAAGGATGAATGAGTCAGTTTTTTTTTAAACTTTATTATATGCTGATGATCAAGTTCTCCTTGCATAATCGGCGGACCACTTACAACAAATGGTGACTTTGATGAATGAGGCGTTTAAAAGGAAAGACATGAAAGTGAATGTTAAAAAGACGAAAGTGATGGTAGTGGAGAGGGATGAAACTGTTACAGAATGTCAAATAATGATTGGAGATGAAAAAGTGGAGCAAGGGGATGAGTTTGTGTATTTAGGTTCAATGTTTACGAGAGATGGAAAATGTGACGGGGATATTGAAAGAAAAGTAAAATCGGGAAATATGATCAATGGGGCGTTACACTCAATCTTGGCAAACAAGGTCATATCGAACAAAGCTCGCCTTGCTATTATTCAGGGAGTATTGACACCAACATTGATGTATGGTAGTGAATCTTGGGTATGGCAGAAGAAGAATGAAAGCAGGATCAATGCAGTTGAAATGAGAGCTCTAAGAAGTATGTGTGGGGTTAGGATGATAGATAGAGTAAGAAATAGCCAGATCCGAGAAAAATGTGGATTAAAAGAAGATGTAGTGACTAAAATCGAAAAGGGTATGCTAAGATGGTTTGGTCATTTAGAAAGGATGGATGAAAGAAGAGTTACGAAAGAGATATGGCGAGCGAGAGTGAGTGGAGATGTCAGTAGGGGACGTCCTAGACGGACGTACAGTGAGCAGATTTGCGAGGTACTGAATAAGGGCCGAATCAAAAGCACCCGAAACCGACGTACGTGCATGAAGAGATTGATGAATGTGGAGGAAGCGAAGGTTGTATGTTTGGATCGGTGCACCTGGCGTTCCATAGTCTCTGCCTACCCCATTGGGAGACAGGCGTGAAGATATGTATGTATGTAAGTAAAATAATTAAGACATGCAGGTATAATAATAACTATAACATTGTAGGCGCCTTGGTCCATACTGTAAGCCTATAATTGTAATTATAATAATAAATAAATAAATAAATAAATAAATAATGTGTGATGTGTAAAAAAAAGCTTTTGTTTTTGTTTTCCCTGAAAAATTTGAGATACCTAGCACCAAATCTTTTTTTTAAGATGTAATTATATCAAAAATAATCTCTATATCTATATAAATTTTCTAAATTGTCAAGGTCTTTAAGCCAAATTCAATTTTTCTCATGTTTTTTTGACATTCACTTTACTTGCCTTAGCCATACTTGACTTTTTAACAATACAAAGTAAAATAAATTAATAAACTGTTCATTTATGAAATGGAAATGTACGTTTCTGATCCCTATGGATTTTATTGCACATTTTTAATATCCATTAAAATACTTTAACAGTTTGACAATGCGCTTTTTGCAACCACTCAAAAGGTTTTAATATGTCGTAAACTATAAATACCACGTTATTTCGCTGTTAAAAACGAGAACACAGTTTCTTAGGTCATAAACAGTACGGTTTAAAATAGCACGAACGTTAATTTAAGAACAGGTAAAAGCATTTTTGCAGAAGCAAGTCCTGGACTTCGTTATTGTTGCTGAAGTTTACAACATCTTTTAAAATTAGAAGCCTTATTTCAATGAGGCTATGGGTGATTTCTTCAGAGTAAGTTTGCAGTAGATGCATGTTTATGTTGGTTTTATAGACGTCTGAGTGCGACTGGTCTTACTGGCCGACTTAATGTCTAGGTGCTTCTTAACGCGTCCCCAGTAAAATGTTTGGTAGATTTCTGGTTACTTTATGAAGATGACATTGTTTCACGCTTTTATAAGGTTTTTTTAAGTAATTTTTAATAAAGAACAAGCTCTTGCCCAAACAAACTCCATTTCTTTGTGATAAAAAGTGACCTATGTCTGTTTTTGGTCTATTTCTACACATTTTACATCAATAAGTTTAGTGAGTAGGAAAAAAGTACACTTTCACATTCATTATATTAAATTATATCTTCCCGTGGATATCGTAAAAGGCGACTAAGGGAATAAGGGCTTGTAGTACTGTTAGGGGATGGGCTTGCAACCTGTCACTAATACACTGGTTAATATCTACACCTACTAATATCTGCCTACTTGTGCAAAATGTGGTTACAGAATTGTCAATAAATCTTTTTAGAGTTGTTGGTATTTCTGTAGCTCTGCCTACCCCACTCTGGGAATAAAGGCGTGATGTTATGTGTGTGTATATATATTAAATAAACATAATAAAGTGTATTATTGCATATTTTAAGCTAATATAAAAAAGCTAGTTAAATAACCGCTGATCTACTTGCTATTGCTTACAAAAAAACCCCTTATACCTTATTAATAAAAAACACAAAATAATAAAATATTAAATTTAAGACAGCCTATTTAAAGGTTTACTAATTTGCTTCCACTGTATTTCCTCGCGACACAAAATCTCTACTTGCCATTGATTGCCATGATTACTCCAAGATGCGATGGATCTTAGATGATAGTCACCATAGTTACCTGTAAATAAACAAAACATTTAAATTTGAATTTCTTATTAACATAGTAGCATTCCATCTTAGTTCTCAGGGTTGGCAACGCATTTGAGGTCTTGAGAATTAAAGTGTCTATGGGTCTCAGATTCCACTTAATTAGTGGTGGTAGGACCCTGTGCAGGGTCCGTCCGGATTGCTACCACCATCTTATCCATTAACCACCCGCCAAGCAACAGTGTTCGCATTGTTGTGTTTCAGTGTGGGGATAAGCCTACCGGTGAAATTACTAGCATGTGGCATTAATTTTAGTCCTCAGAGAGAATCCAAATGTCTATGGGTCTCAGATCCCACTTACCATCAGGTGGCCTGAGTGCTCGTGTGCCTTAACCTTAACATAAAAAAAAAAAAACTTCAGGTGGCCTGTGTGCCTTCTTGTTATCATAAAAAATATATATAATTTTAATATGTCCAACCCTGCCTAATGTGTGTGCCTGTGTGCTCATTTGCCTCTTAAAAAAATGCAGATTTGACCGAGAATGAACCCTCATCTAACACTTCCTGAAGCAGTCCCATTAGTGACTGAGGGGTCCGATCATGTTTTCAAATAATTAGACTCTCGTTGAGTAAAAATTCCCCACGGTTTACTTTCAGTGCCATCCTACCAAAATTCCATATCAAATAGACTCCGAATCCAGTTTTTGGCAACAAACGTGTTAATTGGGTCAGCGAGCCGCGGGTTTTCATTTAATTACCGAAAAGATTAAATTTTCCATGTCACAGAGTAACGGTTTTCATATGCAAATTGTTCCGGTGCTGTCTACGGATCGGTAGGATGGGGAACTAAATTTAGATAGTAACTTAGGTTAAGTAAGGTTTCAACACGTTCTCGCTCTGTTAGTCGGGATGATAGCTCTAGATATAATAAATAGTGAGGCCTTATTTCAGAGCTGACAAATCTTGTTTTTTCATGCTAAGTAACTGCAGATTTTTTGGTAATAAAATCATTACACAAAAATATTTTAATGCGTATATCCTTATTTTTGGTTAAATTAATGCGTCAACTTATTTTTTTTTGGTTTATTTTTTATTTTTATAATAAGGAGAAGGCACACGAGCACTCAGGCCACCTAATGATAAGTGGAATCTGAGACCCATAGACATTTGAATTCACAAGACTATAATTCTAAGATCTCAAATGCGTTGCCAACCCTAAGATGGAAAGCCTCTATGCTAGTTTCACCGGTTGTCTTATCCTCACACTGGAACGCAACAATGCGAACATTGTTGCTTGGTGGGTAAGATGGAGGTAGCGATCCGGACGGACCTCGCACAGGGTCCTAGCACCACTAAAAAAAACCACTTTCTTAAAAAATTAATACAATTTACAATTTATTACAATTTACAATTTGTCATACACAGATTTAAGTTACCGTCTTTCCTGTGGACACACCGAAAGTTAACGTTTTTAAGGCCTAATTTTCTGGCTAAGCCCATTCCCGCAAAAACGCCGTCAGGACTGCTTTAGACCTATCATATAAAAATATAACTTATATGCACACAAGCTTTTAACTATTGACCACAGGAGAGACCACAATTGTTTTTAAGAGTGTGTATGATCCTGAAACGCAGCTAAAAACCATCCATATTAAACTTATATAGTAGGAATTTTATTAAATGTCGGAATTCCTAGTAAATTATCTCAAGTAAATTCTGACCTACATAGGATGGCAATTAGGTCGGAATTCACTTGAGAGAATGTACTAGAGATTCCGACATTTTATAAAATTCCTACTATACCCCAGACACCGACACAAATACCCAAACACATACGTTTAACTTGTAACACCCCTTTTTTGGGTGGGGGGTTGAAAATAAGGGTGTGTAACGGTCGGTATAATAAGTACTTTTGATATAATATTGGTTGATATAACGATTAAGGGATATAATGCGCTTTTGGTATAACAATAGATAAAACAATATCACCGGACAATGTCACACAAACTGACCTAGACCCAAACTAAGCTCTAGGCTTGTGCTATGGGTACTAGACAACGATAAACATACTTATAAAGATAGGATATTATATAGGTACTTATATACTTAAATTCATAGGAAAATCCAAGACTCAGGAACAATACTCGTGCTCATCACACATATGTCTGCCCTTACCGGGATTTGAACCAGGGACCACTAGCTTCGTAGGCAGGGTCATTACCAACTAGGCCAACGGTCGTCATGTTTGGCATATTGTGATAACCATCATTAGGTATGATGAACTTATAATGTAACAACTATTTATCTAACAGTAATACGGTATACATGTGATATAAGGCTTGATTAAAATTGCTTGGCTTGAGAAATTAGTCATACAAACTATATGAGTCACTTTCGTTACGCAAAGGAATCTATAAGTTTTGTTTTAATTAAAGCCTTTAACTATGTACATTTTTTTTAAACCGTCCTATAACTGTATTCGATATAACGCTCAGTGGGTATAATGCAGTACTGGTATAATTTATAACCTACCTATTCTGCGTTAAGGCAAGTCTCCGTTAGGTACGACGACGAGCGAAGCGGGAGGAGCGTTATGAAGAACAGCGACCCTACAGCGCGCGAGCCGAGCGTGTCGCGGCAGCGTCCGGCGGAGCGCCAGAACAGGGGTTTTTTTTATAATAATACTATTCTACTATTATAATAATCTACCTATTATACCTTAAGGCTGGTCTCTATTAGGTACCACGACGAGCGAGACAAAAAAAAACAAAAAATTTGTACGTTTTTAAGCATGATCCCTTGCAGATGTATACGTAGACGATTTTATATCATTTACATTATATCACTAATACTCATCATACATACATTTTATTAGGTAAACGTTATAACCAACATCAATCAAATTTATTGCACATTATACACTATGAAAATATCTTCTTTGATGTTATATAAAAAGTTTATTATGCCCCTTGAGTGATTATATTCTATGAAATTACAAATCAAATGTTATCATTATTCATTACACACCCTAAAAATAAACCTTCGTTAACTAAATGCTTTAACCATGTGTCGCGCAGATTGTAATATTTATTTAGTCTCCATATCAATCCCCCACCGACACCAAGCTGCATTTAATACCACATCGCATGCCAACAAACTAGTTGTGTATACAATTTAAAAGCTCAATCGTGTCATTGGTAGTGAACATGTTGAAACATTCACGCCCGAAATTTCTAATTTTCATACATCATCGGCTCCTTTCGGAGGTCGTATCAGTTTGCGTTGTTCCAATGTTGTATATAAATGAATAATTATTCCCTTTGAATAAACTTTGATATCAAAGATGCGTTTGATCTGTGAATTAATATTTATATCTGGCTATGACATGCGTTTTGAATCAGCAAATTGGTTTAACCGTATGGTATTGGAAACAAAGGCTTTTGCGAATAAAATGATGTTTGTACAAATGAGTTTACTCGTGGTTAAAAAAACCGGCTAAGAGCGAGTGGGACTCACAAACCAAGAATTTGAACACTGTTTATTTTTAGATAGAAAGTTATTATAAATGAATAGAATCGTTGACCCCGTGTGGTTGCCGGGTTAGAATAGTGCCACTCCATGTCTTCCCGTTGATGTCGTAAGAGGCGACTAAGGGAATTAGGACTTGTAGTATATTAGGCGATGGGCTTGCCACCTGTCACTAATAAACTTCTTGGCCCGATTGTGCAAAATGTGGTAACAGAATTATAAGCAAGTCTTTTTGGAGGTTGTTGTTATTTCTGTAGCTCTGCCTAACCCACTTTGGGAATGAAGGCGTGATGTTATGTAGAATTAGAACGTTTTACTACCATTATGTAATTTGCTTTGTTTTCTGTCTTTCTTTTTCTGCAGCAGTTTTATTAGTTATAGTTCGATAATTTGGTTGACTGGAGAATTCTATTCGGCATAAAGTCGGCCATTTAAATAGATATGTAAGAAAACTGTTACAAACTACAAATTAATCAAATGATAATCCTGAACTGTACTCATTGTGAAGTTCATAAATCCCATCAATATGTAAATTTATTGACCATCCAGAAGACAATAACACTCGTGGATGTTAATTAAGATTAACCCTAGATAATTGTGTTAATTTGCAACTATGTCATAATTTAATATTTATTGGAATTGCACGTCATTATGGGACTCGGTGTAATGTAACGGTGAACGTTAATCTGCTTAAAGTAAGAGAATTTAAAATTGTGTAATGTATTTTATTGGGTAACTCATCGCTTCATCGAATGTATCATTTCATCGAATTTCATTTCATCGAACGCTTTCTACTGAAACCATGATGTTTTCAGGGTATCTTAAACATTGATTACGTGGGTTAGGATAGGTTTGATGCATAAGATACCCTGAAAACATTATGTTTTCAGCAAAAAATAGCGTTCGATGAAATGAAATTCGATGAAATGATACATTCGATGGAAAGTGTTTTGATGAAGTGATAGATACCCATTTTATTGGTTTTAAATTATATTTATCGCAGTACCTTTTATTTTATCGAAACACCTTTCAACGAATATTTTTAAGTAGGTACCCTTTTGAATATAAAACAGGAAATTAATAAAAAATGTAGCAACGTCATAAATTATCCAAACAACATACATATTTTGCACCGTGTGGTTGCCGGGATAGTATAGTGCCACTCCATGTCTTCCCGTCGATGTCGTAAGAGGCGACTAAGGGAATGAGGGCTTGTAGTACTGTTAGGCGATGGGCTTGCAACCAGGGAATGCAAATAACCGGTTAATAGCCGAATTTTGTATGCAAAAAAGTAATAACCGGTTTTAACCGGTTATTTGCATTCCCTACTTGCAACCTGTCACTAATAAACTTCTTGGCCTGATCGTGCAAAATGTGGTTAAAGAAATATAAACAAGTATTTTTACAGTTGTTGGTATTTCTGTAGCTCTGAATACCCTACTCTGGGGATTAGGGCGTGATCCTATGTCTGTATGTAACATATATATTTTTCATGGCATAGAGACGACAGACGACCTAATGACTAATAGGATATTCGACATAAACACTTGCATTCTCAAGACTGTAGTCATAGGCTGCAATCTTACATACATACATACAATAAATCAAAGGTAGGCAGAGACCACAAGTAGTACCAAAACTTAATTTTTACAGAAACTTATTTAATTTTAGGAGCTTCCTTTCCTTCTTATTTTTCCATGCAACGCTTATTTATCACTCGAAAATTTTATAACATCGTGTTAAAATAACATCAAACGACAAAAACTGCCACTAAAAATAACAAATCAAATATACAGTGCAACAGTCCGGCGAAAAACAAATGAAAAGGTAGAAAAACTTTCGTTCCGGACACTGAGTGCACTTTACGCGAAACGTTGACACTTCTAATAGTGGTTTTCGATTTTTATTTTGGAGAGTTTCTCGTTTCCACTCAGTTCTGTACTGAGGGTGTAGGAAGAATAATTTGTTTGCCTCTTTCATATGCCATAAGTTTTTACGGTGTGATATTTCGTTAACGCGACTGCCGAAGAGGCAAATTAAATTTTAAAATTAGTTTATATTTCAATTTTTTATACATACGTCATCCATAAGTAGTAGGTTAGTGGTAGAGAATGCTTTTGGGCATTAAGTCCACCATTTGTACTTTTTAAATGTATTTGTATTGTGCAAAGAAGAGTAAATTAATAAATAAATGATAAATGACACAGTAATACAATGGAACAATAACAATATGGTTTATGGTTTAAGACATTTATTCCCAGAAGAATATTACAATATTCACTTCTGGACTGTGAAGCAAAAAAAAATCCATACAAAATGCGATAACGTTTTCATCCCTTTTACGATTTTTGGATCTGTTGTAGACATTATGAAAAAGTATCTCTGTACGTTTTCCTTTCCAAGAATGTTTTTACTAAAAAGAAAAAAAACGAAAAGCGGAAACGTACAGACCTAGTTTTTCATAATATCTACAACATATTCAAAAATCGTGGATATCGGATTAGATTTAGGCGGTGAGAAATGTTATTACCCGGAGCTGAATTACTCGTAGTATGGATTAAGGACAACGAGCAAACCTTTGGGCAATTATATTTAATCAGTAAGACACTCTCCGCTTCCGTTCGACATCCCTTCGTCCATGGTACCCGTCACCACATGACCACTTGTCCTCCGCAACCCTTAGCAATGGCACTCCATCTAGCCTGACAGAGGGCACATTCGTCGGACGATTCGTCTGCGATAAGTTGAACCATAAGTTGTTGGTATCGGCAGCAGGATAAAGAAGGCGTCCAAGCTCACCCACGCAATGGGCCCCGCTGTATACAATAAGCTGCCGGATAGCATCACCACGGCCCCGAGCTTACGCTGTTTTAAGAATCGCCTGAAACGCTGGGTTTCATGACTTTGACGAGTTTATGGGTCATACACACTCTTTAAAACAAAAGTTGACTCTCCTGTGGTTAAAAGTTAAGAGCTTGTGTGCATATAAGTTATGTTTTTAAGTTATCATAGTTCTAAAGCAGTCCAGACGGTGTTTTTGCGGGAATGGGCTTAGCCAGAAAATTAGGCCTTAAAAACTTTAACTTTTGGTGTGTCCACAGGAAAGACGGTAACCTAAATCTGTGTATGACCCTTATCGCACTGAAGCAGGGATTATAAAACCGATTTTATTTATTACCTGTATTGAAATTGGCAAATTGTTACCGCTAAAAAAATACCTATATTCGAATTAGAGGTATTCCGCTTTTGTTTTTATCGCTATGTATACACTATTTACAGTGTTCAATACCGCTATTCCTTGCACCTGATAAGAAAGATGTCAAGACTGTAATTAATTGTAATGTCAGACTTGTCTAAGGCGTGTCTGAGTTTTTTGTAATAACACCGAAAACATTTACAGAAACAAATAAACGAGTATATTGACACTGACAGGTCTACTGGTTATGGTTTTTAGGGGTAAAGTATCAAAAAAGAGTTATTGTTCTCAATTAGCTAAACCGATAATATACTTGAATACCAGTATTCATTATACAGCTAATCAGAGTTTTAGCGATATAAATAGCGAAATGCAATTAAATATAACCGGTTATACCTCATTTAAAACCGGTAGTCAGAACACCGGTAACGATCCCTGCACAGAAGTGATCACGGCAGGCTAGGTTAGGAAATCTATACTCTACTTTTTAATAGTATTTTTTTTACTTGACGTTTTAATATATTAATATTGTTACCAAAATTACATCTCTGATTAGAGTTGCACAATTTTTGAGAATTTAACTTATAGGAAATATCCATGTTTATCTTTTAACATGTAAATTGATTTAACTAATAAATTACCTATGATTTATGAATTAAGTTCACTTTTTGAGGTGTTATGTTAAGGTTATAATGTTTTAACCTGGATTTTTAAAACGTTCTCGCCAAATAGCGGAGATGCGGTTAATTAGATTTCTTCAAAATCTGTTGGGGCATTGAAAATATATTAGCTCTGACAGAAGGGGTCGCCATCTTAAATCGAGGGATTTTTCTGTCGTCATTACTGTCAAGTAAATAGGAGCTATCGTGACGTTGTCAATACGATAGCATGACCTAGCACCTCACTGACCTCTTAGAGGTTATCTTTTAGGGGCTTAGACCGTCACTACCGTACACTACCACACTCAAATACGCACACCGCACTTACACAACATGCATACAAACACATACATGCCTTCATACTCACTCACACACACACACGCACGCAGGCAAACACACACGCACGCACGCACGCACGCACTCTCACACACACACACGCACACGTCTTTATTTTCTTTATTCTTATTTTTATTTTGTTATCTTAGTATTAGTTTAGTTGCATCTTTATTGAGAAAAAGATAGTCCGTATTTTAAATAATAAAGTCAAGTCTACATGTTAACATCACTCCTGGGATGCCCAAGATACGGGCTCAGCCTAGTTTGGGATCCACCGCAAATTAAGCTTAAGGAATATGTAATCTTTTGGATAATAAATTATTCTTATTCTTATGTCAAAAGCAATATGGTTTTACTGAATAGAACTCGCTGGTAAATACAATCGTGTTGACTGTCCTCCGGGTGGGACTGCATTAACCTCAACCACTTGCGTTCGAGATTGTTCCTGAACTAAGTAAATGGGTTACAGAGAGTTTGCAGCCTGTTTCTATTTTAACACACTGTGAGAGCTTTACCTTGTTTTTTAAAAGTTTTTGTTCTAGATTTTTCATTGCATTAAAAATTGTTTTTAAACAGTTTTAAAATGGAGTTCTAAATTCGGTTGTACTTTTTTAGCAACTCATTGAATCATCATAATTAAGCATAGTTTATGGAAGCGATAAAAATGCCTTTAAAATAAATCAAGATCTTAACTTTCAGTGGTGGTAGGACCCTGTGCAGGGTCCGTCCAGATATTTACCACTATCATATTAAACTACCGCCAAGCAGCAGTGTTCACATTGTTGTATTCCGGTAAATAAGACAATCGGTGTAAATACTAGCATAGAGGCATTCCATCTTAGTCCTCAGGTTTGGCAACGTATTTGAGGTTTTAGGATTGCAGTGTTAGGATTTCAAATGTCTATGTGTCTCAGATTTTTCTCACTATCAGGTGGTCGAGTGCCTTTTCATTGGCATAAAAAAAACTTAGGCAATAATCAGGGACAATGTCACACAAATTGACCTACTCCCAAACTAGTCTAGGATTGTACTATCGGTACTAGACAACGATAAACATACTTAAATAGAGAAATACATAGAAAACATCCAAGACTCAGAAACATATATTCGCGCTCATCACACAAATATCTGTCCTTACCAGGATTTGAACCCAGGACTCCTAGCTTCGAAGGCATTTAAGGGATTTAATAGTGTCGTCTACATTAAATATATTATTATTATTATTGCTATTTGTTTGTTCCTAATTTTAGCCTTAGAAATAATGTATTGAGTGAGACGAATAAAGAGGTTTATCTATCTATGTACATAGGTACATTCAAGTAGAGCTCGGTCGCATAGATAGTTATTCCATTAAACATCTGCACAACCAAACTGTTAAATTATATTGTTATAATTAAAATTTATTTATTATTTGTTGTTTTATCCGTGTGGTTGCCGGGTTAGAATAGTGCCACTCCATGTCTTCCCGTGGGTGTCGTAAGAGGCGACTAAGGGAATAAAGGCTTATAGTATTGTTAGGCGATGGGCTTGCAACCTGTCACTAATACGCTGGTAAATCTTAGCCTGATTATGCAAAATGTGGTTACAGAATTATAAGGGTCAATCAACTTTTCTTTGTAGCTCGTTGCCATGGTGATGTCCCTGGGTCACTCTTTAAAACCACGATTTTAAAGTATAGAAATCCAGCAAGCATCGGCTTTTGTGGCAATTACAAGCCCATTCTTTTATGGGTTTTCTTCCAAGCGTATTAGTAGTGTATAGTATAAACATTTTTCTAAGGAACTCTATCACTGTTGTCTCCTGGCTTACGGGACAGAATAACAACAACGAAAAGTTGATCCACCCATAAACAAGTGTTTTTGGAGGTTGTTGGTATTTCAGTAGCTCTGCCTATCCCATTCTGGGAATGAAGGCGTAAAATTATGTATGTAAAATTTGTTATTTGTATCCTTAATTTGATTTACAATTACGACAAAAGTAGCATTCGCGGAACGACATGGCGTCTGTCTCGGTGTCATTTTGTTCCGTCATAACTCATACCATGTAAAGGACCACCGGCTGCGGATACTAAAATAAGTGATTTATGCGCCAATTGTATTCATTTTAACTTTATAACGGTGCTAATAAATATTAAGTCGAGTGGTGTAAATTTGTGTACCATTAAAATCTTTGTGATACTGTACGATGACATTACATTAAACATGACTGTTGTGGTGTTGCAACCAGTTCTGTGACCCTTGTCATGGGTTCAAAATGTTCAGATTTAGTAAGGCCAATCTTTATATTCTTGAGCATCTCTATATACATACATATAAAGAAAGAAAGGAAAACATTTATTCGTAACAAACAAAAAGTAACAAAATTTTGACATATATAAACAAAAGACCTGTGTTGTCACGAAATGGTTCCAACTCCAAGCCTGCCATATGTTCAAGCCTGTCTTCCAATGGGGTAGGCATACAACTTCTTCTCAGCTTCCTCTAAATTCATCAACATCTTCATGCACGAACGGTTTCAGGTGCAGGGTTCCGTAGTCAAACTAGGAACCCTTATAGTTTTGCCATGTCCGTACGTCCGCAGCCTAGCGCAGAGACTCTTAGTACTAGAAACTGTAATTTGGCATGAATATGCACTCCAACAAAGTGGTACAGTAAAATAGAAAAAAATATATTTTTATGGTATGTGGGGATGTAGTTTTTTTTCTCGTCTACCCTATATAGTTCTTTCAAAAATATTACGGGTTTGTGAAAATAGTTTTTCGATTAAGTAATCCGTTTATGAAATAAATAGGAAATTAGTTATTACACTTGTTGATTTTTATGTTTGTAGAACTTAACGGCTTCGGAACCCTACACTGAGCATGGTCCGACATGCTAATGCCCTTTTTTTTTGTACGCGATGTATCCGTCGCGGATTGGATGACTGCACATGAGTCTTGGGCGGCAACTAACGACATTTCCACTCGTAATATACCTTTATATGTCTTTATCTACATTAATATTGGTATCGTTTGCTAGTATCTAGAGAATAACTAGTATCAGCAGATTTAAAAGCTGCTCGAAAGGCTTTAAGAGAATAAATAAAATAAAAAAATAAAATAAATATCAGGGGACAATCTCACTCATATTGACCTATTCCCAAACTACGCTCTAGGCTTGTACTATGGGTACTAGACAACGATAAACGAAAATATACAGAGAAATAAATACTTAAATGCATAAAAAACATCCAAGACTCAGGAACAAATATTCGCGCTCATCACACAAATATCTGCCCTTACCGGGATTTGAACCCAGGACCGCTGGCCGGAGGCAGGGTCACTCCCAACTAGGCCACCGTGTGTGTGTCGTCAAGAAGGGAAGAAAGTATTCTGATGAGCATCGAGAAATTTCGGCCATAACTCAGAAATGGCGGGTTTACAAATAACAAACGCAGCGAAGGCTGGTTGGACATTTTTCTCTTACAACTGTTTTTTTCTTAAAACGACATTATTATATCTAAAAATCACAAGCACAACTCTTGAAAATAAAGAAAAGTATTTTTAGTTCCATCTTTATAATAATTGTTAGTTTGAGATCCATGTGTCCATGTCCAATACCATTATTTTTTTTAGCAACATCTTTTCCTAATTACACTTTATATTTAAATTGATTTAGATGCATCTGTTTTTTTTTCTTTAGGAAGTAACATTTCTGCTACCAAAATAAACTTGTATAATCCCCAAGGGACCCTTTTCCTCCACTATATCACTTATGGATTGTACGTGGCACTTTGCTTCCGATAATGCATAAATAACAGCCATATTTTTACCACTTAAAAATATGTTAGCGTTCATCCTGATCCTTTGAAGCCGACATCATAACAGAACGAACCCAAACGAGTGTAAAACAACCAAAAAGGAAAGACCTTTCATCTCACACGCTAATTCCCTTTAAGAGATACAAAATCAAATGGAAGAGAGGGAAGGGGTGGTTCAATGCATACTGGGAATGCATGTTGCCATAAATACTCTGCAAGATGCATTGACAAATTTAGTTTTGCGTTTGTATCTTTAGCACTTGATGGCTATGGTTAACGAAATAGGTTCAAAATTTGGATGGATTATAACTTTTGGCTGGTAGGTTTCGCGTATGTTTTTCAGTAGCTTTTAAATAGACGTTGAAAGAAGTCGACAGCGTCTATCAAGATGTCCTAATAGGCGTATACGCCGGGAATAATTTACAAATTGCGTCGTTGTCTAAAGTTCTGATCCAGTCCTGTTTAGATTTGTTGGTGTGGTTATTTTTGGTATCTCATTATTCAATCAGTCGCGTTCTGTGGTGGGTTGTAGGATGGGAAAGTGTCGAATGCTTTTTAATGATTTCATTACGGTCTGTTGCAACTTGAGTTCCTTTGTTGGAAGTAGGGAAATTGTGGGTTAGATGAACTAAATCGTTTAAGTTTCGTATCATTTAACGCTCTAAATATTTTCCTTTCTGTTTAAAATATAGTTTTATTTTGAGGATTTTGGTTAGTTGTTGTTAAATAAGGTAAGGCTATTTTACGGTCATTATTAAAAATAGTTCCAGCCTTTCAGATTTGCTATTTTTAGGGTTCTGTAGTCAAACTAAGAACCCTTATAGTTTCGGCATATTTGTCCGTCTGTCCGTCCGCAGCTTAGCTCAGAGACTCCTAGTACTACAAGGCTGTTATTTAGCATAAATACCAAAAAAAAAAAGTTATTAATCGTTGTTTTTTATGTTTGTAGTACTTATCGGCTTTGGAACCCAACACTGAGCATGGTCCGACATGCTATTGCCCAGTTTTTATTCATAACCTTACAAAACATAAAACATAATTATACATTTTTACTTTTAATAACAGTTACTTATTGCAAATTAAAATGTCGTTTTCAATTTCCTAAAATCGCTTCAGATAAGCAAACCGGGGCTCCGAAGTAAGACCCCAGAGGAAAGTGGTTCACTATCCGCGGATAAATTTACACGCCTCTTGTGGGGACACACTTGACGATGCTTTGTGCTACAAAGTACTGAGGCAGCGGCGCAAATGAGAAACTGAAGCGTTTTCCGACACCCGCTCAGACGGCGTATTCTTCAAAAAAAATAAGGAGACGGCAAACGACCACTAATGCCACATGTTACATTGGGTTTTAGCTATATATGTAGTTGTAATGCGTATAGGGGAATGCAAATAACCGGTTAATAGCCGAATTTTGTATGCAAAAGACGGTAAATAACCGGTTTTAACCGGTTATTTGCATTCCCTAGCTATAGACACACCCAGCGACGCTTACCGACAAAAGCTTACGCACACAGAAAGAACGTGCACGTGCATCTTTCGACACATGTATGGTTCTTCCGCTTTCGTGAGTTAAAACAATCTTGAGATTACTAATGCGTTGTCATCCCTCAGGAGTAAGATGAAATACATCGATACTAGTATTTTACCAGTGTTATTTACCCGAAAACCGAGATGAAACGATGAAACTCTACTGCTTAACAGTGGGTTAGTCGGTAAGATAGAGGTCGAGATCCAGACAGATTTTACACATGATACTATCACCAGCAGGGCTCGGAACCAGTTAATACCAGTTTGTTTCGGTTTTGCTCCGAACCTTTCTAAGGAACGCGAACGTTTTGAGTACTTTATTTTAACCCTTATTAACCGGTTTATGCCACGAGCGGCGAGTCGAAAAACCAAAAGTTTTGTACTGAACAAAAACACAACGTGAAACTTGTTTATAGTGCGTGACGTGCGTCTGGATTAACCGATTTTTTAGCTCGAAGTTGGTTAATTCGAAAAGAACTTTATATAAAGGTTCCTCAAAAAAAGGTTAAAAACCGGTTTTTTGAACGGAAACGAAATGAAAAGGTTTTGCGTTAAGTAGATAATAACGGTTTGAAAATTTAACCGGTATCCGAGATCCTATCACCACTAAAACACATAATCCGGAGACGAATTTTACAAACCTTGCATCTACAATTCTGTCAACGTACCTTCCCTTTCCCTTCTGTCTTCTTGAGTTAAATATAATATTTACTATCAGAGGCCCTAGCCAAGCTGCGTACGCTAACAAGCGTTTCTATTAGTATTATTTTTAAACCAATCGCGTCACCCGTAGAACACGTGACTCTTCGTATCACGATTGTTACCTTGGGATTAGGGCCTCTGGTAACCTGAGGGCGTAGCTAAGATGCAAACTCTGCGAACGTTTCTGTTTTCTATCGAATATAATGAAGTTTACGATAATCCTATAAGTTTTTTCGATTTTCGAAAATCGCTAACAGCGTAATGCATCTTCCCTAGAGCCTATGCTTTGTTTGCCTCTTTATCATACACTTCAGAGATACAAGAAACAGCAAACATTGCCTTGACATTCGTTTTTGTTTAAGTTGGTTTCACTGATGACTTATACCATGACTAAAGATATTTGATACGAAACATCGCGTTAGGCTAGCTAGAGTAGAGATATTTGGAACTGATTTTGTTATAGTGGTGTTATGAATTAACCTTATAAATGGAGTTTATAGGTTAAAAGATGAAAGATGTTGATTGATTAAGTAGGCATTTTTACGTTTCTAAAATCTATTAGCGCTTCCCAAGAGGATACTACTGCTGAGAAGAAACGCCACAAGAAATTCGACATTAAACATGTTTCTTTAGATATAAAACAAGGAATATAAAATAAAATTACAAAAAAAACATGTCAAAACTATAAATATGATGGTAAAAGACAACCATTATGATAATATAAAGATGGATCATCATTATTATTGTTAATGAAAATAGCTATCGGAAGAAAGATGGTGAAAAAGTCGGAACTTTAGCGGCTAATTTACGCGTACTTCATGCAATTTTCTCTAAAACCAATCTTTTAATTAACTCTTAACCAAGAAATAGGTTTCGACTTATAAAGTCGATGGTTAAAATAACTTCTCCAACAAGATTATGAACGCAATGAAAACTTCTCAAGTAGAAAACCAACAAAAAGTCAGTTTGGAAGTTAACCCGACTGCAGCAAACCGTTAAATTATCTATTACCGGTTCTTATTGGATAACTTCTTCATACTAATTCAGCCCAATTTAGCAAAAAGGTCATATCAGTCGCAGAAATTGTATTTAATTATGAAACCTTACGAATAAGCTTAAGAGGATTCAATATCCATCAGCTATAAAGTTGAAGATATATCCTTTATATTAAACAGGATAGAAATAAGAGCCTAAGGTAAGCTATGAATGCAAGTTTGCACAAAGTTTAAGCGAATTAAGACTTTGTTTAAAATGGTCCTTTGGTAATTAAAGATCTGTTTTCATTGAAGCGAGGTGAAAGTTTTTGTTATAATTGTTATAATAGATTGGAATCCGTTTTCTTTTGAAGTTACCAGAAAAGGAGGGCAAGCTATTTTTGTTTTGATCTAAGGTGAGGATGACAAAACGATTAAACCATACACATATTTCACAATCACCTTCAAACTGGTAAGCGATCATTTATATGAATTTTGACCAAATACTTGTCTTATCACTACATAGTATAAAACAAAGTTGCTTTTTTTGTCCCTATATCCCTATGTATGCTTAAATCTTTAAAACTACGCAACGGTTTTTGATGCAGTTTTTTTTAATAGATAGAGTGATTGAAGAGGAAGGTTTACATGTATAATACGTTGAACTGCATACATGCAATGCAATGCAATGTTTGCATTGTTGTGTTCCGGTGTGGGGATATGACAACCGGTGAAATAACTAGCATAGAGGTGCATCTTAGTACCCAGGGTTGGCAACGCCTTTGAGGTCTTAGCATTGCAGTCTTGAGATTATAATCTTGATAATTTAAATGTTTATGGGTCTTAGGTTCTACTATCAGGTGACCTGAGTGCTCGTGTGCCTTCTCCTTGGTATGCCATCTAAATATATACAGCGTGTAAATTTCATACGGGCATATATACAGATCATACAAATCATGTGAGAAAGATATTTTGTTGGTAACTTTTATTATTGAGGAGCAGTAAATTTTTTAAAGTTTGTCTTAGGAGCAATGTACGAAGTGTGCGAGCGTCCATCGGTCGTCAATGTATCGCCTGTATCCAAGTGCAAGGACGAAATGTGTGGAAACTAAATACCAATCTCAGGCGAGTGCACCGCCTGCACCGAAATTTTTGACTTTCATGGGCGAAGTAAACAAATGGCGAACCATAACAATTCGTGAGCATAACATGACTATTATGTAGATGCTTTAATTTAATTGCGCAATGTCATACATTGCTTGCTGAATTAATTAGTGAGAAAAAAAGAAATACAACTAATGTTGCTGTTACACACGTTTTTATGTTAATTAGGGTGTATATTAACTATTGTTAAAATATATGCCCGTATGAAATTTACACGCTGTATATAGAAATAGGTTTACTAATGTTTTACCAATAACCATTGCACAGACTTATTTATTACACCAACATATTATGTAGCAAACTATCTGTGATGTCTAAAATATACTCAAATTTATTTCTATGTAATTCTGTCCTAAGTGCCCCGTCCTCATTGCTCTTAGCTATAGTTATTTTTTAGGGTTCCGTAGTCAATTTAGGAACCCTTATTAGTTTCGCCATGTCCGTCCGTCCGTCAGCAGCCTAGCTCAGAAAGTCTTACTACTAGAAAGCTGTAATTTGGCATGAATAAATGAATAACAAAGTCGTAGAAATGAAAAAAAAATCCTCTACACGTAACCTGGGGATGTATTTTTTTTCTCGTCTACCCCATAGTGTGAATAGGTCGTTCAAATAACATCACGGGTTTGTGAAAACAATTTTCCGATTAAGGGATACCTTTATGAAATATTAAGCCCTACAGCAAAAACTACAAATACTAAAAATCTTAAATGAAAGCGCATAATTATAACGGATTTAAAAGGAAAACTATCACGACTAAATAGACATCAATGCTATTAAAGTGTTAATACCTACTAAAATCATCTAATACGACACGAAATGACTAAAGTCAAAGTAATTTTTGTTTGTAGTACTTAACGGCTTCGGAACCCTACACTCAGCATGGTCCGACATACTCTTGCCCGGTTTTAACTATTAAATTGTTTATGTCACAAGCCTCTAGGAACTTACTAGATTAAATAGTAATATTCAAGTTGTTTTATAATTCAAAAGCCAATAATACAAAAGCAGAGAAGCCATCACCGTCACGATACTAATTCCACTTCGATTTAATAATAAACACGGTATCAAATCGTCTGTCTGTCTGTCAGTTAGACGTGGAATTGCTTTCTCTTGAGAACAATGCGAACTTGCTCGTCATAATCTACAAAATGTTGTGTATACACATTGTCTTGGGGATATGATAGCAAATGTTCGTTGAGTTAAAATACGTTTCAATTTACTAATGCTAAAGCTGTCTTTATATTAACTGTTCTTTTTGTTTTGTTGACGACACGCTAGCCTAGTTGGGAGTGACCCTGCTCCGAAGCCGGCTGTCCCGGGTTCAAATCCCGGTAAGGGCAGATATTTGTGTGATGAGTACGAGTATTTGTTCCTGAGTCTTGGCTGTTTTCTATGTATGTAAGTATTATTTCTCTATATAACTAAGTATGTTTATCGTTGTCTAGTACCCATAGTACAAGCCTAGAGCTTAGTTTGGGACTAAGTCAGTTTGTGTGACATTGTCCTGTGTTTTATTTATTTTATTCATTTTAAAGATCGATTTTGATTCCTCGTCAGTGTTACGTTTCACTAAACAAAGTTAAAGTTTATGTGTGTGTGTTTGTTACTCTTTAAAATCTGCAGCGGCTGGACGGATTTAGAAGAAATTTTGAATGGAGATACCTGAATTAACATGTAGGCTTTTTATCTCCGGAAATTTATAAGTTACCGACGGAATAACGATAATCAAAATCTACGTGGGTGGGGCCGCGGGCAGAAGTTAGTTACCAAATAAATTCATTACTTTCAACACCAAGTGTGAGTAAAGTGTTAAAAGGCTTTTAGTAGTAGGTACTGTAAGCCTGGTAGGCGCCTATTCCTAAGCGTAATACTTTACGCACTTTTAACTAAGCTACGTAGAATAAAAGTATACGTCTTGCAGTGTTAATATATTCTTTCATTTATTTTAACGTTTAAATATACATTAATTCACAGGTGAATGCCAACGCGGTCCGTTGGAGACTCTGGAGCGTCCCCCTGAAAACCACCGGCGGGCATTTCATATTTCGAAATCTTTTTATTCAAAAGATTTCGAGACATTTCGACATAACAAAATAGAAAAAAGAAAACAATGAAAGGAGTATGTACTGCTACATCCTTCTTTCATTACAGTACCTATAGTTGAAATACATACATACATACAGAGTGGGGTAGGCAGAGCTACAGAAATACCAACAACTCCAAAAAACTTGTTTGTAATTCTGTAACCACATATTGCAAAATCAGGCTAAGATGTTTACCAGTGTATTTACAGTATAGTTGAAATACTTTAACTTTTAAACAACTATCATATTCGATAGGATATGATATGACAGAGTTTTTACAATTAACACGAAAATGCTCCTAAGAGGTATTTTCAACGGTTTTAATTACTTAATTTGAATAGGTACACGTCGTTATACAGGGTGACTTCAAATTGGTAATACAAAACACTTGATTGTGGCTTAGTTAATGCCACACAGTATATTACATTAACCCCTTTGTTAAAATTAACTGTATTTAATTAATGCTAATTTTAGAACAAAACAAATAATTAAAGTCCCAAAGTGTGGTTACACTACATTTACAATACAATCTTATTTTCTTTGATAAGTGACAATTACTAATCAAAACACGTTTTCTTCATAAATTGCGACAGATAACCAAAGAAAAAGTGTTCATTTGAAATTCTTTAAACTTCTTTGTTTATTATTATGGTAGGATAACCATGTTAAGCCAAAAAAATGGAATAATTTAAAAATTAAAAAAAAAACTTCTGATTATTTTAAAAGTATGAGACTTAATTGAGGGGCTAAGTTTAGGGGAAATGTGTGTAAAACATTGATTTTGTATTACCAATTTGAAGTCACCCTGTATATTAATGGTATAAGATCTAGCAGAGAGAAAAACGTATTCAATCATATGTAGTCCACCGAGAAAACTACTCTGAAATCTAGAGAAAATAATATTAGGTATTTCACTAAATTCCCTGACAGTGTGTATCACACGCGAAACCAAATGGAATAAAATTTGCACACATCTACATAATCCACATTTTCTGAAGCTTTGACTTTGAAACTACCTCCCTAAATAAGTCACATCTGCATTCTAATAGCTGGAGCATTATAAACCTTTCACAGTATCACATAGAGTACCATTATGGAACAAAATTTCTGTTGCCTTGTACTCCTTTAGTAATAAAGTTTCTTTTTGTGTGAAATATGTCCGAAGTGAAGTCTGCTGCACGTTGCATGGAAACGTCTAGAAATATACAGGATTTAACTGGACATCCATTGTAACGCAGTCAGTTGAATAAGGATTCTATAACATGAACATGACATAATTGTGTGGGAAATCTAACCCTTCTTACTTGGGTATCTTCGCCCGGGAATTTTTGGAGCCTCTTTATGCTACAAGTGTTAACATTTCCAGAGATTCTACGCGGTAAGAGTGTTGCTTTGGAGGTGTCATCGTATTTTTTTTTACTTGGCCGCTATTATTGTTAATAACATGTCAAAATTAATATGGCTTTACTTAGTAGAATAGAGGCGATGGTAACTTTTGAGCCACATGGACGTACAAGACGATCAGTAAAGTAATACAATCCTTTTAAGGAGGCATAGTAGAGGTAGTTTGATGCAAAAAAGGTCGTAAGTGCCCTGTCCGAAAATCAGCAGTTGCTTGTTAATCACCATTTTAAAAGCTGAAGAAATTTGTTAAATATCATTAACCCCGTGTGGTTGCCGAGTTAGAAAAGCACTCCATGTCTTCCCGTGGATGCCGTAAGAGGCGACTAAGGGAATAAGGGCTCGTAGTACTGTTAGGCGATGGGCTTGCAACTTGTCACTTATACACTAGTAAATATCTTAGCATGTTTGTGCAAAATGTGGTTACAAAATTATCAAGAGTTTTTTTGAAGTTGTTGGTATTTTTGTAGCTCTGCTTACTCTACTCTGGGAATGAAGGCGTGATGTTATGTATGTATGTATTATCATTATCATAGCTTTAGTTATTATTGGTGATCGGCACGGATGGAGCAAAACTTTAACAAAACTTACATTACAGTACATTACAGCCATGAAAATATTAATTTCCTTATACCAAATCCAAGACTCTGATATAGAGTTAAATTGAACACTAATCTGCCAATAATATTCTTATATTTCTCGGTTGTAAGTTCTCCTTTATGTCAGTTTTACAAGTTTTGTTAAAGTTTTGCTCCGTCCGTCCGATCACTAGTTATTATGAGACGTCCATTGCTAGACTGGCTTTCATATGAAAGTGTTGTTGTTGCGTGGTGTAATGTTGGTGTGTTGGTGGTGATGGCTTCAACAATGTGTACTGACAATCTGTTGAAGATCGCAGGTTAAAATGAAGGAACAAAAAAGGAAATCATCAGGTGCTGACACTAAACAAATAATTAGTTAATGTTTAAACAAAGATAAGACTATCATTTTCATTGTAAACTTTTTAACCAAGCAACAATAACAATCTCCATTTTATACTTGTCTAAAACATGTAAGTAACGCCATCTATCTTCCGACGCGGGAATCAACTCCTATGCGGCGTCCTGTATTCCTTCAGGAACTCGCAAGTTCGGAACATACTCACAAGACGGCGCCACTATCTTAGTAGTTTTTACATTACAGCGTGAAATTGTTAAATGGGCGTTTTCCAAAAAAAAGTGTACATCGTTAAGGACAAAAGTTAAGAAAATTTAACTTTTTCCATTTCGTCACGAAAATTAGCCATTCATTTACATACGGTAATTTTCGTGACGAAATGGAAAAGTTAAATTTTCTTAACTTTTGTCTTTAACGATGTACACTTTTTTTGGAAAACTCCCAAATATGATTATAGAGGTAGTAGTGAATGAAACGACACAAAAGTTTGTTAAATGGGTTCGTTTTCAGCTTGTTTGGTAGATTACTTTAAGGAAGCATAAAAAAACAAAGTATTGGAAACAAATGTTACTAGTTAATTAACAAACGTAACAAAATAAGTTACCTACTCTGATATTATATGAATATTATCATTAAGCAAAACTTAGGTAGGTACACTATCCACCTATTTTGAAGCACAACTTTAGAAAAAATATTTCATTCAAAATCAAAATCAAAATGTTTATTCAGTAAATAGGCCCCCATGGGGCTCTTTTACACGTAGCAGAAGAAAGTAGCAGAAGGTAATTTTTTCAAACATAAAGTACAGAAATACTTAAAAGTAAGTTACATTACAAGTACCTAATAAAGTAATAAAATAATAATGATTAAAGCTTGAACAAATAAAATCAATACAATTGTAAGGCTAATAACATTAAACTAAAAATAATAAGTCTAGGAGAACAACACGACGAGGTCTCTACGTCAAAAGCCATATCTAGAATAATAAACTGAAGAACCAGTCCTTGCAAACGTGAACAGACCGGACCCCACAAACAGCATTGGAAACATCGCGTCTCATTAAATCAATGCATTAATTTATACAGGTACCTAAATGAGGGTGAAAAAATTGTGTTCTTAAATGAATAATTCTTAAATATAACCCGTAAACTGGTAAGCCGTAAATGGGCGTTTTCCAAAAAAAGTGTACATTGTTAAGGACAAAAGTTAAGAAAATTTAACTTTTTCCATTTCGTCACGAAAATTAGCCATACATTTACATACGTTAATTAATGTACACTTTTTTTGGAAAACGCCCAAATGGGCCTTTCTTAGAAAGTTTGTACCTAGTTCAGGACTAAAATTAAGAAACGTTAACTTTTCCGCGGAGTTACGAAAATTAGTCGTACATTTATATACTACTCTCAACACCAATTAGCAGTATCTCAAATTCAATAAATGAACCAGTTTCAATCCTCACCTGCTAGTAATATGCTTGCACTTGCCACAGGAGTTTTGTCTGAGATACCACCATTTGTCTTATAACAGTATCGCTCATTTTCGTAACGAAGCGGAAATGCTAACGTTTCTTAATTTTAGCCCTTAACTAGATACAAACTTTCTAAGAAACGCCCAAATTACTGAAGTTACCAGAATTTTATATAAACGAATTCCGCGAAATAAAATTTTACTGGAACAAACTCTTATTAAAATTCCTAGAAAGGGCAGAATTCTTCATCAACACAATCTCCTTTCTCGTAACAACGAAAAATAAACAAGTGCATATCGTATTTTTGCACCAATAACATTGTTTTCTTAGGATTTATTTGCCATGAGCCAAATACATTTTACAAGGTTTTTTTTTAACTTGCTTTTATTTACGGCCTGTTTCACAATCGTCTGATGTAAAGCATATCTGTCAAATAAATTGTGAAAATAGAAAAGTGAGGGCCGTCTTTATTTGAATGATGAATATATCTGTGCAGGGTCCACCATCTCATCCATTAACCACCCGCCAAGCAACAGTGTTCGCATTGTTGTGTTCCGGTGTGGGGATAAGACAACCGGTGAAATTACTAGCATAGAGGCATTCCATCTTAGTCCTCAGTGTTGGCAACGCATTTGAGGTCTTAGGATTTATAGTCTTGAGAATTCAAATGTCTATGGGTCTCAGATTCCCTGAGAGTGGCCTGAGTGCTCGTGTGCCTTCTCCTTAACATAAAATATATATAGAATACAATATTCTTAAGGGTCTGTTTCACAAATCGACAAGTGTATATATGTATATGTGTAGATATTGTGAAGCAAAAAAAAACCATACACAATGAGATAACGTTTTTCTCACTTAAAACGTTGTTCGTTTAATTTTTTTTAATATTTTTTTATTAGGGTATGGACCAAATAGTTGGACCATAGTTAAGCGTAGTTAACCATACAAACAACAAAAGTGAAAAAAGTTTCGTTGTGACACGAACATTATCCCTACTAGAAAGTTTTATTAAGTGAAATAGCACGTATAGTTTTGTGGACGCCGAGGAAGCTGTGGCTGCGTATCAAAAGGCCGTCGAAGAGACCCATAAGGACGAGTAGGTAAAGTGCTTTTCTCAGTGGTTCCATCGGATGCAGCGATGTATTGACATGAATGGACACTATTTTGAAAAGATATAATAAAACGAATAACTTGCTAGTTTACTCAGTTTTTGATTTTCTAAGAACTTTCAGTTTGATCCTCGTATAGAGATAACGAACCTAGCTGAGTGACCCTTCATAAGAAGCTAGCGGTCCTAGGTTCGATTCACTATTCCTTGATGGTTTTCAGGGTTCCATACCCAAATGATAAAAACTGCCTGTCTGACTGTCTGTCACCAGGCTGTATCTCTTGAACCATGATAGCTATATAGTTCGGTTAGTTGTATAGATAATGATATTATGGTATCCTTATATATGTATATATATATATATTAGTATGTTCATCATTGCCTAGTCGTAGTACCCATAGTGAAGTCGAAGTCATAAATATGTTAACACTTTAGTACCTTGTCACATTCATCCACTGAGACAATTTCATAAATTACAAGCCAAAACATAGTTTGAGACTAGATCATTTGTTTTAGATTGCCTGATATTTCTTTATCATATGCAAACGCAAGTCAATAGCGATTTAGCAAGACAATATTCGAGAAACTTCGCATTTGCGGGGAATTTGGATATCCTTTAGAAATTCGTTTGAAAGGCCGCTTTTTCGGGCTCGAGTCATGATCACGTTCGTGGAGTCCTTCATTAGAATTCACGTCGGTCGTGACGGTGACAACTGTGTCATAACGCTGCCGAGGCTCGTGCCATGGTTGCGAGGGACAAGTGAAGAGCAGAGAGAGGAATGAAGTTAATCAGACATCGGAATATTGGGAGCGAAATTGAATGCCAGGTAGGGGGCTCCTTGATCGATAAACTCACTTTTCCTTTATACTTATGTTATCTTATGGATGTGGAGACATTCCCTTTAGGAGCGTGCAATTTTCTTACAGACTCAGCTGTTCGAATGAGCAGGTTTCCTCACGATGTTTTTGCTTCACCCTAAAAGCATCAGGGCCTCTATTCAGGTGCGTTAAAACGATATAGTGTTTGACACGTTTAAGAATCGTTTATGTCGCAGTCGCCATTATTTTAAATGACATAAGAGTTATCAAAACGTTGACAATACGGAAACAGGTCAAAAACGATATCGTTTTTACCTTGTAGAATTCCAGCCCAAGTCATGTAGGTACTTAAGTTAGAAAAACTCATTGACAAATGGTGACCGTGGGGGTTCAAACTCTACGCCCGTAGGCCCTAGTAAGTTCCCTGTACTAGTGATCGTCGTTTTGTTTGTATTTTTTTGATTAAACGTATAAATATTTTAAAAAAAAACATAACTTAACTCTTTTTGTTTTACTTTAAAAGTATTTTTAGAATTTCTACCTTCATCGTGTTTTTCCCCAGTGTGTATTTCAGGATGATTGTTCTTGAGCTGTGTTACCTATATCATCGTCTCCAAAATAATACTTACAAAAATACACACATACAAACGGAACTGAAGGCGATCACTAGTAGAAACTCTCACACAAACACCTGTCATTCAATTTCACTCCCAAAATTCCAATGTCTGTTAGTAACATTCTAATCTCGTTCAAATACAAAATTCAAAATATTCAGTAAATTAGCCACATGAGGCCTCTTTTACACGTCGTTCGTTAGTCATGACTAAGGAATATAAATTTTAAGAAAAGGGTATATCTGTATCTTGGAGGTGACAGTTTTCTTAATATAACATTGTTAAACAATCAATTGTCTTAAAAAAATAGAAATTGAGCTTTTGATTTTTTTTTAATAAAAAAAAATGTTTTTGGTTTTATTTTTAATTTAAACCGTATCAGCCTAGGAACCGTCGCAATGCTTACTAGTTCTATGCAGTAGATTTGGATGCACCTTTTATTTATCAATAAGACACTGCTGTAGTAGGGTCATACACAGATTTTGGTTACCGTCTTTCCTGTGGGCACACCGATAGTTAACATTTTTAAGGCCTAATTTTCTGGCTAAGCCCATTCCCCCAAAAACACCGTCAAGACTGCTTTAGACCTATCATATAAAAACATAACTTACATGCACACAAGCTTAACTGTTGACCACAGGAGAGACAACTTTTGTTTTCAAGAGTGTATATGACCCAGTTGGGCGTTTTCCAAAAAAAGTGTACATCGTTAAAGACAAAATTAAGAAAATTTAACTTTTTCCATTTCGTCACTAAAATTAACGTATCTAAATGTATGGCTAATTTTCGTGACAAAATGGAAAAAAATAAATTTTCTTAACTTTGTCCTTAAAGATGTACACTTATTTTGGAAAACGCCGAGTTGCTTTTTAAACAACTCTATACACCCGCTTCCGCTTATCAACCCGCTCTCGCGCCTTCTAGCATCCTGACACACGTAGTGACAGGAATACGAACTTGGTGGCCGCTCAAATTCGTGAGTTACCTTCCACATGGAAGACTTCTCGGAAGTTCGGACTAATCACAGGGTGGCCCGACACAGGAGACGTGAGGATCATTTAATGAAGTTTTTTTTCATTTTATAACGATAAACCAAGTTGAAAGTTGTTATAAAAACTAGGACAATTAAAAATTCGTCACCTTTCTCTTTTTTATTCTTATAAGTGATAGTTTTTTTTTATGTTAATGAGCACACTAGCATTCAGGCCACCTGGTGGTAAGTGGAATCTGAGACCCATAGACATTTGAATTCTCAATACTGCAATCCTAAGACCTCAAATGCGTTGCCTACCCTGAGGACTAAGATGAAATGCCTCTATGCTAGTAATTTCACTGGTTGTCTTATCCCCATACCGGAACACAACAATGCGAACACTGTTGCTTGGCGGGTGGTTAATGGATAAGATGGTGGTAGCGATCCGGTCGGACCCTGCACAGAGTCCTACCACCACTAACTTTATTACCCCCTTAGTAACAATCGTTGAATAACGATGGTATAGCTATACAATGTTTTGTCCGTATCTGTCATTGTGACATTTGAATTTGAGAGATCTGGGCTGGAATTCTACAAGGTAATAACGATATCGTTTTTGACCTGTTTCCGTATTGTCAACGTTTTGATAACTCTTATGTCATTTACAATAATGGCGACTGTGACATAAACGATTCTTAAACGTGTCAAACACGATATCGTTTTAACGCAACTGAATAAAGGCCAAGGACAAAACATTGTATAGCTATACCATCGTTATTCAACGATTATTAGTAAGGGGGTTTGAAATTATTCTAATTACAAGCGGTTTATAAACTTGCAATGTTTGTGTGTATGTTCAGATCTAATCTTGCAAGGAATATTTGAACCTAAAGTGGCCCGATTGAGCTGAAATTTTGTACTTTTGATGATTAATCAATAATATGGCATCATCGAGATGGAGTCGGAAGGTGGTGTCAGGATCTTCGCTATACTTAACGTAGACCCACCGTGTTTGGAATCATTAGGTTGGTCTTGATGAGCAGTAAATTAATTTGCAAAAAAGTACAGTCGGCAACAAAAGCTTGTCCTATAAATGTTTTTTTTTGACAGAAACTTTTTTCGTCCGTACTATCTTCTCTCGATCTCGGTATTTCGGAATCTTGGTACAGATACCGAGATTGGAAGGCCTCGTCGGCCATAACAGACTTCATTACAAAATCGGTCGTGTTGTTCTCTTAACCAACTCGAGTTACAACTCGACGGATGAAATATTAACAGGCGGGTTTAAGTGGTCCTGTTAGGGAATAAAAACAATATTTAAGGGGATCCACTCTCAATTAGGGGATCTATTCCCCGTGTAGTCGACGGGTTAGAATAGTGCCACTCTATGTCTTCCCGTGGATGTCGTAAGAGGCGACTGAGGGAATAAGGGCTTGTAGTACTGTTAGGCGATGGGCTTGCAACCTGACACTAATACACTAGTAAACTTCTAGGCCTGATTGAGCAGAATGTGGTTACAGAATTATCAACAAGTCTTTTTTACAGTTGTTGATATTTCTGTAGCTCTGCCAACTCCACTCTGGGAATGAAGGCGTGATGTTATGTATGTATGTATGTATTCTCAATTACATAGCATAAAGCTCTCTTGAATGTCTTTGCTCGCTCACTCGACTGCCCAACACACCGTTTTTAAAAGCATAACACCTCTTCTTAACAACTGCACAGGTGTTATTATAGACTTCATGTAGCATAGGTCCGCAGCTAACCCTTGCTACATTCAATGTAATTTCATAACTACAAATCAAGACTACACACGTGCACAAAGAGCGACCAACAATAGCACTGGGGTTATTTTAATGTGATTGGCAAGCTGCATCCCCCTTGTCTCGGTGCAGTCGCGTCACTGCATTAATAATGCATCCTTTGGCGAGTATAAGGACGGTGAGAATGGAAAGCAAGATTGTACATGTCAATAATCATACGACATCGTATTCCGTTCCACTTTGTATATTTATTTTCCAATGGAGATTATGGTGGCTTGAGTGCTCGTGTGCCTTCTACTTATCATTAAAAAAAAATACACAAAATATTTTTATTCCTGTCTGACTAAAGTTCGAGCAGTCTTTAATTTTCTTAATTTTAAGGTAGAATTGAATTGGTATACGGGTCGTTTTCAAAAACATGGACATAGTTAAAGGCTTAATGAAAACAAAATCACGATCGCGGTCTTTGTGTATCGAACGTTAGCCATACGCTAACGTTCGATACACAAAGACCGCGATCGTAACTAAACTATTCGGATCGAAACTATTATGGGTAGCTCTCGTTACACTAAGGATTTTGTTGTTTAAAACGTCCCATTCTTGTTCTTCTTACAAAATGTTACGCAGTTTGCCAGTTGTTTGTATAGAGTTTCGTTGTAATAAAACTTTTTTTCTCAAAGAAATACAATATATTTCACATAGATGTGAAACGTCTAGGTTTAATGTGTGATCCGGTGTTTGAATTTGACAGAAATTTATAAAATCATGTAAAAACCTGATCATGATTTGATAATTTGTTGTATCTCAAAATAATTGTAGTTGTTTTGTCGCTAGTTTCCTATCCGAGAAAGCCGTGTGTCCTTCATTTAACACGGTCTCTACTAATTATTTCTGCATTTAGGTATTCCCTTTGCCTCGTCAAAGTCCATGAAATATTGTAATATCCGTTGTCGAGGTAAGCTTTATTGGCATAATGCTTTAAGCTTAAAGCTACCTGTCTTTGGTCAAGCTTTTGTGAATGGAAGTGTTCTAAATAGATTTTGGTGATTATTATTACAGTAAATTTTGGATATAAATTTTAAGTCTGAATTTGTGAGAGCTTTGCTATAACAGTTCATTGGTTTTGAAACTTTGTTCAAAGATGAACGTTAAAAAAACATAATTAGGATAGATAATTTTATTTTAAGGTTAAAATTTCATCCATTTAAATTTGATCCCGCAGTTTTATTTTATTCTTGGTATATTAAAATCATAAACGTGTTAGTAATTATGTCTATCTGTTTGTGTCTATGTATCTGTATGCTTTCATGGCTAAACCGTTGATCCGATTTGATAAAATTTGGCTATGTTGTACTTTAAATTCCGGAAAATTGAACAGGCCTCGTGGGAAGAGCGATAAACGACGCACACAGAGTTGCGGGAAATAGCTTGTCCTAAATAAATTTAAGAATAATTGACTTCAAAAGTTCCTTAACAGATGCATACCGCAAACGTAGTCCATTTTAAAAGAAAACTAATCACTCTGGCACTGAAATGTTCACAATCGTTAATTATTCACATTAACGCCCATTTCATTACCATCCGCTTGATCATTTCTTTCCAAGATGCCACCAATTGTCTTACCTATCCTCTGTCCTATTCAATCCCACAATGGGAATGGGAGCCATCCCGTCGGAATTCCTGCTACATTGGACTAGTAATTATTCCCATTGTGATATTTATACCGGGATAGACAATAGAGGTTGCACTTTCTTATAGGATTCTATCTGTTGCCCCGCGATTCCGTTCGCGTAGAAAGAACATTAGGCTACCTCGGGAACCATTGAAATTAATTTTATCGTTATTTTTGTAATCAAACCGGGCAAGAGCATGTTGGACCATGTTCATTGTAGGGTTCCAAAGCCGCTAAGTACTACAAACATAAAAATCAATAAGCAATAACTAATTTTTTATTAAAAGTCAATTGGTCTTAGATGTTTTTAGTAGGTATAAACACTTTACCTTTACTTTACTTCGCCTGTATCTCAAGTACCAATGATGTCTACTTAGTCTTGTAAGTTTTCCTTTAAAATTCGTTAAAAGCTCTTTCAATTAAGTTTTTTTTTCTGATTTTTAGTATTTGTAATTTTGGCTGTAGATAAATTAGCGCTTTAAAGCTTAATCCTTACTAATATTATAAATGTGAAAGCGTGGATGTTTGTTACGCTTTCACGCAAAAAACTACTTGACGAATCATCATGAAACTTTGTACACATATTCTGGGGGGTACTAGAAGTAACATAGGATACTTTTTATTAAAAAAAAAATTTTTTAATGCAGTGGGCGAAGCCGCTGGCGGGTTGCTAGTATTTCATAAACGGATTACTTAATCGAGAAACTGTTATCTCGAACCCGTAATGTTTTTAAAAGACCTATCCAACTAATGTAATCAAAGAGGACTACAACAGAGTAGTAGAGTCAGAGAGTGACATATATATAAACAAGTTTATCGTGTGGAGCAATATAATGCAAGTGACAAGTACAAAAACATAAACAAGCCGTTACTAGGACTATATTCAAATAGATGTCGTTACTATGATTAGAGATAGCCAGCATACGCATGTGCAACCTCCAATACCAACGACATACCACACTATAGGGTAGACGAGAAAAAAAATACATCCCCACGTTACGTGTAGGGGAGGTACGAACACTTTTTTTATTTTTTTATTTAGCTAGTTTTACTACGGGGCCCTTATAAAAACTGGTGTCTATGATTTCATTGAACCAACTTTCATGAAATGTATCATTTTATCGAATTTCTATTGAATGCTATTTTCTGCTGGATTCATAATGTTTTTAGGGTATTTTAAACATCTAACCTAACCTAACTGTATTGCAATAAAGTTTCGATAACCTGTGATCTGTGATGTAATTTATATTTAATTTTTTAGAGTCATTTTAGTAAATGGGTCAGAATGTAGATAATTAATTGTTTTAAAATAACAGGGGGTCGCTGGCCCGTGATGCTGCACGGTCATGTTCTAAACAGTATCTTTAAAGTTAATAAAAAAAGTATTATTCCATCATTATATTATATGTTTAAATTGAAAATCCCTTATAATACTAACCTACGTAATTAATGTTTAAGATACCATGAAAACATTATAGTTTCAGCAGAAAATAGCGTTCGATGAAATGATACATTCGATGAAGTGATGAAATACCAATAAAAACAATCGTGCTATTATGTCTTCCCGTGGACGGCATAAGAAGTGACTACAGGAATTAAGGGCCTGTAGTACTGTTAGGCGATGGGCTTGCAACCTGTCACTAATACACTAGTAAACGAAGAAGACGAAAGAAGTGGTCTCTGCCTACCCCTCTGGGAAACAGGCGTGATTTAATGTATGTATGTATGATACGGTACTTTGATAATAGGGTTATTATTATTATTTTTAAGTTATAATAATAGTAAATCCATACAACATTAACCATAACGTAGTAAATAATAAAAGGAAGCCATGAAATAGAGTCTCTTTTCAGCATTATACCGCGTAAGAAACCAAAATGTGACAGCTTTTTAACCGACGAAAAAACGGACGATGTTCTCAAGTCCGATTACTCCGTCAATTGTGGACCGATTTTGAAAATTATTCTTTGGTTTGATAGGGTATATACTTCCAAATCTGAATCTGATGAGGGGATCAGTGAGGAATCGAGGGAACTCCTCAAATATTGTAGGCAAACATATAGCGATTTTAGTATTTTTAGTACCAAGTCTAGCATTTTCATTCAGAAAGTATAACTTCGTGCAGTGGAACTGTTGCTGAAGACCACGGATGGCCACCAGAACAGTTAGTCCAACTAAAGTCGTCGACCACAATATTTTCAGCAAAAAAGCCGACTTCAACTTCAACAGTTGGACTAACCTATTAGGTGCCTACAATTTAAAAAAAAGTTATGTTTTGTGTTTTTGAAGGTGGTTTTTTGTTTTTAAAACATTTATTTTATGTAATACAATGTACTAGTACTCGTAAAATGTTAATAAAATAGAAACACAAACGAAACCTAAATAAATAACACACGGTATCAAAGCAGCTATAATCTCACTATATTCTAATATTTACATTTGAATTGCATGGGTGTGTTTTAAAATGAAAATCCAGTACCTACCTACCTACCAATCCGCGTGGGATGTATTGCTTTCATACATAATATTATCTGCAGGAAATTGGCCCATTCATTATTATAGCAATATTTCAATATAAACAAGGTTTATTGAGGAAGGATACAAAGTAGAAAGGTAAAGTAACAGAACTTGCCCGCTTTAAAGTTGTTTACCACTATTCCCTCAGAAACCGTTAATTTTTTCGGTATAAATGTACCCTATGTCCTTCCTCGGGACCCAAACTATCTCCGTACCAAATTCCAACTTAATCGGTTCTTCAGACAGACGGACAAACAGAGTTACTCTCACATTTATGATATTAATACATATAATGGTTAATATTCTTCAATAATGAAACAAAGACGTAATTGCGTTTCTATGTAAGAACAAAAGATTTATTTACAACACTTAATAGTTAAACAATTACATTATCTGTTAATTAACAAAAGTATCACCACCTGTAAGAACAAAAGAACATTTAAAGCCTTTATTTCAGGTCCCTTAATATATCTGGAATTGCTTACAATAAAATTGACAAGTCACGACCGCAGGGCTGGGATTTTACACGGTAATAACGATGACGATGTTTCCGAATTGTCACCGTTTTGATAACTCTTATGTCATTTACAATAATTGCGACTGTGACAGATATTTGTGTGATGAGCGCGAATATTTGTTCCTGAGTCTTGGATGTTTTCTATCTATTTAAGTATGTATTTCTCTATATAAGTATGTTTACCGTTGTCTAGAACCCATAGTACAAGCCTAGAGCTTAGTTTAGGACTAGGTCAATTTGTGTGAGATTGTCCCCTGACATTTATTTATTTATTTATTCCATCTAAGTCCTCAGGGTTGGAAACGCATTAGTGGTCTTAGGATTATAGTCTTGAGAATTCAAAAGTCTATGGGTCATGGTATTCCAATTACCATCAGGTAGCCAGAGTGCTCGTGTGCCTTCTCCTTAATATAAAAAAAACCCCAACCCACACTCACCCCAATTGTTCTCTCCCTCGGGAACTGTTTTATTTTCTTAATTAAAAGTACTCTACGAGTATGTCTATCCTTTCCTTTCGGGACTCCAAAAATCTTCATACCTAACTCCATCGAATTCGGTTTAACGGTTTAGCCGTAAAGCGTATCAGACCGACGGATGCACAAACAGGCGGATAGAAAGACAGACAAAGTTACTACGTTTATATGGAAGTATGGATACGAAGTAATGTAATATAAAAGTTTAGGTAAGCAATGAATGTATTTACGTGACGTGGGAAGAAATGTTAACTTGAAGAATTATTTTATAGATTGAATTGGTTTTATTTATTTTAATAAACACGGATGAGGAATACTTTATATTACTAGGGTTCTTTAGAATCCCTAATTTTAAAGTTAGGTCAGGCAACAACATGTACAAAAACCGTAAGATTAATATTGAAATGTCTTACGAAATTGTGATGGTAATTACTTGCTAAAATAATGTAAGTACTTAGGTATTTAATATCTCATTTTTGGTTAAGCGGGTGTTTGTTGACTTTCTGGCAAGGTAATAGTACCTCAAACTCCGAAATATAATCTATTTGGACTTTCAAATGTTGTGTTTTTGAATATTAGTATACAATTAATATTCGTTCACGCAACATTAGGATAATTAGGAGTATTCTGCGTTAGTTCAGATTATTATGATATTATGACAAATGATATTACGAGTAGGACATAAAAATACTTTAGGGGTCCAATAAAGACTTTGCAATTCCAATAAAGTTTAGCATGCTTGCGTCAATTATAAACTCTTATTCCGGAGTAAGTAGAATTAACACAAATAAATTATAAATGAAAGCTTCCTCTTCTAGCCTAAAAATACCTACATAATTGATAGGCAAAAGTTTCCCAACTAGAGGTCAGGCGAACGTCGCATTTAAATTAATTTCGTGCTATTTAAATTCAAACCCAGATCAGAATAGTTAACAGAACGCTTGGTCAATGCATTGAGGACCAAGCCGTATAATTTTCTAATAAAAAAGACTCCTCATGGAGTCTTTGGCAAAAATCATTTAACTTATTACATACCACGTTATTCAATTTATATGGTGAATAGACGCCATATCGTGTCGTTGGATTACTGAATGTTTAGGGACTAAATCAAAACAAAACCATTTAGATATACGGTGATAGCCCCAAAGAAACACGCGAACGTAATTCATAAGTTAAATAGAAACTTATTTTACACCTGATTTAAAATTTGGTTCTTTGTTGCTTGGCCACGTTTTTTGGGTTCCGTACCTGAAACAATAAAAAAAACTGTTATTTAAAAACAGAAAAGATGGCTTAGGGATCTTCTAGGAACCAAAAGAGCGAATTTTTTTAGGTCGCGTTAATTTTTGCTGCATACTAAAAAAGTTCAACCCATTTTGCGTCACCGTGTATCCGCCAAGCAGCATTCGCATTGTTGTTCCGGGTGGGGATAAGGGAACCGGTGAAATTACTAGCATAGAGATATTCCAACTGCACGGTTTCCGAGTGAATAGCGATAAACGACTTCTACGCAAACGGAGTCGCGAGAAACAACTAGTAAATTATAAAAAAGGAAACTTTTATATAGATCTAAAACTGCTGCTGCTATTGTGTTCCGGTGTGGGGATAAGACAACCGGTAAAATGACTGGCATAGAGATATTCCACCTTATGCTCAGGGTTGGCGACGCATTCGCAGCTTTGTGTTTTTTTTTATGTTAAGGTGAAGGCACACGATCACTCAGGCCACCTGATGCCACCCTCTGGAACCATCGGTCTACTTTCCCGATCGGTCCACTTTTGCAAACCGTCTACTTTCCCGATAGGCCCACTTGCTTTTCCTTATCCGTCTACTTCCTGATCAGTCCATTTTCCTGATCTGTCTACTTACCAAACGGTCCACTTTCCCTAACTGTCTACTTGCTTCTCCTTATCCCTCCGTCCTTACGTAAAAGTTTCGCTCGTTTGCTCATGTGGACCGATCGGGAAAGTAGACGGTTTGTACAAGTTGACCGATTGCGAAAGTAGACGGTTTGCACAAGTGGACGGATCGGGAAAGTAGACGGTTTGCACAAGTGGACGGATCGGGAAAGTAGACCGATGGTTCCGGAGGGGAATTCTCAAGACTATAATCCTAAGACCTCAAATGCGATGCAAACCCTGAGGACTACGATGGAATGCCTCTATGCTAGTAATTTCACCGGATTGTAGTGTTTAGAATGCAAATGTCTCAGAACGGGTCTCAGATCTCACTCATCTGGTGACCTTTATATACATTTGCCTACTCCTTGCGATAGAAAAATTCAAAACCGGGCAAGAGCATGTCGGACCATGCTCAGTGTAGGGTTCCGAAGCCGTTAAGTACTACAAACATAAAAATCAACAAGTAATAACTAATTTTCTATTTAAAGTCATTTGGTGCCGTCTTAGAAGATTTTAGTAGGTATTAACACTTTAATCGCCTGTATCTCAAGAACCAATGATGTCTTGTCTTAATTCGTTATAGGCGCTTTCATTTAAGTTTTTTTTCAGGTTTTCAGTATTTGTAGTTTTGGCTGTAGTGGGGACACTTGAGTCTATCAAAAAATAGCGCTTTAATGCTTAATATTTCATAAACGGATTACTTAATCGAAAAACAGCTTTTACAAACCCGTAATATTTTTGAAAGACCTATTCAACGACACCCCACACTATAGGGTAGACGCGAAAAAAAATACATCCCCACGTTACGTATAGGGGAGGTACCGTAAAAATCATTTTTTTTTAATATTTTATTGTACCACTTTGTTGGCGTGACTAATATGCATAATCTTGCCAAATTACAGCTTTCTAGTACTAAGAGTCTCTGAGCTAGGCTGCGGACGGACGGACCGACGGACATGGCGAAACTATAAGGGTTCCTAGTTTGACTACGGAACCCTAAAAACTATACAGAACATTTGAACAAAATACAATGTAAAAAAATACGCTCATTTGGCTGCACCCTCTTATAGTATACTCGCAAGGTAAGTATCCCAAAGACCCACCGCCGCGATCACGGCTATGGTAACGTTGGGACGGGATGCTGTGTAGCTGTGAATAGATAATTTATTCGATGTGTATTTTTATTGTGCATTTGTATTAAAATGTAAAATACTTGTATTATTTCTGGATTCCTATCTAGAATAGATTGAAGTAGATTATATTTATAGGATTCTTATTAAAATAGGTATTATTTTGAATTATTCCTAGTAATGAAAAAACTTTTTCAAATAATTTAATGATAAAACATAAAATAAACTTTCCACAAAACACCAAATACCTAATTAAACCACAAACAGAATAATGGATTCTAAATATTTGATAACTTTTGTGCATGAAAGAATTGTCACCTCCATGGATCAACTTACTTAATGTAACCTTTACTCAGTAAATCAGTGAACACTTACAACAAAAACAGCGCAATCTCAAAAGTTTTCGTTAATTTGGCATTGCTGCGATAACTATGTTTGAGTAAAGAACTTATACTGAGTTTTTTTAATTAGCATGCTATCTTGACCATGGAGGTGACTTACATGTGCATGTCCGTACACAGGTATGTCACTACCGCAGACTTTTGTTCTTTTATGTGAAAACTACAGTGAAAATAGCTAGGCTAAAAAGCGCGGAATTTCAATCATATTTAAAAACATTATTATTTTTTAGAATGTTAAGTCCTTTTTTGTACTCGTCGATTAAAATATGTGTATTAAGATTTCATAGAGAATACTGTAACGTCACTTTTTTCATCGTTGAATAGTCTATGTTACTTCCGAAACAACCGAAAGAACTATTTCGATACGCTCTAGACAACCGAAAAGAATTTGAAAATAGAACTTCATATTTAAATGATACGTGCCTTGTTTAAGGAGACTCGATGCAGTACAAAATTTTATTGCCAATGTATGGCGTTTTGGAACGTAGCAGCATCGCGTCATCTGTCAAAAATCTACATGAACTTGCTGCTGTATCCAGGGCATAAAAAAAACTACGCTTTGTGATTGGCTAGTATTTTTAGCTTCGCACAGTACTGCAACATTACGGACGCCGGTGGTAAAAGAAGTCGGTTAGTAGAACTAGACAATATAGTACTTACGACATTTAGTTTTCTTATATAGGTCATAACAATTTTAAATTTGGAACGATTTAGATCAATAAAAGAAACTTAAGAGTGGCCATGAACAAAATCAAAAAAAGAGAATCTTGATACAACCCTAAGGCTACATAAGGCAAATCCAGCGCATCACTGATTATTACCACCAAAAACTCACTCAAAAGGCAAGAGCTTATTCTTACAAAATCCTTCTCTGATACGTCTTCAATTAATTTTCAACCACATGTGTACAAACTGTACGCATGCGGTTCTTATACTTTATAATATTAAGGGTGTTTCGCACATGAATCGTTTGGACTCTAACATGGTCATACGTCTTAGCCAACACAAACCATCCTGTATTTGGTGAAACAACGCTTACCAGTATACATTTTTATAAGGGCGTATTTGTTTATTTGAGTATATTAAACTTACACTCTTGTTGTTGAAAATACAGGGTTCAATTTGCATTGTCCATGAATTTGTACATACGCAATGTAAATTAGAAAGACGGTATAGGTCATTCATAACGCACAGGGTGTGTTATATGCGGCGGAAATTGAAGTTATACTTTATTACGCAGTATAGTGTTTCTGTAACGTAAGACCAAACAATGATAGTTTTACTGCCTTGCAAAATCGTTGCTTACTTTGTAAATTTCTTACTTAAGGGTTAATAGAGATATGGTGCTAGTAAGAGATTGCATATGTGCTTACTGCTCTATTTATTTATTTATTTATTTAATATAAGTACATCCACATCGTATATATTGTAGCACTTCAAAGACATGATTTAGATTGTAGGTACATTATTCTGATATACACGACAATTACGGAGTACATAACATTCACCATGGAGTAAGAGCATCTGTGTGAAACTAATCTACTTATATATTAAACGTACTTAGTTTAGGTGTAACTTTATTTCTATTACAACTATAAAAGCAACAACAAAAAATAGAAAGTAATTAATGAAAATAAGTAACAATAAGTAACTAACTAACAAGAGAGATGATTTTGAATTTGAATGGAATGAGCCGGTCATGGTAGATAATTTGAAATGGATGAAATTATATATTTACTTTAATACTGTACATTACTTTATAACGGGTACCATTTTAAATCGATACTATTCTTATTATCATTTTTTAAACGAAGCGTTTTTGACGTGTAACTAATTTAATGTTAAAAATAAACAAAATATTTTAATTTCTGTTTTCATTTTCTCTATACCGTCTGTGCACACCTGTATAAGGAACCTAAACTAACACGTTTTGTAAAACTATTAGTAGATAGAGTACAGAAACTTAAAAAAAAACGTCAATAAGTAAATCACGTCAGTAAGTCACTTTTACACGTGAAAAATCCGGAAAAAAACGTAATTAAAACATGTCAAATACAGAGAGTGCACTAAACGTGAGCGATCAAAAGCGAAGCGCTAAATAATGCACGCCTAACTATAATATTACAAAAAAACTCCTCACCTGCGTGTTGGAAATCTTATCACGTCCAAACAAGCCATTGTAGTCGGCATAAAACAGCGCATTTGTCTTTCGCTACACGAAACATTTAACTACAGCAAGTCCACTTTTTTAAAACTTAATAGTAATAAAATATTAATTCCATTAATAAAAAGAAAGAAAATGAAGTGGACAAAGACATATTGTAAATATAAAAGTTATTTAATAATTTATCACACTGATTCGAAAATTTGGCCTGAAGCCAGCAAAATTCATACTAGTCTTTTAGTATATTTAATTTTTTTTAAATTATTTAATCGTAAGAAAGTAGTTTTTTGTGAATAAAACTAATAATAAAGGGAAGGGCTAACACTCCTGATAGTCCCTTATTTGCGAAACTAATGGGTATTTGGTGATTAAAATATCACGACATGCTTTTATTGTTATAAAATTATTATAATTATAAATAATTATAGACTGATACGATACTTTGATAATAAAGTAATTATCAATATTTTATAGTAGCTCCTTAATAGCCCTAACAATTTTTAAGTTACAATAATTGTAAACCCATACACCATTAACCATAACGCGCCTCATTAACAACAAGCCTTATCGGTCTAATACACCTTTTAATGATACTTTAAAAGGGGCGTACATCGTCCTATGGCATTTTATCGAAATATTTCATGGAGGGAGTTAATGTGTAACACGCACGTGATTAAAATTAATAAAATTAGTCCGTTGTACGCCTTTTAGTCATAAAATGTCACATCTGACATAAAACTTCGGTGTATACGACTTTATTGTATAAAACGGTCAGTTGAATTTGCTTCAGCTATTAATTTGCAGTTGCGACCTTTTTACATAAAATATTAGCTCCACATCCTTCAAAGAAAAAAGACGCATGTAGCTTAAATCTCTTATTTAATAAGCGACTCTATTATTAACCACAAAGTGCTATCTCTGTTATTTATATTGAGTGGCTTGAGACTTTAAAATTATTAGGATAACATTGGGGTTTTGCGTAAATAGGGCACATTAGTCGTTTGGCTTTGTTAATTCTAGTTTTAGAAGTTAATAGTTTGATTGAAGTGTTATGTGGATAATAAAGGTATATAAAGATGCTTATTGGTTACGTTGTCACGAATCATACATAATAACGTATTTATAGCTTGTTGCTCGGTGTTTCTTTCCTTGTGCACAAGTTAGACGAAGAAGTATTTCGCTGCAAAAAAGTTGTGTCAATAAGCTCCACAATGTCCCAACTTAACTAAACATTGACTTTACAAGTAATTTGTAGCGTGTTCTATCCAATACGTGCTTACCTACTAATACAGGAGCTGAACAGCATTTTAGACTTGATAGATCATTTTCTTAAACATCTTGCTTTAAAAAAATCGGATGTATTGTTAATCAGCAGTACAAAGCGTACAAGTAACATTTGGGGGCTTGCATACTTAGTTACAACTTTACTCAACTTTTAAGGGTATTATAACACTAACACATCAACTTATAACACTTCAGGATGAGGAGGAGGCGATGGGTATAGAGTGGGTATTCTTTCCATAATAACCCATATAACCACCATGACTTCCACATAAGCATCTCCAGACCCAGATGGTATGCATAAATGCATTATCCCAATGCTAAAAAGGTTGTATAATGTTAGTCGAAGTACCACAGCCGAATGCACTTGGCACCTCCTTGAAACACGTAGATGGTATGCCACTGGGTTTTAAGTGAGTAGTATGGTCACTTTTGATCGGCGAGTCCCATATAGCCATCCAAATCCCCACAGACTTGGGTGGTATATGCATTATCGCAGCGTTAAAAGGTTGTATCTTGTAAGTCAAAGTACCACAGTGGAATGCGCTTGTTCGTAGCCACGTGGCACATCCTTGAAATACGAAGACGGTTAGCCTCTAGGTTTAAGTGAGCAGTCTGGCTGGTAGGGACCTGAGTGGTATGCGTAAATGCATTTACCCAGCGCCACATAAGCTACTCTTGATGCAAAAAAAACCCTGAGCTCAGTATTTAAGAGATTTATGTTCATATCTTAACAACTTGACCAGAGGCCCTATTCAAGGTGCGTACGCTAACTAGCGTTGTTTTAAAACCAATAACGTCACTGGTAGATAACGTCATACGAAAAGTCACGTGGTAAGTAACGGTGAATAGAAACGTTAGGTAGTATTCGCATCTTGGCTAGGGCCTTAGATTGAGACAACAAAGCGATCGATCTTCCATTGACACATACATAGAAAATATCCCGAACTCCTAACAATATTGGACCAAATCTATATGTGATCACACAGTATGGAGGTTGTTATTAAAACTCGCTCGACCTTTAATATGGCCTGCGCGTCCCAAAGTAGAGATATCCTGAATATTTTATGTCGGGAGGTAAAGAGGCCGACAAAGAAATGCGAGTGAGATCGGCCTAAATAAACAGTCCTACCATTGGTTTAAATTAAATTGTAGGTGGGCAATTGAATATTGTATTATCGTGAGTTGAACTGGTTACGTTTGTTATATAAATTATATTTCCTATGGGAGATGTTATTCCAAGGGTCAGAATGTCCAAATTTTGGACTATGTTAGGGCTTAGCTTTGTTAAGTTGACGTTACAACCTGAAGCCTGTCTTGAAGAAACTTTCACTTTGACTTCATTTTACAAGTATAGTCGGGTTTCGATTCCGAAAATGGAATAACCTTTTTACGGTTACGCTACTAGAGTAACATTTAGATAAAATTATACATGAAGTTTGATCAGATAATAAGGTAAGTACAAATCTGGAAAATAAATAATCCTAAAACATGTAGTAAACACTTTAAAATTACACTAATCAAAAGTAATTCCAACTAGCATTTCTCGCGTCCTAAGATTCCTAAGGTACCGCTTCAACTCTCTTTCAACTCGAAAACGTTTGTCGAACTATCGTAGCCCAACCGGAAGGTAGCTGCGACCCGACCCGGCGGCCCGAGCATTATTTATTTAATACACTCAAAGGCCTAGGAGCAGTCAGATAATTGTTACAGGACGCAGTAATCCCTCAACGCAATGACAGCACCTTTAAAATGCAAAAAGGGCGGAATAGGGTTTGCGTCTATTCTAGATTGAAAGTTGTCATTTGTGTTGTTTTAGTTAATTTGAAAAACGCACTAACGAGTTCAAAACATAATCAAAAATCTGGTTTCATCAGGTGTTGCTTATTTTTAAATGTCTTTCAAAACTTTGATGCCTTGGGCTGAAAATTGATAATTTTAATAAATGTGAGCATCATTCATTAAACACATAGGTTTCCCCTAATTCGAATATTAATAGGTACCTATTAATGTTCACATTATGAAGAATAAAGGGGATAATAATTTATAAGGAAGTGACAATTTGAATGTAAAAAAATGTGCAGTATTAAATACATGTATTGTAGCGATCACTACAGCCGTAAGCATAACGCTAACTAAAAAACGGTAAATATTTTAAGGGTCAAACACAGATTTAGGTTAGCGTCTTTCCTGTGGACGCGCCGGAAGTTAACGTTTTTAAGGCCAAATTTTCTGGCTAAGCCCATTCCCGCATAAACGGCGTCAGGGCTGCTTTAGACCTATCATTTAAAAACATACTTAAATGTATACATGCTTTTAACTATTGATTACAGAAGAGACAACTTTTGTTTTTATGTATAATTTTTTTGACTTAAAAGTTAGATCGTCCATAAAATAAAACTAGCTGCGTATAAGGTCGAAACTCCTAAAAAATACAACTTTATTCATTCTATTTTTTATACACACATACATAACATCACGCCTTTATTCCCCACTCTGGGAAGTCTGAGCTACAAAAACACCAACAAATCTAAAAATATTTGTTTATATAGTTTTCAGACTTCTAAACTTAGTGAGCCACTCACAAGAAAAATTACCTATTAAATTAATCTAAGTTAGTGCATAACTTAAGTGATATCCCGCCATTATAAGTTTAATGCATTTCCCGTGTCCGTCCGCTAACGGCTTATTACATTAGGCGCCGGAGACACTAAGGCGTGTGGAAATAGCATGTAGTTGTTAGTAAGGGGCAGTGAACGGCTTAATCGTGGTGTCCAACAGTTGATTACGGGCGCATTAAATCTGTTTAAAAACTCGTCGCAATGACCAAGACTGTTTTACATAATTATGATTGTTTGCCGTCGCTATTTTGAATTTATCTTTTTACTCTTTGTATTTAACCGGGTTTATACTGATGAGTCCCACGTATAAATACAAAAGTGACTTTATGTCGATTCAACGCCATGCAATTTGTAAAGCAAAATACTTTATTGTACTCGTCGATTAAAATCTGTGTATTAAGATTTCATAGAGAATACTGTAACGTCACTCTTTTCATCGTGGAATAGTCTATGTTACTTGCGAAACAACCGAAATAACTATTTCGATACGCTCTAGACAACCAAACAAAAATTGAAAATAGCATTTCGTATTTAAATAATATGTGCCCTTGTTTAAGGAGACTCGTTGCGGTACAAAATTGCCAATGTATGGCGTTTTGGAACGTAGCAGCATCGCGTCATCTGTCAAAAATCTACTTAAACTTGCTGCTGTATCCAGGGCATGAAAAAATGAACTACGTTTTGTGATTGGCTAGTATTTTTAGCTTGGCACAGTACTGCAACATTACGGACGCCGGTGGTGTGATAACTTTTCTTTTCAAACCTAAGAAGTTTAGGTTTATCTGTGGAAATAAAAATCAGACCTTAAGATTAAAAAGTTAAAATATAAACTAAGAAAATGTGTAGTGACAGTGACGAAACATCTTTAACTCCTCAAGAAATAACTATTTCAATTATCTTGTGTAAAAGAAGTCGGATAGTAGAACTAGACAATATAGTACTTACGATATTTAATTTTCTTATATAGGTACTCGTATTAATGATTTAAATTATTAATCTTAATGAACTCGTACAAAAAGTATTGTTCACTATAGTGTCATAATCAAACTTTTTAATCTTGTACTTTGTACTCAGCAAGCTTCGTGGCCTAAACACGGTACTCGACTAAAAAGCTCTCTGTTATAACACGATTGTGAAAAATACTATTTCACCATCGTTTTTTATATGTAACGTGACGTGTTTTGTTTTTTATTTTCGGTCTCGACAAACAGCTCTTTAGGTACACAATAGATAATGTATTTCCACTAAAATTGCAGATAAAAACCGCCTATGTATTAAAGTGTCGTTGTCATTAAACAAATTAAAAGGAACATGACATAAAATAAAATATCACTCGTACTTTTCAAAAGAAGCAGTCAAAAGCTTTTCACAATTTCCTGAAAAACTTTTTAACACTTTAAAAGCGTTGACATAAAAACTTGCCCAAGAGTCACTTATGAATGAGCAAGATCCTTGGAATTATTCAATTATAAGAAGTTACATCATTAGTGGGCACTTCACTACACAAACTTACAGCTCGTTCAAAAAGAAACTTCTTTACAAATTGGTTTGTTTAGTTTATTCGATTTTTTGCACCCTGTAAATATGTGTACCCAGATATATTAATTATGGCAAAATTTCCACATAACTGGGTTGTATAGGTTGGGAGACAGGAATAACCCGTGGTTCCTCGGCATGGGATGCTTTAAGAGATGATGTTGGAAACTCCGAGCATCGATATAGGACTTCCAGAGTGCCTAGCATACCCAACTGATTGAATCTGCGGTTAACGTGCAAATGTTCAGAAAAACATCTGAAAGGGCAGTAAAGTGTAAGGAAATCCAAATTGCTGACCTAAACTCTCTCGCTGTGGCGTTAACAGATTGTGCGGTCAGTTAGGTATCTTAAGAACTTTTGAAATCCTCTATTGAACCTCACTCAAAACAACCCCTGGCCAGGAATCAAGGCTTCGAAATAGCCTCGTTTGTATGAATAACGCACTCTGACCCGTATTATTTGACCGCGGGATTTCATTTGCATTTTCAAGACTACAATATTATGGATGTAGTTCCACCAGAGCCGTGCGATATGCGAGCGGTGTGCGAGGAAAACATCCACCAATAGGAGAGCTGCGCTGAGCGAGGGTAGGAACTCCATTGGTGGATTTTTCCCCGCACATTGCTCCGCTACCTCGCACAGCTCTGGTGAAAACGCAGCCTAAGACTGCAAAAGTATTTTCTTGAGGTTTTTTTTATGTTAAGGAGAAGGCACACGAGCACTCAGTCCACCTGATGGTTAGTGGAATCTGAGACCCATATACATTTGAATTCTCAATACTATAATCCTAAGACCTCAAATGCGTTGCCAACCCTGAGGACTAAGATGGAATGCCTTTAAGTCTCATTACTCAAAGGATTTTCATAAAAAACAAATCATTATTAAATTACCAAGCGCAAAATTACCAATAAAAACCTCTGACCTATATTGCACAAATGAAAGCATAAAGTAATTAGCCTGTTTAGAAATAACAAAACGGTTTATATCGTCATTAGGCAGTCGTAACTGAAACATAATTGTCGAGTTACGTGGGCTGTTGCAGTGTTACGACACGACTGCTACACGATTATAGTAGGAATTTTATATAGTGTCGGAATCTCTAGTACATTTCGACCTAATTGTCACCCCATGTACTACGGAATTCACTTGAGAGAATGTACTAGGAATTCCGACATTTTATAGAATTCCTACTATACCTTAAGACTACGATGAAGACGACCATTTCTTAAGGTGTACAGTCAAGGACTTAAATTGTTATGCCACTATGGAACCCTGGCATAATGACAGCGTCAAACCACATGAAAGAAAGCTAAAATTAATGATTAACGCATTCATTATGACAGGGTTCCATAGTGGTATAAAAAATAAAGTTCTTGACCGTATGTTATCCAAATTATAATTAAGACCTCTTCGACGGCCTATTTCTCCTAAACGTATAGTTGAGATACTGAAAAACCATATAACTTTGATTTTGTCTTGGTAAGTATGTTTTAATAATTTAATTTAAATTGGTTTTAAATTATTATAAAAATAAAATAATCTTGCCTTACAAATCTCAACCATAATATTACTAAACAGTGTGCTCAGTCTTACGTAACGAGTGTTTAACACATACTCCCTTTCAACTGTGCACCCGCATCGCTTCGCTCAAGGATATAAACAAGGCAACGGATTTACAATGTATGGTTAAGGCACAAAGCTCACCAAATGGACGCGGCATCTCCGTCGGAGCTAGCGGCTCTCAACCAAACATGAGTACCTTACCTTTGGAGTGACAACTTTTAGATAACATTCCGATGCAAACGCAAGCTGCATAATGAAAACGATCAGATCATCAATTTATGCTTCATGAATAAACAGCAAATACCAATCAAGAGGTAAACCTTCTGCAATAAATACAATCGATGATTTCTTTCTTGTTAGTCATTGTCATTTTGTCATATTTGGCTGTGACGTAACGAGTCTTTTAGTTAAGATACTTTCGTTTGGATAACAGAATGTTGATCACCATTGATATTTGTCCTCTGACTCCCAATTATCCCTGGGTACACTGCTTCTGACTTACTCTTAATAGGTTTTTAATTGTTAAACTACACCAGTATATTTTAAAAGTCGTCACCCTCTCGTCACGTATAAACGTGCCCGAATGCAGATTCATTCCGTTTTACGTCGTATTTAATGTCGGTGCGCATAAACCTTTAAACGTTGAGTTGTAAACCGAGTCTATGACGAACGAAACGACTAAAGTATACGGCCTATGACATGTTTGGTGACTTTTGGATGTTAAAAGTTTATTTCGGGCGCAATGCTAGTAGTATTTTAGTGGTGGTAGGACCCTGTGCAGGGTCCGTCCGGATCGCTACCACCATCTTATCCATTAACCACCCGCCAAGCAACAGTGTTAGCATTGTTGTGGGGATAAGACAAACGGTGAAATTACTAGCATAGAGGCATTCCTTTGTAGTCCTCAGGGTCGGCCACGCATTTGAGGTGTTAGGATTATACTCTTGAGAATTCAAATGTTTATGGGTCTCAGATTCCACTTACCAACAGGTGGTCTGAGTGCTCGTGTGCCTTCTCCTTAAAATAATAAAAAAAAATGATTTGTTTTCAACTCGGGACTAAAAAGACACACGTTAAACTTTAAATCCCTACTACTAGTATTAAAAAATGCGAAAGATTGTGTGTTTGTTACGTAACGCGGCAACGGCTCGACGGATTTAAATGAAATTTGGAATGGAGATAGCTTACACACTGGATTAACACGTAGGCTACTTTTCGGCCCAAAAATTATAAAAGTTCCCGAGGGAATTACGATAATCGAAATCTACACAAAGTCGCGGGAAAATTTACTTTTATATAAATATACATATGTGTGTGTTTTATATAAATATGCTTTCTATTTTAATCGGAATGGTTCTTAGCTAGGTTTCTCATTATTAATTTCGCAAAACTAGACAGTTCCCATGGGAATAGCAATAAACGACTTCTACACGGTTGGAATCACGAGCAACAGCAGCTTTTACGAACATAAGTTTTAACAAACGATCTGATAACAATACAATAACATGTCAAAAGCAATATTAACTCGCCAAGTAGAATAAATACCCTGCGAAAAACAAATCAACAAGCAATTAGGTAATGTTTTTTTTTCTCATAAAGCTGATGTACATCCAAGTTAGTATAACGCAGAATCTGAGCGAAATCTTGCTTGGATTATCCGTGGCATGCATAAATTATACGATGCATGGCAAATAAGCATGTAACAGACAACGCTGCAATGGTTCACTTACCTCCGCTCTGACTTTAACTTTTCCATGCACGGCGTGAAAAAAATCGCACGTTTTGAAATATTGACGAAGCAGATGGGTCATACACACTCTTAAAAACATAAGTTGTCTCTCCTGTGGTCAATAGTTAAGAGCTTGTGTGCATATAAGTTATGTTTTTATATGATAGGTCTAACTAAAGCAGTCCTGAAGGTGTTTTGCGGGAATGGGCTTAACCAGAAAATTAGGCCTAAAAAACGTTAACTTTCGGTGTGTCCACAGGAAAGACCGTAACCTAAATCTGCGTATGATCCAGATATAAAAATATTTTATCTAAGGTAAAGTATGACTGTAAGGCCTCTTTTGAGAAATTCAAAATGTGTTCAATTCATCCAATTTTACGTAGGAGAGACTTGCTTCGTGAGTACCCATTTCAAAATCAGCACTACATAATAGAAATTGTTTTAAAATGTCAGGAAAAATTTATAACAATATACCTTCGGAATTGAGGGCCTTACCTTGTAAACTATTTTTAGTAAAATTACAAATATGGCTAAAAGAGAAATGTTTTTACACTATTAAAGAATTTATGACTTCCTGATATATATTATAGCTAATGCTGTTAAAAATTACCTGAATAATGTGTATGATTTCAATTTAATTTTAATCATGTATCTAATTGTTTTAATTATTTTTTGTAAAATTGTGAAAGATGAAATAACAGAATGATAGACAGGTATATTTGAGTATTATGAAGATAATGTAATTCATAGATAAGAATAGAAAATTGTATTTTGCATGTTTGATGGCGAATTGTGCTGTGCTCTTATTTTCTGTAATACCTACCATGTACCGCAATTCTGCAAATAAACTCTTTGACTTTTGACTTTGACTTTTGTTTTTTTTGACGCCGAGTATAGAAAAGTTAAAGTCAGGGCGGAGGTGAGTGAACCATTGCAGTGTTGTCTTATTTTCCATGCATCGTATAATTTATGCATGCTATAGTATTTTACGCAATGGGTATCCGTCTGTCCGTCGTGGCGTTTTGAGGCGGTCTATCTAAAACAGATATACCATTATCTACGCATTTATATTCCGTAACCTAATGGTAAAAATCCTTTATGATAGCGTCTTGTTCTTCTGTCTTACTGTCCGTCGTGGGAACCCGTTGTTTCCCATATTTTCTTTGGTCATAAATGTCATAATGTAATTTTTGACATAATTATTGATAGTCATAATTTTTATATCGCTGACACCGTTGACTTTTCAGAATTTCTTAAGTATCTAACGCGAAGACAAGGTTAGGTTAGGTTAGGATTGATTTATAAAAATCCTAAATAAGTAACGGCTTCTTAAAAAAATACTTTAAAACTTGCTATGCCTATCCATCGACAACCCACACTATGCGGAAGACTAGAAAAATAAATACATCCCCACGTTACGTGTAGGGGAGGTACCCTAAGAGAGATTTTTTTTCAACATTTTATTTTAGTAATTTATTGGCGTGACTAATACCTGTTATTATGTATATTCATGCCAAATTACAGCTTTCTAGTACTAAAAGTCTCTGAGCTAGACTGCGGACGGACGGACGTACATGGCGAAACTATAAGGGTTTCTAGTTTGACTACGGAACCCTAAAAAGTATATAATATACCAAAAGACTATATCTCAAAGACGCTGAGTGTTAAGTGGAACGCACTCAACTCACAGTTCGCTGAAAGCGCCGGGAACCTAAACTAGGCAAGATATGGAGCCCAATTCATATGGGATTCGTGTAGTTGGGCATGGAATGTATTAACGTACTATTTGAGCTGTGCTCGGTAGTGCTTGTAATTTATTCAAATACTCTCTATGACAACTTTGCGTACCTGAATGTTAACATTCGAGTTGCATCTACGTCGTAAGATAATATTTAGTTTTATAATGTATTTGAAGTAAATATTTATTCATATAGATAGACTTATGTTACCCAAGACTTCGCGTAAAAATCGTTACTCGGGACTATTGCTATCTCCATACTAAATTTCATTAAAATTGATTCAGCGGTTTAGCCGTGAAAGTGTAACAAACAGACAGAGAGAATTACTTCCACACTCTAATATTGGAGCTTCGCGTAGCACCTGTTTATCGCTATTATCCCGGGAACTGTCAAATTTTTCAGGATAAAAATCCTATGTGCCAAATTTCATTCAGATCAGTTCAGCCGTTCCGGCGTGATTGAGTAAAAAACGTCAAAATTTTCACATTTATAATATCAGTTATATAAGATAAGACAAGATAAGATACGACTATAATATAAAGTAAGTACCTAGTGCGTATTTGAAGAAAATCTTTAATTCGTATTTGGATACATAAACAAATGTAAATACGTAAGTACCTATTACATAGATTAAACCTTTACCTCTCGTAGCTAACCGTGGCCTAAGTGCTTGTGCTCCTTGTCATAAAAAAAACATAACATTTTCATCCATTCCGATTAAACTTAATTTCTTTAAAAAAGAAAAACACGAAAATCATTACATTTATGACTGCCAAGTCCGAAATAGTACCTTAAGGATTTCTAAAGCAAAAATAACACTGGCCAGTAATACTTATCTTTCCTCGAGCAGAAAGCCGCTAAAAAACATAAAACAAAATGGCGGACTATTTTAATCTTGAAACAAAAGAGGTCACCACTATATAAAAGTGGAAGACATAAACTGTATCGTAAACGTGTCCTCAGGTCGCATCTATTTTCTAACGTTACTATAGTTTAGTTTAAAATTAAATAGTTGAAAGTATCTGTGTTGCGTAAGATTGAAGTTATTTTCCTGGAATTGTTTGGTAAGATAATTATCATCTAAGTAGGTAAACAAGACAATTACTTTGACAGATTAGAATGTTAACAGCTTTCAAAATGTATGAACTACTGTCGATTAATATTTAACATCGTTTTGTGAAATTAGTACTAAATAATTCTTGTAAATATAAAAATAGTCAGTGTCTAGTACATATTACACATGTCTGATTGTTATGTTTACTTTAAATCTTGCATGCCAATTTTGATTCAGTTCCAGTTATTACTGTGTGCTAAAATTTGGAGTAGGTACATATAATATACAACCTTGTCAATCTGGCCAAGTTAATGGTGTAAAAGCTGTGAATATTTAGTGCGAAGGCATTCTCTTAGTCCTCAGGGTTGGCAACACATTTGGAGTCTTATGTTTGTCGTTTTGAGAATTCATTTCTATTGGTTTGTGATCCGACTTACGATGATTACAATGTTTACAGTTAAATATTGAAAGAATGCTTCGATATTTGAATGTACGAGTAAGCTTTAATAATAATAATAATAATCACAGAACAATCTCACACAAATTGACCTAGTCCCAAACTAAGCTCTAGGCTTGTACTATGGGTACTAGACAACGATAAACATACTTATATAGAGAAATAAATACTTAAATATATAGAAAACATCCAAGACTCAGAAACAAATACTCGTGCTCATCACACAAATATCTGCCCTTACCGGGATTTGAACCCAGGACCCCTAGCTTCGAAGGCAGGGTCACTCCCAACTAGACTAGCGTGTCGGCTTTACTTTAATGTTCTTTTTTAGTCACTGACTTGGATTTAGAACAGGATAATACTGGCTGTTTTGTATCAGGTATTAAAGTTGAAAGAGTTACGTAGACAAAGTATTATAGATATAAAAAAGGAACACTTTTGAGCACAGTACATTTATTGTTAAAAATGGCCCTTTTCAGCATTATGGGCCCCTTTTTAAAATGACATAACTAGAACTAAACAAAACTAGCGACACCAAGAGCATACTTAAAATATAAAGCTTTTTTTCCCTTAACATTAGTAATTTTAGCAAAAATACAAACAAACATTGTGATCTTACATAAGAATACTCCTCAATGCTCAACCTTAAAATTCCCATCTACCATGGAGTGATGTTTTCCATTCAGTAAACCACTAGATATTAATACCTAAACATAGCCACAGAACTGTTGTAAGCAGCTATAGCACTTTTAGAAATAAAAGCAGTAGGATAAACATTTTTAGACTGAGCTTTTACTCAATTAGTTTACAGTCATAAACCATATCGTTACAATTGGCAGTAGAGGCAGTTGTATAATGGATAATACGATAGCAATGTGGTTTAGAAAAGACATATCTCACCCACATTTACCTATTTCCAAAACTATAGCTCTCGTTTTGTACTAGGGTAAACGTGATAGTACGCCCAATGGAACCCTGGCTCACCATAGAACGGTGTCACAGTGACATTATAAAACAATTTGTTTGACATTTCTTACGACTTGAATCATAACGCCATTGTGACTCAGTTCTACGGTGGGTCAGGGTTCCTTGGCTTATATAATAATGACGATTATGGCAACGAAGTTGTCCATTTCATTTTAATAATTCATTAGTTTCTCTAATTTCAAACGCAATGTTGGTATTACGAACGTACGAACGTAACATATCTATACTCTGTAATATCATTGCAGTCATGGAAAAGTTTTATGCTACAAATAAATAAATATCACGGGACAATCTCACACAAATAAACCTAGTCCCAAACTAAGCTCTAGGCTTGTATTATGGGTACTAGACAACGATAAATTAACTAGTATAGAGATATATATATACTTGAATACATCGAAAACATCCAAGACTTAGAAACAAATACTCGTGCTCATCACACAAATATCTGCTCTTACCGAGATTGTCATCAAATATTAGTATATATGAAAGGTTAAAAATTATCAAGACGGTTACATTGCAGTATAATCACTGATATGAACGCTGCAGCTCTGTGACAAGAACGTGCCCCGAGGAGGTCCTGAGATTAGCTGCAACCGCTCGCAATTGGGTCTCCGACGTTTAAAGACGGGCTAAGCCAATGTTCAGCTGGATCTCGACCTACGTTAAAAGAATGGTGAACTATTATGTTAATTGCTTCTTATCTGTATGTCGCTTTATATTGTTTCGATGGTTTGAGAACTACAGTATTTTTATTAATAAATCAAAATTACATCACGTCTTCATTGGCTGAGCTACAGAAATACCAACAACTATAAAAATGGGTGTCTATCATTTCATCGAAACACGTTTCATCGAATGTATCATTCATCGAATTTCATTTCATCGTAGGTACGCTATTTTCTACTGAAAACATCTAACCTAACCTAACCTACGTAATAAAAAGACGGTTTTAGAAATACGGTTTTAGCTGAAAATTGCGTTCGATTGAGTGATGAGTTACCTCTAAAAATACTAGTTTATTACTGTATTACTGTAACCACATTTTGCACAAGTAGGTAGGCTAAGATGTTACCAGTGTAATAGTGACAGGTTGCAAGCCCATCGCCTAACAGTAGGTACTACAAAACCTTATTCCCTTAGTCGCCTCTTACGACATCCACGGGAAGACGGAGTTGCACTATTCTAACCCGGCAACCACACGGGGGCAACCATCCTTACTATAATATTATATTATAAATGTGAAAAAAACTACTTACTTGACGAATCATCATGAAACTTTGTATACATATTACTATATAGGATACTTTTTATTTTAAAAAATATATAGTTTTTACAACAATAAAAAAATAAATTGTCAAGAAAAAAAAATTGCAGCGGGTGAAGCCGCTGGCGGGTCGCCAGTGTTAAATGTTTAACTTGAAGTTCATACATGAATAACTTAAAGTCGTATCATAACGAAAATCATCGATTTGTACATATTTGATGTTTTTATATAATAATCACATGAATAATAATATATGTATACAAACATTTCTCGCCACTGTAATAATCGTATATCGAATGAAAACGCAAGCGTTACATAACCAAGTGTACCCTTTGCATTGCCACTGCATTATTCAGCGTGGGAACTGTTCTCAAACCATTTTGCTCACTTATTTATTATTTAGAACTATTTAATTTTTAATACATATTTTGTGTTTTTATATATAAATAAATAAATTATCAACATTTAACATCAATAAAAATAAAATAAATCCGTGGGGACCCGGTGCCATTAGCCTTTTTTAAGGACATAAAAAAAGGCTAATTGAAACAACCGTTGACCACAGAGCTGGCAGCTTCCTCGGACAGCGTATTAGCATTGCTATACAACGAGGAAATGCTGCCAGCATCTGTGGTACTTTGCCACGGGGGCCCTCACTTTTCTAGTTTTTATTTAGTTTTAATTGATTTGTATTTTTATTTAGTTTAGTTATTTAATTATTTAGTTTAGTTATATTTCACCTAGTTAACGATATATGTAATGTTTTCATTTGAAATAAATTAGTTACAAATGAAAAAAAAAAAAAAAAAAAAAACAATAATAATTTATACACACATTTCTCGCCACTGTAATAATCGTATATCACATGAAAACGCCAGCGTTACATTGCCGAGTATACCCTTTGCATTGCCACTGCATTGTTTACCGTGGGAACTGTTCTCAAACCAATTCGCTCACTTATTTATTATTTAGTTTAATTCCAAAAGCGAGAAAACGGCTAACAATTTGATATGCATGATACCAAATTGTTAGCCGTTTTCTCGGTTTTGGAATTTAGATACCGCTTTTGTAGGTCTTAAGCAGTAAATGGCTCAATGAAACATGATGCCTAAAATTAACAAAATGCTGCATTGTTTTCACATATTTAATTTAATTCATTTTAGTAGGTGTTTATTTTAGTAGAGAAAATTTACATGCCTGAACTTGTTGAATATTGTAACGGTGGTCACTTCGAACATCTACTAAAATAAATGAAAGAATGTCAAAACAATGCATTTTATTAATTTAAGACATCATGTTTCATAGACCCATTTACTGCTTAAGACCTACACAATCGATATCTAAATAGAAATAGTGTAAGATTTTTTTTAAATTACATGGTTCGATTTCCTTGCTGAGTACAGTTTTTTTTTAAATATATTAATGCAATTTTTCTTTTTATTAAAATCGATGATATGGTTCCTAAGAACAGATCTTCGTGTGTCTTATAGTTTCAAAATTTCCCATACTGATCGATTTAAATGAGACACCGTGTATATAACTTTATTTGTGGCGTGGGAGCTGATGAGTGATTACTCATATAATTTTGATGCATGTAACGTTTCAAATTTCTAACAAAAAAAACAAGTTGCTTGAGGGAATTTAGGCATTAAAATCAAGAAAGTAGATACTAACAAATAAGTAGCAATAAATTTTATATGAAGTAAGTTTTTTACAAATAATCCTTAATATTAACAATACATTTGGAAAAGCTATTAAAATTGCACATTACCATTATTTTTAATTCTTTAAATGTTTGCAATACCCAGCAAAATTCCTTACACATTTATAATGTGACTAGCGACCCGCCCTCGCTTCGCTCCGGGTTAAAGTATTATACATATAAACCTTTCTCTTGAATCATTCTATCTATTAAAAAAAACCGCATCAAAATCCGTTGCGTAGTTTTAAAGATTTAAGCATACAAAGGGACATAGGGACAGAGAAAGCGACTTTGTTTTATACTATGTAGTGATTTATATACAACTAGTGATCCGTCCTCAGTTCGATTCAGTTTATATGAGTTACACACAATATTTATAAACCGGAATTTAACATACATAACGACCTTCCGTGAAAAAATCTATAACTTAGCTGATGGGATAGTGACAATCGCACCAAACTTCGTTGCGTGGTCTTAATTTTATACTATGTTAAAATTACGATACATGTCATTGGTATTGGCTAAAATCAATACAATAAAATTGCCACCAGCTCCCTAACTATAACAGCGCATTGCAAAATCAATCATTAATATACATACGTGTACGTATATAAATAACATTTTATACCATTATCTTAAACAATACTAAGCAATAGATCACCAGCAAACAAGTATTAAAACCCACGCCGAACATTTCCCATACATTTTAAGGTCAAGCTCAAGATCTTTGCGGGTTCAATAGTAGCAATAATTCACAGACGCACCGCATATATTAATCCATACTAAAAATACTAAGAACCTCTCATTGTTTAAAGGAAATTAAACTCTAATAACGTTCTAAAAGACTCCACCGTTGCATAATGTAAATATTATGACACTGATACAAACTGATAATATAACTACATTATTTTGATCACAGAAATTTGCCTTCGAAGTATCTGGTCTCAAGGTCCAGATTAAGTGTCATATTTGCGTGGAGATATTGTATTCTGCAGTGTATAGCATTATTCCATGCACGTAATTTGTCTGAACAATGAGGCATTTTTAGCTTGCAGCGAGATATTCACGGGAAAGACCGGCAAGTCTAGATATTTGCGTATGGTGCAAATTTTATTTATTTGTCCCGAAAGACTTTGTCTAGTATTTTTTCCAGGAAAGTAAAAATCTTACACCAGGCAAGGAAAACGGGCGACAGAGCTCTACTCGGGTGTATGTAGACGACACTATTAATCACAACTTGAGAGTGTTGTCTATATTATGTAAAATACCTCGGAACCCGAATTTTCCCAAAGATGTCAATTTGACAGATCGACTTTTTGACTCAAAAAAGTTTATTCCACAATTTTTATAAAACTTGATGTAGCCGTTTTTGAGAACGTGGTTACAAATACACGCAGGAGGAATGAAAACGGGTCACTCTCTATGGAGGATTCGGTACTAAGTGACTAGTTTTTATTACTCTGGAATATAAATATATATAATGATACAAATATTGCTGGATTCATAGTATAGCGACGATTAAGAATTAATAACCCCTCTCTGTTTAAACTGATCAAGTGATGTTGAATTTTGAACCTTTCATTAAAAAGCCAATTGCACAAAACAAGTTTTTCTAGATATACCTACTGTATAGGATAAAAGCTTGTTAAAGGGTTTTTTCAAAAAAGTTACTATTATTGTTAAGGACTAAACTTAACAACAGTATTTTTTCCATTACGTCACGAGTTAAACTAGTTACCGTTGTTCATTTTAGTCCTTAACTATAGGTACTTTTTTTGGAAAACGCCCTCCGCTCTGATTTGGGGCATGTGTGACAAGCTTTAGTACGTCTTCGCTGTCAAACGTCATCTTACTGTCAGAATGACGTAAATGACAGTTCTTCGTCGATAGGCGGAGCTTTTCGTTCGACGCAGCGCTGTGTTAAGAGAATTACACCCCACAATCAAGAATCTATTGACTTGCACCACTCGGCGTCTCTAAGGCCTACACGGTTAGCCGATAGCATCGACTATCGCTCTAATCGCCCATTGTGCGATAAAGATCAGGATTCAAACCTGTCCCCTGATCACTGCAGATGCAGACCCAGTCCTGACCCGGTTCTGATTGTGTACTGGTAATTGGAAATGCAGAACAGCCTGAAATTAGTAGTCATTAAAAATTGACAATGGAGATAGATGTACGAGTATAGCATAGACGTATTTGACGTATTCAATTTTAGTTACCTACCCCCTATTTCACCATCTTGACAACGACACGTGACAGGTGAATTTTCGGTACACATAGCAAAGTTGACTTGTTGCTGCATCACTGGGTTTCATATAAGCTGTGCCATGTACACTGAAATGTCACCTGTCACCTGTCATTGTCATGATGGTTTGGAGCTGGGGGCCTAACATGGTCCTGTTTATCGATGTGGATAAACGTGGATAAAACATCTCTCTCTTACCGACCAGTATGTCAGTGCGAGAGTGACAAAGGAACCCAGGATAAATTGCGGTAACACTGACTGTTATATACCTATAATTAAAATGTACTGTTCCCTGTTCTATTTTTTTGTGCTCATTCATTAAAGAGAATTTGTATTGTATTGTAATTATGGCCTAGCTATGCAGTTCATTTTACGGTGAGCGTAAAGGACAGAGCTATGGCAGTTATATAGCTCCGTTCTTTTCTCTGAGCGTAAACAGAACTGTATGGTTATGTCATAATAACCCCCCTGTAATTAACATAGTCCACTGCAACACAGCTAACAATCCCATAATTACTATGGGGACAGAACTCTCAAAAAGCGTATCCCATACCTACTCAATAGTTTGCCTGAAGCCATTAGACGTGAGAAAAATAAGAATAAATTCAAGAGACTATTAAAAAAGCATTACTTAGATCTACTTATATAATATTATATATGCATCGTACTGTCACTGTGTACAGCATAGTTCTGCAATTTAATTAATTTAAGCCTTACCTAGAGACTGCCGCTCCCACAGTCAAACTGTTAGTCCAGTTTTGTGGGGCAATGTATGTAATTTTATTTTTAATATTGTACTTATTAAATAAATAAATAATAATAATAATAATTCGATTTGTGCAGTCGCTAACGTTCGCAACTTCTCTCTCCTTTATTTTACGAGTGAATCGTCTGAACTTCTTTAATCTTTGGTATTTCCCACAAAGTGAGATCATTGCGATAATTTTGGTACAGCTTTCTAATGCATCAAAATAGATATCCATTTTATAATGATGCTATGTTCCTCTTACAAATGATCTCCAATGATGATCAATTGTTACTTTGGAGATTAAATGTATCGCAATAGGTTAGTGTCAACTAACTGTACTCCAGTGTGCAGCTACCTAAGGTTGACCATAAATAAGCAATGGGAGTTTACGTATAGTAATGCTTTTAAGAAAAGGCACCTATTTAAGTATGGGTAGTTCCGATATCCGCACAACGTTGCCTGATCTTCATTTCCTAATATTGTCTACTTGCAGGCAAAACTATTAAAACCACGATTTAGAACAAAAATGACATCGAATATAAACTAAACAGTTTAGTTTTAGTGGGTTCAACGTTACACACACAAACACACACACATACACGCACACACGCACACACAAACCCACAGATACCGTGAGAATCAGATCTTGCATGCTTCATTTTATTGTATTTTTATTTTAACTTTTTACGGTACCTATTCGTGTGTACGTAGCGCTGATACAATGAGCCTATCTTGTTTCGATGTGTCCAATCCTTCTAAATTTGATCATGCGCATAACCTCACTCACCGGGCGCCCAAGATACAGGCACACACTACACACTACATTACTACAGACACACACACACACAGGATACATAATGGACAGCTTTTTATCTTAAGGAGAAGGCACACGAGAACTTAGGCCACCTGATAGTAATTGGAATCTGAGACCCATAGAGTTTTGAAATCTTAAGAATATAATCCTAAGACCTCAAATGCGTTGCCAACTCTAAGGACTAAGACGGAATGCCTTGTCTTGTCCCCACACCGGAACACAACAATGCGAACACTGTTGCTAATATGGTGGTTCCGGACGGACCCTGCACAGGTTCCTACCACCACTAATATAACGCCACTATTATTTCAATATTGACATAACGCGAATTGACACAACGTGGCAATTCCGGTGATCCGTAAACAGGAGTAACGATGGAGTAAAACATGATTTGACCTGTTCGTTTTCGGACATCAAATAAAATACTCCGCTTGATTAAAAACGTTTCTTTTTGCCAATTTTGAATAGGTTTTTTACTACGTTCTTATTAGGGCAAGTCAAGATATTAAATGATAAATGATTAAATTTATTTCGTTTAAACAGTAGGTGGCATGCTACATCATGGTAGCTTATTACATTAGTTAAAAGTAGTGTGTGTGTGTGTGTGTGTGTGTGTGTGTATGTGTGTGCGTGCGTGTGTGTAGGTGCGTATGTGTGTCAGTAAGAGTATTAAATTTAAGCCTTATACACTATTATAATTTTTTTAAACGAATTAAACTATTTAAATAAACACAATATACATCATAAGAGTCATAATGCTAAGACACAGTAGCCAAAAGTGCCTCACACTCATCATTCTATTATAAACAGACATCGGAATTTTCGGAGTAAAATTGATTACAAGTAGGAGTTCCTACATCGACAATAGAGAACATGCATGAAAATCAGAATTGAGTTTCGTTGATACGATTTTGGAGAAAATGTAAAAAAACATATAAAACGCAATACACTAAGTTATATAAAATCAAAACTTGTTAACATTTTAAAACTTCTTTTTATGTTTTTTTAGGCCACATTTTATTTACGTTGTATTTTAATTCAACGATATTGGCTTGAACATAGTAATTCACGAAATAAATGCAAATTTCTCCGGTCTTGCTCTAAGGTCCGTATATTTTAAACATGGAACAACAGCTGTGACGTCATTCCTGTCATCAGTTTCGTATAGAGTATTTTTGCAGGGAGTCTGAACTACGACTTTTTATAGCTTCATATCTTATGAAAAAATTACACGACAATTATTTGGCGTATACAGTTATTCCTCTCTTTCATAGCACTTTCCAGAGAGCTTAAGAGAGATAAATACGCATGTTCCCTATTTTCGGTTAAATTAGTGATCGCTCCTAGTATTGTTAGTTTTTTTTTTTTGTGAATATTACATATACTGTACTGAGTAGGTATTACTAGTGGGAATTTTTGTAGAGTCCGTTCGGATCACTATAATATCATCTTATCCATTAATCTACCGCAAAGAAGCAGTATTCGTATTGTTGTTTTTCAGTGCTAGTATCCATTCCAATTTTTTTTATATCGCCACTCCGTGTCTTCTCGTGGATGTCGTAAGAGGCGACTAAGTGAATAAGTCTTGTAGTACTGTTAAGCGATGGGCTTGCAACCTGTCACTAATACACTAATAAACTTCTTGACCTGATTGTGCAAAATGGTGTTATAGAAATAAACAAATCTTTTTAGAGTTGTTGGTATTTTTGTAGCACTGCCTACCCCACTCTGGGAATGAAGGCGTGATCCATTCCATCTTAGTCATCAGGTTCGGTAACCCATTTGGAGTCTTTGGATTGCCGTCTTGAGAATTCGAATATCTGTCGAAGGTCTGCAGGTATTACCATAAGTTGGCTGTGTTCTCGTGTGCCTTCCTCTTGCCATAAAAAAAGTAAATAAGCTATAAAGTAAACACTATAAAGCACAATGCACAAAAACACATTTAAAAAAAAACGTACAGTTATCTCTATCTTGGACATTTAAGAAAATTGGACCGTTCTAGGAAATAGCAAAGAAAATGTAGTCTATCATTATAAGAACTGTTTAACGACCTACAATCTGTTTGGTCATGGTGGCTTGGTTACATGCGTCCAAAATGACACCCTTTTGCGTCACCAACCCTTTTTAACGCCATCCATTATGAACACACTGCAACTGTGTAATAATAGAACACATCGTCTACACTCCCGATCATTTATTCAGCGGTTGCCGTGGTGACAGACAAATTAGCCCAGGCCCGGGGGAAATCATATTCTGATTACAAGGATTCTTAAAAAAACATGTGGAACTAGCTTAAAACCTTTTTTTTACTGTAACAAAAAAGCGGGGTAGAAAGATAAACTTTATCAACGTATTTTATTCTGATGTAGAGTTATGATAGGAATATATACGGCAAAATGTACATACATACATACATAACGTCACGCCTTTATTCCCAGAGTGGGGTAGGCAGAGCAACAGAATACCAACAACTCTAAACTTGTTGATAATTCTGTAACCACATTTTGCATAGTCAGGCTAAGATGTTTACCAGTATATTAGAGACAGGTTGCAAGCCCATCGCCTAACAGTACTACACGCCTTTATTCCCTTAGTCGCCTCTTACGACATCCACGGGAAGACATGGAGTGGCACTATTCTAACCCGGCAACCACACGGCAAAATGTGGTTACAGAATTATCAAGAAGTCTGTTTTAGAGTTGGTATTTCTGTAGCTCTGCCTAACCCACTCTAAGAATGAAGGATATTTATGTATTATAAGGCATTATACAGTATTTTTCTCACTGAGAGTACAAGTTTTACTAGCATAGAAGCTGTCAATCTTAGTTTTCTGGATTGACAACACATCTCCAGTCTCTTAGGATTGTAACCTTGAGAATGCAAATGTTTGTCACGCAATCGATTCATGTGTGGGCATTCCATTTCAGTATGAAGGAAAGACAGCCAGTGAAATGATAATCATTGAGACATTCCGTTTAAGGGTCTCCCCACACCTATCGACGCGGAATCATCGCCGACGCCAGGGGGTGATTCTCTCAACACAGCGCTGCGTCGATCTTAAAGGTGAAGTTTTATCTGGCAAGTTTAAGAAGTCCCGTTAGAGCATACAAAACACATTTTAGCGCGTGCCTTCTCAATTAGGCAGCAGGCAGGTGAGTCGAGTTCAGAGTCGTATAAAGCTGCGTTATTGAGAAGGCACGCGCTAAAATGTGTTTTGTACGCTCCGACGGGACTTCTTAAACTTGCCAGATAAAACTTCACCTTTAAGATCGACGCAGCATTATGTTGAGAAAATCACCCCTATGATGACATCAGCCGAGCCGATCGAAGTCTTTTCGATCTTATTGCGTAGACATAAAGAGTTTTTTGATTAGCTAACGCCGATTCCGCGTCGATAGGTATGGGGAGACCCTTACCTTAGTCGTAAAGATCGTAACGCATTTCTACTCTACAAATAAATAACAATAATAATAAAAATTACAATTTCACTCGAATGACCTAGTCATAAACTAGGCTCTAGTCTTGTAAATGGGTACTAGATAACGATAAACATACTTATACCGGGTGTGGCCAGTAAAAGGAGCAAAAAATTCAGGGATCGTTTCTACTCTATACACGTAGCAACATTTTGTTCTACAACTTTTAAAATATATGTAATTTAATATTTGTGATTTTTTTAGATCAAATTAAATAGCATTTTCAATGTACTCCATCCATTAGTCAGTTGACATCTACTGTCAGCCTACAAATAACGTAGTTTTTTCAATACATTGCTTGCTTGGAAAATCAAAACTCATTAATATTTAGTTAAGGTTATTTTCAAAAGTTGTAGAGTAAATGTTGTTACGTTTGTGGCGTGGAAACGATCCCTCTATTTATTGCTCCTATTACAGGCCACACCTGGTAAAGAGAAATACATACTTAAATACATAGAGAACATCCACGACTCAGGAACAAATATTCTCATCGCGCAGTTAAAACAAGCTTAGATGTTATTATCTTAATAAACTATTTCTAAGTCGTAAGACCAAATTTTAAGCTAAGTACCTACTTAATTAAAAATGCTCGCTCTAAAATGTCGGGGCCTCTATTCTAATGCATTATAACGATATCGGTTTTGACGTGTTTCCGTATTGTCAACGTTTTGATAATTCTTATGTCATTTACAATAGCAGCGACTATGACAAACGATTCTAAAACACCTCAAACGCGATATCGTTATAACGCAGTTGAATAGAGGCCCTTCACGGCTAGCACATGCTGGGGCGCGAGTTTTGTCGCCCTCGAGATAGACTACCTGTATTTTTCTGACCGTTCTAATTAGACAATGTCGGGTAGTCTATCTCGCACGCCGTCATGTGCTAGCCGTGCTGTTCACTCCGACGGTACAACCTAAACCCGCCGATTACTAATCCGTCCGTCGAGTTCTAAAAAGTTGGTTAATAAATCACCCGACTCAAACTTCCTACAAAAATAGAACCTATTTCAACAAATCCTCGAATTTTAACAAACTCATTGAAACTACTAACTTTTAAAAACAGATTAATCAGGGGGTCATAAACAAAACGTGCGTTAAAGTATAGGTTCTCATTTGTACAAAAAAAAAGGTCCCGGCAGCCATTGATTTATACGTTGGCGAAACTCTAAAACATCTGTTAGCTAACTGCAGTATGAGTTATTATTCAATGCCCAACTCCCCGATTTCAAAACAAAAACTCGATTTTGACTTGTATAATTTCCGATTCTGGATTTTATAAGTTTAAAGTGTATATCCGTGAATAAAGAGCTCCTACAACTCAAAAGAGAAAAGACTTGCGCATTGGCTAAAATCCTAACTGGCTATTGCAAACTGAACAAACACCTGTTTCAAATGGGTATGAAAAAAGAAGCGACAGGCAGGTTCTGTCAGGAGACAGAGGAGAAAGCGATGCACGTCCTCTGCTCTGCTCACTAATGCGCAACAGAAGTATATACCTAGGGCGACACCTACAAGAGATACAACTTCTCACTGCCCAAAGCATCTGGAAACTTCTAGAGACTACGGGCCTTTGCAGTGAACTTTAAACAAAAGGCTGCCACAATAGATCAGCAACGGCTGAAGCCGCATACAAAGCCCATCTAAACCTTCCCAGTAATAAATGTCTGTGCAGAATAACAGCGTTGTGATCTCGTGTCACAGCACATGCTGAGCCAGAACCTATTCATCCGCACACATTGCTGGGCTCCAGTGCACACTCGCGTGTGCTCTGCTTGGTAACTGCCAAGATTGTATTGTATTGTATTTGTTATATAACTGTGCTGTAAAATATTGTTACTTTCGCTCTGTGTGCTTGAATAAATTGTTTTCTTTCTTTCTTTCTTTCTTGTATCTGTCAGTGGCATTAGGTCCCAAACGATAAACCAGTTTTATTTTAATGTAACGCCTCTCTTGACTGGGGCTGTTCTCAGTTAGATGTTATAAAAATCCAAGCGACGTGTATAAGAGTCCTCATGTGGCAAATTTGGTCCCCTTCATTTTGCATAACTTTTTTTGGCATAATCATTATTTAAATTAAAAAAAAACATCATTTAAATTTTAAATTGATCGACGGATCCAAAACGCCTGGAAGAGCTTCTGGACCATGAAGGCGCTAATGAAGGGCAACCTTTCACTTTCACTAAAGCGCAAACTCGTCGACGTCTGTATTATTCCCATCCTAACCTACGGTGCCCAAACTTGGTCATTGACTGAAGCCCAAAAATCCCGACTCAAGATTTGCCAGCGAGCAATGGAGCGCAGCATACTCGGGGTTCGTAGAACTGACAAGATCAAAAACACCGAACTGCGCTCCAAAACTGGCATTGCTGATGAGGGTGACAAGACCGCTAGGCTTAAGTGGGACTGGGCTGGACACGTCTGCCGAATGCATCCGGAACGGTGGGCCAGGGTTGCCACCGAATGGACTCCGCAAGATGGCTACCGGAGCAGAGGCAGACCAAAAACGAACGGGACGACTTGGACGCGGTTCAAAGTGATTGGCGGGAGCATGCACTCAACCGGGACGAATGGCGAAAAAGAGGGGAGGCCTTTGCCCAGCAGTGGGAAACCAAAATAGGCTAAAAAAAAATAAAAAAAAACATAATTTGGCATACAGTCGTTATTTTCTGAAACCGTATACTTTTCAGTATTGTTTAAAATATCATTGCATAGAACCCATTAAGTTAGGTTAGGTTTATTTTATAACAATCCTGAAAAGTTTGCGGTTTCAGAAAAAAGAAGACAATGCCAAACGATGATTATGCCAAAAAATGTTATGTCAGATGAACGTAAACCGGCAAATTTATAGAATAAATATTTAAAATTTTGACCACAGCACTAAAAACAACAGTTCGGCAGCCAGGCAAAAAGTTAGGCAATGGTTAATTGATAACACACAAGAAAAGGTGCTTGAAATAATAAAAGATAGCCATTTTATTTTATAAGCAGTAACTACAGAAAACTCGCACCCTATTCATAAATTCTACAAAAGTTTTGCATTCGAAGCAAGATTACACGGACAATAAAGCTAACTCCAGCAAAATAAGGAGTTTCACTTATCTGGCCCTACAATACAATATCTGTTATTATAGAGAACTGAAACTACAGTTATTTCTTAAATAATAAGCATTTCAAAAAAAAAATGTAATTTTACCAGTTGGATTTTCTATAATTTTAATAAAAATGTTGCATTTTGATTAGTTAGAACCACGTACGTACTTTTAGTATCAAAATAAAAATATCTAAAAATGGGTGTCCCCTTAATGGACACTCATTTCTTAGGACGTATCACTTTGCAGAATTTTCATTTATAGAAAACTAATTTCTGCTAAAACCTTATTTTATTCAGATTTTCTTAAGCATAGGTTACGTAGGTGAGGTTAGGTTAGACCTGTGACCACCAAAAAATAATCTGAAAACAATAAGGTTTTAGAAATTATCTTTTTATGAATCGAAAGTTCTGCGAAGTGATACTTTCTATGAAATGACTGTCGGTGAAACAGTGTAGAACCCTAAAAATGTGTGACTGATGTAAAAATACTGAAAAATTGGGTAACGTAATAGGAATAATATCAAATATATACAAAAATATTATGTTAGTTCGTTTTTACATTTTTTTTATGTTAAGGAGAAGGCACACGAGCACTCAGGCCCAGGCTCTAAGTGTAATCTGAGACCCATAGACATTTAAATTCTCGAGACTATAAATCCTAAGACCTCAAATGCGTTGCCAACCCTGAGGACTACGATGGAATGCTTCTATGCTAGTAATTTCACCGGTTGTCTTATCCTCACACCGGAGCACAACAATGCAAACACTGTTGCTTGGATCTGCTACTATATTTATCCAATTGTAATGAAGGATAAGCGGATGAAGTCGCAAGCAACAGTTAGCGTAAAATAAAAATCCTCAAAACACATTACAAGTAATTTACAACTAAATCTAGATTTAAAGTGAAATTTACGTATTATTCAATCTTTTTTAAATCTTACGCCTACACCATGCACTCACCCTTACCCTCGTCATAAATCAAAAAAGGTCGAATATGCTTCACTTCTGGGGCGGTGACATCCCTAAATTTATTTCTCTGTTTTTGAACGCAAAAATATATCAAAGATACTTACTGATGTGCAACAGATTTACTGATTTTCTGCCGTACATTTTATACGAAAATGATTTGGTGGAAAGTTTTTACTTCAGTAGCAAGTTAAGAGGCAACATTATGATAAAGTTGTTAATGTTTTGCGATCTGGTAACCCATGACATGGCTAAGCAATTCAGTTTACGGTGAGATAGAGAGAGACAGAGTGCAATTGCTATAGCTCTGTCCCTTACACTCATCCTAAACTGAATTACTTATGACAAAGCTAAGCAATTCAATTTAAGGCGAGAGAAAGACTGTTTAACCATGAAAGCACGATGAAAATAAAATCCTCGACAATTTTGTTTTATAAGTATGATACCTATTTCGCTGTTCTGGCGTGATTAAGTAACAAACATCCATCCATCCAAACTTTTGCATTTTATATATAACTAAGATTATTTACCTATACAATCGCAAGACTGCAATCTTAACACTCCAAATGCGTTGCCAACCCTGAGAACTAAGATGGAAAGCCTCTTTGCTTGTAATTTCACCGGTTTTCTTATCCCCACACCGAAACTAAACAATGCGAACACTGCTGCTTGGCGGTAGTTAAAAGGATAAGATGGTAGCGAGCACACCACTAAAAATATTTAAATAAGTTTACAATAAAGAATGCAAATCAAATCAAAATTATGCACGTAAACATTCCGTAATTTCCAAGTTTTAATATTACAATTACTCTTTTAAAATAAAGAAATACTAATAAACGAACGCAAAAATGTTCAAATTAAAAAACTCACTCATTAAGTACCTGTAAACTTAATTCAAAGAGCAAAAGTAAATTTTCCATTTGGAAACACACTGTTCCATATGTAGAAATATTTTAATTTGTCGGTTTGCGAGTGGATTCGTTATGTTACGTCAGAGCTTTGAAGTCTGTGCTGATTTGCACAAACGAACATGCATACATACATACAGTATACTTTGTATAAGTAATGTTCGCCGTTCGTATGCTACTGATTGTGATTGAGATGTGGTATCATTAAAGACATTAAAGATGAAATAAACAAGAGTTTAAGGATTCTAGCTCCTAAAATTTACATAAAAAATTTGTTTGTTAGTTGTTGCTAGTATATTTAATGAAAGCAGATTGAAGTATTTTGACGATTTCATTATTTTAAAAGTATTTAAATAGGTACGTGAAATATCTCAACCGAGTAGGGTAATAAAGAGTATGTAAAATGAAAAGTATTATAATTTCAATGTTGCACTAATTACTGACCGCGATGTTGGTTTTATTTTTATAAAATCATTTGGAGAATTAGTTTATTACAATTCTTTAACAAGTTTAATATTTTTGATCATACTGCGGCGCGTTTAAAGTCATACATTGGGGGATACAGCTGTTTATAATACTTGTATAAAAAAAAAAAAAAGCGGCCAAGTGCGAGTCGGACTCGCCCATGAAGGGTTCCGTAGCAGCAAGTAACATAATATAAAAGTTCGTTGTAGCTTTGATCAATGTTTTTATGACGTATTAAAAAAAAACTACTTACTAGATCTCGTTCAAACCAATTTTCGGTGGAAGTTTGCATGGTAATGTACATCATATATTATTTTTACATTTATCATTCCCTTATTTTAGAAGTTACGGGGGGGGGGACACACATTTTTCCACTTTGGAAGCGTCTCTCGCGCAAACTATTCAGTTTAGAAAAAAATTATAATAGAAACCTCAATATCATTTTTGAATACCTATCCATAGATACCACACACGTATGAGTTTGATGAAAAAAAAATTTTTGAGTTTCAGTTCTAAGTATGGGGAACCCCAAAAATTTATTGTTTTTTTTCTATTTTTGTATGAAAATCTTAATGCGGTTCACCGAATACATCTACTTACCAAGTTTCCACAGTATAGCTCTTATAGTTACGGAATAAAGTGGCTGTGACATACGGACGGACAGACGGACAGACATGACGAATCTATAAGGGTTCCGTTTTTTGCCATTTGGCTACGGAACCCTAAAAACCTTTCGAGGAATAGGCTCCTTGAATCTCTGCAGTTAGATTTATAAAATACGTTACAGTGAAATTTAATAATCTTCATTTGACCGCTAAATGCGGTCTGAATTGCGCTATATCAACCTTTATTGTGGTTTTATATACAAAACATAATAAAACCTCTTAATTATTTTACGGATTTTACCTTATGAATACAATTTAGATAGCTAGCTGACATATAAGTTCAAAGACTTGTTGTCATGTTTTTGTTTAATAATAATGATGACTGAATTAATATTTTAATTTATCTTCTAAGTTATGTGTGATACGAGTAAATTTTAATAATTTGTTTCATAAGCTTTTCTAAGAGGTTGAATATGACGGCACCAGCATTATGCTAAAGAATCCATTATCAATGAATTTAATGTGGTCGTAATCAGCAAATTTGCTCTAGAAATAAGGGTCATGCATAAAATGCTGTATTGATTGAATTCCAGGTAATAATTAATGGTCGAATGCTCAAAATACTCTAAAATAATAAATAATAATTTTTAATTGCGACTGTTTGTTTACATGATGTTTGTATGACGTTCGTCTATTATGCCTCTTAAAACAGATCACAGATAATAAAAATCATGTTTCCAAATAGCTCCGTATTTTTATCGTTGTAAGTAGGCGATTCGAGGTTTCTTTTACATTGCACATTATTCAAAAAACAAGAACATTTTATTCATGAAATGCTTTAAATTAGACCCTTATTTTTTATTTTAAATTAGGCTATACTTTTCTACAAACTGAAATAGCGAACAGTTTTTTTTTAGGTTTAACCCTAGACCGAATATAGTTCTATTAACACGTAAAATATATAATACATTCTGAGAAGTTTAGCAACGATATAAAAATATGAATTTAAATAATCATGTAGGTAAATACAAATTATTATCTAAACTCTTCTATCCTCCATAATTTATATATAAACTGAGCTTACAAATGTTTCAAATGCTATTACGGTTTAAAACAAAATATAAAAAGAATACTACAGTATATAGAAAAAAGTTTTTTCCTCTCCTCCTGGTCTTTTGCGTTATCGGATTAAATTCTTTGGGTCTAAAAGATGACTCCTTTACGCTTAAACAGCTAGTCAGATTTAAATGACATTTAGAATTAAACTCCTAAGGCCCAAGGTCCTACCCATAGTACTTATTAACGTTGTCATTGAGACCCAGCTCCTTCGCCAGTTGTGTAGTCATAGCGATCCACGGTCCTACCAGTAGGACTTATTAGAAATCCTACTGGTAAGACCGTGGTACGTGATGGTTACACAAGCACAAACACAAAAAAAAATATACTTGGGACTGAATGAGTATAAAACAATAGTACTACTGGCAGGACTACGGGTTAATTTCGCCTTGGCATATCTTTTCTGCCGACATTGTATTGGGTATTTAGTTGTGTTGTGGAAGAGGCTATTTATATCATATTTTAATCAAATTATAATAGATTTTTTTTCCATAAATGCGACGTGGCCTTGAGTGCCTTAGAAACGTTGAAAATTTCTCCGTATTTTTTATACTGCAAGGAAAACCAAGCCAAGAAACCTCGAAACTATTAACTTCAATCACATAACCGCGGGAAGTTTTTTCGAATTCTCTCACAAATTCCCCCATGATTTATGGTATAGGAAGGGAAAAGCCGTCGTTAAGAATGTCAACCGTAGCCGGAACTTAGACCATTTGATGAAATACCTTAGTAGAAATTTTAATTGAGTTTCGTCCAGCTAGTTTATAGAATGAAACTAACATTAAAAAAAAATTGGTCGCTGTGATTAGGTACTTGAAAAGAACCTGCAAGTTATGTTAAGCAAAGGTAGGATCATGTACAATAATTACCTGTCTAATGTTAAACGTTTTTGGGGTTCCGTAGTCAAACTAGGAACTCTTATAGTTTCACCATGTCCGTCCGTCCGTCCGCAGCCTAGTTCAGAGATTGATAGTACTAGAAAGCTGCCATTAGCGCAGCGTGGGCATGTAATTTTTTTTGTCGTCTACCTCATAGCTCAAAATTATTGCGGGTTTGTCGAAACAACTTATGAAACACATATAAACTAGAAATACTTAAAATCTAAAAATATCTTTAATGAAAGCGCATATAACGAATTTTAAAGGAAAACTATCACGACTAAGTAGACATCATTGGTTCTTGAGATACAGGTGATTAAAGTGTTTACTTTATACCTACCAAAATCATCTAAAAAGGCACCAAATGACTTTAAATAGAAAATTAGCTATTACTTGTTGTTTTTATAAATGTTCGTGTAGTGCTTAACTAAGCATGATCCGACATGGTCTTGCCCAGTATTTTTATTTTAATTCTGATCTTTTTTGCGTTTTCTGTTTCGTGTTTTAATTTTTAAACTGTCGTTCTGCATAAAAATGTATGGTTTGTGTCACCTTCAGTGTTCTCACCAAGCGGTTCTAATGGAAGACCAGCGATGACGTCACAGCCAGCACAGAGTTAGAGCCGTATCGCAACAACAAGCTTGTTTTTTCTTTTCTCTTGCTTTTTTGTGTTTGTTGGGTAACTCATCGTTTTATCGAATTTCACTTCATCAGCATTGCGCTGAAACCATGAGGTTTTTAGGATATCTTAAACATTAATTACGTAGGTTATGTTAGGTTCGAGTTGCAACTACTAAAAAAACCGGTCAAGTGGGAGTCGGACCCGCGCACGAAAGGATTCGTACCATTATCTATATAACTTTAGATACTATATTAGTCTACCTGTTGTTGTTATTAATTACGGGCAAAATATGGCAAAAAGTCACGCTCTCCCTCCCCTAAAATATTTACAACATTCTGTTTTTAGTATTTGTTGTTATATCTGTGAAAACTTCAACTGTCTAGCTATCATCCTTACTAATATTATAAATGTGAAAGCGTGGATGTTTGTTACGCTTTCACGCAAAAACTACTGGACGAATCATCATGAAACTTTGCACACATATTCTGGGAGGTACTAGAAGTAACATAGGATATTTTTTATTAAAAAAATAATATATTTTTTATAAATGAAAAAAAATTGCAGCGGGCTGGTCGCTAGTGGTTCATAAGATACAACCTGGTGACACACAGACAGACGGACAGTAGATTCTTTGTAATAGGGTCCTGTTTTTACCCTTTGGGTACGGAACACTAAAAAAAACTCGGATTTGTTAATTGAAAGATTTTTCTATAAAATATTAGGTACCAGTGTTTATTGTTAGCAATAAATGTTTTTTTTTTCTTATAATACATTATGTTTATAGATTTCCTATTCATTTTATCATTTTAGAAGTATAATTTGACTGTCAAAAGCACCGTAGCATTCTATTCTCTCTATATCTGATACTATACTGAGCACGTTCGAAATTGGATGGCAACTTCCGTGGTTCCAAGATAATAGATGTTGCATTCTAGAATCAAATGCAGTCAATAAGTATCGCAGGAAAGCGAAGATTGTATTAGAAATCAACAGGGTTTTTCTACACACATATATAACATCACGCCTTCATTCCCAGAGTGGGGTAGACAGAGCAACAGAATACAAACAACTCTAAACTTGTTGATAATTCTGTAACCACATTTTGCATTCAGGCTAAGATGTTTACTAGTGACAGGTTGCAAGCCCATCGCCTAACAGTACTACAAGCCCTTATTCCCTTAGTCGCCTCTCACGACATCCACGGGAAGACATGGAGTGGCACTATTCTAACCCGGCAACCACATGGGGAAATACCAACAACTCCAAATATACTTGTTTATAATTCTGTAATCACATTTTGCACAATCAGGCCAAGAAGTTTACTAGTGTATTAGTGACAGGTTGCAAGCCCATCGCCTAACAGTACTACAAGCCCTTATTCCCTTAGTCGACTATTCTATTTTAACCTCCTAAGGCCTCTCGTACAAAAAATTGTACATAATACGTTCTTTAGAAAATAGACCTATTGCAAAGGGAATAAAATAGGTTTTCCTTTGTTTTTATGCGCGACTATCAAAGTAGAAAATTGACTCTATTGCATTTATGGTTATGGTTCAAATTCCATTGGCAAATTTCGTTGTATGGTGGGTCTTAGGAGGTTAAAATAATTTGACTGAGAAACAATGAGGTCACAACTATACAGGGCCTCTATTCAGGTGCGTTAAAACGATATCGTGTTTGACTCGTTTAAGAATCGTTTATGTCACAGTCGCCATTATTGTAAATGACATAAGAGTTATCAAAACGTTGACAATACGGAAACAGGTCAAAAACGGTATCGTTATAACGCAGTTGAATAGAGGCCCTGTTGTGATACCGGTCTGAGATTCTACACGGGTAATTATCTCAACCACATTTTTTGAGCGGCGGACGTGATAATTGGGGTGTAAAGTACATGTATTGGAAAACTATTTATTTTATAAATAATCTTACGCAAAGTACCATATTGAGCCAAAGTTAAAATTATTATTAACTTATTATATTTATCGTAAAAAAATATTTTCAATCCAAAATCAATTTTGGTGTCGTGTCCTGTACTTCCCGCATGTACTGATATGTCGTGGTACAAACTTATTAAGCCTCAACTAGACTTATATTTTAGTTATCTGTATACCTTATTAGTTGAGGTATTTTAAAATTGTACGGTAAAAACGGTTATGTCATTCACAATAATGGCGGCCGCGTCATAAGCGATTCTAAAACACCTCAAACGCGATATCGTTATAACACAGTAGAATAGAGGCCCAGAGCCGAGATTCTACACGGTAAAAACGATATCGTATTTGACGTGTTTCCGTATTGTCAACGTTTTCATAACTCTTATGTCATTTACAATAATGGCGACTGTGACCGCGTCATAAACGATTCTAAATCACGTCAAACACGATATCGTTATAACGCATTTGAATAGAGGCCCGGTTAGACGGAAATAACACAAAGAAATACAGGTAATTTTAATTCAATAAAGTTCCTATCATTACGTATTAACACCTTATATATAATTATACGTGGGCGCTAACAATGGGCCTTATAAGGAAGCTCAAAGTCACTCAGAGGGCTATGGAGAGAGCTATGCTCGGGGTTTCTCTGCGTGATAGAATCAGAAATGATGATATCCGCAGTAGAACTAAGGTTACCGACATAGCCCGAAGAATAGCTAAACTTAAGTGGCAGTGGGCGGGGCACATTGCTCGCAGGACTGATGACCGATGGAGTCAGAAGGTTCTTGAGTGGCGTCCACGGACCGGGAGACGAGCTGTAGGTAGGCCTCCAACAAGATGGAGCGACGACCTTGTAAAAATCGCGGGAACGCGGTGGATGCGAAAAGCACAGGACCGGTCTGAATGGAGAGCCTTGGGGGAGGCCTATGTCCAGCAGTGGACGTCTTTCGGCTGATATGATGATGATGATGATGATGATATAATTATACGGTCCAAGTCATAAGTAACTAAATATTATGTATTAAAATACCTTGTCGCAGTTATTGATATACGTCATTGTGACAAGGTAATAAAATTACAGCTACTTATATGTTCGACTGTATGTAAAAAAGTGTGTTAAATTAAAATTGGGTACCTGTATGTTTGAGTGACTGTCAATGGCATTGTACCTTTCAAACGAATGTCAAATTTATATAGTTCTAGCTATTGCCCGTGACTATGTCCGTGTAGAATTCATTAATCGCTGTTCCCTTGGAAATTGACCTATCCGGGATAAAAGCCTAAGTGCTATTTTAGACTGTAATCTGTCTCTGTGCCAAATTTCATCTAGATCCATTCAGCCATTCTGGTGTAATTGAGTAACAAACATCTATAGAAACTTTCGCATTTATAATAGTACTAATTTAGTTGAAACTTTTAAATTATCCCGCATAATAAACCTATGTGTTAATCCAGGGCAAAAGCTATATCAATTCCAAATTTCATCCAAATCCATCCAGCCGTTGCAGCGTGAAACAAACATCCACACATCCATACAATCTTTTACGTTTATAATAGTAATATGACGCTCTAGATGTTGGCATAACTCACGTTACCTACTTATTCTAAATTATGATAATAACCGTCACTTCTCGTCTGATATCAACCGACGTCAACCTCAGCATTCTCCCTTTTCAGAAATGTTCATGCTCTCCGACGCATTAAGTTAAGAGCAATATTAAAAATGCATGTTCGACTTTTCTGTGTCACGTCACGGGGATACCAACCTTTTCCAAGTTAACAAAGCTAAGTGGGTTGGATAAGTTTTGTTGCAATAATACTTTGTAACAGGTAAACTGATACAAGGAAAGAAAAAGAAAGAAAAAAGTTTATTTAGTGCCTACAACAATTACGAAACAAAGTGCAAACAACTTATACAACTATTTTTATCTAAAGACACTAAAAGAGCGAACAGCTCGGCATTAATGCTGCAGCATGTAGCCACAGCGCTGATGTACAGCTGGACCCACCGATACGACATTGATTACATGCGGAAGGCAGTCAGACAATTACATAAATTAACACTTACAAAACTCCTTACAACGAGACACATCACAGCAACAATGAAATCCATTAAGGCAACCAAAACATTATTTTATATAAGGTGATCAGTGATGCCGCCACACTGTAGGGAAATAACATGTTTCTTAAGAGCAGACACAGAAGCATGACCAACACAGTGATCCCGTATAGGCGGCGGAATATCGTTCCATATTTCCAAAGGTACTTTGATAGCTTGAATGTTTAAATAGATCTAATCAGAACGTGTAAGTCAGGTGAAAATGTAGTTGATAAATTATTTTGGTTGTTGCGAAATGATTGCTTCATTATTGTTTGGTGTTAAACGGAACCCTATTTAAGCGTGCGTTGTCTTTCTCTCCGTCCTAGGTGGTATCCTATCGGAAACACTAAAATGTTTGCCAGCTGTTTCATTTGCCATAATTTTCATTTCCCATAATTTTCATTTTATTCTGAACTAAATAACTTTTAAAAATATTAATAATGAGATATACTTACAGAACGTGGGTATGAAAGTGGAGGGATGGAAAAGACGAGGTAGGCCAAGGAAAAGGTGGATGGACTGCGTGAGAGACGATATGAAGAGGAAGGAAGTAAGTGACGAGATGACGAGTGACATGGAGGTCCATGGAGGATGGAAGAAAAAGACATGCTGCGCCGACCCCAAGTAAATGGGATAAGGGCAAGAAAATGATGATACTTACAGAACGTGTAGGTTGGGTTAGGTTTATTCTATAACAATTCAGGAAAGTTAAACGGGAAACCGTTTAACTTTCCTAGAGAAAAATGACTTTCGGACAAATGAAAATTATTGCAAATGAAACAGGTGGTAAAGGTTTTTAGTGTTTCGGATCAGACCTATCACGGTTCATGAGATATAGCCTGGTGACAGACAGACAGATAGACGGACAGTGGTGTGTTAGTAATAGGGTCCCGTTACCTTTGCTTTAGATGTATGGAAGGTACCCCAAATTTTACTACTTTCTCGGCGTAATGTAAATGTAAAATATATCGTATCTCCTTTTCAATAAAGCTTATTTTTCTTCACCACCACATATCATCGTCAATATATACGTGTAATACACAGCGTCAATCAATGGCGGACACGGCGACTGAATGGAAACCTAATTAATTACCGTGCTGCAATGACGTTTCAGACATGTCAATGGAGATGTCAATAGCATTTGTATTACGCTGATTACGTGACAGGTAATTGTAAGCATCTCATAATACAGGTATAAATTAACCTTATCAGCTACAGCTTGAGACTAGTGATATTAAGGAACATTACTAGTATCAACTGTAGTTAGCTTAAAAGGACATAAGACCACGGCCTCTGAAGTTTACTGGGAATAGCGATAAACGACTTTTACCACCAGACCAAGTCGCGGGCAACAGCTAGTAGACAATAAACATTGAATAAATTGTATATAATACATTTTAGACGACAATATTTTCTTATTTCATACTTATATAATGTTTTTTTTAGTAGTCGGGTTTTCCTTTTTTCATTCAACAACTATGACCCTTCGCACTGTTTTTTTTTTAAATCTAGACCAACGTCATCTTGTGCAAAAGTTGGAGCAGTGAATAAATGTTTTTAAACCATGCCAAAAGTAGGTTCTGCTCAATATTGGTAAAAAAAGAAACATCCTGTGTAGAAAAACTGGATAATGGCGACCATAACACACACACAGCGAATGACTTTTGCGCGGCCCTACCGATATTAAAAAAAAAAACCGTGTAAAAAGGCTTTCTTTAACAAAAAACCACCACAGACAGACACGCAGATACATAGATACAGGCGTTTACATTAATAAATAAAAATCAAGAGACAACCTCACACATATTGACCTAGTCCCACACTAAGCTCTAGGCTTGTACTATGGGTACTAGACAACGATAAACATACTGATATAGAGAAATAAATACTTAAATAAATAGACATCATCCAAACCTCAGGAACAAATATTCGCGCTCATCACACAAATAATATCTGCCCCTGAAATTGTATTAAAATAAATCAAATTTTAAATCTCGGATACAGATATAATTGGATGTCCACTTAAAAAAAAAACATTTTTTTATGAAATACATTACACGACTACGAATACTCTTACGTCGTAGATTTGTTTTGATATCAATAGACATAAATAAGGTCACGCCTTCATTCCCAGAGCGGGGTAGGCAGAGCTACAGAATTACTAACAATTCTAAAAAAACTTGTTGATCATTCTGTAACCACATTTTGCAGAATCAGGCTAAGATCTTTACCAGTGTATTAGTGACAGGTTACAAGCCCATCGCCAAGCAGTACTACAAGCCTTTATTCCCTTAGTCGCCTCTTACGACATCCACAGGAAGACACGGAGTGGCACTATTCTAACCCGGCAACCACATGGATATCAATACCGGGTGTGGCCTGTAATAGGAGCAATAAATTGAGGGATCATTTCTACTCTATAAACGTAGCAACATTTGTTCTACAACTTTAAAGAAATATGTAATTTAATATTTGGGATTTTTGCGAACAAACTTAATAGCATTTTCAATGTACTCCATCCAAAAGTCTAGTTGACATCTACTGTCAGCCTACAAACTTCGTAGTTTTCGCAATACATTGCTTGCTTGGAAAATCTAAATTCATTAATATTTGGTTAACAATAAGTTATTTTCAAAAGTTGTAGAATAAATGTTGTTACGTTTGTGGTGTGCAAACGATCCCTCAATTTATTGCTCCTATTACAGGCCACACTCGGTAGAATAAACAACATTTCATCTCGATCGTTAATTACATCTCTATTATAAACAAATACTCACGCAACTTAATAAACACTTATTCATAATAATCTATCATCACAGAAAAGGTCTACTTCATTAAGAAGAATCTCCCTATCTCTGCCCAAACGATTCCCGGTGACTTAGCTATTTCTCAAACAAATCCATGGACTCCAAATTGAGTCAATTTTTATTGGCATTTAGGATGTCTGGCATCGAATGAGTTGATTAAATACCAAACCTATACAAAATTAAATGAAACACGCCGGTCCTCATTCAATTTAACTTTTTAATTACTTTATAAGCCTTGAGGATTATCTATTTGTTATGTCGGTATTTCGTCAAGAGCTACCTTAATTTTTGAAGTTAATTAATAACTTTTGATCCCTAGTACTGAGGTTTGTTAGATTTCGACCTCAGTCTAATACTGTATTATTACAGTGACTATGACTTTAACCTTATTAATTCCTGTAAAGTACTTCCCTACCAAGTCACATTACACAATACTATTAAATTTCTCGAATTAAAATACATGCGAAATGCTTTTGAAGTAAAAAAAATATGGTATATTAAATTACTTACCTGCCTTTATAAATTTTAAACATCATGTTTTTTATCGAGGGCCATAAAAGTAAATAATCACATTATTAAAAAGCGATATTAAAAAAGACTTTTATAAGGATCTTGTAACGGATGATAATAAAAATCAAGTACTTAAAATACAATTAAGTATAAATGTTCGCATTATGTTCATAACTTTTTTTAAATATAAGTAGATTATTTTTGGTTAAACACCAAAAATAAACAATTTTACAGTGATAATTAAGTAACATTTAAAAAAGTAATAAAATATTATTCCCAAAAAAATACAGCAAAAAGCAGTATTATATGAATTCGCACATCCTCAAATAACTAAAATTTGAAAAAAAACATATTTATTTAAAAAATCCTAAAGACGTGAGATGCCAGCATGTAATTACAGGAAATTTATAACGATCCGAACGCAAATTATCAGCTTGATACGGTGAATTATGTAAATCAAACCTTTTAACCAAAACGATACGTACACAACTTACTAACCAAAAAATAAACGACCTTATCTTTACAATCATAAAGCAGCAATTACTGCAACGTTACATAACGATCCGACGTTTTGGACAAAAAGGAACAAGTGACCTCTCGCCGTGACTACATAAATCGGTCCAAGATTACAAACACTTTATGACATTATTGGTGAAACCTTTTGCAATAAATTAGTTGCCGAAGTGGTTATGACACTTAATTTGGTGTCAAAAAATCTTTTGGGTTATTGTAAAAAGGAACTTCGATCGGTATTCCTGACTGTGACAGGTAACCTTTCTGTGTTTCCAGCAACTCTTAACAGATCTTTCACTGTAATAATTATCGATCGAGTAACTATATGTATTAAAATATATTTAACTTAATTAATTAAATTAGGTTAAATGGGAAAGAAGTGATTATACGCATGGAGATAAAAAATATTATAGTAAGTAATTAAGATAAAATATAGAAAATCGCCGTACCGTGATGTGTAGAGAGAGATCGGAATGATACATATCCAAAAAAACACGGCTTTTAAAACTAGACAAATCTAAATAAGAAGAATATTCTTTTGACTAAAATCACACATACCCCTGTGTCTAAAACCTTCTTTCATAGAAAATATATCAGTAAAGATAAATTATCCATTAAAAATGGCAGGTAATTCAAAAGGTAACCCATTTCAATAGATACATTTATTGTCAACAAGCTCTATACGTAAGTATATATAGCCCTGATTGCTCAGATGTTACAAAACCTTTTCAAATTTGAGGAAAACCTTTATAAAGAAACCAGAATTTGGGGTACAGAAAATTGATACAATGTATACATTATACATAACGTTCACGTAGCAACAGAACGAGTACGTGGACAGATATTGGAAATGAACAATAGAAATGTTTTAATGCAATGTGCCAATTGGTCAGTTTTAACCATTAATACAATGGGTGAATTCTATACGGGCATATACACGTGTTTTACGTATGCACTGTTCCGTGTTCTGTTTTTATTTTTTGGTGTTCAGTAAAGAGTATTTGTATTGTATTGTATTTTATCCAGATGTAGTTAACGATCATAAAAATCATGAGAGACATATATTTTGTTAGCACATACATACAAACATCACGCTTTCATTCCCACTGTGTTAGTAGTTCCCATTTTATTCGTGACTTTTATTATTGAAGCGTAGTTATTTTTTTTAAGTTTGTTGTAGGAGCAATGTAACGCATGCAACTTCCTAATACCTATACGGGATCACTGTGTTGGTCATGCTTATGTGTCTGCTCTTAAGCAACATGTTATTTCCCTACAGTGTGGCGGCATCACTGATCACCTTATACTGGGTGATTTTGGGGTCATGGTCCCATCGGACCATCCACCATGACCATCTTATTCACTTTTGGCCATTCCGGATTATGACCCCAAAATCACCCAGTAGAAAATAATGTTTTGGTTGCCTTAATGGATTTCATTGTTGCTGTGATGTATCTCGTTGCAAGGATTTTTGTAAGTGTTAATTTATGTAATTGTCTGTTTGCCTTCCGCATGTAATCAATGTCGTATCGGTGGGTCCAGCTGTACATCAGCGCTGTGGCTACATGCTGCAGCATTAATGCTGAGCCGGTCGCTCTTTTAGTGTCTTTAGATAAAAATAGTTGTACAAGTTGTTTGCACTTTGTTTTGTAATTATTATAGGCACTAAATAAACGTTTTTCTTTCTCTTTCAATTACAAAACGAATTAACGAAAATTGAGAGCGTGTATCAGTCGTCAATCAATGCAATGCCTATATCGAAGTACAAGGACGACATGTGGCAAATAAGTACCTATCGCAGGCGAGACAACCGCCACGATAAATGAGTATTTTAATTGAAACGGAATAAATAAGTGATCTTTAATTTTGACTTTTATTGAGGAGGTTAACAAATGGCCAATCGTAATTCATGACATGACGTTTACGAAGACGCTTTAATTTAATTGGCGCAATGTGTGATACATTGCTTGCTGAATTATATGTAAGAACAAATTAAAACACAAAGGGTAATGAGCATGAGTATTTGTTCCTGAGACTTGGGTGTTTTCTATGTATTTAAGTAAATATTTCCCTATATAAGTAATTTTATCGTTGTCTGTTACCCATAGTACAGCCTAGAGCTTAGTTTGGGACTAGGTCAATTTGTGTGACATTGTCCCGTGATATTTTTTTTTATTAAAATAATATTAATTGGTGTGTACGAGTATATTAACTGTTGTTTAAATATATACCCGTATGAAATTTACACGCTGTATACTAAAGCGTAATCAATTATCAACGACCCGTCAATTTTGACACGGAAAGTAACTTTTGCATATCTTCGATATTGTGAATTATCTTATTATCAGTTTTCAAGCACAGAAGGAGAACGCACACGAGCACTCAGGCCACCTGATGGTAAGTGGAATTTGAGACCCATAGACATTTGAATTCTCAAGACTATAATCCTAAGTTCCAAATGCGTTGCCAACCCTGAGGACTAAGGTGGAATGCCTCTATGCTAGTAATTTCACCGGTTTTATGAGTTCATATTACACTTCACAGTAGCATTAAATTATAAATATTGAAACTAAGAGCCCGTTGTTTCCCATAAGTTTTTGTGCTCATAATGTCATTGTTGACATAATTATTGATAGTCATAATTTTATATCACTGGAACCTTTCAGAAATTCTTAAATATCTAACGTGTAGACAATGCTAGGTTAGGTAAGGTTTGATTTATGAACATATAGAAAAAACAGTTTCTTTAAAAAACACGTTATGACTTGCTATAAATGTGACCTTAAACCACACTCCACTTCAACATCTTATAAGATTTCCTCAATACTTATCAGAATGCCACTATACAGTGTGTTACAGGCATGAGGGCTTTAAATGAAGGTATCGATTCTACTCCTCAAATACTACATCTTTTGTTCTACGACTTAGAAAATAACTTAATTTACAGTAAGTTATAGGTGATCAAACTTTCAAACTTTACTAGTAAAATCAGTGAACTAATTTTTTTTGTATGAAAAAAAAAAAACCTCATTTTAAAAGTCGTAGAACAAAAGAAGTTCCATTTGAGGAGTAGAATCGATACCTACATTTAAAGCCCTCATGCCGGTAACACACTGTATATACTAAAAGTTTCCAAAATTTAGGACTAAAATTTTACAAGGTGATAGTATGTTTGGTGAAATTTTTGGAAGTATGATGATGTATTAGATAGATAGATGAAGATATAATGACAATCAAGTAAAATAAAATTACAAGCGCAAATAGTTATTTTTAATAGTTCTGGTAAGAGGTACGCGTGCCTTGTGGTCTCTTTACCTTTGTGTTTGTTTTGTTTTCAAGTATTCACAGTAAATTGTGTACCTTACAAATTACGAGGGCAAAAAACTGAAATAAATTATTATAATATTTAAGTACATACATACAAACATCACGCCTTCATTCCCAGAGTGGGGTAGGCAGAGCTACGGAAATACCAACAACTCTCATTAAACTTGTTTGTAATTATTTTCTATTTTTATTGGCGATGGTAAACAAATACGTAAGTAGCATACTTCAGAATTTACCAACGAACTTCAACTCTCATAAGAGCTTAATACCAACAAAACGAACAAAGTTGGGCGTTTCTCCAACTTTTTGATACTTATTAGACGCACAACAATGCGTTTGGCATAATCTCTTATCGACACACCCAAGCCATCTCGTTAAACTCGAAAACTCGGTAAAAACTTTTGTATTGGCGCAGAAATCTTATAGAAAAAAACCGGCCAAGCACGAGTCGCACACGCCTATGAAAAAAAAACGAAAAAGAAACACGATTCATCGATAGACGGACAGACTGTTGGACGACTAAGGGACCACTAGTAATAGAGCTAGGCTAATAAATGACTTTTAATGTCTATAAACCTTTTTGAAAAAATATTTTGGGTTTTGGTTTTCGTAGCAAGTAATATTTTAAATAATATTCCTTTACTATGTAGCATCTTTATCTATCTTCTTAACTGTTCCATTAAACATTTCAGAAGCTTCTTTGTCTAAATTATTACTCCCGATTCTAACTGACTCAGGCAATATCACACAATCATATATCACTGGTACGTATAGAAAGCACGATTTTCTGGAACCAAAAAGAATTTACGTCAGCCCAATCCCGCCAATCCCCCGACTGTTTTCATTTCATTTTGCAACTCTATCACCGCAGCCCTTATTTCTATTATGGGGATATAGCAGCGAAGCTTCAGTGAATTTTTGCTGTTAAATAGGCATGTCTACTAAAAATTTGATTTAGTCATTTATTTTTAAAACGGTGTTATAGCCAATTTTACATGCATTATTTGTACGTGATGTTTAATAAACACCAAAGCAATGATGAAAATTGGAATGTAAATATAGGTAAGTAAAAGATGTTAATTACCCAACACAATAACTATGTTTTTTTTTACTATTATATCACTTTTTTTCATTTGTTAGAGTTACATATAGTTTTCTACAAAAAAAATAATACAATACTGATCGTAAAACATGTTTTGATAAATTTATACTTTTAAATTGTATAAAACACTTCCATAAAATCTTTAAAATTCTAGTTCATTTCACAATAAATCAAGTTCAACTTCAACAATCTACGACTCATTAATATTTTCCAGTGCATAATTATATTATTCCAAAACGTCATTATCATCAATAACTATGGTCACTACATACGGCACATCATTATCCCCCCCTTTATGGTAAAGAGGATTATATGAAAGCCCTGTATGGAATCTGATCCCATGTCATATGAGATTGCAATTACGGAACCCGTTATTACTGAATAATTGAAGGCCCGCAGTTATCCGATTGAAGGTTAACCATAAAAGGAAGAACTGATCGAAATTATTCCCTATTAGTGAAATGACAAAGAGCTATTGGTTTGGAAAGCTTTTCGTGAGATGATTTTCTAAGAGAACAAGGAGGTAAGATAAGCTTTAAGAAAATTAAATACCTACAGAAAACAAAATTCATTTGAAATTGTGTACATTTAAAATTTATCAAACCAGTCTTATTATTTATGCAACACATGAATTTACAAATACAGTACCAATTCTCTTTGTTTTTTTACAATTTACCGTTAATCGTTTTAAAAGCTGTCAGTTGCAAGAAATGTAACATAACCAACTGATATATATTAAAATCTGTTTTTGTTTCAATTTGTTGTCACTAAGTATTCGATAATTTTCTACGTCACTATTAAAAAAAAAACTATCACAGAACGGCCGCTATGTCTAATGTAGAATTATTATTTTGACAACCACTAACGACGTTATTCATAAGGTCACTTGGTAAACTAGTCAGTCGTATTGTTATCATGTAAACAATCGGAATACCAATTATTTTTTGTATTTTTTTCATTACTTTCACCATCACTTTCAAAATCATCAACAAGTGTTTAATCATCATGTGAATGATAATAATTTAAAGAAATTTTATTGCAATATTATTTTGGACTGTGCAAGCCCTTTATAATTAACACAAAATATTGTAATAGAATCCTTTTCTAATATAATGCCCGGCTCACAATACTATTATTAATTGAAATTATAGTAACCCTTAGCGTGCATCGTCCATTAATTTCAAAACGTGTCAGATTCAATTCGTACTGCAATGTATTTATTAATAAGCTTTAGCGACATTTCAATCATCAATATTCAGTGCATCTAAAATTATAAACGTTTCCCTAATCAATTGAATTACGTATTCCTAAAATTTAACGTTTACCGAATTTGCATTTCAAAACAATGATTTGATTAGGCATTCCTACTGAAACAATAACGATGTTTGGAATAATTAGGATGTTTAGTTTAAAATCACGTGCAATTTCTATTGCATCAACAACATCATCCGTTTATTTTACATTCTGAAAGATATCATCATATCATTTTGTTATTACATTATAACTTCACAATTTTATATTCTTCATGCACCATAAATACATCTGTTTACAATGTTTACATTGAATTTGCTTACCTTAAAACAGCCTGCGGTTGTCCAGCCATCCTTTGATCCCTTTTCCTCCTCCGGCACTCACTATCCACTCTTTTATCACTCTCACGTATAGTATGATATCTCGGTTGATAACTTTCGAGTTGCGAATGCAACCGCGCGCGTGGCGCGGGCGACGGGCCTCGCTGCGTCATAGGGTCCACACGTCTGAACTCCGTCGTGGTTGGAGCCACACTGACTGCCCTCACTGGCTCGCACTCGATCCTTTCTGCTACCCCGGGTCGACGTTTCTCAACGAAGGCCACTCGAGGCGGCTTTGGTTGCATCAAGCTTATTTTCTTTTTCTTCGCGGTGGACGCGACGTAGAAAAAATATCCATTCCGGTCCATCTTTGGTGCTGTTGATTTTACCTGTAACAATATTTAAAGTAGTTGAAATATTCAATGTAGAAAATGTCGAGCGTGAAAAAGCTAGATTTTTTTTTACGTCGCTGTAAAAATAAATGAAAGATTTAACTGTAGCAGTAGACAACAAAGCAATTTTAGTTGTTAGGTACCTTTAACCAATATGTATTTTTCTCATCACCTTAGAAAAGTAAAGTGTTTGATAATCATGACATTATTGGATAACTAATTTTGTATTTGGAACCTAACTAACCATATTGTTATTATATTTTGTACAATGAATCTTATAAATGATGAAGACCATCATGTTTTAAGCATTAATAAAATTATCTCTAACCTACTTCTCGTGCCTAAATGAAGGAAATTTTCTAGTGCTACATAATTCCAAATAATAATCATCACTTAGTTTCATATGTGTTCTCTATGTATAATTAATAGTTAATATATGCTTCAAAGATTTGTTTAAAATCCCCCTGCATACGCTGTAAGTAGGTGTCGATAATTAAAAAGTGTGGCATTAGTTTACAAACAGCAGTTACTTCTTACAAATTACACATTATTCATTAAATTTTAGCTTGGATTTGACCAAAAAACAAATATACGAAACTAAACAAGGTACAACGTAGTGAAATGCTAGTACGATTTAAAATATGGGATGAAATGTATCTGCTTAAAAGAAAAAAGCAGTAGCAATGGCACAAATAGATAATATTTCTATAGAAAAAGTATGAAAGCAGACCGCAGTCAAACTGACAATAAATGGCTCGCTGATAAGCTGGTTTTGTTTTCACAAGTCACTGTCAATTGAAGTCACATTTTCGTATCGATTTTCCTTTACAACGTCTTTGTTGATACTTTGTCAGCTGTCATATGAAACATTTTATGTTTTAAATAGGGAACATGCATATTTCTTTGTCTTACGCTCTCTAGAAAGTGCTATGAAAGAGAGGAATAACTGTATACGCGAAATAATTGTCGTGTATTTTTTTCATAAGATATGAAGCTTTAAAAAGTCATATAGTTCAGACTCCCTGCAAAAATACTACTTATACAAGATCGACGACAAGAATGACGTCACAGCTGTTGTTCCATGTTTAAAATATAAGAAACTAATAAAGAAAATTGATTTCGTAAATTACTATGTTTAAGCCAATATCGTTGAACTAAAATATTACGGAAAAAAATGAGGATGCCGGAAAAAAAAATTAAACAATAAAAGAAGTTTTAAAAATTTAACAAGTTTTGATTCTTTATATAATCTTAATAACGGGTCAAAACTTAGTGTATTGCGTTTTATATTATTTTTTTACAGTTTCTCCTAAATCTTATCAATGAAACTCAATTCTGATCTCTATGCATGTTCTCTATTGTAATTCTTAATTTTAGATGCTTACTTGACCTCAATTTTTGACATTGTTTTTTTAGTCTTTCTCAAATGCGAAAGTTTCTGTGTGTTTGTTAGTTTGTTACTGTTTATGGCTGCAACGGCTTGACGGTTTTGAATAAAATTAGGATCATTAACACAGGCTACTTCTCGTCCTGGAAAAATTTAAAAGTTCTCGATTGAATAACGATAATTGAAATGTATGCAGACGAAGTCACGGGCAGAACCTAGTATTTATAAACAATAGCTTGCCGAAAAACTAAATTGTTTGAAGACTCAATGAAGTCTTCAAACACACTTGCTGATGATTCTGGAATCTTCCTGCAACAACATTTACAACTAATTCCACTTACTAAATTTCATAAATGTTCCTGTAACAACATTTACAACTGATTCCACTTACTAAATTTCATGGTTATTAATTTCACCAATTACTTTAATTTTGCACCTTTATTTATTTAATAGGCACGGTTATAAAATGTAATTTAAGTTGTTTCACAATAACATAGATAAGATTGTTTCTTGTAGTTATTTAGTTTGAATTCTAAACGAATTAGTTTACACCGCCTGCCATGAATTTGTGTCCTCAGTTATTTCTCTTACAAGGTTGTCTGTGGGAGATCGCTATTTAGCGGTAAGGCCGCCTGTTGTATACCTATGATTTAAATTTACTGTTCCGTGTTTTGTTTTAATTTTTGGCGTTCAATAAAGAGTATTTGTAAATTATTGTATAAAATGTACATTCCTATTACTACCATTCAGAACACTCGCTTAGTATAGTAGAAATTGTGAGAACTTAATCTAATTAAAATGATTTAATACGAACTATTAGGTGATTACATACAAACATACGCACACATTTATATCGACCTAAATCCCCATTACGCATACTTCCTACATCATAAACGTCATAATCTCATACAGTGTAACCCTGTCTCCCTGACGAGCGAAGCAGGTGACTGCCGATGTAGGAGTGGCAGCTGAATAGTCATGCCCGGACACACAGACAGACGGGACGGTGAGCGATGTATAAAGGCAAGTCGGTGACCCATTGAACATAGAAAGCTTTGTCGAGAAAAAGAAGACGAGAGAGGAGGAAGAATAGATCATTTGTACAACAATAAACCGCTCTTTAAGAAACTACTTAAGTTTATTAGAGAACTGAATAAAAGTAATGAGGGCCCCACTGGACGCTCGGTGCCATCATCATTAAAACTAGAATTAGAAATATTACATGCATCACGCCTTCATTCCCAGAGTGGGGTAGGCAGAGCTACAGAAATACCTACAACTGTAAAAAGACTTGTTGATAACCACATTCTGCACAATCAGGCCAAGAATTTTACTAGTGTATTAGTGACAGGTTGCCAGCCCATCGCCTAACAGTACTACAAGCCCTTATCTTATTCCCTTAGTCGCCTCTTACGACATCCACGGGAAGACATGGAGTGGCACTATTCTAACCCTGCAACCACAGGAATAGAAATTAGATCAATTAATTAGAAATATTGACGTACAAAAACGTCAAGATACATCCAAAGATAGATCCTAGCTCTTCCAACCGCCAGTCCTTACCTCCCAAGAGCACTCAGCCACGATTTTATCGCGCCTCAGCCTGCGGCGTCTTTTTGAATGCTAACTGGGCGCTCAATGCGAGCCTCTATCCACATCTCAGACTGTACTTTGATACCCGCGTCCGCCCCGAGATATTTTTCTCTGCGATTTAGATTGCCGACTGTCCGTGTTTAGCATTTAACAAAGGGTCGTGTGAGCATTTCGAGGGTAGTTTCGCAAACAGTTGCAGGCTGTTAAGTTGTCTGATGTTCGAGGATGGTAACATTTTAAATATATAGGTAACATAAAGGATGCACGTGAATTCGTACGCGTAGAATTAGTTTTCTGTTACGAGTACTTCCCTATTTTTGAAGGTTCCGTAGTCAAACTAGGAACCCTTATAGTAGTTTCGCCATGTCCGTCCGTCCGTCCGTCCGCAGCCTAGCGCAGAGACTCTTAATACTAGAAAGCTGTAATTTGGCATGAATATGTATATTAGTCACGCCAACAAAGTGGTACAATAAAATGTAAAAAAAAAGTCACCTCTAAGTTACTCAAGGAATATTCCTAAATATTGAGTATAACGAGTATGTTTGTTTAAATATTATAGTCTAGTTTAGCTATTCTCTAAGCGTGTTTTGCGAACCTTGAAGCTCCTGCAAGAGCTTCACTGAAAAAAAACTTAAGAATAATCTTAAATTGTTTTGGTTTACTTTGCGGTTCCATAACATTATATTGCATGTTCCAAGAGTGTTCCATCTCCGAAAAGTTTGAGAATCACTGGCCTTGTAGATGGCACCGTTATAGCTATGCAAAAGGAATTGGACGTAATGACAAGTGGAATGTATAGGTAACACACTAAAGGATGCACGTGAATTCGTACGCGTGGAATTAGTTTTCTGATACGAGTACTCTCCCTATTTTTTGGGGGTTGATATTCGAAAAATCCTTTCCTTTTGCACCTCCAGGTTACTCAAGGAATTTTCCTTCTAAATTGTTTGTCACTAGGTTCAGTGGTTTAGGTTGTGAGTTGTCTATTAGTACACAAAGAAGAGAAGATTGAATAAAACTGTGCATTATGTTTGTCTAATCTAGTTCAGCTACTCTCAAAGCGTGTTTAGCGAACCTAGGAGCTCCATATAGCCTCTAAAGTAATCTTAATTTGTTTTGGTTTATTTTGGGGTTCCATAATATATGGCATGTTCCAAAAGTGCTCCGTCTCCGGAACGTTTGGAAAGTTTGGGAACCACTGGTCTTGTTAATGGCACCATTATAGCCAAGCAAAAAGAGATGGACATAATGACAGGTGGAACTAAAATGTTTTTAAGTGGCATAATTTTTACTCCTTGCACCATTATTTTTCCAGGCTTTTAACTATAAACTACAGGAAATAGTGCCCGCTTACTCCATTTTATCTCGAAAATAAATCCTATTTACTGTTAGTGTATTTACCACAAGACTAGATCCCATGCGTCGCCCTAGATGGACCAGCTTAGCCCATCACAATACTAGGTCCGCGTAAACAAGGCTTAATTGAAACTGGACCAAGGAAAAGCAAATACAGCTAGAGATCGGAGCACAAAAGTAAATATCGAGGTGCCCATTCCATGTCGGTTTGCTCTTGTTAGATTTTAGAATCTATATTTAATATTGTCTTAGATATGCTGAGCTTTCTTTCCCTTAAAAGGCCGAAAATGGAGTGATAACCCTTGTCTGGTCGGCGTTTTACCTTTTTCTCCTTTATTCCACTTTTAATAACCTCTCTTGTTTTAAAAATGATATTTTTTGTAACAATAAAACAATATACTTGTTAAATATAGAAATCTGTACCAATCTTTACTAGTATTATGAATATGAAAGTAACTCTCTCTGTCAGTCTACTGTTACGCTTTCGCGGCTAAACCGCTGAACCGATTTACATGAAATTTGGTATGGAGATAGTTTGAGTCCCGGGTAAGGACAAAGGGTTCTTTTTATACAGAAAAAATGGAAGGCTCCAACGCGGACGGAGTCGTGAGAAACAGCTAGTTATTTAATACGGGATCCCCTTGGATCGCATAATATGTTTTAGACTAATATTTTTTGGTAAGGACAAAGGGTTCTTTTTATACCGAAAAAATGGAAGGCTCCAACGCGGACGGAGTCGTGAGAAACAGCTAGTTATTTAATACGGGATCCCCTTGGATCGCATAATGTGTTTTAGACTAATATTTTTTCGCATAATTGTTTTCGTATAATTTGTATTGACATAATTGTACTGTCGCATAATAATACTTTAGCATATTCCTTTTTTAGCATATTAGGCTATTAGAATAATTTTAGTTGGACTTATTTGTATTTGACTAATACACATTATGCATAATATTGTTTGGGCTAATAATTATTAGATACTTAAGGTTAAATTAGGTCACGTTAGGTAGGTTAGGTTAGGTTAGTATGATATCCATTTTGTAATGATGCCAATTAATTATTATGACTTTTTGCAATTATGCTATTTGACGTTAGTCTTGACAATTATGCTTACTGTATTTATGCTTTTTAATGTTATGCGTAATAATATATGCGTAAAGATGATTATGCACATCATTATTTCGGCTAAAAGCAATTATGCGTAACACTATTATTACAAATAATGTTATGCCATCCAATAGAGAACCGCACAATACATACATTGTCCATGCTCACACTATAATTTTGAATTGTTTTCGACATGTTTTATTTAATAGTGTGCTGGTGTTAAATCTCCGTTGCATTATTCAGCTTTAACGGAATAACTAACATCAATTAATTCATCTCATCAAACGTTTATCCTGTTTAAGCTCAAACACACACTATGTAAAATATTATGGTATTTTGTGGATATGCTGTGAAATTGTTTACTTAATATGTGTATTATTTTACAATTACGGGGATTTTACTTATTTTCCCTTAAACTCCATTAATTAGGTCTCTCTGTCCGTCTGTCTGCTTGTTACACATTCACGACCAAACCGCTAAAACAATTTCAATGAAATTTTGGTATGGAGATAGCTTGAGTCCCAGAGTAGGACAAAAAACTATTGATCGCGAAAAATCTATTGTTTCTTGTAGTTACCTAGTTCTAAACGAATTAGTTTACACCGCCTGCCATGAATTTGTGTCCTCAGTTATTTCTCTTACAAGGTTGTCTGGAAGAGATCGCTATTTAGTGGTAAGACCGCCTGTTGTATACCTATGATTTAAATGTACTGTTTCGTGTTCTGTTTGTTTTTTTGGTGTTCTATAAAGATTATTTGCATTGTATTGTATTGTAATTTAATGGTTTCCGATGGAATAGCTATAACAGATTTCTACGCGGAGCAACTCATGGGCAACAGCTTATATCTGATAAATTTAACTAGCTTTCTGCTAGTGACTTTGACCGCGATTTAAATGTAGAGTACATGCTACGGAAACTATATTTTTTAGGATAAAAGGTATCCTGTTAGTTGAGAAAATAGCTATCCCTATTGCAAATTACATCGAAATCCGTTTACTGTTTAAGTGTAAGAAAGTACACACAAACTTTCGCATATATAATATTAGTGTTATGCGATGTAATTGGTGCGATAATGACCCTCCTTATAATGCTCCCCCGAATCCCCAGTAACTTAACAAACTATAATTAACCAGTTTTCACATAAATATAAACTTTTTATTTCAATACATACGTAACATCACGCATTTATTCCCAGATTGGTGAAGGCAGAGCTACAGAAATACCAACAACTCGTGCGTAGAGCTACTATTTAGTCCACCTTATGTGCTTCTGTTTAGTCCACCGAAAATAACGAACAATTATCCTCGCATGTGATATCCATGGACATGGAAAACTCGACATTGACGCAATACACCTAATTTAGTCAAGGAGTGAAAGCCATTAATAAAGAAAAAAACGCTAATAAGACTTGCTGATAATTCGGTAAAAACATTTTGCACATTTTGGCCAAGATATTTCCCACGTTTGATGAAATGCTTGCTAAACTTAATAAGTATTGTATTATTAATAATCTAGTTTTACAAGCGAATCATTCAGCAATATCGACTCCGTGATATCGAATGGGAAATAACTCGGTTCCAATAATTCCCACGAGTGACCGAACTTGAAAACATAAAAGGAGATCGTCTTAAATCGAGCTCGTTCGTGATCATAAAAATCCTAATAATCTACGCGAATCGATTCCAACTCTATTTGTTAGTTGTTCTGCTTCTTCCGATACATTTTGTTTTCTGGAAAGATTTATACGATGCTGAAGTTATCATGTTTGCTTTTATATTACAAGTGGAAACTTTGGTGGTATAAGTATATCTAGACTGAATACCAAATTGGGAACGATAAAGCCACTGATTTCTACTACAATATTGTCATGTTAGATAATTATGTTACAAATTTAATATTCCATTTAAGATAAAGAAATAAGGATAAGGGAATTAGGGCTTGTAGTACTGTTAGGCGATGGGCTTATAAGCTATAAGCCCTAAAGGTGGTATCACTATCACTACATAGTATAAAACAAAGTCGCTTCCAGCTGTTTGTCCCTATGTATGCTTGTATCTTTAAAACTACACAACGGATTAAAGCTTTGTTTATAATTGATATAGTGATTCAAGAATAAGATCTATGTGTACGGCGGATCACTAGTTTTTTTTTTCGGTTTATTTTTTTTACACATACATACATAACATCACGCCTTCATTCCCAGAGTGGAGGTAGGCAGAGCTACAGAAATACCAACAACACTAATAATAATTGTTTATGATTCTGTAACCACATTATAATCAGGCCAAGAAGTTCACTAGTGTATTAATGACAAGTTATTAACTTGTTGGTATTTCTGATCCGCCGTACACATAGACCTTATTCTTGAATCACTATATCAATTATAAACAAAGCTTTAATCCGTTGTGTAGTTTTAAAGATACAAGCATACATAGGGACAAACGGCTGGAAGCGACTTTGTTTTATACTATGTAGTTAATGTAGTGATAGTGATACCACATAAAACTTCAAGCGTTTTCCACCAACTCTGCCGAAAATTAAACCGGAAGAACAAAACACGTCAGATTTTTATAACCAACTACGGGTTTTTTATAACAACCCGTAGTTTGTTATAAAAATCTTTCAGTGGAATCTGTGACTCCTAGGGCCCGTACTAATAAACTGATCTCGGTTTAAACGTCCTTCTCAACATACGTCAAAAATAACAGTTTTTTATGGTTAGACGTTTATCTTGAGATGGGCATTTAAACCGAGACGAGTTTATTAATACGGCCACTAGATATTTGTATCTCAAGACTACATTTGATTTGCAATCATAAATGCGTTGCCAATCCTAAGGACTTGAGTCTAAAGTAAAAATATATAATATCGATATTACGAATAACTAGGATCTGCATGTTAATGTATTTTTTTTACGTATTTATCAATGGCCAATTTTTTTTTTCAAATAGTGTCACTCTAAAATATGTGGATTCAAAGGGTTCCAAAGCTAATAAAGTTTGAGTACCATTGACTTTTTTATGAATAGGTATTTAAAGCTCAAAGTTGTCAAACAATGTAACTCGTCCTAAAACCATTAGAAGCCTAGGAACTTAAGTCATTTTTCGAAATCGTTATCGTTCGCCCCGTCTCGAGAAGGCAATTTCTCAAAAAGAAAAATAGGTAACTTACCGGGAATTCAGAAGAATATTCTAAATCCGGCAATTGATGAGTTCGTGGAATTTCTAAAAGATATTCGTATATGTTTCGACAAATGTGGACTATAGTTTTGGTTATATTTTTAGAGTTGTGACTCCATCCGCCTATTTGTCTAAGGTTACTTTTTTTTTAATATGAAAAGACATAGAATGATATGCATGATAAGTTGAAAATTAAGTGGTAATTAGTTACAGTGGAATTTTATTAAAAATGGTTTAACTTAAAAAAAAAACAACAAGGAATGTTTATCAACTACAAATTCCATAGAACTTCAAACTGATAGTTTATTAAGTATTCAAATTAAAAGAAAAAAAATATTTGAAAAACATCTGGTAATTTAGCTGCTTGACAATAATAATATCAAAATAACTTGAAAACCAGTTTTTTAGTTGACTGTATCAGAATAGTAGACCCTAACTTCATCCACCCTCGCTCTAGCTTGGGTATAAGTATCTCGTGTTATAATGGCATTTTAGGCTCAAGTTAAACACTACTTTTCACGTCGATTGCGAGAAAAATAAATCATAAAATTGTAATAGTGTCGTAAAAAAATATAACTTAATAACGCTATCATTTTTACCCTCAAACCATCACTGTAATGCGGAAAGAGACAACGACAAGGTTGTTTTTAGGGTCAGAACGTAACCAATAGTCCAAGACAACATTTTCGAAACGAAGACCTCTGCAGTTGAGGTTCTATGTGCAACCCCAGCCTGCCCACGGTGATTCTCTCAACACAGCGCTGCCTCGATCTCTAAGGTGAAGTAAAACTTCAAAGAAGTCCCGTCGGAGCGAACTAAACACATTTTAGCACATGCCTTCTTAATTAGGCAGCTTTATACGATACTGAACTCGACCCTGCCTGCTGCCTAATTGAGAAGGCACGCGCTAAAATGTGTTTTGTACGCTCCGACGGGACTTCTTAAAGACACTTCTTGCGCGAGTTCGACTCGCACTTGGCCGGTTTTTAACATACTCGTATGTAGGTGACAGTAATGCTTTTTAATGTTTTTTCAAGCTTTTAACTACTTCTCTTTACTTCTCTCCTCACCCTTACATATTTTTTACACATCATACTTATCCTAGTAACAAAGTAAACATTCAACAATCTGCAGCGTTCCTATTATTGTCTCTGGAACCGGAACTAGCTCAAAGAGCCCTTGTCTCAATATCAGAATTTACACTTACATCTCGAGGGTTCCGCGTGTCAATATTAGGAACCAGCTTGAAACTGGCACAGGTTATTCATAAATAGAGGGTTCACTCAGTCAATGCTGTCTTAATTTAATTTTAAAGTAGCTGTTCATACTCGGAGTCGCTTGGCTGTTATTTTGCTTTCGTATCTTGTCCTGACAATTGCAAACATTATTTATAACAAAAACGGTACAAGAAGTAATGGCGTCTACATTTTATTTTTTATTTTTATAATTTTTAGTTTTGGCGGGACACTTTGAATCTTACAAAATGTAGCACTTTAAAGCTTAATATTTCACAAACGGATGCCTTGATCAACAAAATGTTTCATCAAACCCGCAATATTTTTGAGAGACCTATCCAACGACACTCCACATCATAGAGTAGAAGGAAAAAAAAAACCATCCCGACTTAAAGCGTAGAGGAGGTCCAATTTATTTTTAAAAGGTTCTCTTCTTCTATGAGACGGACATGGCGAAACTATAAGGGTTTGTACGACTACGGTACCCTACAAAGAAGTCGGTCACCTTGTTAGAAATATTTTAACCATTAGCGAACTCAGAGCTCATAGTGAAACATCTTGTAATGTTTACTCTTTATAGTAAACGTACAAACAACTCGAAGACAAAGACCGAGCGAGCAGATAATTGGTATGCAGGTGTATTTGATACAACTTGTCGTTAGCCTCAGCTCCATTCACGAATCATGTTTGTTATATTTAGGATTCCGTGTCTAGATAAAACAAAATCCGGAACCTTTATGAATCACCTTTTTCTTACACATTTTCATACATAACATCACGCCTTTATTCCCAGAGTGGGGTAGGCAGAGCTATAGAAATATAAACAACTATAAAAAGACTTGTTGATAATTTTGTAACCACATTTTGCACAATCAAGCCAAGACGTTTACCAGTGTAATTAGTGACAGGTTGCAAGCCCATCGCCTAACAGTACTACAAACCCTTATTCCCTTAGTCGCCTCTTAGGCACTATTCTAACCCGGCATCCCCATCTTCTTCTTCTTTTATATTAATGGCGGTCCACCGCGATATTCTGCAGTGATTTCGCCAATGTCAAGTGAATAGAGTAAATCAGTAAAGATAATAAATCAAAAGTAAAAACCGGACATCTTCCAATCGGCCATCTTCCCTCCCCGAACGTTACCGTATGAATAAACTTTTATAAGTAAATCCTTCAACAAAAGGAAAATGAGAATTTAATTTTAACACCTGTCATAGCTCTGCTGTGCGATTTTTTTGTAATGGCGTGGAAAAAGCCTACACTCAGGCCTGAAATGCGTTGGCAACACAGGACTAACATCGAATATCACTGTACTAGTGATTTCAACGGTTGTCTTATCCCCACAACGCGAACACGGCTGATTGGCGGTAGGTTAAAGGATAGGATGGTTGTAGCGATGCGGCCGGACCCTGCACAGGGTCCTACCATCTCTAAAATCTATTCTTGGGTTTGTAATGAAATGACAGGTAACTTCTTCTTTTTATTAATGGCGGACCAGTGAGTAGAGTAAAACAAGAAAGACATCTTTCAATCGGCCAGCTTCGCTTTCCTAAGGTTACCGGAAGAACGACTTCTCTTATATTCCTTGTAAGATTGTAAGAAGACTGATTTACTGTAAGATTGTAAAGGCCTACACAGGGTGTCCGAAAAGGTATGGCATATAAATATTTGGCGGGGTAGCCTATATACTCGTAAATTATCTGATCATGAATGCACAAATCGTAAATTTTAAGTGACTTCAATTCATAAACCATTTTACAGATTGAAATTATATCCTTTTAATAAGTTAGTTTATGTGCATTGATATTACAGTTGCCTTCAATATTTAAAGGTAATGATCTGCCCTTTACCAGCCATGCCTTATTATCAACCATAGGGTTGGTGATTCTGAGACCTTAGCCGCCTATAAACCGTCCCAAGCACTTCCTCTTAGACCCCACTGACACCATCCAATCCATACCCTCAGAAAAGGTACACAGAAGAAACTGGAATCGGTGCCAAGGTCTGCATAAGATCCCAGAGACTTGAGTCCCACATCATGATGGGACCACCAGAACCGGAGACCTCCACCATCACAACATCATCTAACATCCGGAGAGCGGGCGAATTCCGCGTGAGGGTGCAGTCAACATCGCCGCACCATCTTAACTTTGGGGGAATTCTATCATTTTATAACCAACGTTTCACAAATGATCCAATTCACAAACATATCATTTGACAACCGGCGTTTTTTGCTGAAACTGTAAATAATTCTGGATTTATTTCAAGACCATCGTGTAGAACCGTATAGGTTAGGTTAGGTAAGTTTTATAAAAATCCTAAAATATTTATAGTTACAAAAAAATAGCTAGTTGGCAAATTAATAGGTTGCGAAACGATGCATTTAGATTTTTCGGTGAAAAGGCAGAGAACCACCTTTGGGGCATTCCACCCGCCGTCCGAGTGAAGCAGTAAGTGAAGTGAGTTACACCAACTGCAAAGCTCATTCCAAAATTAAACCATACCGTGACTCTAATTCCATCCCTGCTGAATTAACGATCCTAACATCCGTTGGAAAAATTAAATAGTGTTTTGATTCTGCTAAAAACCAGTTTAGGACAAATGATAATTCGAACTTAAGACGCGTTAGGGCGAACGATGGTCGTACATTGTTAAGATACGAATATTAATATTATACGTGTATCCATCAAAGTCCATTGTAGCTAATTATTCGGTAAGCCTCTCGGTTGGTCACGCGAGAAATGCATCAGCATGTTACGTGCGAAAAACTGCATTTGCTAGAGATTAATTGCGTACGAAACATTTCTGTTATGATGTGAAACTTATTATTAAACAGGCTGTTATTTAGCTTTGCTGTTTCTTAGTAACTTACATTTAAACTCTTGCAAATGAATTTAATGTTTAACTAGTTGTTTCCCGCTTTGTCGTAGAAGGCGTGAAGCTTGAATTTCAACTCGGCCTACCGAGACGAATTCACTGCTTTTATCAGCTACTACTAGAGTCTACTTTAGTGTTACTAACTCTTATATACTCTCTATTTAAAAAGGAATTGTTTAGTCGATAAAGTTTTAGCAAGATGTTCTAAAACGCATTAATTTTATATACAAACTTACCTTCATAGTAAATTTTATCAAGGGCGGGCCAAATTAACCAGCCTGAACAAATTTATCTTTTTTTTTTAATACTCTACCTACTCATATAAAATTCAACAACAAAATTAAACATAACAATAGCTATTCCCTTGCGAACTATGAAGTTGGAGATTAAAAGTACTCCACGTCGTTCCAGGAGCTCAGGCTCTATATGAAATTTCATTTAGATCGGTACAGCGTTTTACCTGAGACGGTGTAACAAACAAACAGAGTTACTTTTGCTTTTTTTAGTACAGGGTATGGAACCGTTCCTTCTTATTGGAGTCCCTTGTTGACTCCTAGGATCATGAAAAATTATGGTGTCTTAGGGCCGTATTAACCTCATCTCGGCCTAGATGCCCGTCTCAAGATATATCAAAGTAAACGTCAAGCCATAGAGCACTGTAATTTTTGACGCATCTTGAGACGAGCGTTACAGTTGAGATCAGTTTATTAATACGGCCCTTAGGACTATAGGCTTAGACAAGATGCATTGAGGCAAACTTGAACGACCAAATCAAACAAAAGCAATAAAAGCACTTAGATTATTACTTGATAAGAAATTGTAAAGCACAATTTCAACCACGTCTCCCGACCCCTTGTCACGTCACTAAAGCACCTATCTCTTACAATTTCTTTGTGTTTCCAAAAAAAACTCGGACAGAATAAAACTGGCTGTTATTAAAATTACTACCTTTGATGTTTATTAAAAAATTCGACTTACCGCATTTTAGCGAGTTCAAAGAGGAAAATAATTTATACAAAAAGATTTAAACCAGATTTTATTTACTTTGGCTGTTTAATTTTTTCGCGTGAAACAAAATGAAATGAGGAGATTTTGCTACGATCAATGTTAAGTTAAACTTTGAAGGATATTGTATTGAAAATACATAAGTAGGAAATAGTAGTTTATGCAACAGTTGTATAAGAGAAGTCAAAAAAGACGAGTGGTTTGGTTACGATGTGAGGCGCAGGCGAACATCGTAAAGCAAGACACCACGAGTATTTTTTGACTTAGTTATACACCGTTGCATACAATACTTTTTCTACGACTAGGTTTCAAATAAAATGCAAAATTAAATTAACAAAATACGCCATTTTTACTCTTTAATATACCTACGTTAGAAATAGAATACGAACGAACGAAGCACAGAACAACAAACGAGCGGGAAACATTTGAAAACGACAAAATATGTGTCTATGGTTAACTTTGTTTTTAAATTGACGTGCACTTGCCAGGTTTTATATTTAAAAAAAAGTTGCACAATCGATTTAACTTGTGAAATAGGGACTAAAAAACACCTAATGATTTGAGAAATGAATTCTTTTAGCTGATTGGTCGATTTTAATATAGCTGCATTCTGGTTGGTTGATACCATGTTTTTTAAAGAGGTAGGTAAATTAGTAAAAGAGTTTACATACCAAAAAGAACCTAACGTTCCGATTGACAGTTAATGTGTATTGTGATTGGTGGATTAATTTGGTGAAGTATTTTGATTGGTCAAATTAACCTAGGTGTAAGCTTTGGCAGCTAGGCATGTCGTTTTGGCTCAAAAAAGCACAAGTGCTGTTAAGGGGAATAGACTAGTAGATAGACTTTTCTATGGAATGTTCTGCGGACATATTATCTATATTCTTATGTTAGTGTTCGTGACTATATAAATGACAGATGATAAAAGTACAGGGGGGTTATCATGAGCTAGCTTTGCAGTTCATTTTACGGTCAGCGAAAAGGACAGAGCTACGGCAGTTATATAGCTCTGTCCTTTACGCTGACCGTAAACAGAACTGCAAAGCTAGCTCCTGATAACCCCCCAGGAGTAGGAAAATTTAATAAACTGATTATTGTAAACATTTCATACTGATATTCAATAATTGGTACTGATTTTAATAAAATTTGTATTGTTTATAATGTTGCCTTCGATTTCCGCGATTGTTACTCATTAAATAAAACGATTTAAACGGATTTTAATCGCATATATTTTATTTTTAATATTTTTTTTATTGTTTTTTTTTGTATTGTTTATTTGTTAAGCACAAAATTGCGAAGCATGTAACGTAATGAGTTTACGAGCGTATATTAGCGACAGGTTTTTTTAAACGCCAGGTTTTTTTAAACGTTATTTTTCATCGCACCGAGCTTAGTTTTCGCTGTTTCGCCTACTGTTTGACTGATAAAGAAAGCGACTGGGCATTAAGTCCGCCATTTGTACATTATTGTCTTGAGCAACTAAGATTAAATAAATAAAATTGAAACAAAATAATCTCTTAATTCACAAACCAACCTTCACGTTAAAAAATCCGATACCCACATTATTTTTAATGCATTGCGGAGACAATCAGCTTACAAACATACAGGGTGAGTCGAAATTGATGGATAGGTAAATTGGGCATCGAATTGCAAAATTTTATTATACCCATCAGTTATCGAGGTATTGTGGCTGTTTGCAATGGACTATGGCATTGCTTATAACTCTACTGAAATGCCTATTTACGTGCAATTAATTTTTTGAAATGGTTTTGCTGTTTTCGTTGTGAAGGAATTGAGGCATGGAGGAATGTTGTGGTGTAATTTTAGCGTTTTGTATAGGCATTTAAAAACGTATTTGGTAATTATAGAGATAACAATAATGAAAAATGTCGGACCGTGCTCAGCTCAGCGTAGGATTCTGAAACCGTTAAGTACTACAAACATAAAAACAACAAGTAAGAACTTAATTTCTATTTAAAGTAAATTGGTGCCGTTTTAGATGATTTTAGTAGGTATTAACACTTTAATCGCCTGCATCTCAAGAACCAATGATGTCTACTTAGTCGTGATAGTTTTCCTTTTAAATTCGTTATTATGCGCTTTCATTTAAGATTTTATCATATGTTTAGTAGTTGTAGTTTTGTCTGTATGGGGGGGGACACTTGAGTCTAACAAAAATTGGCTCTATAAAGCTTAATATTTCATAAAAGAATCCCTTAATCGGGAATATGTATTAATAAATAGGTACGCAATATTTTTGAAAGACTTATCCAACGACTCCCCACACTATGGGGTAGACGAGAAAAAATATACATCCCCGAGTTACAAGCTGGGGAGGTAAATTAAAAAAAAAACCTGATTTCATTTTACCACTTTGTTGGCATTACCAATATGTATATACATGCCAAATTACAGCTTTCTAGTACTAAGAGTTAGCGCTAGGCTGCAGACGGACGGACGGACATGGCGAAACTATAAGGGTTCCTAGTTTGACTACGGAACCCTAAAAACGTAATGTGTTCTGGGTAAATTACTTGCGGGTGCTTACGTGAACGTAGTCAACACAAGGGTGGAGATATTTTACCTATAAATACTGGTTGTTGTGTCGTATAAGCAGATGGATGCACTTAAGCAATGAAAACTTATTATTATAATTGCATGTTTTTTATTTTAAAAGCCAGATAAAACGATTGAAGGGCGCTTCTTATAATAATATCCCGCCCCAGTATTAAAAGAAAGTAGTTTTCAATGCAATTATTTACAAATGTTTTGTATGTTCTGTTCTGACTTACTCAGAACGAGGATAATAATATATTTTTGTTAGAATTGTTTCAGGAAATTATACTTCTAGGTTTCCTGAAGCAGCCTTTAAAAATATAAGTACAATTAAAAGTTAAAGTGATGCTAAGATTCATCATAACTTAAACATTGTTAAACTAGCTCATACATACTTATTAAATATAATAAATATTGTACAAAATCATAAAAAAAAAAAAACTAAAGCTCTCATGGCAAAACTAATTTAGACTAAATCAGGCTACGTTTTAGTGTAAAATGTCGGTTTAGAACAATTTAACAGAGCAAAGATACACCTACCGCGACCTGTCTCTCTAATCAAAGTTTCACCACATTACATTAACACACCCTGTGCCATACTGTCGGAATTACATGCTAAATGAACCCGATGCGGAGTCTACCGTACTCGACGAATTAAGTGCCGATGTCGCTAATTACACGGAGTGTCTACTAAGACTTGAGAGCTCTCACTAATAATTTATACGAAGTGGATTATTAATAGCTAGCTGTTTCCCGTGACTCCGTCCGCGTGGAAGTCATTTATTGCTATTCCCTCAGGAACCATCAAAATTTTTCGCAAAAAAAGTACTCTATGTCCTTTCCCGGGACTTAAACTATGTCCATACCAAATTTTGTCTAAATCGGTTCAGCGGTAACAAACAGAGTTACTTTCACATTTATAATGTATACTTTGCGACTACGTAATTTCAATGAGCCGATTTTGTAATTTTAATATTTCGATGGTAGCAACAATTTTAAAAACTTTAAAGTTTAGGTATAAACTCAATAGTTTTTTGTGCACTCTGTGTATCCTTAGTTTAAGCATAGAATTTAGACTTTTTAAATCTTCTAAAAGTAAACCTGGGTTATGTTTTAACATCCTTTATAAAATATGACTGCAATATAACACTTTTAAACATTTTTGATTAACATTTTCGATTGGTCAAAAACACCCTGTGCAAACAATTTTTCAAATTCGTCTCGCTGCAAGCTGAACGCGAAAAATTACTTCCCCATAATCCCGAGCAGTGCCTCAAGAATCATCTAATGCCTTTCAAAGGCAATCTGTCCCCTAAGTTATTTGTTAGCAAACACAAAGGAAGAAAGTATTAATCTTCCATAGGCCGACAACCTGGATTGAACGCCCCCCGGAGTTTGCATCCAGATTTTTATTCACTGCTTGCGCTGTTGTTTTCACCCTCGTTTAGAACGACACACGGTCTTGGGAACTTAACGTTGTAAACTGAAGTAATCATTCGAAAATAATTAATATTGTTATGTATAATGTTTTATTATTTGCATTTAAGACATCCACCTACATATAAAGAGTACATGTGCCTTTTAAATAAAATGTAAAAAAACTCAACCTGCGTTTTTTTACATGCTGTATATTATTTTAAAATTAATGTTTTTCTCTACATGTCGGTTGCTGATGAGTTGAAGGCAGATATAAAATGTGTTTAGAAATCGAAGTGGCCTGGCTGTGCCTTATACTTAATAACACAACATAACATAACATCAAGCCTTGCTTCCCAGAGTAGGAAGGCAGAGCTACAGAAATACCAACAACTCTAATAAACTTGTAACTGTAACCACATTTTGCACACAGGCTATGATTTTTACCAGTATATTAGTGACAGGTTGCAAGCCTATCGCTTAATATGTAGTACTACAAGCCTTTATTCCCTTAGTCGCCTAAGACATCCACGGGAACATCTGGAGTAGCACTATTCTAATCGCGCAACCACACAAAACAACATACTATACTTAATAAGGGATCTTATCATAATATATAAAGTTCAAAATACATAATGATTCATAATTAGACCCCGCTATCGGAGGTGCAAATTGGTAGCTGACAAGTTCTTAGGGATGCGTTAAAATTATTTTGAAATACTAGCTATGTCGATAATTATAGCTATATGTTGATATTTTTTTCTTTACCGTAATGAGGGTCTAGGACTTTAATTAAACTTGTTTATTTTATAAAACAGGACTATAATTATAATTACAAAATGAATGTGCTAAATATTTTTCACTACTGTAAATAAAAATCTTCAATCTTTCATCATTACTAACAAATTATCGTAATATTCATAGCACGACCCATTCATAAATGATTTAAATTTAAAAAAACAATGAATCTCTCTTTTATGTCCACCAAAAGGGATATTGATTATCTTATTCTTAATGAACGATCAGTTTTCTTTTCAGTTTCTCTGCAGTAACCTAGTGCAGTCATGATATATTTAACAATAAATCCAATATCTTATCTATTAATTTTTAATCATGGATCCCAAAAAAAGTTGTTAAATTATAGTCAAAAAATGGTATAGGTACATACATATAAAACTAGTTGTACAGAAAAAGTAAGAATATCGATATCGACATCATATTTTTACTCATCCCTAAGAACTTGACAGCTACCAATTTGCACCTCCGATAGCGGGGTCTATTCATAATACATAATGTTCATGATTTAAAATGGTTTTACTTCTGAAATTGTAAACTTTTCAGGATTTGTTGAAAGGCTATTGTGTAGAACCCATTAGGTTCGGTAAGGTTTGTTATATAACATTCCTGAATAGTTTACGATTAATAATTATATTATTTCAAACACTACCACCTAGCAGCAATGTTCGCATAATGTGTTACCAATGGTTTGTACCAACAATCAAGAAACATGTAAAAGTCATTACAATTTGAACTTCTTTTTTTAGTTTTCGATTTTACGAGCGGTGTGTCTCAACCCTAACATCACCCTCTGTCCCGCTGCATTTTATAAGTGATATCTTTTATTACAGATCACGGACATGAAAAAACCGAATATGAGGAATCCATATCTAGTGGAAAGTGCTGTTTTACGAGCAAGTTTATAGCGTAATGAAAGCTTTGATTGAATTAATGCTCCCGCTGGTCAACCGGCTTAAGATTAAAGTGCGCAGACGTGACAGAAATTGCAAAATCGTCGACGAATCTTTGTGGTGTTTGATGGTGAGGAAATAAAAATGGGCTGCAATGCGGCATTTTATTGAAACAAGAAACATGTTTAAAAAAATAAGATTAACTAGATTATTTACGGATTAAGAAAGATAATTAAAATATTTAAGTTTCTAAATGAATTTTGCAAGTAGTTAACCTGTGTGTGCAAAATGTGGTTACAAAATTATCAAGAAGTCTTTTTAGAGTTGTTGGTGTTTCTGTTCCTCTGCCTACCTCACTCTGGGAATGAGGGTGTGATGTTGTCTGTGTGTATGTGATACTTCTTGTTTAAAGTTATTTAACTGTTCTTTCTTGATTGAGACTACCGATAGTATTAGCTAGGTACTTCAATTTACATTTTAAAACATTTTATCACGAAATAACCAAACATATTTTTAATTATTGTTTAAAATCAAGAGAGCGTATTTACGGTGATTTGCCTTTGTATCTAACTGATAATTTTCTAGCTTATTTTTTGAATGAATGAATGAATGAATGAGTGTTGTTTTTTTTCTTAAGTATAAGACATTGACTGCCGAAGAAAGTTACTTCTTATTTTATTTTATTATTTTATACTCTCGTCCTACTGTTTCTGCTATGTATGTCGCAGTTTTATAATGTATAAGGAAATATTTAATTAAAGATTGGTAACGGTATGTTAAATTAGTGTAGTTTCTAAGTTCGCTTATTTTTATTATATTTTTAATTAAATGAAATAATCATGACATATCTGCGACGCAATTATTCATAGTCTACGCGTTGCGGTACACCCTGTGCAATTTTACGATCGCCGCGACACAATCCCCCTGTACCAAAAGCGCGTTTTAAGGGCTCTGCTTGATGTGTCGTAATATTGCAACATGCTTTGTGTTTCATTATGTCTTTGATGTTTTATCGATTCAGTGGTTCATTGTCGTCTTTTTACTTGTTTGTCGAAGGCCTCGATTAATCGGTAAAACATATATTATATTCTACTGCGCTAAAACGATATCGCCTTGACGTGTTTCCGTATTGTCAACGTATTGATAGCTCTTATTGCTTTGACAGTAATGGTGACCGAGTTCAAAACAAGGCGAAAACACGTCCAGGTTGAATGGATACGGTTAAATCATCTAAGAATCAAACATCAATAATGTGAAAGTTTGTGTGTGTTTGAGTATGTTTGTAGGGTAAATCGAAGTTTTTTCACCCACACTTTTTGTCTTCTGCGTTACGGTAAGATCAACTTTCACATCAATTTATACATAAACTGAGCTTACAAATGTTTCAAATGCTATTACGGTTTAAAACAAAATATAAAAATAATACTACAGTATATAAAATAAAGTTTTTTCCTCTCCTCCTTGTCTTTTGCGTTACCGGATAAAATTGTATGGGTCTAAAAGATGACTCCTTCACGCTTAAACAGCTAGTTAGATTTAAATGACATTTAGAATTAACCTCCCAAGGCCCCTGAGCTTTAGTGGTGGTAGGACCCTGTGCAGGGTCCGTCCGGATCGCTACCACCATCTTATCCATTAACCACCCGCCAAGCTACAGTGTTCGCATTATTGTGTTCCGGTGTGGGGATAAGACAACCGGTGATATTACTAGCATAGAGGCATTCCATCTTAGTCCAGGGTTGGCAACGCATTTGAGGTCTTAGTATTATAGTCTTGAGAATTCAAATGTCTATGGGTCTCAGATTCCACTTACCACCAGGTGGCCTGAGTGCTCGCGTGCTTTTTCCTAAACATAAAAAAAAAGAAAAAAAAAAAAAAAAAGTTTTACCCATAGATAGTACTTACGAACTTTGTCATTCAGACCCAGCTCCTTCGCCAGTTGTGTAGTCATAGCGAACCACGGTCCTGCCAGAAGGACTTACTAGAAATCCTACTGGTAGGACCGTGGTACGCTATGATTACACAAGCACAATAACTTTAAAAAAAAAGTACTTAGGTCTGAATGAGTATAAAACAATAGTACCTATTACGGGCCGTAGTGACTACATGCTGAATTTTTCGTTAGGCCTTAGGAGCTTATGATAGTTTCTACTCTAAATAAACACAATGACATAGACTAACCCTCTATTTAAAAAAAAAATATTCCCGAGGCCTAACGTGAACGAAGTAACAGGGAGAAGCTAGTTACAAATTAATCTCTAACTACACAAAGATCCGTCTATCCACATCATAATGGCAGTAAAGATATAGATACCTATACTTAGCTATCACGTATCGGACATTAGCTCGCACTTCCTTTGATTCGTGATAACGCATGCACGACAGTGCACCGTCATGGCTAAAGCTGCATTCACAGCAATAAGTAATTTACTTTGTTAATTAAATGGGTGTTATTGACAAAAGTGCACAGGTATTAATAACAATATCTACAGTTTACCTGGACCTCTATTCTGCTGCGTTATAACGATATCGCATTTGATGTGTTTTAGAATAGTTTATGACTCGGTCGCCATTATTGACAATGACATAAGAGTTATCTAAACGTTGACAATACGGAAACACGTCAAAGACGATATCGTTTATACCGTTTAGAATCTCGGCCCTGCTAGTTAATTAAAATATTTAACTATCAGGTAAACTATTGTTTGCACTTAACGCTCAAATAGATAATTAAAATACTTAAGGGGCTACCCTGGGCCAAGGGCCTGCACGCGATTTTCTGTAATTTTCCTGGATATCTTTCAAACGAAACACAATATGAAAAAAATGTCGGGTAGGTTTATGGATCAAATTAAATGCATTTTTTGTTTATTTTGCAAAAGTAAACAGGAAGCCATTTACGAGAAGAACAAAATACACTGCAGATTGATTTTTTCAAAAATAAACAATAAGTTTTTTTTTTCATATTGTGTTTCGTTTTAAAGATATGAGGAAAGACCCTTAACTACGTGTGTGTTTTAAAAAAAAAGTGCATAAAAAGTGTCATTTTATTATTATTATTAACAAGTACATGCATAAATAAATATACCTACTACTCAACACATTTTTAATAAAGTATCAATCACAGACAAGTAAGCCAACATTATTTATAAAACAACTAGCGACCCGCCTTCGCTTCGCTCCGGATTAAAGTATTATACATATAAACCTTCCTCTTGAATCACTCTATCTATTAAAAAAAACCGCATCAAAATCCGTTGCGTAGTTTTAAAGATTTAAGCATACAAAGGGACATAGGGACAGAGAAAGCGACTTTGTTTTATACTATGTAGTGATTGAAATGTTGATTAATTATACGGAGTAAGCTCCGTAAAATTAGTTTAAATACATGACCCTAAGTTCAGAGAGACAAATACTTGAGGACATGGCCTTACTTGCTCCCCTCCATTTTCCTTATGAGTTTACATCATAAACATCTATAGCGCCACACGACGGCGCCGGCTTGATGTAGAAATTATTTGTTGGTTTATTATCCCATCCTCGTTGCCGATTATGGCATCTTCATTAAACACGGTAATTTATAAATGCAGGTTTTATTTCCACGGAGCCAAACCACTCTTTACAGTTAGGATATAGAAAGAGAGATGATAGAGGCGGGAAAGAGTGAATGTTTAAGCTGCGTTCAGGTTACCATAGTTATGATGCTTGTTGGAATCATTAACTTAGATAGAGGTGACGTTTTAGTACAAGACAATTTCAATATCGCTTAGATATTTAAAAAGCCGGGCAAGAGCATGTCGGACCATGCTCAGTGTAGGGTTCCCAAGCCGTTAAGTACTACAAACATAAAAATCAACAAGTAATAACTAATTTTCTATTTAAAGTCAATTGATGCCGTATTAGATGATTTTATTAGGTGTAAACACTTTAATCGCCTGTATCTCAAGAATCAATGATGTATTTTTAGTCGTGATAGTTTTCCTTTTAAATTCGTAATATACGGTTTCATTGAAGATTTTTTCTGATTTTTAGTATTTGTAGTTTTTGCTGTAAAGTTAGCGCTTTAAAGCTTAATATTTCATGAACGGATCCCTTAATTGAAAAATCTATCCAACGACACCCCACACTATGGGGTAGATAAGAAAAAAAACATCCCCGCGTTACTTGTAGGGGAGGAACATTTTTTTTTTTTAAGATTTTATTTTACTACTTTGTTGACGTGACTAATATGTATATTCGTGCCAACTTACAGTTTTCTAGTACTAAGAGTCTCTGAGCTAGGCTGCGGATGGACGGACGGACGGACATAGCTAAACTATAAAGGTTCCTAGTTTGACTACGGAACCCTAAAAATTACTGACTATTGAGTTTGTTACGGCGTTGTTTTTCAGCAGTGGTCTCCTCTTGAGAAGCTCTGGTAGAATTTTGACGTGTAATAGTGCCCGTTAATTACCTTTTACCTTTTTAACAAAAAAAAAATCCACAAAAAAATCTAATTAAGCCGCCACATTGAACACATAATAATATCTTTTGCTATTAAATCAATAAAAATTTACACAGATAACGCGCATTAAAATTCGGGTGTGGGGGCTCGTAACGTCATACGAGTAATGTGGTAAAAAGTTTGCCACGGCGTGACGTCATTTGGAACTTCAACAAAATCGAAATTTTTAGATTTACTGCCAAAAAGAAAAAAGAGTTCAATAGTTTTTGGTACTGTAAGTAAATGACGAACTTATATAGAATTTTCCAGGGCACTAGCCTATTACCCCACCTGACATTACGTAGGGGACAGTAACAGAACCGGAGTCGGGTTTTTAAACCTTTTTTAATGGCTAGAAGACATTAGGCACAGTCGAAGTCATAAATATGTTTACACTTTAGTACCTTGTCACTTTCATTCAATGAGTCAATTTCAATCAATACACAAAATAGACGCATTCATGAGTCGTTGAGTTGCGGATAACATCCCGCCACAACCTATACCTATTGTCTCAGTGAATGAAAGTGACAAGGTACTAAAGTGTAAACATATTTATGAGTATGACTTCGACTGTACACGAGCACTCAGGCCACCTGATGGTAAGTGGATTCTGAGACCCATAGACATTTGAGTTCTCAATCTCCAGACTGCAATCCTAAGACCTCAAATGCGTTGCCAAGATGGACTAAGATGAAATGCCTCTATACTAACTTACTTTCATTATCTTTTGTAACCTTTAAGAATCTATACGTTTGTTTATCCAAAGCAAAGCTACCAGTGTTGCGGTCGCTGAAATACTTCAAGTTTATTGTCGACTGGAATTTCATAAACAGAGGCTTTCAGCGTCTGAGAAGTGGTCGCGTTAAGCCGGATTACAATGTAACAGCTAATATTGTTAGAAATATTAAAAAGCCTTTTTATAAAATTCATTTTTTCCGGTAAGTACAGCTTTAATAATCCAGGATTTACTTTCGGAGATGATTTTAATACAATGTTGAAATATTTTGGTTCTGTCGTAAAGTGAACTGATAAGTTTTTGAAATTCAATGTTAATTAATATATGGCAGAGCTACAGAAATACCAACAACTCTAAAAATACTTGTTTATAATTCTGTAACCACATTTTTCACAATTAGGCCAAGAAGTTAACCCTTGTATTAGTGACAGGTTGCAAGCCCATCGCCTAACAGTACTACAAGCCTTTATTCCCTTAGTCGCCACTTACGACATCCACGGGAAGACATGGAGTGTACTCTAACCCGGCACCCACACGGAACCGGGAAAAAGTAAATAAAAATGACGGACTTAATGCCTTAAGGATCTTTGCCAGTCAACCACTTGGCCAAACCGTTTGAGGTGGGTTCAGCAAGAGCCTTCGATTGTTTATTAAAATTTCACGTGATAAAACATATACACATAATATTATATAAACCTCACTTTTAATGTAACATTAAGTTCGATGTTTTCAGAGTGAATAATAAGCATTATAGTGTACTCGATACACCTTCATACTTTCTCTTCACACTTTATCATCTCGATATGTTATTGGTTGCATCTGTACTACCAACTAATCTTGCCCTCGTCAATCAATTAGGGGAACAGTTTTTGCCCCTTACACTAGCTAACTAGGGGCAAAGAAGAATAATCATTGTGTTATATCGGACAGGCTTCGTGATAAACATACCAGTGCCCAGGGATTGTAAAACCGGTTTTATTCAATACCTGTATTCACATTGTCAAATTATTACCGCTAAAAAATAATACCTATATTCAAATTAGAGGTATTGTTGTCATTCCGCTTTTGTTTTTGTCGCTATGTTTACACTATTAACAGTATTAAATACCTGTATTCAATACCGCTATTGACTGCCCCTGATAAGTGTGATGTGAATTAGACTGTAATTAACTGCAATTTCAGACTTGTCTAAGGCGAGTCTAAGTTTTTTGTAAGAGCATCGTAAACATTTACATCTATACAAATAAACGAGAATATTGACACTGACAGGTATTACTGCTAATGGTTTTTAGAGGTAAAGTATAAAAAAGAGGTATTGTTCTCAATGGGCTAAACCGATAACATACTTGAATACCGGTATTCATTATATCGGTAATCAGAGCTTTAGCGGTATAAATAGCGAAATGCAATTATAACCGGTTAAACCTCATTTTAAACCGGTAGTCAGAATACCGGTAACGATCCCTGTCAGTGCCTCTATTTAACTCCGAAAAAACATACTGTTTTAACTCCGCCATCGCTGTTAAAGCGTGGATGGAAATATGTCAAGAACAATAATGTTTCACCGTGCAAAATCTCAGCTCAGTAAACTTGCTTTTAACTATGCAAAAATGCAAAAACGTATTTTTTTTGGAATCGGATCGTTTTTATACAAATTACTAGCTGATGCTCGCGACTCCATCCGTGAAGAAGTCGTTTAGCGCTGATTGCCTTGGGGCTTGAGCAACTTTCCAGAATAAAAAGTATCCTATGTTCTTCTTTGGATGATATCCATAATCTGTAATTTTACTGGAATCAGTTGAGTCGATGAATCATGACCAATTTAATATTACTAAGCAACTGTAAGAATTAAGGAATTGTAAGGAATGCAGAATAGTAAGCAATAAGGAAAAGTAAGGAATAAAGATAGCAAGGACAAGGATGAAGATTGACTAAAGCCTGTTGATTTGACTAAAGCGTAAAGCACATTTTGGTATTTTTAATAAAACTCTTGTTTTAGACCATTCTGTATTTCCATACCTACCAATCATGGTTAAAATATTTTCACCTAATGTCCAATAAAGACAAGTTATGTGGTATAAACTTGACACTTTCTATTCGTTTTACTCTATCTATGCACTTTTCTAGCATATAAATTAAGAAAATACACATAGTTTTATTTTGCTTCGCTCCGGGTTAAATTATTATGCATATAAACCTTCCTCTATAATCGCTCTATCTATTTAAAAAACCGCATCAAAATCCGTTGCGTAGTTTTAAAGATCTAAGCATACATAGGCACAGACAGACAGTGGGGAGCGACTTTGTTTTATACTATGTAGTGAAGCAGAAAGTCAGTAGAAGCGCCTTTTATAAGAATTCAACTTTATAAAGAAATTGTATATACTAATAAAAAAAACAACACAGGAACGAACAATAATCCCACTAATCAAATGCGTAAGAAAAACAACGTCCCAAAGAACTATCACATCTACAGATACCGAAGATTAATCTTTGATATAAGTTATAAGAAGTTTGTGAGAAGTTTTCGTGCGGGCTCCCCTTGTATTTGCTTTTTCTAATTTCTCTGGCAACGGGAATAATACTGAGGTTTTCTTGCACGACGTAGAACAAAGCAGTAATATTATCGACCGTGAAATACTGGGCTCACTGCTTGCAAAATTACTTTTTATGCGTGCTTAAAGTTTGTTTCGATTTAGTTCAAATTGAGTTCGTATTTTTTTTGTAAGTTACAAATTCTACAAAAAAAAACACTTTATAACATATCAACCAACGCCTTATTTACTTTTATTATTTATTTGATTCTTGTTTATTTCCTCTTTAAAATATTACTCGTAGTTCTGCTATCACGAAACTAAAGTAAGTAGTCTATAAGTAGTATTAATTTTGATTATTTTAGAAAGATAGGAAGCGTCAGTTTTTTGGTGTTGCCAAGTATTCGTTTTTCAATTAGTTGTAATAAGACACGGCACCAAGGAAAGATAAATAAAATTGATATAGTGTATCAATTGGATGTCATTCATAACATGAATATGAGATTGTACTTGTGGCTTTCAATCCAAATTAAGTCTGGTCCCAAGATATAAGTTACACTATCATCAACATAAGTGAATTCAGACTAATACCAGACACTGCTCAAAATGAAATCACCATATCCCTAACAACTAATCCTTCTCATTTCTCACATAATAAGGAATTAATTCACACCCTATTTGAAGTAACAACTGAACTGAGTTGCGCCATTGAAGAGTCTCAAACCCGCCCTTACCCTGTCATCTACAAATCAACGTCAAACACATGCTAACTTATAATTGGTAAGAAGCAATCAACAAGACAAACTGATGAATTAAACTGTTGCAAATTAAACATAGGGAATTAAATGAAAAGGGTGACTGAGGGATAACAGCTGAGCGTCACTCTTAAGATAAATAACTTAAAAATGACAAGAAATTAAAATAAATAAGGGATCAAGTCGAAAATAACATTTGGTCGGACTTAATTGGAACTTTACAAATTTAATATTAAAAAACTTAACCTAATGAGGTACAAAATAAAATACAATAGCCACAATATTTTTTTTGGTCTTTTCAGGAAGAAAAAGTAATTATTATTTTATCAAATTACATTTATCCTAGAAGTCACCGCCACTGGAAATGGAATAATTATACACTTAAAAAGCATGCACAATTGGAAATTGATAGCTTCAACAATGTAAGATTTTATTGTAATGATATTTCGTTTGATCGTACGTATGTTGTATTAATATTCGGTAACGCTTATCTTTGTGCTAAACTATATTTAAAGCTAAAAACTCTCGCATCTCCGCTTTATTTTTATTTTACAATCTCGTTGAAAATTTTACCAGTCGTATTTTGGCAGCCATTTTCTGTTAATTAGCTGCCCACACTCAGTTTGGGACGATTTAACTGTGAGAATAATAAAATCTGTCAACTGGTTGAGTGTTGCTGCAAAGAAAATTATTGTCTCCCGTTTTATCACAATATGTCATCAGTTGAATGAAGAACCTATTTCTGATGTGGGTCACTTGTGCGACTTTAAACAGTAGTATGTTTACTAATAAATATCAGTTTTATTTAACGATTTACTTATCCCGCGTTTTAAACCCTCGGCCGCCGTTGCTGTCAAGACAATAAGAGCTATAATTATGATAACGATTCTATAAGGCTGCATACTCAGCACAGATGTGCAAGATAGCGGAGTGGAGTGTGAGGAAAAAATCCACCAATAGGAGAGCTGCGCTGAGCGAGGCTAGGAATACCATTGGTGGATTTTTTCGTCGCATACCGCTCAGCTACATCGCACAGCTCTAGTGGAAACGAAGCCTAAGAATTGAGAAAAACAGATTGTAATGACGTTCAAAGATAAACAGGCCAAGCCTTTTGTCTTTCTGTCCGTCTGAAAGTTTGTTTTGAATAGGCTCCGAAATGGGTGTGTTCCATTTCAATATCTTGCAGGTATTTGGAGATGAAAATATAAATATTATTAATGTTTTTTCTGAACTGAAGCAAAGCGAGGGCGGAGGTTAATGTACGGTGGAACATATAACATGAACATTATATCGATACATAAGTTGTCGATATACATGTTTATTTATAAAAAGGTGAATAAATCAAAATATCGTTCATGATGGGTTTCAATAAATGAATATTTTGAAGAATGTCCCGTTCACCACTGTGGACATTGTGAGAATCTTTAGTAATTTAAAGTGGAATCTTTCATCTAGACGGCAATCGTTACTAAGGACAAATCTGGAACAAAAACATTTCATCATTTGCAAATTGTTTTTATTTTTAAATGTAAAGAGACAATCAATTATTAATGTAGAATAACATCCAGCCCCCTATTTCACCATCTTGTGACAGTGACACGTGACAGGTGAGAATTCGGTAAACATTGCAAAGTTAACACGCTGATACATCACTGTGTTTCATATAAGCTGTAATTGTCAGTATGGTGAAATAGGGGGATGGTTTTGACAGTAACATCGATATATTTTTTTGTCGTAATAATATTTTGCTACGTCACTTTAGTATTCTTGCCCTGAGTTCGCACACGTATGATTATTTAAATACGACACGGTACTTAAATGTGCAGTTGCTTATTAGTTCGACTGTACTCGTATTTACTTAGTAGCTTCCGTCTACTACTTGTAACTTGCATCAGCTAACGCGTACTCCAGAGTTAGTTTATGCAATATTAGGATCGGGGAAACCAATCCAAAGCACTACATTTGAAGTTTGTAATCTCCTACCTTGTCACTCATTACATATTTACGAAAAATGGCGGATAGTGCTTCGATTTGTTAATGAAATCAGCGGAGCCAATTTTTTTTTTAATAAAAAAACCTTCACAGGAAGATGCAGATTTTGGAATTACAGTAAAGACCATCGATCCCGTAATCGTTATCTATAACTAGCGACCTGCCTTCGCTTCACAACGGTTTATGTATAATACACGTACATATAGCAGATTTTATTACACATAAAAACCTTCCGTGGCAAAATATGGTTGAGGAGTTGACAGACGCGAAAAACGATTTTGTTTATACTGTATACAGGGGATACTCATACAAGAAAGTGTTTTTTTCATCGGATTTTGCCAGAACTTAATATTGTGCGGGTGGCACTAGGCCGTTATTTTTGACAATCTCAGAGTTCTCAATGACTCTTGCTTTCACGCAACCATCAATATAAAGATCAAACTAAACCTATCAATCAGCTGGCACCCTAGCCCGTCGGCACATAATTTTTCAATTTGCCCAGTTAAAACGCGTTTACGAGATTGATTAATAAATCTACCACCCATAGGTTAGGGGAGTTATTGAGTTAGCGATCCAACAGACCCTCGTTCTAAGAAGTGGGTGATCTCAGACGGAGCGTGTACGTTTATGTATATAGATAGCTTGAATTTTGATGCTGGTATCATTTTCTTTCTGGATGTTTAATATTATTTTATACTAGCGACCCGCCACCGGCTTTGCCCCGTTGCAAAATTTTTGACTTTCCCGCTGGATACTACATTTTTTTCTTTCATAAAATCCTTTCAAATAACGAACACAACCAAAAAAAATTAGCGAAATCGGTTCAGCCATTCATGCGTGATGCCGTGACCAAGGGAAATAGGGATTCATTTTTTATATACAGGGTATCTCATTCAAATCTGTCAGAATCGGAAATTCTGAAACTGGTGTTCGAAGTGACCACCGGTACAATATTCAACAAGTTCAAGCATGTCAAATTGTCTCTACTAAAATAAACACCTACTCAAATAAATTAAATTAAAGTATGTGAAATGCATTTTATTTGTTTTTGAAATCATGTTTCATGGAGCCATTTACTGCTTAAGACCTACAAAGTCTATATTTAAATAGAAATAGTGTAAGTAATTTTGTTTTCTAAACAACCAGGGCCTCTATTCAACTGCGTTATAACGATATCGTTTTTGACCTGTTTCCGTATTGTCAACGTTTTGATAACTCTTATGTCATTTACAATAATGGCGACTGTGACATAAACGATTCTTAAACGTGTCAAACACGATATTGTTTAAACGCACCTGAATAGAGGCCCAGGTCGGATTACCGATGAATGCAGTTTTTCTTCTTATTAATCCATGACATGGTTCGTAAGAACAGATCTTAGAATGTCTTATAGTTTCAGTATTTCCCATACTGACCGATTTAAATGAGATACCCTGTATAGATATAGATATAGACTAAGTGAAGCCAACTACCATGGCATATGAGACGTGGTTTCGCCTCGAAAGTCATACTAAAATCGCAACTGGTGAAACATCACTGTCAAAGAAAATGTTGCGTTATATTATGGTCTTTGCTGCATATACAATATGAACCCGGCGCCATTTTTCAAGTTATTAGAGCTATAATAACGTTGAAAATATAATAACATGTCAAAAGCAAATAGGTTTTCAGCGTAGAACAGAGCTCCGTAATGCGTAAATGTTAAAACATCCAATTTTCATCATCAGGTGTCATTTGCGGCGGTTATTGGAATCTGGCGGAGAAGAGGATCGATGACACATTAATTGGTTTTAGAGAGGGTTATGGATGGGGCGGATTTTACAGATGACAATCGTTTTTTTGGTGCTTGTCTGGTAATTGGGGGATTATTGTCTTTTTGGGGTCTTTTTAGAGCATGAATAAGGCAAACAAACGTAGGTCGCCTCATGGTAATTATATAGACTCTGAGCCTCATAGACATTGCAAATATATGTATGAACTAGAAAACACCCGCGACATTGTCCGCGTAGAATTAGTTTTCCGGTACTCCCCCTATGTGTATGTAGACGACACTATTAAATCACAATTTGATAGTGTCGTCTATATTATGTCAAATACCTCGTTTATCTCTATTCCCTCGGAGACTATTCAATTTTCCGGGATAAAAAGTATCTATTTCATCTAAATTATTTTAATAGTTTCTGAGATAAGTGCGTTCAAGCAAGCAAACAAAAACTCTTCAGCTTGATTAGTATAGACGTAAACTCTTTATCGCACATAAACTATTACAAGACATCTACATCAATATAGATAATGTACATAGGCGAACTTATCCCGTAATGATCTTGGATTAGAAAAAGTAAGGACAATGCAAAAGGATAGGTAAATCAACAAAATTTACAGAAATAACAAATAGTACACACATCTGAGAAGTAGATAAGAAGGAAAAGAAAACTGCTCTAATAAGATACACATGCAGATAATTAGATAAATATAATAACGTCAACAACAAATATGATAGCCAAAACTGAGGGTAGTGAGGGTTCAAGAAGAGAATGGAATCGGCAACTTTTATTTTAAGCAGCACTTTTAATACTTACACCATGGTGCCTAAACAGCCTGATTTGCTTAAGTTGACATGGAGGTCGCTGCTGGATGGCTATCCCGAAACAACTGGAACACGACGTCTTTCGGACAGAGATCAGGACACTGGAAGGCCCCAGCATAAACCGCGGCACGCGCTTTACAAAAGAACTACTGCAGTCAACCTTTCGACGGACAGATTCCACCACGTCGTCAACCTCTGAAGATTGGTGGAGGGGAGCGCTGTGTACAGTATGTCTGCAGAACCACGCCGAGTCTTATAAGGGAGCCTTTCTACCAAAGTGTGCTAAGCAATGTCGCTGGGCGTGTTCCAAAAAAATACCTATAATCAAGGACTAAAATTAATAACAGGGACTTTTCCATCACGTCACGAAAATTATTACTGCTTTAAGAGAAATAGTGATTGAATCTGCTATGCTTATTTAATTTGAAAATCGTCTATTGGCTTATGAGGGCAGTATATAATTATATGACTAATTTTCGTGACGTAATGGAAAACTTACGGTTGTTAATGTTTGTCCCTAACTATAGATACTTTTTTTTGGAAAACGCCCTGCTACGAATGTTTGTGACCAATTTTCATTGGTTCACATCGCATAACACTGGTGAAACTGGTAGGTTTCACATCCTCGCAGCATAATGCTTCCTACGTGTTTAGCTGTCGCTAACGTGAATCCCTCTTCGTTGATACCAGTGCAGGTGATCACCATCAAGAAGTTGGAGCTCTTTTCTTCTACTGAAATGAAATGCCTCTGGGCGTGTTTCAAAATAAGTGCATTTAAAACGCCTTCAATGAAATCAATTTTGTCACGACAGAAAAAAGATCGAGTGTAAGTCAGCACTGATTAAGAAATAATTTCGATAAATAATACAAAAAACATGTGACAAATTAACGACGTCTCATTACTAAAATATGTGTACCATTATGTTTAATTGTAACTTATGGGCAGGTTTTAAATGGGACAAAAACGTCCTAATACCCTTTCTCCCAAACGGCGGTTTCGGCCAATTATTTTAACTAATTGGCCCCATTGACGGGGCCATTTTGACGGATTTGCGCGCTTTTGATACACGCGAGTAAGTATTATAGTGAACAGTTCTAAAACAGTATGAGAACTTTGCGCACTAGGAAGTGTCACTTTAATTTTTGGTCGTTTGGAAAATGATATTATGCGGATTACCATAGATGCATAGATCAAGTACATTTAAAAAACTGTAACGCTGTAGAGGTTTAGGTCCGTAGGCTTGCAGGCAACATTCACAGTACAGTCAGCTAGGTCGAGTAGGTTAGAATAGTGCCCGTCCATGTCATCTCGTGGATATCGTAAGAGGCGACTAAGGGAATAAAGGCTTGTAATACTTAACTGTTAGGCGATGGGCTTGCAACCTGTTCTAATACACTGGTAAACATCTTAGCCTATTTGTGCAAAATGTGGTTACAGAATTATCAACAAGTTTAGAATTGTTGGTATTCTTTAGCACTGCATACTCCACTCTGGGAATGAAGGCGTGACGTTATGTATGTATGTATGTAGTCAGCATGCAGCCAATTTAAATCTTCTTAACCGCAAAAAATATAACTTACAGAATATGCAAAGTAATGAATTTAAAGCCTTAGGATCTTGAGTTTATAGTCCTGGGAATTGAAATGTTCTCAGATCCCATTTACCATCAGCTGGCATGTCGGCATGAAGCCAATTTGAACTGACCTGGGTGTATCCATAGGAATATCTCCTTTCCCGCAAAAATAATGTAACGTACTACAGAATAGATGTAGTAGTTTTTGGAGCAAGCATTTGGAGTCTTAGTATTGCAGCCTTGAGATTGTAACCTTGGGAGTTGAAATGTTTATGGGTCTCAGACCCCACTTACCATCAGGTGGTCTGTATAGTCACGTGCTTTCTCCTTGCCATTAAAAATCCTTACTGTTTTTAATCTGTGAAGCATACAAAGCTTGCTCCACTACGCAATACCGTGTATAAAGCCGCGCGTGTAAACGAAACGACGCGTAATGAACACATTTTTTAGGAGCTGCCCGCCGATGCTAGAGTAACGTAGATGAGACGTATTGATTCTATTGTTATTTTCTGTCTTCTGTAAAAATCGTGTAGTACTTTTGGTTTAAGGCACAAATTAAACTTATTATTAAATATTAGAACGATAATAGTTAACTAGCTTCAGCCCGCGACTTTGTCCACGAAGATTTCAACTATCGTTATTCCCTCGGGACCTTTTAAACTCTTTTAGGCAAGTTTTGGAAATTGGTTGATCTCTTATACTAATTTAAGTTCCCTATTTTGTCCGGATATAAACTGTACTAATAACCTTATTCAATTTAAAATGCTTATACTACCACGGCAGCCTGCCATAATTCCAAAGAAAGCAACTAATATCAATAGCATTTATGTGAATATACTAATAGTAAATATATAGTAGTCAAAGCATTCTGTACTCTATTTTTAACTACATTAAATTTAAAATGCTTATACTTTTTCTATGCTCTTCTCTTCTAGAATTAAGACGCGTGAAATCGCTTCCTATTTTTTGAAATCTCTTGAAAGAGCACCTGTTATCTCTCCCTTAGCGAGCTTCTTTCCTTTTCACAGTGTTATATATTTATTTATGTATATCTTTATTTATCTATTTAAGTTTAAATATGAAGATATTTATAATTTTTTCTTTTTTATTCACTTACTTTTTTGTATCCTATTTGTTAGTTTAGTTTGCACTGCCTACCAATTTATTTCTGTTCTGTAACTTTTCTTCTTTGTAAGGCTGTCTGAAAGAGATCTCTACTTAGCGATAAGACCGCCTATTGACTCACTAAGTAACTTTTCATTTGTATTTTACTTTTCATGCTGTATTTGTATGTGGTGTTCAATAAAGAATATTTGTATTGTATGCAGTTAGCTGCCTTCTTTGTTATTACATCAGAGTTATAAAACGACATATCCTCTCTAAACTAGCCCTGTGTCGTTTTATCCACATGTCCGGAGCCGTCATAGCTAGCTGTTGTCGCGCGGCGCCGTTCGTTCGTTCACTGTCCAAGCAAACACGCAACTACAATTCGCTGGCGGAAGCTGTTGTTTTAATGCTGATGTTAGTTTTTCAGCGATTTCTTCTACTTAGAATTCTTGCATTGTCATGACGAAGTATGCAGACTTGAAATATCACTTTAAAAACTAACGCAGTTCTTATACGTGACATAACTTAAATTAAAAAGTGCACTTAAACAATTTAAAAAAAATAGAGAAGAAGCAAAGTTTAGTCAAGCTCTTTAAAATGCCTCTAGGTGTATAAATTATACTAACTACAGAGACTATAGCTATGAATGTTACACAATGTTTAGTGGTGGTAGGACCCTGTGCAGGTCCGTTCGGATCGCTACCACCATCTTATCTATTAACTACCCGCCAAGCAATAGTGTTCGCATTGTTGTGTTCCGGTGTGAGGATAAGACAACCGGTGAAATTACTATCACAGAGGCATTCGATCTTAGTCCTCAGGGTTGGCAACGTATTTGAGGTCTTAGGATTATAGTCTTGAGAATTCAAATGTCTATGGGTCTCAGATTCCACTTACCATCAGGTGGCCTGAGTGCTCGTGTGCCTTCTCCTTAGCATAAAAAAAAACTAAAAAGCAATAAAAAGTATTTTACAGTATATTTTCACATAATAACTATTAAAAATATAAATAAAAAGCTTCGATATAACAGCAATCCCTTTTTGAGAGCTGTTATCTTTTAAACGGCTTAGCCGATTTTCATGAAACAGCTCAAAACCATCCTGATTTAACAAGCTTCTTTAAAGCAAGTTAAAATGTGTTTTAGGCTTGATTCTAAAATATATTAAGTTTTAATAAAAAGTAACACTGAATTGTGAAGCCAACAATTTCCATACAAAATGCGATAACGTTTTTCCCCTTAAACGTTGTCAGATTTTTACGATTTTCGAATATGTTGTAGATATTATGAAAATCTAGGGCTGTATGTTTCCTCCGGGAATTACTTTTTGGAAAGTAAATAAAAGAAAAAGATAGCCAAAACGTAATTTCTACAACATATACAAAAATTGTGGAAATCGGATTAGATTTCGGGGTTGAGAAACATTATCGCCTGAAGTTAAATTTGTATGGATTATTTTTGACAGCTACGCGATTTAAGCATCGCTTCCCAATCCTCTTAAAGGCTTTACTCATCCTACCTATTAACCTTTTAATCAATGAAAAGATTCATATGTGCTAGTCTGCACTAAAATCAAATACCATTATATTTTTACCTCCCGTTATAAACATTTCCAACGAGTCTGGGGTTGTATTATATCTGGAGGATATAGATGACGTAACGATTCGATGGTCGTTTGAATCACACCAAGCCCTTACACCACCATAATGACGCTATCGCCAACCGCACTTATTACTGGATTGTACTGTACCTATAGAATAACTAGAAGAGTCAAAGCGTTATTCTATTCTATATCTGTGAAAGGTATTCTTTATTAACGGATTGTTCATTCGCCGGAAATAGCTACGTATGAACATTTCTCAAAAAAAGTGGAAAGTTCCTTATGTGTTACCGATATTCATACGTTTTTGGTAACACAAAAGGAAATTTTAATACTAATATTTTGGGACACATTAGAATAATATTTAATTATTGAATACGTTTGACGTTCTCCACCTACCTACCTTTTTTTTTAATCTATAGATGTCACTCAAAGTGGCAAAAAAAATAGATTAGATAGATTAGATTAGTTTTGCAAACTACCACATGCACTTACACATATCACACGTAAATCTGCACAAGTACTGACAATGACAGTAAGTATTTAATTGTATATTTATTTATTTATTTATTGAGGATTTCCAACAGATAATACATCTTCCTTAAGCTTATATCAGGTTTAGAATCTAGGTAGGCTTACCCAATTATAAGAAACCACATCTTACGCCAGTAATCGAACTACGACATGCATTAATAAAAATAAAAATAAAATTACTAAGAAAGCAGAAGTTTAAAATTTCGTTTTTTTTTTTTTTTTTTTTTTCTAACCACATATCAAAAAAGTGTAACTACAGTGAGATTATATTACACTTACAAGGTTTTAAAATTTAATTAATACTAATTCTAAAAACTGAAGGTGGAGTTACACAAAACAAATACTTGTACATCTAATTTGTAGGTACTATTACTTATTCTGTAATCTAATTATGACTACCTCGCGGTCTCCAGGGAGCTAAAATACGCCAAGACTTTTCTTTTGTAACCCATGAGTCTGTCGTGGAATATATCAGCCCCCACGGAGTCCGGGAGATAGTTATACAACTTAAACATTCTCGCAAGAGCAGAGTTACGGCCTAAATTCGTTTTAGTAAATCTGTCCTTGAACAGCCTGTAAACACCGGGACGAGGCAATCTTGCGGGCACGGCTATATTTACCTTACTTAGCAGTTCTGGGCAATCCAATCCCTTAGAATTAACTAACTTAAAAAGAAACACTAGGTCCAGCACCCTTCTTCTGCTATTAAGTGAGGTGAATTTAAAGAATTTCAGTCGTCTTTGATATGAGTGGAGTTTGTGTCTATTGCGAGACGAAAACGCTAAGTGAGTTAGAAAGCGCCTCTGGACCTTCTCAATCTGATTTTTATGGACCTCATAATAAGGTGTCCAAACTTGAGAGCAGTACTCCAAATTGCTCCTTACCAAAGTATTGTAAAGAAGTATCTTAGTGCGTGAAAGCTTAAACTGTGCAGTGTTCCGTATCAAAAATCCCATCATTCGAGATGCTTTTCTCGTAATTAAGTTAAAATGGGAATTAAAGTTAAGTTGGCTATCCATTACTACTCCCAAATCTCGGATTGTGTCCACTTTCTGTAACACCTTACATCCTATAGTATATTTAGTGATTAATTTATTTTTATTGCGCGTAAAAGAAATATGGTAACATTTACTCGGGTTCATCATCATTTTATTTTGTGAACACCAATCACTGAGCCTATCTAAGTCATTTTGTAGTAGAAGGCGATCCATATCATTTTTAATAGGTCTAATAATTTTGAGGTCATCTGCATAAAGTTAGGGATCTGAGTTCTGACAACAACCCACTATATTGTTAATAAAAATTAAGAACAGCAACGGCCCCAAATGTGATCCTTGCGAAACACCAGTCGGGGCAAAAAAGTGTCTAGATTGCTCCCCATTTACGGTTACATACAGTTTTCGGTTAGTTAGATAAGACTTGAACCAGGACAATAACGACCCACCAACTCCACATTCCGATAATTTACTAAGTAAAATGCCATGGTCGACTGTATCGAACGCTTTGCTGAAATCGTGCATCAAGTATTAATATTATGCATCATCAATTATATTGTGCATCAAGTGACGTAAGAAGAGGATTACTAATGTTTAATGGCTCGAGTTTGTTATCCTCTTACTGCCCGTGATACACACAATGTTTTTCATCATATAATTTGCAAGGAAAACAACAATAAAAAAGTGACACTCGACTCGCTAAGAGATTGTAAAACATGTCATGTCAACTAAACTTTTTTTATTATAGTCTTCCACAGATAATGCTAATGCGTTTAGTTAATGCTAATGGGTTTAGTTCTTAAACTTGACAGGCCATACTGCCAGATTGAAGTTATTTTTAAAAATGTTTTCTTGTAAAATAAAATAAATAAATAAAAATAAATATCATGGGACAATCCCACACAAATTGACCTAGTCCCAAACTAAGCTCTAGGCTTGTACTATGGGTACTAGACAACGATACTAAAACAACATACAAACATACTTAAATGGAGAATTACACACTTATATATATATAGAAAACATCCAAGACTCAGGGACAAATATTCACGCTCATCACACAAATATCTGCCCTTACCAAGATTTGAACTCCCGCAATTATTTTTTTGCATAAAATTGCAATTGTCTCTGAGCATAAATATTTGAATAAAGGAAATAAACCTACAGTAAATATGAAGTGTTTTGCTAATGATGAGAACTGCTGCAACACACACATTATTTTGGCAACTATTGTGTGATTTTAGTGTCACTGTGTTATTATTTGTAATTTGTAGTACGTAAATAAACGTTTTATCATATCACATTATTTATCAAGGGCGTATTAATAAACTGTTCATGAGTAAAATGTTTGCCTAAAACGCATGAGAGGTGTCAGTTTTCAAAGACAATATAACTAAATAAGTGCTATTGTGTTCCTTGCGGCGTTTCGCCAGCAGTGGTCTCCTCTTGGGTAGCGCTGGTAGATTTTTGACATGTAAAAGTGCCCGTGAGGCCTATCATTGAACAAAAATATTTTTTAGGGTTCCATCCGTTCCTATGTCCATACGCCTGTCCGTCCGTCCAAATTTTAAAGAGATATTTCATATAATAGAGAGCGAGTTTGTTTCTTTTGGAATATTATTACGGTCGACTTACTAACAAAATAAGTGGAGTAAAAAGGGGATCCCATACATAAAACGTTATTTTTCAACGTATTTTTATTTTTGCTGTATCGTAAAAATGGCAATGAATACAAGCGTCTAATTTGGTATGACTATAGTACAAAGTTAAGCAAACAACAAGTACTAAAAAATGGTGTAGTGGGAGTTGGATTGCGCTGATTCAATTTTAAATCGAATACCAATAGGAATATAATAATACCTACTGTGCGGCGGCATGGAACCCTCGGTGCGCGAGCCTAACTCGCATTTCAACGGTGGTTTCAATCATTACATTAACGTTATTGTGTTAAAATGGGTCTCATGCAAGATCAATACCTGACACTTCAGAATTAGAAACAAAGAAAACCATTTTTTTTAAATATGTATCTAGTTTTTGCTTACAATTCTGTCCACGTAAATGGTTTATTGCTTTTTCTTCAGCACCTATCTAATTCAACTGGATAAAAGTACCCTAACTATCACTGTACCAAATTAAACTAACTGTTGCGGCGTTGAACTGTTACGACCAAACAAACGAACATCATTTTGCATATATTGCATTAGTAATAATAAGTCTATAGCAAAAACAAAAGCCTATATTTAATCCTTCCAGCATCCTATAACTCGATGCTAAAGCGTCACCTAGACAAATTCACCCTCCGCATTGTAGCTTTGATCTCAAGCGACATGTTTTGGTTTCCACAAAGCCAGAGGGGGCATCGATGCTTTCAATTTGAGCTGTCTGGCTTGAAGATTAATTTTTGAACCTAGGTTTACGTTGATTATGTATATAGGTGTTCGGTTTTGTTGGCTAAAATCTAGTGGTTATTCAATTTGAACGACGTGATGGATGAGAGAAGTTTGTTTGCAAAGAACAATAGTGTTATAGGGTTTCTGTGTTACATAAATACACACATAACATCACGCCTTCATTCTGAGCGTGGGGTAGGCAGAGCTACTACTGAAATACCAACAACTAGAAATACTTGTTGATAATTCTGTAACCACATTTTGTACTAACAGGCTAAGATTTACTAGTGTATTAGTGATACGTTTTGAGCCCATCGCCTAACAGTACTACAAGCCCTTATTCCCTTAGTCGCCACTTACGACATCCATGGGAAGACATGGAGTGGCACTATTCTAACCCTGTTTCTGTGTTAATATTGTGATTAAAACAGATAAAGGCAAGTACAGGCCCGATTTTAGTAGATATCTTTAAAAACCTGCTTCTAAAGTACTAGACCGATAAGAAGTTAAGTGTGGCAAAATTGCACAGCCATAGATTTCTGAATATTGATAACGTTGAGAGAAAAAATCTAAACTAATTTAAAAAAAAACCCGTATCTCATATTTCGTGAAGTACAATTTTAAACTTAAACGTCAAGAGAAATGAGTTTAAAATCGCACATCACGAAATATGACGTACGATGTTTTTTCAAAAAAGTGATGTAATGCTGATATTAGTATTCCTTCACACTACCGATTAGGTTTAGCATTTTTTATTGCTGTTAATATGGGTACGTATCATAATATATAAAGTTCAAAATACATAAGATATAGTCATAATCTATAATGCTTTTATTTCTGAAACCGTAAACTTTTCAGGAGTGTATAAAACAAACCTAACCTAACCTAATGCGTTGTATACAACGGTTATATAAAAAAAAACCTAAATAGTTTACGGTTTAAGAAATAAAATCTATTATATAATCAAAAATCAAAATCAAAATCAAAATCAAAATGTTTATTCAGTAAAAAGGCCCCCATGGGGCTCTTTTACACGTCGGTAGATAAGACCATCATTGCGGAGAAGAAGCGCCAAGAAACTCCAGCAGAAGGTAATTTTTTCAAACATAAAGTACAGAAATACTTAAAAGTAAGTTACATTACAAGTACTTAATAAAGTAATAAATAATAATGATTAAAGCTTGAACAAATAAAATCATGGCTCATAACATTAAACTAAAAATAATAAGTCTACGAGAACAACACGACGAGGTCTCTACGTCAAAAGCCATATCTAGAATAATAAACTGAAGAACCAGTCCTTGCAAACGTGAACAGACCGGACCCCACAAACAGCACCCGTTCACGAGTATAACGCGTATCTCAGCCATCACCTCTCTCAACCATGTGTTCGGGAAAGTGGCGACCTGATCAACGACGCCGCCGTAAGCAAAGACCTTTAAGCGAGCATGACTTGCTCAACAACGACTTGCTCGACAACATAGACGTAATTTTGCGTGAAACGCTGTCCTGCGAGAGACATCACAGTGTGTTCTCATAAAAGGGTCACGTACGTACAAGAACTAATAAAGATAAATTATGAACCATTATGTATTTTGAACTTTATATATTATGATACAATCCCGTTTATATTATCTATATTTCGCATCTTCATGTTTATGTCAGGACTGACTTCTTATAAGCCTACTACTATAGCGGACGTGAAGGAGATGATGAAATAATGAATTAGTACTCATCAGTACTAATCTTGCACGGGCTTTGTAAAAGGGTCGTTCTACTTTTTTACCGACAATTTATCGTCATTTTTATATATTTTGCGTTTTTCAACTAATGATAATTATGGTTTTAATTTTTGATTTTAAAATACGTTGCGTGAATTTTTATTTGGACTAATTAATGATTATTTTGGTGGCGGTAATGTTTTTTTCTTTATGGTGGTTTTCCAGAATATACTGTGACAGAGTGGCCGTTTTCAGAGGAGACTAAATTTTGTATTACCACACTGTCACGCGATTCTATGAAAAACAAAGTTATGAAAAAAAACACTGAATAGAGAAAGTGAAAGATTATTTAGTACTAATATATGAATAAATGTTTGGACGTGTATTCAAACACTAAAACATTAATAATCAATACTCTAACTGATAACGTATGGTAAAATGAGGAGTGGCAATTGTCGGTAAAAAAGAAGAATGACCCAAAAACCACCCAAACATTATCCCTCATGTATTTAACAAATATCAACATGCTATTTGGGATCATTTCATGTCATTAGCATTAGGTCAGCCACATTTTTTGTATCTTTTGTTACATTTGTTCGTGTCATTCGCTAGATGTCAGAATAAACATTTCTCTTTCTTTCTTTTGTAAGAAAAAAAGCACCCTAATGATCACTACAATAGCTATGTCACCATAAACATAATAATTACAGTTATTCTTCATCCTCATGCTACATTACCTGTCATATTTTCAATATCTTCCGTTAAATAGAAGATCTCTCACATCCCACAAATCACCATAGATACCTCAGCTCTCCTATTAAGTCGTCCATATTCGCTCCCCTGACTCTGGTGCGAATGTTTTTTATTTGATTTCGCATCCAATTTACCCTCGTTTGCCAGAAGCGGCTCGACGAGGCGAGATGACGAGATATTGTGTTGCTAGCTGCGGCCTGTGGATTTGCTTGCTTTTTTCGACGGCGGAATACTAAAATGGCGCCCGGATGTCTAATTTGCTGTATAAGCTTTATAAAGGCGTAATCATAATTAGTGAAGCACGGAGTCTTTTGATATGTATTATTTTTTGTAGAATTTCTTAAATTTGTCTGCCTGTAACAAATTGTGGAATGTGTATAAGATGAAATTGTTTACTCTCTTGCATTGTTTGGTCTAAAATTTCGCCTAAGGACAATCAATAATTATGCCACTCGATAAAAACGTAAGATAAAAAAATACAAAATATGATGATTTCTTTTTGAAACTTTCAAGGTGATTAATTGATGCAAGCAACTAAAAAGTGAATCACTAAAATATCTTTACTAAATTACAATTCAAAAATAAAAAATGCACGATATATGAAGGAGGCATACCGGTGCTTTAAAAATCACTCGTCAGAAATATACAAATGTTAATTGGGACCCAGGTGCACGCCCTGAGCAATAGCGGGTGCAAATTACGCACTCACCCCACGCATGTGTGGCCCAACTTAAGGATATTTGAACACTATGGTGCAGAATGGTGATTTTCACATCTATAACATTATTAGATCTTTCTTAAGACTTTCTGAAATATTTTAATACCTATCGAATGCATAAGTCTACATTTTTTTTATCGTTATCAAACTTAAGAGGACTGTGAAGCTAAAAAAAACATACAAAATGCAATAACGTTTTCTCTTTAAACGTTGTCCGATTTTTACGATTTTCGAATAGGTTGTAGATATTATCAAAAACTAGGTTTGTACGTTTTCCTTTCCAAGAACATACAAATAAAAAAAGCGAAAACGTACAGAGCCAGTTTTTCATAATATCTCACCCTCTAAATCTAATCCAATTTCCACGATTTTTTAATATGTTGTGGAGATTATGAAAAACTAGGACTGTACGTTACCACTTTCGTTTTTTTCACCGCTCTGCAAGAAAAGCTGTAAGGCTACACAACTTGTATTCGACAATCGTTAGCGATTATGTTTCTATGGACAAATTTATGGAATTGACGTAGGCCACCGAGATGGTCACGTGGTAATAACTCGGTAGTTTACATCAATTCCATACATTTTTCAATCGAAACAATTGCTGACGATTGTCGAATACAATTTGTCTAGCCCCAATTGTTTTAAAAAACACATCTTTTAAATTAGTATTCACGATATAAATATTATCATAAGATTTATAACCTTACTTTCCATCTATACACTTTAATCTCCTACTGCTTTCTCAATCTCCCTATCGCTAGTACCCAGTGTATGTAGCCCCTAAGCAAATGCACGCAAGGGATTAAAAAGCTGCGATCCAAGGGGATTAAAGTAAGGGAGACAACAATAACTTTTTGTCAAATTTTCATTCAAATCTTTTCCATTGTCAAAGTTAGCTGTTACGAATTTGGTATTCAAATTTTTCAGGACGATTTCATGATTTTTAAAAGGAATAATGGACGCGAATGAATAAGTTACTCTTTTATTTTGGATATTTATCAGCTTTTGCCATAGTTTTTTTTATTTTTTTGTTGACTGGAATAGTCTGATTTTTCAAAAATATGCAAGTATGTAATAATATCCTCACATCGGAACACAATAACGCGAACACTGCTATTTAGGTTCAAGAATAAGATGGTGGTAGCAATCCGGACACGGGTGTTCTTAACACTACTTCTTACTCTATCGAGCATAACACAGATTTACAGAAACTTGCGACTTCTTAAAATGAAACAGGTCTCAATTCTACTGGGAAAAATATTTTTGATATGTTATTATTTAAAACTCGGCCGCCATCAAATCAAAATAAAATCAAATCAAATTTATTTATTTCATTACATTTAGAAGTTTCGCTATACTGATAGTACACAGATTGTGGTAATGAAAAGGGCGTGAACACAGCTTAGCTGAATATGAGCTCACCCGTGGTCAGCCATGAACAGATCACATTGACTACTACTGAGATTAACTAGTTACATAAAACTAAGCTCGTTCATAAATATATAAGTAAGTATGAATGAACAGTAATAAACTCCTAAATATTGTATGTTAACTTTAATTATAAACTTTCAATTTTATGAACGCATTCTGGACTTAAACTGTTGGATACTCTTCGCCCTATGCAATTGCGGAGGAATATCATTCCAACACTTACTAGCTGCGTATCGGAATGACTCCCTAAAAGCGGCAGTCACTATTAAGTAAATACGTGCTATCGCAACATTCACAGTACGATAACATATCAAAGGCAATATAGCTTTCCAAGTAGAACAGAGACCCTGAAGCAAACAAATTAAGTCTCGTGATGAAAATTTTCGTCACATTTTTACCTTTTCTACAACGAGAGCGTACGAAAGCTATGCTCAAACGGTTGACATCCTCTTTTTGGCCGATAGGGGGTGTCATCAGAAGGTTTTGAGGGATTATTGCGGTAATTGGAAACGTGTCTGCTACGGCACTTTGCTTGTACTTGCATTTTGGAGGTAACCATGGATAGAAGGTAGTCCTTAGTGAGTATCAAATTGAGATTATGAGTCGCGTACGATACATGAAAACAGGGGTGTAATCTGTAGGTGTAATAATTTTATCATCTGCATCTGTGTGTCTATGTTTCTATATTATATATGTGTGTGGCATTGACCGATTTGGACGTGGGGTTTTTATTTAATCGTTTTTTGGCTGTTTTAAGAATAGATAATTGTTATTGTGTAATGTATAATGTGTTGTATTTAACACAATGTTGTATTTACGTTTGTTGAAGCGTACTTATCTTAAAACATTACTTTTATGTTCTTCCGTCGGTCATAAATTTTTTCCAGAAATCAAGCAACGTAGAAACTTGAAGTTTATCATATTATAGATCTTGTTAGCTCGCTTATTTATGTATCAAAATTGATAATTCATAGTTATTTATACAGTTAGAACTATACATTATCATTAGGGGCGTTTGGAAAAAAAATGCACATAGTTAAGGGCTTTAATTAAAACAAAACTTAATTAATTCCTTTGTATAACGAGAGTTTTGAAAATGACCTTTTAGTGTTAAGTACATAATTGCATAAAATAATCGTAAAAATAATATCAATAATTGCAAAATAATACAATCAATGAAGCTATTTCTTGGCGCTTCTTCTCCGCAATGATGGTCTTGTCCAAAGCGCTAGTAAATTCACTTCATATTACTGACGTGTAAAAGAGCCCTATGGTGGTATAGAAACCTGCATATCATGACAAAAACTAAACTTTTTAACACCTGCATGTTACCAATCCTGATGTGCTGTAGTCAAACATGGGCCCTATCAAAAAAAAAGGTTGACAAACTAGCTATATGCCAGCGTTCAATGGAAAGAAGCATGTTTGGAATAAGGAAAGCAGATAAAATAAGCAATATCAAAATAAGAGACAGAACTACGGTCCAGGATGTAACATTCATCATTCAATCAGAAGACAAAAATGGAAGTGGTCAGGCCATTTGATTAGAGGCAAGGACAAATGGAGCCAAAGGATAACCCAACGAAGAGTAGGTGTGCGAAGGAGAGGCAGACCACAGAAAAGGTGGGATGATGATATCAGGCAGATTGCAGGAACATCCTGGCACAGAGTGGCAAGAGAGAGACAGGAATGGAGAAGGTTGGAGGCGGCCTTTGCCGACTGGCAAACAGACATACAAAAACGAAGCAAGTGGCAAATTATACAGTATTGACCAGTAAGAAAGGAAAATATATATTCGCTTCCAGTTATTACATGTATTTAAATAATGTATGATTGTCTGAAAAAAAGGCTTATTTATTTTATTTTGTTTTTATCCTTACTATCTAATATATAAAATTCTCGTGTCACGGTGTACGTTATTGAACTCCAATGAAACGGCTCGACCGATTCTTATGAAATTTTGTGAGCATATCGGGTAGGTCTGATAATCGGCCACCATCTATTTTTCATACCACTAAGCGACATGAAAGAAAAAAAAATGCAGCGAGGTAAGCCGCTGGCGGGTTGCTAGTAATATTATAAATGTGAAAGCATGGATGTTTGTTACGCTTTCACGCAAAAACTACGTGACGAATCATCATGAAACTTTGTACACATATTCTGGGAGGTGCTAGAAGTAACATATTTACTTACGTACTTTTAATTAAAAAAATTAAAAATACAAAAATAATAATTGATAAGAAAATAAAATTGCAGCGGGCGAAACCGGGTCGCTAGTACTAAATAAATAAAGAAACAGGGCCTCTATTCAACTGCGTTATAACGATATCGTTTTTGACCTGTTTCCGTATTGTCAACGTTTTCAAAGTCAAAGTCAAAGTCAAAGTCAAAGTGTTTATTTGTAAACATAACATAACTCTCTGTTTGTTTTGATAACTCTTATGTCATTTACAATAATGGCGACTGTGACATAAACGATTCTTAAACGTGTCAAACACGATATCGTTTTAACGCACCTGAATAGAGGCCCAGTCCAGTAGAAAGTAACTTAATGTGTCTCAACAAATATCCGTACATACTCGTAATTCTCGCATGCAAATGTGCATGTTTGGGCAGACGACACTATAAAACAAACGCCGACGTTACGTGACGTATGATTTGCAAACACGTCTTCTCTCATAGAAGTCGCATGTTACTCGTTCAAGTTGAGTAACTGTGGTCAGTGAGAACTTATAGTGATACTGTTTCGTAACATGAACTGGCTAAGTTAACCCTTAAAGCCGCTAAAATAAAAAAGAGGAGGTAAACATGCAGATAATTAAAAAAAAAAACATTAGTATATAAAATAATTGAAAAACAATATTATATCACAGGACAATTTCAGACAAATTGACATAGTTCTAAATTAAGCTCTAGGCTTGTACTATGGGTACTAGACAACGATACACATACTTATATAGAGAAATACATACTTAAATACATAGAAAACATCCAAGACTCGGGAACAAATATTCGCGCTCATCACACAAATATTTGCCTTTACCGGGATTTGAACCCAGGACCGCTGGCTTCGGAGGCAGGGTCACTAGGGTTGTACAGATGATCCAAGCAAATATAGTAGACCGCGTTTGTGCAGAAAAGTTGTATTTCATTTCTGTATTCTATCAAGATTCAACAACAAAATACAGTATTTAAAGTGCAAGTAATAAGTATAAGACGACACGCTAGCCTGGTTGGTAGTGACTAGGGGCCCTGGGTTCAAACCCCGGTAAGGGCAGATATATGTGTGATGAACACGAGTATTTGTTCCCGAGTCTTGGATATTTTCTATGTATTTAAGTATATATTTCTCTATATATGTAAGTTTATCGTTGTCTAGCACCCATAGTACAAGCCTAGAGCTTTGTTCGGGACTAAGTCAATTTGTGTGACATTGTCCTGTGATTTATTTATTTAAGACGCTCTTAAATAAGTACATTTTGATACATCGGTGAAGAAGAATAGACAATAGACGCATGTATGGGGAGACGGCGCTATAAACCGTGATCTCGATGTTATGTGACGTATGATTTGAAAACACGTCTTCTCTCGCAGGAGTCATAGGCTATACTCGTTCGAGTTCTCTGTGAGTTACTATGGTTAGTGAGAACTCGAAGTTACAATATTTTGTAATGTGTTTTTAAAAACTTAATGTATGCATGTTAACTATTTATTGCACACAAACAAAAAACAAATACATTAATATCAGTAGACTAGACAATCTCACACAGATTGACCTAGTCCCAAACTAAGTGCGGGTTTTTAGGCCTACCCGCACTTGGTCTTGTTTTTAGGGTTCCGTAGTCAAATTAGGAGCCCTTATAGTTTCGCTATGTCCATCCGTCCGTTCGCAGCCTAGCACAGAGACTCTTAGTACTAAAAAGATGTAATTTACAATAAAATGAGTTTTTTTTTAGGGTAGGTAAGTACCTCCTCTATACGTAACGTAGGGATGTTTTTTTTTCTCCTCTACATAGTGTGGGGTGTCGTTGGATAGGTCTTTCAAAAATATACGGGTTTGTGAAAAGTTTTTCTATTTTTTACATAAAATAAAAAAAAAAATTTTTTTGTTACACTCAAGTGTCCCCCCCTACCGCCAAAAACTACAAATACTGAAAATCTGAAAAAAATCTTAAATGAAAAAGCATATAACAAATTTTACAGGAAAACTATCACGACTAAATAAACATCATTGGTTTTTTCAGATACAGGCGATTAAAGTGTTTATACCTACTAAAATCATCTTTTGGCACCAATTGACTTTAAATAGAAAATTTGTTATTTCTTGTTGATTTTTATGTTTGTAGCACTTAACGGCTTCGGAACCCTACACTGAGCATGGTCCGACATGCTCTTGCCCGGTTTTATATTTAACGAGCGATTAACTCTAGATTTACGGTTTTAGTACCCTTTTAAACAGACGCTATTACCTACTGTTAAGTAAATCATCAAAACGTAAATACGGACACGTCAAAGGCAATATCGTTTTTACCATGTTGAATCCTAGCCCAGCAGTATTGTGTGACGATTGTAAAGCAAGCGGTACCTGACCACGACTCGACGATTTTTCCGCATAATATATCCAACATATTCTACAAAGACGGTATCTTCGGTGTAAGCTAAGCTTGAATTTTTCAGACAACGTAGCTTGCGGGAATAGCAAATCGTCGGAATGCCACAAATTTTAGAATTGCAAAGATATCGACGCCTTAGGAATCCATTCTGTTTAGAAATTTCTTTATACCGTAAAACCGGGTTAATAGGGACTAAGGGGGGAATAGGGACACCACTTTAAATGAAGCATGTGCTACTAATTATAAGAATGATATAATTTTCAATAGAGCATAACGTTATTTTCATTGAGTGGTGACACTGTGCAGGGTCCGTCCCGATCCGACCATCATCTTATCCATTAACCAAGCAACAGTGTTCGCGTTGTTGTGTTCCGGTGTGGGGATAAGACAACCGGTAAAATTACTAGCATAGAGACATTCCATCTTAGTTGGCAACGCATTTGAGGTCTTAGGATTATATAGTCTTAAGAATTCTAATGTTTATGGGTCTCAGATTCCACTTAACATCAGGTGGCCTGAGTGCTCGTGTGCATTATCTTTAACATAAAAAAACTGTTTTTATTTGTATCAATTTATGCCTTATTTTAGGTTGTGTCCCTATTCACGCCTTAGTGCCACACAGTATGTAAACTGTAAGTGTATAACACCAAGATGTTTAATAAGGTACGTTTAAAAATTAAATCTAGATGGTATTTATATTAGAAAGAAAGGAAGAAAACAATTTATTCAAGCACACAGAGCGAAAGTAACAATATTTTACAGCACAGTTATATAACAAATATATTACAATACAATCTTGGCAGTTACCAAGCAGAGCACACGAGAGTGTGCATTGGAGCCCAGCAATGCAATGCAATTGCAGCAATATAACAGTTTAAGGTAACAATAGCCAATCAAATTAATTGAAAATTATAAAAACTGAAACAACAATATTCATAAGAATACATACAATAGTGGTAATCTACTTTAATTCGGGATTACCACCCGAATAATTTCAATATAAGTTACTTGTAACGCTAAAAGCATATTAAACACGGAATCTTATTTTTATGGGTATGGAGCACTGTCGATAATATGAGTTTTTACCAGACCATATTTTCCTTTACGTAAATATGTCAATTTACTGGCGTCCGCTGAGTTAAATATTAAAACCGGGCAAGAGCATGTCGGACCATGCTCTGTGTATTCCGAAGCCGTTAAGTACTACAAACATAAAAATCAACAAGCAATAACTAATTTTCTATTTAAAGTCATTTGGTACCGTCTTAGATGATTTTAGTAGGTTTGAACACTTTAAAATCTTTGTATCTCAAGCACCAATGATGTCTATATACTTAGTCGCGATAGTTTTCCTTTTAAATTCCTTATATGCGCTATCTTTTAAGATTTTTTTCTGATTTTCAGTATTTGGGAGGGGGGGGACACTTGACTTTAATAAAAATAAGGGCTATAATTAATATTTCATGAACGAGTGCCTTGATCGATGGGGTAGACGAGAAAACAAAACACATCCCCACGTTACGTGTAGGGGAGGTAGGTACCTACTGTAATTTTTTATTTTTGTACATTTTTGTAAGTACCACTTTGTTAGCGTGACTAATATGCATATTCATGCCAAATTACAGCTTTCTAGAACTAAGAGTCTCTGCGCTAGGCTGCGGACGGACGGAAATGGCGAAACTATAAGGGTTCCTAGAACGGTACAATTTTCCAAGAGTAAATAAGACGTCCTATATTTTCTCTGCTATTACTTAAAACCATTCGTAAACTAATTTCGATTTAGGTAAAATTCAGTGTCAAAATATTGATGTTATTATTTATCTTTAATAGTCTTACTGGAACTTTTGCCTAGTTTTAGCAAACGCATCGCAAACAACTCTCACAACGTCTCAAACGTTTGTTGCCCGAAATTCTTGAACAATACCTGTCATAGTTACAAATAGTTGGCCCGACAGTTAATTGACGGAGCGTTGTAATATTGCTTTGACCTGCTTTATTAAATACTTAACTAGTAGAAAGGAAACTGTATTTGTAAATTGGTATATGGCGCGTCGTATGTACTCGGAGATATTAGAGACAAAATACTCTTTCCTTATTCAATCTTGTGTATAAAAAACCGTCACTAATTAACGAACTAAAATTAATAAAATATCAGGGGACAATGTCACACATACTAGTCCCAAACTAAACTCTAGGCTTATACTATGGGTACTAGACAACGATAAACATTCTTATAAAGAGAAACACACACTTAAATATAGAAAACATCCAAGACTCGGAAACAAATGCGCTCATCACACAATCTGCCCTTACCCGGATTGGAACCCAGGATGACTAACTTTTTAGGCAGGGTCACTACCAACTAGGCTAACGTGTCGTCAAACTGATTCAGAGTGGAGTCGTAAGAAATATATCTTTTCTCAAATCTGCTCACAAATATGCTCGTTTTGGGGTCAGAAAATATCAATTCTATGTCAGTCAGTTGTCATACAAAAAATATTCTTGGCCTATTTCATACTAATTATTTGAATAAATATTTAGGGAAATGTATTTAATGTATTTTATAGACTCGTACACTAGAGTCAACAACGTTTCTGTCCTCTATATGACGCCTCCATAAATCGCGTACTTTTTACCTTTAGCTATAATGTACTTAGTGGTGGTAGGACCCGGTGCAGGGTTCGTCCGGATCGCTACCTCATCTTATCCATTAACCACCCGCCAAGCAACAGTGTTTGCATAGTTGTGTTCGGGTGTGGGGATAAGACAACCGGTGAAATTAATAGCATAGAGGTATTTCATCTTAGTCCTAAGGGTTTGCAACGCATTTGTGGTCTTAGGATTATAGTCTTGAGAATTCAAATGTCTGTGGGTCTCAGATTCCACTTGTGGTGGTGGATGGTGGATGGTGGTAGCGATCCGGACGGACCCTGCACGGGGTCCTACCACCACTAATATAAATATAAATATGTATATTTACAGAAAAAATAATGGGTTGGCAAATGAATGCGTTGCAAAATGCATTTGTCAAAGATTTGTCGACAAAAAGGCAGAGAACCTTGCCTAGTGCCTATAGCAGAAAAATACATCTTACTCGTAGATAAGACAATTGGCATGAAATTTTACCCTATTGCTCATTATTATGGTTATACACTGTTTTACCGAAACTCATTCCATTAAAAATTTATTACTTCGCAGAATTTTTAATTCAATGAAAGCTAATTTCTGCTGTAACCTTACTGTTTTCAGATTATCATTTCTTTGTCAGGGTGCAAAATGCGTAACCTAACTTAACCTACGTAACTCATGCCTAAGATTATCTGGAACCATTAAGGTTCAAGCAGAAATTAGCTTTCTATGAAATGAAAATTATGCGAAGTGATACATTCCATGAAATGAGTTTCTGTAAAACAAGGGGACACCCATTATTATACTATTCCCAACACTATGGCTCATACTTCCTGGGACCAGAGCCCTTTCCCATCACTAGCCCTCCAAAATTCCCCACAAACTTCGATAACAAATGATCGTTCCGCACCAATTTGTCTACAAGTCGTTAAAATCGCGTTTCCTCTTATTAATTTTTGCTCCCCTAACGCCGAAGCACGCACTGTCTACTTCCGCTTCCAGAAAACCGGAAATACGTTGTTATAGACAAATTTTACGATATTGACAAATGTTGCAAGGGATAAAAATGGTGGCTTGCCGTGATTCCGGAGAAATCATTCCAAACGCAATAGGGATAAGGTTAAAATTAAGAAAGCAGCGGGTTGCTTTTAAAATATTCTTAAAAAGGCATGTCATTCTTATTCCAAAGGAAAGTTATCGTGGGAACGCTGAGGCAGTGCAGAGAAAAGATAAGCTAGCACGAAGTATATTCATATTACCTTTTAACCTATGAAGCAAATTGAAATATTAGCTTTTATTTGCCACTAGTCGAAACAAAAAAATATAAAGAGTTTCCCAAGATTACCAGTTTAGGTACTTGCAGGAAATGTGTTCAGGATATTCTGTTTTCTATTACGATGAACTGGCAGATAAATCGGTAAGGAAATAGGGAACACGCATTTTTTTTCATAACCTCTCTGGAAAGTGCTATGAAAAAGAAGGATTACTGTATAAGCGAAACAATTTTCATGTTATTTTTTCATAAGATTATGAAGATTTACAAAATCATAGTTCAGACCCCTGCAAAAACGCTCTATACAAAATCGACGACAGAAATGACGTCACAGCTGTTGTTCCATTTTTTAAATATAAGGACCTTACTATGTCAATAACTATGTTTAAGCCAATATCGTTGAATTAAAAAATCTCGTAAATATCAGAATCAGAATCAGAATCAGAATAATCTTTATTCAAGTAGGTTTACAAATAATAAACTCTTTTGAAACGTCATAGTAGCGACTTAGCCTAAATTGACTGCAGGTTCAAATCGCGACCGATCAGAGAAGAACCTGTAAGAAACTCTGTCGGATGTCTTTTTTTTTTTTCGACGTTCGCAACCTTTTGTCGTAAGGACTAAACATTTTATTACAAGCAATTCAGTCCCAAGCATTGTTATCATTAATATATGTAGTCTTTAATACTATAATATGCTTTAGAAATTAGTTTACGCTTAACGTAACTCTTAAATTTATTTACTGATAGTTCAGTAACATTACTTGGGAGCTTATTATAGAACCTAATACAATTACCCATAAAAGAGTTTTTTATTTTATGGAGCCGCGTGAAGGGCACTGCGAGCTTATATTTATTTCTGGTATTAACATTATGTATGTCACAGTTCTTTCTAAATTTAGCGATGTTTTTATGAACATAAATAATGTTTTCATAAATGTATTGACTGTGCATGGTCAATATATTAATTTCTTTAAACTTATCTCTAAGCGAGTCTCTCTGGCCCATCTTGTAGACAGCACGAATAGCCCTCTTCTGCAGAACAAAGATGCTATTTACATCAGCAGCACTACCCCACAGTAAAATACCATATGACATAATACTATGGAAGTAACTAAAATAAACTAATCGAGCGGTATCTAAGTCTATTAATTGCCGAATCTTATTAACTGCAAAAACTGCTGAACTGAGTCTACCCGCCAATCCAGCAAGATGAGGACCCCATTGGAGCTTGGAGTCTAACGTTATACCAAGAAACACTGTATCATTAACTAGGTCTAGTTTGTCATTTTTAATAGTTACAGTAGTTTGACTATTTTTCACATTAGTAGTCATGAACTTTATACATTTCGTCTTTTTTTCATTCAGTAATAAATTATTAACACTAAACCAATCGACTACTTTTGATATAGCATTGTTTACATCGACATTAAACTGCTGTTGTCGTTTAACTTTGAACACAAGTGACGTATCATCAGCAAACAAGACTATATCATGGTTGTCCTTTATAAGGTAAGGTAAGTCATTTATGTAGATGAGGAATAAAAATGGACCCAATATTGAGCCCTGTGGTACGCCCATTGAGACCAATGACCCAGGTGATCGTACTCCATTCACGTCTACCCTTTGTATTCTCCCGTATAAGTACGTTTTTATTAAGTTTAGCGCAGTACCTCTAACTCCATAGTGGTGTAGTTTCCTGATCAATGTGTCATGGTTAACGCAATCGAAGGCCTTGGACAAATCACAAAAAATACCTAAAGCATCCTGTGACCCTTCCCAGGCATTAAAAATGTTTTTAATCAACTCAACACCAGCTTCGGTTGTCGAGCGACCCCGAGTAAAACCAAATTGTTTATTGTGTAATAAATTATTATACCGAAAATGTTCCGCTAACTGTGACAAAATCAATTTCTCAAATATTTTACTGAAAGTGGGTAGTATGGATATTGGTCTAAAATTTGTGGGGTCAAAAGTACTACCCGTTTTGAATAATGGAATTATCTTACTATGTTTCATAAGATCAGGAAACTCACCACAATCAACACAGTGATTAAATACGACCATTAAGTCAGATGCTATGACTTCAATTAAGGATTTGAGTACATGGACCGACACTCCCCAAAGGTCACTGGTTTTCTTTATATTGATTGAGTTGAATGCCTTAATTACATCCAAGGCAGTAACGCGCTTGAATTCAAAGTATATACTGCATTCAGGCACGTTATCTTCTAAAAGTACAATGGCAGACGCAGGCGAAGAGTTCAAGCACTTAGTCGTGGACACTGATATATCGGTAAAAAACTTTTCAAATTCAATTGCGATATCTGGATTGGAATCTATTATTTTACCATCTACTTTTAAACGATAGTCGTTAATGTTCTTTTTTCGGCGACCTGTTTCTTCATTAATTATTTTCCAGGTCGTTTTAATAACATCAGAACTATTCAAGATTTTGTTACTTAAAAAATTTCGCTTAGTTATACGGCAGTCTATCTTGAATTGCTTAGAATACTGTTTGACAATAAAATTAGTATGCCGAACAAAACAATCTAAACATTAAAATAACTTATAAAATGTTAACAAGTTTTGATTCTATATAAAATTTTAATAAACGGGTCAAAACTTAGTGTATGCTTTTGTTCTATATGCCTTTTTTTGAATTTTATCCTAAATCGCATCATTGAAACTCAATTGTGATTTTCATGCATTTCTCTATTGATAGTCTATAGAAACTTTACAAAATTCCTCATTTCTGCGGCGTCTCATAATAGCTTCATTCGTTTCTATGCATTCATTTGCCGATTACCGCTCTTCAATATCACAAAAACCGCCGCAAAAAGTCGTGACTTTGAATTCATTACGACCCATTATGTATTTTGAATCTTATATGTATACTGGGTGATTTTGGGGTCATGATCCGGAATGGCCAAAAGTGAATAAGATGGTCATACTAAACAACCTTTCCGATGGGACCATTCCGGATCATGACCCCAAAATCACCCAGTATTTAGTGTTATATGTACTTATTTATGATGCATGCAGTTTGGAAGCCTGCCGTTTGGCCAAAATATTTTTGGTCAAATGTATAATTTTCCAAATTTTTCCTTTGCCAAACCAATGTCATATACATTTTTCAGAATTTATTTTAGTATCATCGTGTAGCAACCTATAGGTTTGGTTAGGTTAGCTTTTATAAATCCCTGACTTCACGGTTAAAAAAACAAAGCGGGTTTGCAAATAAAAATTAGGGAAATGAAACATTTGACCAAAAATATTTTGGCCAAACGAAATGGACCCATGCAGCATGAAAGTTTGTTATTTACCTCAAATTTCTAATGAATTACGACTGTAATCACATCTGTCACTAACAAATTGTGCTTATCTGTCAAATCCCTCGGTCGTTTTCGGTACATTAGCCCTCAATGGGGCTTAATGAGATAATGGGGGGACGGAGGTAACCGCTGGTTGGTCTCCAATATATCGTATAGCTACCGCTTCAAAATTCACTTTGCATACGTCTGCAGACTGTGACATCACATATTTTAATACTGGTACCTACAAGAATCTTATCGATAGGGTCAAGTCTTGACAGTGAAAAATATCAGAGGTCAATCTGAAACAAATTGACCTTGTCCTAAATAAGGGTACTAGACCACCGAATAGATAACGATAAACGTACTGTAACCCTAGCAAGCATTAAATAACTGCAAAAAAGTACAGTCGGCAACAAAAGCTTGTACCAAAAACGTTTTTTTACTTTTTTACCTCAACTTTGACATTAATTTTGATTTGTTAATATAAACTATAATTCTAATTGGTATAATCCAAAAACAAAGTCCTTTCTAAAAACATATCTCGTTTAAGTTGAGTTTCAACTTTTGTTTAAAGCAAAAAGAAACTATACAAAGTGCGATACCATTTTTCTCCTCTTAATCGTTGTCCGATTTTTACGTTTTATCAATGCGTTTTAGATATAAAAAAACTAGATCAATACTTTTTTTATGAAATTATTTATTAGAAAAAAATGAAAATTAAAAAATAACGAACTCGGAAACGTATACATGTACATATATATATATACAGGGTGTCTCTGACCATGGGGCTTTAAATGTAGGTATCGATTATACTCCTCGAATGCTACATCTTTTGTTCTACAACTTAGAAAATAACTTAATTTACAGTAAGTTATACGTGATCAAACTTTCAAACTTTACTAGTAAAATCAGTGAATTAATTTATTTTATATGAAAAATTAAAATTAAAAATTACTAGATTTTTTAAAGTTGTAGAAAAAAAGAAGTTCAATTTGAGGAGTAGCATCGATCCCTACATTTAAAGCCCCATAGTCAGAGACACCTTGTATATATATATCGTATATCACGGGACAATGTCACACAAATTGACCTAGTCCCAACGACAACGATAAACATACTTAGATAGAGAAATAAATACTTAAATATATGTAAAACATCCAAGACTCAGGAACAAATACTCGTGCTCATCACATAAATATTTGCCCGTACCGGGTTTTGAACGAACGGCTTCGGAGGCAGGGTCACACTCCCAACTAGGCCAACGTGTCGTCAAATAATATCTACAACATATTCAAAAATCGTGGAAAAAGGATTAGGTTTTTGACATCTACACGATATAAGCATCGCTTCACAATCATCTTAAGATGGCGCCACACTACCCCAGGCAGGCAACCATTTGGTGAATCACTGCAACGTAAAATAGGGTGTGAACATTTTTATCCGCTAGCCACCCTATTTGGCGGTACGTAACACTGACGCAGTTACAAAAAACTCGCAGAATGTTGAACGCTAAAAATATTTTACGTATATAGAAAGAGAAAACGTTTAGTTGATGCTTCAATCACACATTTAATTGGGTTGTACACTGATTTATAGAAGATTGTTTCATAGATCGTATCGCTTCGCAGAATTTTATAATTCTGTAACCACATTTTGCACAATCAGGCCAAGAAGTTTACTAATGTAGTAGTGACAGGTTGCAAGCCCATCGCCTAACAGTACTACAAGCCCTTATTCCCTCAGTCGCCTCTAACGACATCCACGGGAAGACATGGAGCGGTATTATTCTAACGCGGCAACCACACGGGATAATGTTTTATGTTTTCAAATATGTTTTAAATTTGAGTTTATAAAATTTACGTATTAAAAATTAAATCATCGAAATGTCGCCCGTTGCTGTCGCGGCACTCTTCAAATTTTGGAAAACATTTTTGGAGTTATTGTTTTGATTCCTTGACGAATATTCTTTACGAGCAGACCGTGCACGTCCTTGATGTCGAGACTTTAGTGCATCGAATCTGACAATCCATTGTTTGATTAAATTTTTGCTTGGACATTCACGAATATTGCGTAATCCGAACTCAAGTCGAAAACGCCGGCAAACAGTCACATAAGATCTATTATTTTCAAGAAATGCTCGTATGCAAAACGCTCGATTCTCTCCCGCGTAAGGCAGCATATTGATAAAAAAAAAAAAAAATTGACAATGACACCTTTGAACCTTTCTCGTTCGTCCACGTTTATTGTTCACGAAAGCGGTCGAGAGGAAAAGAAGTTTTATCACTGGCCCAGTATATTAAATGGTTTTCAGTAGGTGATAAAGTTAAATGTACTTAATTGTGCTGATTTTCTAATAAATTCTATAATATTTGTAGTTTTTACGGGAAGAGGAGACGTAACTTTAACGAAAATAACACAAAAGTTTAATATTTTCTCAACGGTCTTATTAATTTAAAACTAATAATATCACATACGTAATGGTTTTTTAAGTGCTATCCAACAATCTTTCGCACGATGTTGTAACGTTAAATAACAATTTCCTCGCTTTTTCGGTTTAGACCAGCTTAATATCTATATTGTGTATAAGATATAGCTTTACTACTTTTCCAATTGCTGAGAAAAAGTGAGTGTAACATACAGACAGACATGGCGAAACTATTAGGGTTCCTATTGTGACTACGGAACCCTGAAAAGACAACCCAGCTATCATCATCTTTAGTTTTAAGGTAAAGCTAATGAAATTACTGATTGAAAAATGTTATTATTGTGTTACTGAATTTTTAATAGACAATTTTTAATATATTTAATGCAATCAGATTTCAACAGTTACATTTTATACTTTATTCATGTTATATTATTGACATTTATTATAGCATTAGTTGTATTTCTTTATAAATTTGTACGCCTACCGGCAATTTACAGTGATACTATACTTATTTTACCAACTTTTGTAATTACCTGTGAACACAAATGATTGATTGATTCATTGATTGATTGATCAGTTTTAGTGCGAAATGCCATTTTCAGCTCGCTAATGTGATATGGAAATCTATGCTTTCCGAATAGGAGAAATAAAACATTTTTTATTTTTGTATTAATAATGCAGGCAGAGCTACAAAAATACCAACAACTCTAAAAAGACTAGTTAATAATTCTGTAAACACATTTTGCACAATCAGGCCAAGAAGTTTAATAGTGTATTAGTGACAGGTTGCAAGCCCATCAGCTAACAGACAGAACGAAATCCGCCGGAAGACATGGAGTGGCAATATGCTAACCCGGCAACCATTTAATTGTATTTCAATTTATTGTTATTCCTTGATAGGTTCTGGACATTTTTATCGTAATTTATGTGTTAATGTAATTAAATACATACATACATAACATCACGCCTTTATTCCCAGAGTGGGGTAGGCAGAGCTACAGAAATACCAACAACTCTAAAAGGTCTTATTGGTAATTCTGTAACCACATTTTGCACAAACAGGCCAAGATGTTTACGAGTGTATTAGTGACAGGTTGCAAGCCCATCGCCTAACAGTACTACCAGCCCTTATTCCCTTATGTAATTAAATTTAATCTAATAATCGATTTAATATTTAAAACTGGTAGGTAGTATGAACATATTTTTATTTTTACCTTTTTTATTATTTATTTGGATGTGTGTAACAATAAAATAATGTTAATAGATAATTAGTACTTCAGCTTTAAGTATATTAGGTTGTGGTGCCCTTGCAGGGTGTCCATGTGGAGCTAACTAATTTAAGACAATAACACCTGTCTGAAATGTATATGTGCCATAATGTGACAACATTGAATAAATTAATATGAATATGAAAAAATAAGGTCCGTATATTTTAAACATGGAACAACAGCTGTGACGTCATTCCTGTCATCAATTTTATGTAGTGTTTTTGCAGGGGGTCTGAACTATGACTTTTTAAAACTTCATATCTTACGAAAAAATAACACGATACTGTTTCGCGATTAGGGTCTCCTTCTCTTTCATAGCACTTTCCAGAGAGCGTTGGAAAAAATATATGCATGTTCCTTATTTTATATAATTATGAAAATTATTTTGTACAAATGCAATAAAGTAAATTAATTAAAAAGTGTTTTAATATTGATTCTTCTTCTTCTTTTTCTTTTATATTAATGGCGGTCCACCGCGATATTCCACAGTGATTTCGCTAATGTCAAGTGAGTTGAGTAAAACAGTAAAGATAAATCAAAAGTAAAAGCCGGACATCTTTCAATCGGCCATCTTCCCTCCCCGAAGGTTCATCATCATCATCATCATATCAGCCGAAAGACGTCCACTGCCCAAGGCTCTCCACTTAGACCGGTCTTGTGCCTTCCGCATCCATCGCGATCCCGCGATCCTTACGAGGTCGTCGCTCCATCTTGTTGGAGGCCTACCAACAGCTCGTCTCCCGGTCCGTGGACGCCATTGCCCCGAAGGTTACCGGAAGCTATTAATATTGATTACTTAATTGTTTCTACGTTTGGAAAGCCATGATTAAAAAAATCATGCATATGAGGTTTTAAACATACCTAACCACAACCATAGATAACATAATAGTTGTTATTTCCTTAAGATTTGCGTCATCAAATTATTTGAAAACGCGTTTAACGTTTAAAAATATACTTATTTTTTTCCTCATATTGTTTAAGTAGATTATGCTAGAGTAGAGAAGTATTAGTGATTTATAGTGTCCTGGGGATCCCTTTGTCACCCATGTTATAGTATCGAATTTTGAAAATCACAAATTGATTTCCACAATTATTTATGCTCATAAGTATCGATAGCCATAAAAATTGGAAAGCGTAACGCTTAATAATTCTAACGTTCACTATGTACCTAGCCTAGTTAGGAGTGACCCGCCTGCCTTCGAAGCTGTCCGAGGTTCAAATCCAAGTATGGGCAGATATTTGTGTGACGAGCGCGACTTACGAGTATGTATATATTTCTCTATATAAGTAAGTTTATCGTTGTCTAGTACCCATAGCACAAGCCTAGAGCTTAGTTTGGGACTAGGTCAGTTTGTGTGACATTGTCCCGTGATATTTATTTACGGTTTGTGGCCTCTAAAAACGCATTCCTTTTTTTTTAAATCAGTTAACAATGGCACGGATATTGTCATGACTCACAAGTAGCGCATTTTTTAACTTAAATGTAACTTTTTACCTGTTTGCGTTAAATTGTAACTCAAACCGGTAAAGCGTGAGTTGGGCCGTGTACTAATTAGGTTTTGTATAAATGACAGTTTTACGGCAGTTTTTTCCAAACAAAAACGCAAAGAGGTAAGTTCAAACGAACTTCAGCCTCCTAACCACAGCGAATGTATAAAATTAGAGATTCAAATGTGGAATTTGGATCCATTGAACACCGCTATCGAACTACATTATAATTGGTCGGTTTGGTTTTTTTCATTTAAATATTATTACTAGCTGTTTCTCGCGGCTCCTTCCGCATAGAACTCGTTAATCGCTACTCCCTCAGTAGCAGTCCAATTTTTCGAGATAAAACGTACTCTATGTCCTTCATCTAAATCGGTTCAGTGGTTTATCCGTGAAAGCGTTATAATATTAGTGTAGACACAAGAAATAAAGGAACTCCACATTTGTATCCAGTGGGGCTAGACAAGGTGTATTCGACACTCGCTAGCGATTATGTTTCGATTGAAAAATATATGGAATTGACGTAAGTGTCACGTTACTATCTCGGTGGCTTACGTCAATTCCATACATTTATCAATCGAAACATAACCGCTAATGATTGTCGAATGCAACTTGTCTGACACCACAGTTTTATTTTTGAGATAAACTCCAAACAACACTGAAGTCTAAAACAAACAACTTACGAGGCGCTCTATTACGTTGTTTTTAATAATTTAGAAACTCTAAAATTTTATTTCATGTTTACTGCTCTTTAAAAGTAATGCTAGGGAATCTTTTCTGCATTATTTTTCATGCTGAATTAATTTTTGGATTTGACTAAACCGTTTATATAAACCGGAATCAAAATTTTGGCTCTGTTACTTATTCCAATTACACAGACGGACAGACGGACGGACAGTAGACTATCAGCCAGCAATAGGGCCTCCCCCCTAATTCACCATCATGACACATGACAGGTGACAATTCGTTATACATTGCAAAGGTAACACGCTCATACATCACTGGGTTTCATATAAGCTGTGCCATGTACACTGAAATGTCAATTGTCACCTGACATTGTGAGGATGGTGAAACAGGGGGCTGGTTTTGTCCTTTGTGCGCAGAATCCTAATAAACTGATAAAGCAACATTTATTACACACTGAAAACTGAGTAACATTTTGTGTGTGGTTCTGCTTACTTTTAAACGTGCCGCCATTTGAACATGTGTTTTTTTTTAAAGCGGTTTTTTGTGGATCGATTCATATAACGCATTTTTTGGAAACTTCCGTTCAGTTTAAGCGACTAAATATAAATTGCAATAAATAAATCAGTAGCATAAAATTTAATCAATACTTATCAACGCAGCATCAGGAATAAAGATTGGAGATTTAAAAATGGTTGCAAACGTAAGCGACATGGACTCAAACTTGAACATGAGAACATTGCAAAATATTACGGGCGGTAATAAATACCAGTATTATAATTATAGCGAGTATGAAGAAAACTATTTTAGTAACGAGACCAGTCCAGAAGTTATGCGTAACATATACGCCTTCTTAGATTATTTTTTAATAATTTTGAGTGTAGTTACAGTTAGTTTTGGAGTTGTGTCGTGGATATGTGTTAAGAAGTGGAGAACCTTAAGAAACTACGTGTTGACTAATGTATGTCTTACGGGAGGAGCCGTTTTAGCTTTTGGACATTTACCAATTACATCTGAAGAGATAATAACGTACTTTGCTCGAGTGTTGATTTTATCTTTCATTCTCTGGTGTCTTGTCGCTTCTTATTCTTTCTACATGGATGTTGTGATAGTATTTAATGTTAATTACAACCATATATTTTTATATGTTACCGTTCTCTCTTGGGGGCTGCCAGTGGTTGTTGCTATTATAAGCATATATTTTAAACACATATATGTAATAACGTCAGTATTCGTCAGTTTGTTCAATGTTATTTTGTATTTGAGGACTTTATACATTTTAATCCAAATGAAAATAAAATCCAATGATAATTCTGTTTTGCTAAAAATACGAAATGCAACATTCGTTTTTATTGTAAGTGGATGCCCATTAGCAGCGTACTTGCTACTTGTCGTTTACATCACACAACAATTTAATATTACTTCAGTTTTTATTGTAATAGTTGAGTTATTTTATCTGCATATTTTTTTAATGAACACATTTTTTCTCACAATGAGATTGCATAGAAATCTTTGGCAGGAATATTTTCGAGTTCGACGTTATAGACGTGAAATTATGATTCCCATGTGACTTATTAGCTAATAGTACATTTTGATACAAGTGCGGAAAGTATGTCATTTTACACGAGTCCCGAAGTATCTTGGCCCGAGCTGCAAGCGAGGGACAAGACTCGGGACGAGTTAAAATGTCAGTTCCGCACGTGTATCAAACGGCGTTTTTTAATACATTTGCGAAAAATATAAATGAATCAATATTAATAAGTATTTAAAACTATTACAAGAGACAATTTTACTTTTAATTGACACAGACTTTATGAAATGGCAACGGTTGTGACCATTCAGCCAAATACGAAAAAAGTTACAGTAATTTAATTATCTATATTTAAAAATCAAAAAGTATAATTCTCTATTAACCAGCGGTAATGCATAAAGGTGGATTCACATTACGACGTACTGGGCTGGGCCCGGTTTCGGCATGGTGTAATGTGAATTCACCTTAATACGCAACTATCTAATCATTCGTAATACTAATTCAGATTCAGCTATATGAGAGCTGTTTTTTTTATATTACCTAGATACATTTTATGTGTGTATGTATGTATTTAATTTTAATATTTTAAATTATATTACCTATGTATAGTCTCAATGCTAAATGACGTAATCAAATAGTGGTTGAACATGCAAACTCTTTGGTTGGATGCACGGCTTGGAAGTTGAAACAAAATTATACTTATTTAAAAAAATGGAAAACTATAACGCACTAGTGCGTAATACCAAACAATTATTTTTTCCCGTGTGGTTGCTGGATTAGAATCGCGCCAGTTCATGCAAATGCTCCTAACGTATTTCTTTTCTATCGCTCAAAATGTATGGATGACAGTCGACCACGTGGTTTATCGCACGAGAATGTCATCCCATACATTTTGAGCGATAGAAAAGAAAAACGTTAAGAGCGTTTGCATCTTGGCTAGGGCCCCTTGTCTTCCCGTGGACGTCGTAAGAGGCGATAAGGGTTTCTTTTGTTGTGTTTTAGTTTTTAATTTTTTGTACTTTTTATTACGTAAGCTTAGAGTGTAATTCCTACTGCAATTTGCATATGAAATAAGTGTAATTGTTATTTAATTTAATTTTTGTTTATTATTCATTTTAGTATTTAACGTTAGGCTCCTACTTAATTAAATTATTATTGTAGAGTTATTTTTTATCATTATATAATTAATTTCACTAACACGTTCCTTATTTCAACTAAATCAAATGTAATCAGGGTTATTATAAATAAAAAACTTTTAGTTTTAAATAAGACGCATGTAGATTAATTGTTTACTACTTCTGCATGTGACCATTGTACTTTTTAGTGCGAAAAAAATACGGAAATTAATATAAATTTATCGCTTTAAATTTTCTTTCAGCTAATCTTTAAGTGATTGAGAAAAGAAAAAGTGTTATTCGTGTGTAATTTGTTTGTGTAGTTATTAATTATAACGTAAATTAAATAACAAAACGTGTCATCTTTTAAATATCCTGACGAGCTCACATTCTGTCTGAATTTGTTTGTAGGTTAACCCAGTTTATTTGTCCGTAAGGATATTTTTCTCATAGGTTAGCTTATCCTCGAGAGAGTCTGCCATAGGATATATAATCGAGGAAATGTATTTTAAATTATATTTTAATGAGTAAACAGTACAGTTTTATTTGTTTTTAATTTGAGTATGGCACTAAAGCGCAAACGAAGATGAACTTAATTTTCCTTGCACTAGCAAGGAGGTTCATTTTACCAGGATTCAAATTCCCACTCACAAAAATCTCCCCGTTTGTAGTATTGGCTTCGCGAGGTTTTACATTTATAAAAGACGCCGAGATTACCCACGTACAATACAATACAAATATTGTTTATTAAGCACCACATACAATAACACCCGTATAGTTGCCGGGTTAGAATAGTGCCACTCCATGTCTTCCCGTGGATGTCGTAAGAGGCGACTAAGGGAATAAGGGCTTGTAGTACTGTTAGGCGATAGGCTTGCAACCTGTCACTAATTTAAACTAGTAAACCTCTTGGCCTGATTGTGCAAAATGTGGTTACAGAATTATCAACAAGTCTTTTCAGGGTTGTTGGTATTTCTGTAGTTCTGCCTACCCCACTCTGGGAATGAAGGCGTGATGTTATGTATGTACATACAATACGAAAAAAAATGGTCAAGTGTGAGTCGGACTCATTAGGTATTATTTACATCTTGATTTAAATTTTATGTCATTCCACGACACACGAACTAACAGACGGATGCACTGCAAAGTTACCGCTATGGGTTTTGCATTTTGTGCGTAGAACCCTAACGGCCGAACCCAATATTCAAACCGCGGACAGATAGCCTTACTTCGGATTAAAATTTGACACATTTTGTATGGGCAAATGTCAAATTTCAACCCGAAGTAAGCCTTATCTATCCGCGGTTTGAATATAGGGTTCGGCCGTAAAGGACCTTCGAAACAATCGCATTATTAACAAAATAGTCATATCACTCGTTTAATATTGTTAGAGTTATTTAGAATTGTGCCGTGATTAAAACATGTGGATTCCATGAAAACGATTCTTAGTGATTGGAAACTTTGGTACAGAAAAACAAATCAAAAATGTAAACAAGACTTCATTAAAACATTCAAAGTCCGTGGATATAATATTGGAGATTAAAAAATGGTTGCAAACATCAATGTGTGACACGGATTCAAACTGAGGAAAAATGCGAACATTTAAATATACCTAATAATATATCGGTAAAATTTTCTGACATTAATCCAATTAGAGGTGTGTATCTGCTTTTATGCAATAGTGCTACAAATCAAAAACAAATACAGTTTGATTTAAAACTTTAAGTAAAATGCGTTTCGAATTCAATTCAGTGTGTGTGTTAACCATCCGTGGTCTCACCTGGTGGTTCCAACGGAAGATCAGCGCTGACAAATGCCAGCATTATGCTGAGTTGGAACTATTTTGTGACTACATTTTTCTGGTGCGTATTTCTCTGTTATTTGTTGATGTTTGTCACGAATAAATGTATTTTTTTCTTTCTTTTTAAACACCATTTTATTAAGTATGAGTCAAAACATGGCAATGATTACTGATAGCTGATTACAAGTTGTATTAGTCAATTCTGATGACTCTATGTAAAGTGAATGATAAGTTAATTTAACAAAGATTTGGTGCATTTTCGAGCACAATGTAATAATAGTTATTCATGCAACTGGCACGTAATGCCTAGGGTCAATTGCCAATTTTAGAATGCGAGGCTTGGTGTTGGGATATTTGGGTATTGATAATTGAAACAGCAAACATGAACTTTAATTCTTTTGATCTGCAAAGCTAGCCGGTTTGGAAATAGATACTATTTAAAAATGGTACAATTACTGGTAACTTCAAAGTGGGGGGTTGATTGATTAGGTTGTACTTATGATTATTTTTGTAGCATGCCAAATACTGAAACATAAAGTTTTTATAACACGTTGTTGTCCATCCATCAGACTTTCTGTAAGAATGTTTTTCTCTGAAATAAGGTGGCTAACTGCATTAGCATTTTAAATTTAATGTAGTAACCAATAGAGTTTAGAATGCTTCAACTACTACTTTCAAATAGACCACCTTTTTTGGTATAACGGCAGTAAAACTATCGAGCTGCAAATTGGAATAGTTCTGCTCTCATAAGCCAATAAATACTATCTCAAATCCAAAGCAAATTCAATCCTATCCCGTCATTAATAAGGTTGCATTTGCTGCAGGAATTTTGACCGAGATACTACCATTTATTTTAGCAGGGCAGTGTTGTAGTCAGGGCTTGCAATGAACAAACAGAATCATTATCCAAAAGGTTCCTCTAACGTCTTGGATATTATCTACTTATCATTCATTTATTTATGTATATTTCTAACGACAAATATTCACAGCGAAATCGCAAAAAATACTCGTACAAAATTCAACAGCCGTCAAATTAATTGAAATAAAATGGCCCATTTTCCTGTTCATGGCATACCATCAGAACTCGGACCATCCGCCCTTTTAAATCGAGAAGGGCACATCTGATTGAATAGTACCAATTAAACCTTAAGTGGTTCTCAATAGAGACGCATAAGCGAAGTCTTTTTTGTTAGATGGGTCCTTTTTTTCCTAAAAGGGCGTATTGTCATAGCTAATTACTCAGCCACTTTATGGTTGGGTTTATGACGGTTGTAAAGCAGGCAATCCATTGGGATACCTTTTTTTACAATTGAATTGCTATAAGTTTTATTACCTTGGGTTCGGGTGAATGAAAACGCGAGTAAACGCAATCCATTTGTTTGAAAATATAAGATATCCTGTGTGGTTGCCGGGTTAGAATAGTGCCACTCCATGTCTTCCCGTGGATGTCGTAAAAGGCGACCAAGGGAATAAAGGTTTGTAGTGCTGTTAGGCTTGCAACCTGTCACTAATACACTGGTTAACATCTAAGCCGACTTGTGCAAAATGTGGTGACAGAATCATCAAATTAAGTCTTTTGGGAGTTGTTGGTATTTCTGTAGCTCTGCCTACTCCACTCAGGGAATGAATGCGTAATGTTATGTGTATGTATAAGATACCTACTACCAAACTAATCATCCTTACCAATTTCGAACTAGTATTATGATTTTTAGATCACTTTAGGGAAATATTAACCAATTTCATGAATATTGTGCAATGGTAATGGCTTGGGCGGGGTCCACCCGGTGTGTATACAAACACAGTTGCTTGTTGGTCGGGTTAGTATGTTATTTTAGTTTGAAATATTGAGTAGATACTTTAATTCTACGCACTTCAAGTTGAAAAAAAAAAGAATGTTTTTATAGCAAGGAGAAGGCACACGAGTACTCAGGCAACCTGATGGCAAGTGGAAACTGAGACCCATAGACATTTGAATTCTCAAGACTGCATACCGGAGACCTCATACGCGTTGCCAACCCTAGACTAAGATGGAATAGCTCTATGCTGATAATTTCACCGGTTATCTTATTCCCACACCGGAACACAACAATGCAAACACTGCTGCTTGACACTAGGTTACTGGATAATGGTTTTTTTTAACTTTGGAGGACAATTTCTCCTTATTGGTTGAAGCTAGACTACTATGTAACATAATATCAAAATCGAAGCCGGAGTGTTGGGTACCTTTCCTTAAGGATTTCCCAAAATTGTGACATTCGGAAGACTGCCGATGCTTATAGCACTGAACTCATCTCCTATTATAAGCTTTGGCCTCACCTAATAAATTATTCAATCTACTCGGTTAATATGTCTAAAACAGTAAGTTGCCACTTTAATAAATTTAAACTTTACCACATAAATAAATAAATATCACGGGACAATGTCACACAAATTGACCTAGTCCCAAACTAAGCTCTAGGCTTGCACTATGGGTACTAGACAACGATAAACTTATTTAGATAGAGAAATAAATACTTAAATACATAGAAAACATCCAAGACTCAGGAACAAATATTCGCGCTCATCTAACAAATATCTGCCCATACCAGGCCGGTGACACTCCGCGCTATTGCCTACTCAATGTGCGGCCTTTTACACAAGGCTAATCAGTTGAGTGTCACGCGAGCGCTCGTCTTGAAGCGCGCCGCCCGTACGCCGCTGCGAAAATAATTCGAGTTTTTGTTTAAATAAATGTACCTATGGCTCCTCGAAAAGCCAAAAGGTACTGTAGAGCATACGGGTGCTTAAATAATGACAGGAATGGCGATCTATCATTATTTACACTGCCAAAAAATATCGAAAGGTAAGATTATTATTAACATTATTTTATAAATTATAACTTCGATCGACGTAGGTAGTTACGAGTAGCTGTACTTAATTACTGACACAATGATTACAGTTTTGAATCCTCGACACAAATAGAGCGGAATAATATTATTTATTTTATTAACTACCTACCTCAGTTTCGCAGTTTTCGACTTATTCGCATCAAAAATCTATTACCTACCTTACTTAAAGAGCGTTCCGCGTAAGTAGATCTCCCAGTAATAGTGACTACCTACTAAAGCAAGGTCAGCATATACTGGTTACCTACCTTCTTACTTGAGTAACGGAATAGGTAATAATAGTGCTCGAGTTTATAATTTTGTCGTGTTATACGAGTTGCATAGTCCAAGAGCCTGATGTCAGATTAGTTTTTAATTTGATATATAAGTACTAACGTTTAAATTAGGTTTGTCTTTCTTTCTTTCTTTTCTTTTAGTTTCTGATTTTGAACATTTTTTTGATTTGTTAGCCCTGTTAGGGTATACCTACTCCCGAGGTTGACGGAAATTGAAGTCGGGTTTATTTTTTGTTTAAGACTTGTAATTATTATAACAATATTTAGATGGATATTTTCGCTAAAACATGACCCTAGGAATGATTTACCTATATAATATATAAGAAAAAATTAATAAGGTCCGCTTTGTGACTATTTTCAATAAAATTAAAATTATAATTAACTTTTGTTAAAAAAACCTTAATTTTTATTTTACCTTTTACTTAACTATAAATAAATAAATAATAAATATCAAATATATGAAAAAGGAGTTAAAAAATATGTAAATATTAAACATTTGTAATTGTAATCAATCAGTCACAGTTACAAATAATTATAATGTAAATTTTATTATTAAGTATTGCAAGGACAAATTTATCTGCCATTAAAAATTGGCCCTCTCCTTGTATATTTTTAAGTGTAAGAAAGAGTAAATTTATGTCTCACATATGCTTTACTTGTCGATTGTGAAACAGGCAATAAGACTAATAGGCTTTCCATCGCGGGTTGCATATGTTGATTAAATGTTTTTGATAAAACATAAATATTGTTATAAGATATTAATAATTATTGTTTTTAAATCAAAAATATATTAAATGTTTTTTTGAAATTTCACCAATATGACTTTTTTTAACGTTTTTCATGTACTAACGATGTAATGTTAACATCTGTGGTGCATCAACACAATACAGGGGGCCTAATATGGCTGCGTTTGTCGCGTGACAGCATGTGGATAAAACATCCTTCACTTTTTGACACGTGTATAAGTACGAGAGTGACGGAAGCTTAATCCATATTTTGTCTTGCAATAAACGCCACCATACTAAGCATGCAGGTATTTTGCGATTTTTGTGCTATCCCCTTTCTTATCTATCTGCATTCTATATACCTATTTCATCTTGTTATAGATAAACAAAATGTTTTAAGGTCTATATCGAAGCTATGCTATGCTAGTATGTTAACAACAAATATTTAGTAATACAACTATGTATTACAAAATGAACCTTCAAAGTCCTTAAAATAAATGATTGTTTATCGAAAACGTACGTCAGCTCCTAGACTAACATTAACCTACCTATTCCAGTACGGGTAGCACAAGTTGTATTTTCTCGCTTGTCTCGCTTAGTGCGTCTCTAGTTACAAACTAGATTTATTTATTTCATTTATTTATTCAATTAGACACACTAACAGTTGCACAAACAAATACAAATATAAAAGATAGGTACAAAGAAAATAGTCCTGTTTGTGTACCAAATGCAACAGTATTAGCACAGTTAGGGATGAATAAAACTAAAACTACATAAGAAAACTACAATTAATAATAAGTTTAATGCAATTTGTTTTCTTACAACTGCCACGGAATAAGTATTAACGTATTAATTAGTACAAGTAACTGCCAGCCCTGCGGAGTGGGCGGAGTCAGTAAAGCTCAAGGCGGGCGAAATAATACATACTCTCGCGGCGCAGATTTAAGCTGCATTTTGCCTCGTTAGGGGCGCCCCCACTATCGATCGCAGAAATGTAACCAAGGTCACTTCCGGCCGTGCACTTGTTTTATTATCGTTAACGCGTTCTGTTTAGGTTTAAATTCGCATGTTTGCTGTCACGGAGTGTCGCTTCTGTACTTGTACTATTACTTATTCTGTGCCCATACCGAGATATTACAATTTTTAGGGTACTTCCCCTACCCGTAACGTGGGGATGTATTTTTTTTGTGCCCTTACAGCATTTAAGCACAAGCTATTAGCATGTATAGCTTAAGTTAATCATCCGTTTTTATGTAACAATGTTAGGGAAATAAATTTTAAAATTTGAAAATTTCCCTAGCAAAAAAAAAACTATACATGTTCCAATTACCTAACATGACAATTTCACACATCTAAATCGTGCACAAAGAGAAAAACCAAATAAAAAACCAAAACCAACCAAATTGAATCCTAGTTGATTAGTAGCTTAATTTAATTAGTTTGCATAATTAGTTTGTATAAGTAGGTATAACATTAAAATAGTTTTATTCATGAGCGCACTATTCGCCAACAAACTGATTCTAGTTTGGCGATTTTTTTTGTATACCTACCACCTAAGTTGTTTTTGAAATAAATAAATAAACAATAATAATAATAATAAATAAATTTCAAAATTTCAAAATTTCCCTAGCATAACAATAAACTACAGCATGTTCCAAAAACATAACATGACAATTTCACACATCTATATCGTGCACAAAGAGAAATAAATTTGAAAATTTGATAATTTCCCTAGGAAAACAATAAACTACAGCATGTCCCAAAAACCTTACACGACAATTTCACACACATCTAAATCGTGCACAATACATTTGACTCCCATTACCTTTACGTGGAAAAATATCAAAGGAGGCCGCTAATGCATCGCTTGAGCAATCTCCAAATCGAGGGGTGCATAATTTATCACAGAGTCCGCCACTGCTATATCTGCTGCTACATTTATTACATCACACGTTGAAGAATGAATTTCAAATGGTGTCGGAAGTTTGCGTTGGGGGAACAAAGCCGTATCCGTCCGGATTTGGATGCACTTGCGAATTTTCAATTGAGAACGTGGCAAACGTTGATGGATGTTATATTTAATACAAATGCTGCGATGAATTGCTATCTATTCTTTATAGGTTTTTGAAGGTGGTTCTGTATTTTTGTAAATCGTTTTATTTTAACCTTAAACCTTTCTTTGGCGTCCACTTTCATATTGTTTTTTGAGTTGGCAAGTTATGAACGTTTCATTCAAAAGCTGGAAGCTTGTCAAGTTACAACTTAAGCACTATTTTTATTTACCGTAAGCAGAATTTAGTGTCCATTTGGCGCCATTATCACGTCAATAAATTATTTTTTTGACATTTAGTTAGCTCACATTTAAAATGCATATTATTGTGTATGCATGTTTTTTAAATTGTAGAGTGATTTGTGCACCTTTTATGTGCTTAAAAAAGTTTGTTTAGTATATTTTAACGGATTTTTAGTTAGGAATAAGTATTTCTTAAAATAATATTATGTTAAATATAACATTCTTATGTAGACAAAGAAACCGGAAGAAAAGTGTAAAAAAAACTTACCCATTGTTCCTTTATTCCAAAGATGAAGTTTATACAGATTGCTTTGATATGACCATAATTACATTAGTAAGATAATATTGTTCCACGTTTACGGCATTAACCTCTATTGTTATACAATTAATACATAAAATACCAAGAACTACTTTCAAAGTCCTGGTTGTATTAAAATCTGAACGCTTGGCGCTTAATGTACGTTACCGCCTTTTTAAGCAAAAAAAGCACATGAAATATTTGAACTAAAGCATATTTAACCTTCTATGGTAACGCTTAAGGTTGCATATGTAACAAGGTTTCTATAAGAGATTGTGCCCTTTTTACTAAGAAAGACACTATAGGAAGTGCCTCAGGGTTACCCATTTGAAAACGACGCCAGACCCTTTTACAACCCAGTATTGTCCTAAATAAAGGTTATTCTAATAAAGGTAAGTCCTAAATTGAAACGTCCTAAATTAAACCGTCTTAATTTAATTTAGAGAACGGTCGTGTTTTAAATCGTTTGTTGTGATGGGTACCTATTATTTCATCGAAACATCTTTGAATTAACGTATCATTACGCAGAATTTTAATTTCGTCGAAGGGCAAATTCTCGCCGTCTGGGTCATTTTGTTTGTTGGTCATTTGCTTAACCTAATTTTGCCCGTAACTCATTCGATATAAGACTAAGTAGCAATTATGTAAGGTTACTTTTTAAATACTTATATACATATTTTCTAAGGCAGTGTTAATAAACGCAAACGTGTCAAATGGTTACCTATTATTTCAACGAAACAACTTTCAACAAACTCACTACGCAGAATTTTAATTTCATTGAAAGATATTTCTCGCATGAGTATTTTTTTGTTTGTCACAAGCCTAACCTTATCTAACCTACGTAGCATCAGATATCCTGAAAACATCATTTTTTCAGCAGACAATATCGTTCGATGAAATGATACAATCGTTAAAGTGAAATTCGATGAAATAATGGGTTACAGTGTCAGGTCCCGTATTATGGTCGCCTTTATCGCGGTAGATAAAGCTTCCGTCACTCTCGCACTTACATACTGGTCAGGAAAACATCTGTGTGTTTCATCCACGTCGATAAACGACAGGAGGCAGGTATGAAAAATGCTATGTCTTACGTTTATATTGACTGCATTAAGATATAAACTTAGTTTATTATTTTATTGAACCTTAAAGAAATGATGGAAAAACACTTCCATTGTTAAAACTCCAGTTCATTTATTCAGTCCTTATATTCCTAAAATGACAAATTAATAAAAAAAGACCGTATTCTAACTGAAAAAAAGTTTTATAAAATTGCATGACTAGGATAACCCATATTACAGTAAAGAAAAGACATCGTAAGGAAACCTACAGACCAAGTGTGACGTTGTAATTGTACAGTAGGCATATTAACTCAAACTGGTTAAGTATATTTATTTCTGTGGTTGCCGGGTTAGAGTAATACAACTACATGACATGTCTTCCCGTGGATGACATTTGAGGCGACTAAGGAAATAAGGGCTTGTAGTACTGTAAGACTAACACATTAGTAAATATCTCAGCCTGATTGTGCAAAATGTGGTTATAGAAACATCGACAAATCTTTTTTAGAGTTGTTGGCATTTCTGTAGCTCTGCCTACGCCACTTTGGCATTGAAGGCGTGTTGTTATGTATGTAACTAACACACGCTAAAATATAACAGACATAGTACAAAAAGCAAGATCACATTTAGAAACTATTCCTGTAGCGTAAAGTCAAGTAGGACTCAGCCTGATGGAAAAGTACGCGCTAAAATATGTTTTGTATGCTTTGACGGGACTACTTAAACTTGCCGGTTAAAATGAGTTGCGTCGAGTTGATAAATGATGCGCTTAAGAGGATCACAACCCAGCTCTGCCTGTGCCGCTGCCAGCCACTGGCGCTGGTTTTCAGCTGAACCCTGAGGTTTACCTACTTTTTAACTAGCTGAACGTGAACGCGAATATCTATTAGTATTATATTGTATAGTCCATTCGCTTAGATAGTGTCGCTACACTCGCACCCACTTGTAGTAATTGTAATTAAATACGAATTCAATTCGTTTTTTTTTTTCATGTAACAAAATATTGACACCTAATCTTGTTAGTAACAATAGGTACTTAGTCTAAGGTGTTAGTTGTATTAACCTAAAACAATATGGCACTAGTGGGGGAAAGCGGTCCCCCACAGTGATTTATATAGGGACAGTCTACTCCACTAACTCCCAAATTCACTTGCGGGTATACCACTCACATTCTTTGTTTACGCGGCGGCATCCTTTGACAAAAGGTAGCACGTGCCAAGGCAGCGCGATACTAACGCGATGACACTATCTAAGCAAATTGACTGTAGGGTCAAATAAATACCGGGTGTTGCCTGTAACAGCAGCAATAAATTAAGGGATTGTTTCCACACCACAAACGTACCAACATTTATTCTACAACTTTTGAAAATAACTTATTGTTAACTAAATATTAATAATTTTAGATTTTCTAAGCAAGCAATGTATTGCGAAAACTACGAAGTTGCTAGGCTGACAGTAGATGTCAACTAGACTATTGGATGGAGTACATTGAAAATACTATTTAGTTTGTTCGAAAATATCCCAAATAATAAATTACATATTTTTTTAAATTGTAGAAGCGAAGCGAAGCGTTTTTTTATAGAGTAGAAGCGATCCCTCAATTTATTGCTCCTATTACAGGCAACACCCGGTATATCAACCAAAAGGATGTATTTAGAAAAGACTGTTGTGAAAAAGACCCTGAAATGCTTTGTTTATATCTAAATCGGCATAAAACGACTTAAGCCGATTTACGATAAATCCGTGCAAAAAACGATAATCGATAACTCCCCTGCGGCATGAATCAGCAGTTAACAATATCTCTGCCGTGAACTTGCACTGTATTTGCATTTTATTCTAAACATCTTATTTTGTACAGAACATTTGGGAACAGTAGGCAGAGTTAAATTAAAGCAGGAAAAAACTGTTTGAACTCTAAACCAGACAGAACATCGTAATGCCGTGACACCAAAGAAAGGTTAACCCCCTTCTGGTATCTGCGGCAAAGCCCAAAAGGAGGGTTATGTGTTTGATCTGTATGTATGTCCGATTCTATGTTCCCTCGTAGATTCTGCATGGATGGGCTGATTTCAACAAGCGAGGTGTCGTTAGATTCGTCTTAACGCAAGTGTCACTGGGTATTTAGGTACATTAAAACAAAAACAATATAGTGGCACAAAAAATATATCAAAAATATCTTATTATGCTACCAATATCATTCTCGTTCGAATTGTCTATTAAACCGATGACACGTTGGCCTAGTTGGGAGTGACCCTGCCTCTGAAGCCAGCGGTCCTGGCTTCAAATCCCGGTAAGGACAGATACTTGTGTGGCAGCGCGAATAATTGTTCCTGAGCCTTGGATGTTTTCTATTTATTCAAGTATTTATTTCTCTATGTATGTTTATGGTTGTCTAGTACCCATAGTTTAAGCCTAGAGCTTAGTTTGGGACGATGAATGAATGAATTAAGGAAAAAATGAATGAATGAATGAATGAATGAATGAAAAATGATACTTTTTTTCTTTTTGTACTACACCTACTGTTATTTTGTCCACGTGATCCACCGCCGCGGGGGGCATCTAGATTATGGTAATATTCTCTAATCGTATGACCTCAGTTCAACGCATGAGCAGTCTCGTACAATGGCTTAATTACCATAATGGCTTTATACGGTGCGTTGGCACTTTTACGGTAAAATAACAGTGTTTAAACAAAATCGTATGATAAATAATAAATACTGTTGTGACTACACGTTGGCCTAGTTGGTATACCCTGCCTACGAAGCTAGCGGTCTCGGATTCGAATCCCAGTAGGGGCAGATATTTGTGTGTTGTGCGCGAGTGTCGCCTGAGTCTTGGATGGTTTCTATATATTTTCTATATAAGTAGTATACATACATACCCATAGTACAAGCATTATGGAGCTTAGTTTGGGAGAAGAACAATTGGTGTGATATAGTCCCGTGATCACTACGTTCTAATTAACAAATAACTCACAAATAACTTTTAAATAGTGGTGAGCCATTTTATCTTCAAGAAAACTTAAACAATCACAACGTCAGGTGAGGTTTGCCTCACTCTTAATCGGTACCCAACACAGAACGACTGTTTTTCGCGGCAGCTTTCGCTATGCCGCCACGAAATGTTGGATTAATCTGCCACCGCCAATCAGAAACTCTAAAAGCGTTACAACCTTAAAATACAGGGTGTTTGGTAGATCGTTTGCCAAATTGAAATGGCGGTTACGTGGGGTCATTTTCTATCTCGTGACGCCCTTTAAAAAAATCTAGGGTCCATGTGTAACTTTTTGCCATTTTTGGTATTTTTGAAAAATTGACAAGGCCACCTCGTTAAACTTAAATAAAAATAAAAAAAGTAGTAGAGAGATACAATTTCTAGTGAATCGCGATTTGTAACGTTGCACGGCTTTGTGAAAGTCAAAATTACTGACATTTCAAAAATACCAAAAAAGACAAAAATAAATTACACGTGGACCCTAGATTTTTTTAAAAGGCGTCACGAGATAGAAAATGACCCCACGTAACCGCCATTTCAATTTGGCAAACGATCTACCAAACACCCTGCATAAAATGAAACAGTACCTACTAAATATCCAACCTGTTATCACTTAGCAAACGTCCTGTGCTTATAAAATTTGCTCTATTTTGTCGTACATGTTAGTATTACTTTTTAAAAATAATATTATCTTACATAGATACATACACACAAACACACACAATAATTTTAAGTCAGAAATGGTTTTTTGACAATTATTTTAGTTTAAGCATAGCATTACTTTAAATAAATAGTAGTGAGACGGACTGGCAGCGCTCTCCTCTCTTTTCAACTCGGTGGCCCTGAAAATCAGCGTCAAGGCTAGTAAGCCTGGACACCTTGCTGAGTGGCAACCATTTCGGTGTTACTTTTAGAAGATTAAGTACCTACTCTAAGTTTGTATTACTGTTTTTTTTCATGTTTTGTTGTTGGTTTTGTTCATTTTATTTTAACACCGAATAAAGCATTTCTTTCTGTCTTTCTTTCTTTCATAAAATAGATTCCTGTATTGTCCACGCAATTCTGGTATAACACCGTCAGGATAAAGTGAGACTGGGTTGGGCACGTCTGCCTCATCCACGATGACGGATGGGTCCAAAGTTCCACCGATTGGTATCCACGAGATAGACATCGTAGCTAAGGTAGGCCTAAAATGAGATGGCGAAAGAACAAAAGACACAGAAAATAAACCTTTAGTCGCCATTAACGATTTTGATTTCTAAGGGTTACATAATGGAGTACAAAAATTGTTGATAAGGTATAATATAATTTAAATTACTTACCGCGTTTAATGCTTCCATTTCATACGGGCTCAATCTGTATGAAGCATCTGAACCGACGAGTTTTGGAGTAGATCTGAAACAAAGAAATGGTATTTTAGCAATAAACGTTATATTTTTTTATGATAAGGAGAAAGCACATGAACCCACAGGCCATCTGATGTTAAGTGGAATCTGAGACCCATAGACTATAATCCTTAGACCCTGAGGACTAAGATGGAATGCCTCTATGCTAGTAATTTCACCGGTTGTCTTATCCCCACACCGAAACACAACAATGCGGAAATGGTTGCTTAGTGGTTCGGTAATCCCATAACTGGGTTAGTAAATAGTATCTTCAATTTTAGCTATACAGTCATGTTGTCATTAATATTATATCATCTTCAATATTTACCCTTTTGTTCATGAACACAAACGCACAATAGCTAAAGAAGGTATGCTTACTAATTCAAATTTCAATTAGTAGCTTCACTCCTGTTAAAGTGTATTTCGCCAATGTCGAGTAATTTATAGACACTCCCATGGACTTATTTGAGAAACAAGTACACGGATATCATACGCGAAGACAATTGTTCGGTGAAAGAGTATTTTCTGTTGACTAAACAGAAGCACGTGGGGTTAGCTCCACGCGCTCCTGTCGAGTCCTGCTAGATATATGTGACATTTGGATTCAACACACTGAGATAAATCATATTTTAACTAAAATAGGTTAATAGTAAATATAGTTTATGAAACACAACACAAAGCATAAAGAAACAAGCACGTTATATTAACTTTAGGCGCTTCGGCACAAAACTCAACTAAAATATACGATCAAGATTCTGAAGAATATCTAACTCTGCCGCATTAAGCCAATGATTAATTCAAACGTTATTTCTATCTCGTAAGCTGTCATTATTACAGAGTTCAATGGCAATCGTCAAAATGTGCGGAATTGGGATAGCTATTCTTTTAACTTCACAGAACTGCTGTAATACCAGAGAAGGCAGCTAACTGCAATATTGTAGTCGAGTCTATACTCTATTGGTAAGCATATACAGTTTAAAATGCTTATACTATTAATATCCAGTTAGCTGCCTTTTTGGTATAACGGCAGAGAAGCGCGTGAAGCTAACCCCGTGTGCTTCTGTTTAGTCCACCAGAGTAAATACTTTTTACCGAGCAAGTGTCTTCGCGTGTGATTTTTTATTTCTGTAACAAGTCCATGAAAGTGTCTATAACTTGACATGGGCAAAATACACCTTAACAGGAGTGAAGCCATTAATGAAAACATAAAATTAGAATTAGCTATCATTTTATCGAAACACCTTTCAAAGAACGTATCATTATGCAGAGTTTTCAATTTATCGTAAGGCATTTTTCGCCAGTCTAAAGTCTAACCTAACCTACGTAATTAATGTTTAGGATTTCCTGAAAACATCATAGTTTCAGCAGAAAATAGCGTTTCGATGAAATTATAGTATCGTTGAAGTGGAATTCGATGAAATGATGGTATACCGTGGAATTAACATAGCGTCCGACAGCTTGCGTCAATCGTATACATTTTCGAAAAATATCGTTCGCAGAATCCATCTTGTCTAACTTGTACCATTGTAACCTCAATTTCAACCTTAAGTTCTCCATCCGAAGACCACAATATTATAAAACTTATCTTGACTATACACGCTTAATTATTAACATTCATAACCGTTGGTAAGTGAATTTATGAATGTATACCTCATGGCTAAAGAGAACGGCCCGAGTTGTAGCGGGTGAAATTAAAAATAAATAACATCAAATAATTAAATAATAATTGACCTAGTCCCAAACTAAGCTCTAGGCTTGAACTATAGGTACTAGACAACGATAAACTTACTTATATACAGAAATGTATACTTAAATAGATAGAAAACATCGAAGACTCAGGAACAAATACTCGTGCTCATCACACAAATATTTGCCCTTACCGGGATTTGAACCCAATTTTTTGATTTGAACTTCGAAGGCAGGTTCACTACCAACTAGGCTAGCGTCATCATTAAACTTCATTCACTGTATATCTCTTCTTCTCAGTCGCTTACGGTAGAGTAGTCGTGGTCACGCGAGACGCTCGATAGCGCTGCTCTACCTTGCGCCATTTATCCCTTGCTGAGGCCTGTCTTGCCATTCGTTGAGGGATTTGTCAGTCAACGACTTGATTTGGTCCGTCCATCGCAGAGGTGAACGTCCACGTGATCTAAAAACACTTACCAATTTGAGTTAAAAAAAAAGTGTAACGCAGAGTCGTGCGCTGAGGGTTCCGAAGCATCACGCAACATGAACGCTAGCTTGATTGAAAAAAAGTAACAGGGTTCAAAACAATTATGCAACTTGAAAAAAAAAACCGAGCTAGTATGTAAAAACGTTTTCTTTTTTTTTGGATTCCGTACCCAAAGGGTAAAAACTGGACCCTATTACTAAGACTCCACTGTCCGTCTGTCTGTGTATCTCATGAACGGAAATAGCAAAAAAGTTGAAATTCTCACTGATGGTGTATTTTTTTGGCCGCTATAAGAACAAATACTAAAAAAAGGATAAGATAAATATTTAATGGGGGCAACCATACAACAAACGAGATTATTTGCCGTTTTTTGCTCGATATTAATAACGGCAACAGGGAGACTAATATAGTGTTTATTGTTGTATAGATAAGGGTACGGAACCCTACGTGTGCGAGTACGACTCGCACTTGGTCAGTTTTTTTTAATAGTGGCGATCCACTGCGGTATTCTGCAGTGATTTCACCAATGCCAAGGGAGTGAGAGTAAATCAGGAAAAAGAATAAACCAAAAGTGAAAGTCGGACATCTTTCAATCGGCCATCTTCCCTCCCGGCCAAACATAGCTTTGCAGTTCAATTAACGGGAATAAGTGATCAATCCCACTTTTTTCTGTTATAGGCAATTATCTACAATAACACCTTTGCGGTCTCAGGATTGCAGTCTTGAGATTACGGTCATGATTGGGTCACATATCCCACTTACTATCACGTGGCTTATGTACTCGTTCGCCTTCAACATGCCATCACTTGCAAACGGATCGACTGATTTGGCTGCTTTTTTGTTTTTTTCGATTTCGTTAGGACAAGATTTGTATGAAATAAAAAGTTCAGTTCAGCAAGTATATATGTATCTATGCTCTTTATTGTACCAATACTAAAAGAAATACAAAACACTGTAATATATCAGAAAACAGAACTGGGATTTCCTCCAACCTAGCCAACAGTGGCACCACTCCCCCTCAGGTAAGACAAATTCGCTCATTTCCCGCAGAGAGCGCCCGAACGTCCGCGTCCGGACAAATTGTACCCAAACTCCTTATTCCGGACAAGACGGCCTAATTAAACCTTGATACAGTTTTGGAGCGGTTTTGTTGCGTTTCTATATTACTGGGCTGACAACGTTATCAATATTTTAATTTTTAATCATGGCTTCACTTCAGAAGCCCTAGCTTTTAAACCAATCGCATCAATGGTAGATATGACTTTTCCACCACTGACTCTTTGCTTAAAATTATAAACAAAGATTGAAAACTACTACTTCTGGGATTTTATTAATAATAAATAAATAAATATCAGGGGACAATCTCACACAAATTGATCTAGTCACAAACTAAGCTCTAGGTTTGTACTATGGGTACTAGACAACGATAAACATACATAATACATAGAAAACATCTAAGATTTAGGAACAAACATTTGCGCTGATCACACAAATATCTGCCCTTCCGGGATTTAAACCCAGGACCGCTGGCTTCAGAGGCAGGATCACTCCCAACTAGGCCAACGTGTCGTCAAATAAATCAATATTAGTTTTTGATTTAGACAGTTCGGTTGTCTGGAAGAGATCGGTATTTAGCGGTAAGACCGCCTGTTTACCTATGATTTAAAATGTAGTGCTCCGTGTTATGTTTTTTTTGGTGTTCAATAAAGAGTATTTGTATTGTATTGTATTATTATAGACCTCATTTTTTTATCACTTGATATTATTACGTTTTAAAAAACTCTGACCGCCCTGAGCCCCGTGTGGTTTCCAGGTTAGAATAGTGCCACTCCATGTCTTCCCGTGGATGTCGTAAGAGGCGATTTAGGGAATAAAGGCTTCTAGTATTGTTAGGCGATGGGCTTGCAACCTGTCACTAATACACTAGTTAAAATCTCAGCTTACTTGTGCAAAATGTGGTTACAGAATTATTAACATGTCTTTTTAGAGTTGTTGGTATTTCTGTAGCTCTGTCTACCCCACTCTGGGAATGAAGGCGTGATGTTATGTATGTATGTACGTAAAAAACTCTGATAAAAAGGTTCTATGCCAGTTTAAGTAATCTTTTTCCTTATATTGCCTTGTGTTGTCCATGGTTTGTAAAACAGGCCGTAAATTGTATATTTCTACTTTGGCCAGAATAGGACCTTAGTAAGCGAGAAGGCGAAAAGTTTTGTCGGAACCTTATTTATGGCGGCTTGCGGTGTGAAATCGCCATTTTTTTATACCACGTTGACTGATTGCAACGAAAACTGATTTAATCTCACGTAAAAGAGTTATGAGTCGTTAATGAAAAAAGTTTTGAGTTAAGGTCAAATTATGGCTTGGTAAGTGCTTTCTTTTTGGTGTTTTAAGTATCGCTTGTTAGAACCTTATTTTTTTTTAATTCTGTAAAGTAGTGTAATAGTGATAAACGACTTCTACGCGGACGGACTCAGGGGCAAAGGCTAGTTTCAATTATATTTCACAGTTTGGAGATGTCAGAGCAACATCAATGCAAGTTTTTATATCAACTAACATGAACTATACCTAGTATAAATAGAACAGTAGTTCATCTCCAAACAGAAGTACATCGAGCGGTTTGCATGTGTGCGTACCACGACAATACTCACTGCAAGCCACCACAAGGCAAACACAACAGGATGGACCGAGATGGTTCCAGTCCAGGTCACGTTAACGCCGCGTTTAGTTGCGTGCGTATTGAGTATCGAGCGACGCGCATTGACGCAAAAATGTCGAGCGCCCGGCAATAGGTAACAGAAACTCGTAAAGGGCCGGATATGATACAAAATAAATAAATATCACAGGACAACGTCACGCAAATTGACCTAGTCCCGAACTAAGCTCCAGGCTTCAGGCAGTCAGCGTCAGAGAAAAGGACCCCCCTTGGTAATGACATCAATCTGTTTAAGTTTTTTGTAATGAAATGTAAATGGCATGTTGGTCCAATGGTCTAGACTGCTGCCTAAGAATGCAATGGTCACGGGTTCAAACCCAGGCCCTTGGTGGGATTTATTCTTTTTTTTATTTCGTTAATCATTTGTCTAGATTTTATTATCAAAGAAATCAAACGTTAAAGTAGGTATGAGATTACGTAAGAAAACAAAGGCATGTTGCGAAAAAAATGTTAATTTATTTCTCGAATTTGTTTTCTGTGTTAAATTAGGTTTATTTACTTAGGATATTAACTGAACTAAATTTATTATGAAAACACAAATTAGCGGTTTAGAATGTTTAACATTAGACAACGGTTCGTTTATAGATATTTCTAGAAACAACTACCTACACGTCTTTCTTTATTTAAATCAGTGAACATATTTTTTTACATTCTGAATGATTTTAACAAAGAAAAGCCTGGTTAAAAATCAAATGTTGTCATTAGTGCCTGTGAATCTCAGAGGAAGAACCAACATGCTAAACTATAATAGTATAGCAATATACATCTTTCTCTTTTATCACATTTTCTTTCTGATAACAGTGATGATAACCCTTTAACACTTCAATAGAAAAAAATGTGAGGTCAGATGGTTTATCGTTAACACAAGACTACTTGTAAACAAGAGTAACTGGATTGATAATAATAAAGGATGTTTATTTTTGATTAACTACGTGATAATCCCACAAATATTTGAAATTGTTAACATATTGCTTCGTAAGTATTTCACCAATCAATCTGCCGAGTATACCTATTAATAACGGAGAGGATGGCCGTCACTATCTATCACTTCTTGAAGTCGACTTTTCATGCTCGAAACCATACTGGAACATGCATCACTATTTCGCATTAGTTCCCAAGTTTTGTTTACCTCACTATCCAAATTTTTTTTGTTTTTTATATCACTGGAGTCCCAGTTCAAAACCATCTGTCCCCACAAATTTTCTATTGGATTTAGGTCCGGACTTTTAGCCGGCCACTCAAACACCGTTATGTCTTCTTGGACCTTTAGCCAGTCTTGAACGATTCGGGACCGATGCACTGAAGAATTATCCTGAACCAGATAAATTTGGCCTTCAGGATATGCGACACGCACTGACGGCAGCATTACGTCCTTCAACACTTCAAGGTATCGCTCACTGTTCATGCGGCCTCCTATTTCCACTAGCTCGCCTGGGCCCATTGAAGACATCCATCCCCAGTAACCTAAAAACAGTCAACCGTTTAAAATATGTTGTAATAAAGATGTAATCCACATTAATTGTCAACAATATATACCTAATATAATTTCAATAAAAATATTATTTACCTAGTGTTAACCGCCCGCTTGTTCTCAAGTCTAATACATTTTTAGGGTTAAACCTCTGCCCACATCTTCTCCATAAAATTTTTCGGCCATCCTTATCTGACTTGAAGCACTTTTCGTCCGTAAATATCACAATTTCGTTTTCCCAGTCGAAATTTAAATAACGAGTGGCAAAGTTTACTCGGTTGGTGCGGTGACTGTCACTAAGCTGAATTTTTTGGCCGGTATATAATTATGGATATTCGCAGCGTGTAGATGTCGTCGAACAGTGCTAAGCGACACTCCAAAAGTTTCAGCACTTGAACGCGTAGTTTTGAACGGTGCCACTGAGTGAGCTTCCACAATATTACGGTGTAGCTCCGATTCATCAGTGTAAGCACTAGGGCGAGGGCCTTGGCGTTCACATTTCACATCACCCGTGGCTTGATACCTTTTTATCCATCTTTTAACAGTTTTTTTCTGTAATGAAAATGATAATATAATAGGAATACGTAAATCCAACTTGTAAGTATCTATACGTAATACTGCAACATGATTGCAACAATAAATATGTATGATAATAAGTAAATAACGTAAATCTTACCGTTATGCCCATATCTCGTGCTATTTTCTTTATGCTTTGTTCCTGTTCCCAGAGAACAATAATTTTAGCTTTTAAAAAAGTTGTTAATCTAACCATAATATCGGTTAATCGAAGCAACTGTTTGAAAACTTAATAAATCAGATAATATTACGACGAGGATTTTACACTCAATCAGTTCGGAACGAAATATAAAGAAACTGTAAGGTTATTATAAAGTTACCCTCAGTCACAGTTTAGTAAACAAGGCGAAGAAGTAAATTATTCTAAATTCAACCTTAAGTCGCAGTTTATGCAGCAGCTACTTTTCTGAAGTAAAACTAGGGTAGTGCAACAATCGGCAAGAAGCACAGTATATTCAACCAAACGAGAAATCTATACGTAATTCAACCTAATAGTTAATTGAGGAGTGGAACATGGTGGAAGTTGAAATTTGAACCATAACGTTTTTAACATAAGATCGTTTTTAAAATTGTTCGATATATGGAGTAATGCAATTAAAATTTTCGCCGAGTTTGACAACTGAGTCGATGGCCTAGTGGTAAAGGCATGTAAAAGCAATCGGCTAGCGGCTAGTGGAGCGGGTTCGTATCCTCAACAGCATGTATAAAAAAAATGTCTTTTTGTAAGTTATTCTTGGTATTCGGTTCGACCAAATGCCAAATAGTAAAATAAAGAAATTATGATATTCGAGTGGTATCGGTGGATGCTCGGGCAAGAGGTGTGGGTGCGATGCGGGGGAAGCTAGCCGCTCACGGCGAACGTCACGTGACGTTCGCCGTCGTGTGATAATCTTTAACGACTTGGGGGGGTACTTTTCTCTGACGCTGACTGTACTATGGGTACTAGACGACAATAAACATATTACATAGATTAATATATATTTAAATACAAGGAAAACATCTAAGACTCTGGAATAAATACTCGTGCTCATCACACAAATATTGGCCCTTGACGGGATTTGAACCCAGGACCGCTAGCTTTGAAGGCAGGATCACTACCAACTAGGCCAGCGTGTGTAAGATGACCTACTTTTCTATTTATGCAATGCATAAACTAACAAAATACAATATCGATGAGTTCAAAACTTTAAACTATGAGAATAACCACTTTTATTGCATTTTGATCTGTCTGTAAAGTTGCAAACAAGAATTGAAATGTAAAACTTCTTCAAGGTGCATGCAGTATTCAAATCATTGATGCAGAAATTCTGGTTTCTCGGATCAACATTATTGCCATTTTATATTTGAGGTGAGTGTGTAGAGAAAAGTAAACATGTAGAGTTTTTCGACCCGTTCCAAAAACAGAGGAGGTATGTATAAAAAACAAGATAATACAGTGAAGATACAAAATGTACAAAGGCGAACTTGTCCTTTTAAGAGATCTCTTCTTGATAGATTGAGAAAAGTGAAAGGTTGCGCTTCGAGTAGGCAAGTATACACATTTATTTTTGAAAGGGGCATGTCTATTAACCTATAAGAAATATATATTTACACCTCTATCTATACATACTTAAACAACATAGCAATAACTACATTTATGTTGAGGACAGTCGGTACAATATTTTGGAGATAGAGTTAAGCCAGAACTTCTTCAATTTATCTTTTAGGAAATCTACAGGGCCTCTATTCAACTGCGTTATAACGATATCGTGTATGACGTGTTTCCGTATTGTCAACGTTTTGATAACTCTTGTGTCATTTACAATAATGGCGACTGTGACATAAACGATTGTTAAACGTGTCAAACACGATATCGTTTTAACGCACCTGAATAGAGGCCCTGATCGTAATAGTGTAATGCTGGCTGGAGGTTTTCAATTCGTCGATTCTCTCTCTTTTTATGTTTTTTTTCCTATATCTAGATCTAGTCTTCGGATGTATGGAAAGTCAACAGAACTCCTAAATAATTTGAATTAGTTTTTTGTATTTTTTTGAGTTTGTTAAACCCAACCTTAAATCCATTTAATGCTCAAGCAAAGACATAAAGACGGCCAGTGAGGCAAACATTTCTGGAATAGTTATTGTAAAAACGCGAAAAGTCCAGCGCTCCATTGCAAACAAACAAATTTTGTTACATGAGTCGTAACGTAAGTATGATGATGATAAAATTATTTAAACCCTCATAAAGGACAGGGCTTGTAGAAGGGAATTCCATTTCGTTCGATCCTGGGCAACAACTTCCAAATCGTCCTAACTCTGCCCAGTGGAAGCAGCCTTTAGAGTGCCTCCAGATTTTCTTCTCCAGGTCTCTTTCTCCCCTGAGTATGCCATGTCAAGGCTTGTTTGGAGAGGTTGTTATCAGGCCTTGACCAATCCAACGCCATTTCCTCAACAATTCCAAAGTCTCGCCAGTTTTGCATTCGAGATAATTTTAGGCCAACAGATCCCCGTGTGGTTGCCGGGTTAGAATAGTGCCACTCCATATCTTCCCGTTGGAAGTCGTAAGAGGCGACTAAAGGAATGAGGGCTTCTAGACTGTTAGGCGATGGGCTTGCAACCTGTCACTAATAAACTGATAAACAACTTAGCCTACTCTTTTTGTAGTTGTTGGTATTTCTGTAGCTCTGCCTACCCCACTCTGGGAATAAAGGCGTGATATGTATGTATGTATTTAGATCCCAAGAATACGACGCAAACACTAAACTTGCTAACGATCACCTGAAGTTTTCTACTGATCTCCTTTCTGACGAGCCACTTTTCATAACTATGTTGAAGATCTGAGGCCCTAAATAAGATGCTACACCGTTTTCTAAAACTGGTGAAGTGTATGGAATTGACTTAACGTCGGTGATAATGCAATACCGCGTACCTATAGGTGAAAAACTTAAATAAAGGACCTGGGCTGGAATTCTACAAGGTAATAACGATATCGTTTTTGACCTGTTTCCGTATTGTCAACGTTTTGATAACTCTTATGTCATTTACAATAATGGCAACTGTGACATAAACGATTCTTAAACGTGTCAAACACGATATCGTTTTAACGTACCTGAATAAAATAGAGGTTCTGTTGTATGTATGTAGTTGTAACACATCTGAATAGACCGCTTTACATTCTATATTTGAAAAGTGACATAACTTTCATATTAATTTTGTACACAACCACATACAACTGGTCCTTTACTTAAGTTTTTCAGATAACAACTTCAATAAGTCGCAAAATGTACCTTACCAACTTACTTGTCAAGGTGTATTTTACGCGACAATCCCGCAGCTTACGTCAATCCTATACATTTCCGATGACGATAACGATCTCGCAATGCATCTTGTAATTATTATTTGACCTGTGTTCTTCTCTCTTTTTAAACCACTTCCAACGAAGGACAAATTCTGTCATGTCATGGTGTCACAGATATCCATACTAATATTACAAATCTGAATGTAACTCTGTCTGTGTGCTTGTTACGCTTTTATGGATAAACCGCTAAACCGCTTCAGATGAAATTTGGTATGAAGATAGTTTGAGTCCCTAGCAAGGACATAGGATACTTTTTATTCAGAAAAATTGAATGGTTCCTGAGAAAATAGCGATAAACGAGTTCTAAGCTAATGGAGTCACGGGAAACGGCTAATTGCTTATAAGTAGAGATCGGATAAATGGGCGTCAATACTCGCAATAATGTGGACATGACTCAATAGATTATAATTAAACAAATTAAACTACATTAATTGATTACTTACGCTAAAAATAAAAATAAAAATAAAGATTTGTTATTGTGTATATTTATTAAAGCAAACAAACCGGTATTTTTATAATTTTTCCGGTGTTATTTTATTCCTTTTCACGGCTAAAATAAACTTATGAGTTGAAGCTCCTTTCGCAATCCACGGATGTTAATGTAGCAAGCTTATGTTAAGTACATAACTTTTAATATAATATCAATGGCCACTCCTGTATTGTTTATTTATAACTATCCTGCAAATGATCAAGATTCAAGTTTAGGTAAGAAATAAATTAATATAATTTAATTTGTTTAATTGAAATTGGAGTCATGTCCACATTATTGCGAGTAATGACACCCATTTGTCCGACCTCTGCTTATAAGAGCTATATTCATAGTCATAGACAGTTTCAGTGGTTAGTCGAAAAGCGAGTGATAACCAGATTAAACTAAGGGAACACTTTGCTAGTTGAATTTCAACTTTAGACGTGCATCTGATACCACGGACCGCGATGCATTTAAATGAATATGTAAGATGCAGTTTGCTTACTGCTGCTCCATTTTTTGATTCAAAGCGATGTAAAGATGTAAAATAGTGTAGTAAGGTAGGAGGTATTTTTGGGTGTCTTTCATTTCATCGAAACACCTTTCATAGAATGTATTATTTCATCAAACGCTATTTTCTGCTGAAACCATAATGTTTTCAGGGTATCTTAAACATCTTACCTAACCTAACCTACGTAATGATTGTTTAAGAAACCCTGAAAACATTTCGATTTTAGCAGAAAACAGCGTTCGATTCGATGAAATTAAACTCGATGAAACTATACATTTCGATGAAGTGATGAATTGTCGTTATTTTTACATACTTACCTTTAATGACGCGGTAAATATATTTATTGATAGTTAGAGAGCCTATGAAGGTAGCGGTTTGATTCCCGGTGTACGCTTGCATCTTTGTTTGTATGTATGTATGTAAACACTTTATTGTACTAAAACAATTACATTTCACACATATTAAAATTATAGAAATAAAAGTAGTACAAAGGCGAACTCATCCGTTTATGAGGTCTCTTCTGTTTAACCTTTGGGCGACTGAAAAAATATAAATGTAGTGATCAATAGACCAATACTAAAGTACAAAATGTGGACGATAGGAAACATTAGAAAACAATAACTTTTAAGTTTTCGTTTGTTACGCGATTATTCCGTCTAATATTTTTATTTTATATTCTTTGTTTTGAATAATACCTAAGTATTATCATTGTCATAAGCTATATTTAAAAAACCGGGCAAGAGCATGTCGGACCATGCCCAGTGTAGGGTTCCGAAGACGTTAAGTACTACAAACATAAAAATCAACAAGTAATAACTAATTTTCTATTTAAAGTCAATTGGTTCTGTCTTAGATGATTTTAGTAGGTTAAACACTTTAATCGCCTGCATCTCAAGAACCAATGATGTCTACTTAGTCGTGATAGTTTTCCTTTAAAATTCGGTATATGCTCTTTCATTTAAGTTGTTTTCTGATTTTACACATATGTAGTTTTGACTGTATGGGAAGAGGGGGGGGGGACACTTGAGTCTAACAAAATTTATTATTATTATTTTTTATTTAATCTACTTTGCACAATACAAATAAATTTAAAAAGTGGCGATACAAATGGCGGACTTAATACCTAAACACATTCTCTACCAGTCAACCACATGTTCAACAGACAAAAAAAAAACCGCTAAAAATTTAGCGCTCTAAAGCTTAATATTTTATGAACGGATTACTTAATCAAAAACTGTTTCCGCAAACCCATAATATTTTTGAAAGACCTATCCAACGACACCCCACACTATAGGGTAGACGAGAAAAAAAAATACATCCCCACGTTACGGGTAGGGGAAGTACCCTAAAAAAATTTAATATCCCGGTATGGGCAGATATTTGTGTGATGAGCGCGAATACTTGTTCCTGAGACTTGGATGTTTTCTATGTATTTGTCTATATAAGTATGTTTATCATTGTCTAGTACCCATAGTACAAGCCTATAGCTTAGTTTGGGACTAGGTCAATTTGTACAAGATTGTCCCCTGATATTTATTTATATAAACATATTTTAACTTTTATATTTATCTTGTGCGTATTTCTTTCAATTTATACGAGATTTTCCAGTGATATTTATTGTTAGAATCAATGTAATCTTGTTCCCGTGTTCCCTTAGTAAGAGCTACTACTACTGAGGTCGCATGAGACCCTAACATGTCTTCAGCCCGAGGCAGTAGTTAATATCCCATCGCAGAATCAGGCAAGCGTCGGTTAAATTTAATAACCTCTACGACTGATTAGGAAGGCGTCTGTGTTGAGAAGATAAGTAAGGTGAGATTGGGATTATGTTTTTTTGTCGTGAAATAGATACCAATTGAATTTAAGTCCGTGATTTCTGAGCCAATACTAGTAAGTTTTAGTGAAAACTCTAAATAACAACAAATTATCTTAAAAATAACTAAACTGAATTGGCTTTTTTGGTGAAAATATTGTGGTGGCCGACTTCAGTGGGACTAACCTATTAAGTAGGTGCCTACAATTTTAAAAGAAGTTATTTTTTGCGTTTTAAAGGCGGTTTTTCTTTAAACATTTACTTATTTTAAAGCTAGGCTTATTAGTTGATATAAAACTTTAAATCTCAAGTGCGCCGCAAGCAACGCCGCCGGAAAGTCACAGTCAAATTTCAACAAATAAGCCTAGCTCTAATATTCTTCGTTGTAGTCGCTCAACTATCTTAATCGAAATATCTTATCGCCACCATTGAAATAGGTACCGTTGAGGAGTTCCGGTGGCCATCTCTGGTCTTCATCATCAGTTCCACTTCCCCAAGTGATACTAACTGGATACAAATGCTAGCCTAGACTTCTTACTATAAATACTAAAAACGCTATGTTTGCCTACAATATTTGAGGAGTTCCCTCCATTCCTCACTGATCCCCTCATCAGATTCTGATTTGGTAACAATGGGACCACCTCGGAAGTATACTAAATCAAAAAAAAAAAAAAATTCAAAATCGGTTCACAATTGACGGAGTAATCGGTGAACAAACATAAAAAAATACATTCAATGGCACGAATCCTCCTTTTTATGAAGTCGGTTAAAAAGTCGAGCGGTACAGTAACATTATAAAACAATATATTTGACACTTCTTACGACTTGAATCTTAAACTTCATTGTGACAGAGTTTTATGGTGGCGAGGGATCCATCGGGCTGATAGTACGTACTTACGTTCCTGTGTATATAAAAGAAACAAGAATTAAGTTAGTCGTAAAAACAAACTTAACCTTTATTGTAACCTTTCCAAAACGCCGGTAAAAATGTCACCACACAATGACACGACTAGCGAACTACGAAACAATGAAAAGGCATGCCTTAAACTTACGCCTTAGTCTCATTCATAAACAGATGTTTTAAAAAAGAGCTTTAAGTAGCGGTGAAAAGGTTTGACATATTCACACAAAAAACAACTGTCAAAGAAATATAATAGTCGATGGGTAAATGTAAACATTTAACACGTGTTGAATAGGGTGACGAAGCTTTTGACGATATCGAGATATTTTTTTAGTGTTATTATAATGACAGATTGTATGACATGATTGTATAACGACATGCTCTTATAAATGTATTAGTATTAAGAAATGTATTAATCTTGTGTTTTAAAACAATTAAGTGCCGATAAATAAAAATGGATCCATATTTCCCTCGGTCACGACATAACGCGTGAGCGGCTGGATCGATTTTGCTAATTATTTTTTTGTTCTGTCTATTATTGTCAAACGACTGACAGTTATGGTTTAAGAATATATTTTTTAAATTAATTATACCAATTTGAATTCAATATTCATAGTTAAGACAGGACAGTTAGTGCCACTCCATGTGTTCCCGTGGATGTCGTAAGAGGTGACTAAGGGAATAAGGGCTTGTAGTACTCTTAGGCGCTGGGCTTGCAACCTGTCACTGATACACTGGTAAAACATCTTGGCCTGAATGTGCAAAATGTGGTTACAGAATTATAAAGAAGTATTTTTAGAGTCGTTTGTATTTCTGTAGCTCTGCCTACCCCATTCTGGGAATGAAGGCGTGATGTTATGTATGTATGTTAGTATGTGAGACAGGACAACGCCTGTCGGGTCAGCCAGTAACTAAATAAATTATCATCAAGATATAATAATAATAATAATAATAATAATATCACAGGACAATCTCACACAAATTGACCTAGTCCCAAACTAAGCTCTAGGCTTGTACTATGGGTACTAGACAACGATAAACTTACTTATATAGAGAAATATATACTTAAATACATAGAAAACATCCAAGACTCAGGAACAAATACTCGTGCTCATCACACAAATATCTGCCCTTACCGGGATTTGAACCCAGGACCCCTAGCTTCGAAGGCAGGGTCACTCCCAACTAGGCTAGCGTGTCGTATGCCTATTAAGTTTTATTTACGTCCTACAAAAAGCTGCAAAAGTAATTTTCATGTAATTAACTCAGCATATTTTAATGAAACTGTCGAGGTATGTTTTTAGATTTTTAATGTAGCACTGAGGAGATTTTTTACAAACGAGCAACTAGACAAAGGGTTCTTAGACCCATAAGTATTTGAATGAAACTACAATCCTACTAGGTACTTAATAATAAACCTTAAAAAACTTTATTTCTCATTAAAAGATACCACGCTTATCATTTAATTTATTATATAAAAACCGGGCAAGAGCATGTCGGACCATGCTCAGTGTAAGGTTCCGAAGCCGTTAAGTACTACAAACATAAAAATCTATTAGTAATAACTAGTTTTCTATTTAAATTCAATTGGTGCCGTCTAAGATGATTTTAGTAGGTATGTGGTTGACTGGTAGAGAATGCCTTTAGGCATTAAGTCCGCCATTTGTACTTTTCACATTTATTTGTATTGTGCAAAAAAGATTAAATAAATAAATAAATAAAATAAACACTTTAATCGCCTGTATCTCAAGAACCAATGATGTCTACTTAGTCGTGATAAATTTCCAGCAGCAGTCGAACAAAAATTTGCGCCTTAAAGCTTAATATTTCATAAACGGAATCCTTAATCGAAAAACTGTTGTCACAAACCCATAATATTTTTGAATGACCTATCCAACGACACCACACACTATAGGATAGACGAGAAAAAAAAATACATGCCCACGTTACGTGTAGGGGAGGTACCTTATTTTTATTTTTTTACTTTTTAGTGTACTACTTTGTTGGCGTGACTAATATGCATATTCATGCCAAATTACAGCTTTCTAGTACTAAGAGTATTTGCACTAGGCTGCGGTCGGACGGACGGATGGACATGGCGAAACTATAAGGGTTCCTAGATTGACTACGGAACCCTAAAGAATGGACGATAGATGTTCATTTATTGAAACACTCAAACCCAGAAATATATTTTAATATATCTCATTAAAACAAAATTAGACCCTTAACAAGATGGAAAAGCGTTACCATATTATTCATTAATATTAAAACAAAACGTATTAAATTTGTTACCCGACTAATGAACAGACATCATTTTAATCTTAGGTCTAAGCCAAACTAGGCTTCACCAACTCATCTGTCATTTTGATGTATAGTTTTGCGAGGTGTTCTAATACCGAGCTATTCTCCCGTTCCAAAACAAAATTCTCATGCACTATTAAGCATTTGAAGCAAATTTAACTCTCACTGCTACTAAATAAGGTCGCATATGCAATGGATGTTGAATAATTCTTGAGACCTTTTTAATAATACGGCGCAGTCATTTCTCTCGGTACAAAGGCAGTGGCTTGTTCGCCGAGACGAATAGGCTTTGCTTGGGTTGGAATTGTTGGAAATTCCTATTAACCGTGTTGAGGCTTCTTGTAATAGTTAAAATATGAATATTTTACCTTTAATCCGGGTTGGATTTCAGCTTAGTTAATAAGATAATAAAGCTTAGGACATATAAATTCGCCTTAAAGTTTGTTCTTGTACATACCTTATCCGTTTCTATTTTAGTTTTTTTTTTCTGTTTGTGAAATAAAGAGTTAAGTAATTTTTTTTTTATATTTTTTGTTAAGGAGTAGGCACTCGAGCACTCAGGCCACCTGATGGTAAGTGGAATCTGAGACCCATAGACATTTGAATTCTCAAGACTATAATCCTAACACCTCAAATGCGTTGCCAACCCTGAGGACGAAGATGGAATGCCTCTATGCTAGTAATTTCACCGGTTGTCTTATCCCCACACCGGAACACAACAATGCGAACACTGCTGCTTGGCGGGTGGTTAATGGATAAGATGGTGGTAGCGATCCGGACGGACCCTGCACAGGGTCCTACCACCACTACATAAATGGGCTTACATAAATATTAATTTTAACAACAGTGCAATATTATATTATAATTACAGCCTTTTATTAGGTACTACATAATAGAAATTTACGGAAAAAATACTTATTTAAACTTTATTAAAATAACAGTAAGTTGAAAGATTCGAAGTTGCATTTCATTGACTATAAATATTTACGAAAAATGTTTCAACTCCCTATTCATTACGCTGCAAACGCATGTTTACCTTTAGAGCGGAAGCGACACGCGTTACGGCGCGTTCCAATACTAAAAGCATTACCAAAGCGTGACAGGGAATTTTTTAGCCTCCGCTCTCAGTATTTGCGGCTTTACATATTATGTATTTACTTTTAGTTTTAGACTTACAACACTTAAAAATTGATTCTACACATAATAGGACCAAAGTTATGCGTAGTTAACCGTACAAACAACGATGGTAAAAAAAGTTCCGTTGGCAAGATTAGAACAGTATTGCTATTTTTCATCGCACAAGGGAAAATCATCGAAAATTTCATTGCATGAATAAGCATGCCTTACTTTTTGTACCTTACCCTACTACAGGTCTAAGGGCCAAGTCTCATAGTGTCCCCAACTCATGGTCGCCCTGTTAGCACATCTAGCCGTATTGGTCACGATCTCGCAATCCACTTAACTTAGTGACATTTGTCACGTTTGTCACGTTACCGTGTCGGAAATTGTTGGTACTATAGGATGTAAAGCATGTGAGAGGAAGAAAGAGGCTAGTTTAATGCAATATTTTTAAAAGTCGTTAGTTTAAAAATGACCTTAAAATAAATTTATAATGCAGGGTCGGAAGTTAAAGAAAAACCGGAACGACCAAAACGTAATAAAATGTTGTGTTTATTGGTCATTATTTATTTATTTATTCGTTTGTTTCAGACAAATTAAATTAAATAAATGAATAACGACCAAAAAATCATAATGTTTTGGTCAAATGACAATTTATTTTATTTTAGATAATAATTAAAGCACAGTGGCAGAATAAAAAGGTTCGTCATTTCTAGTCAATTTCAATTCTACTAAGGTCCCAAAGTGACGAACCTTTTCATACCGTGACTTATTTACCTACTGCATTCTTCAATGTCATTTCTAACTACATATTTATAATTGAACTGTAGACTTACTAGTCAATGTACGGCATTAAGCTTTTGTATATTAAATGCAATAAAATATTGTTTTGATTTTAAATTAAATTTAGTCGTTTAAAGAAAAATCCTCACCGGTTAATCTTTACATCTTCTTTTTTTTATGGCATCGATAAGGCAAACGAGCACACAGGCCACCTGATGGTAAGTGGAAACTGTGACCCATAGACATTCGCATTCACAAGACTGTAATCCTAAGACTGCAAATGCGTTGCCAACCCTGAGGACTAAGATGGAATGCCTCTATGCTAGTTATTTTAGCTGATGTCTTATCCCCAAACCGGAACACAGCAATGCGAACACTGCTGTTTAGCGGTTGGTTAATGGATAAGATGGTGATAGCGATCTGGACGGACTGCACAACATCATCTGCATCTGTATCTGTATTATAAAGATTTGTTTTGTCACCTGCGGGCTTATTACGTCCGGATTAATCAATTTGGATATACGTGGATAACGTGTGTGACAGATGTTCTGTCACTTTCTGACGAGTACATGGTAACTAAGTACAAGAGAGACGGATGCCTTCTCCGCCGCGATTTAACGAAGAGAACCCGTCATGTTGTTCTCCTATAATCATTATTTATATATACATACACATACCTAGGTACATCAAATCATGCCTTCATTCCCAGAGTGGGGTAGGCAGAGCTACAACTCTAAAAATACTTGTTTATAATTCTACTAGTGACCCGCCCTCGCTTCGCTCCGGATTAAAGTATTATACATATAAACCTTCCTCTTCAATCACTCTATCTATTAAAAAAAACCGCATCAAAATCCGTTGCGTAGTTTTAAAGATTTAAGCATACATAGGGATATTGGGACAGAAAAAGCGACTTTGTTTTAAACTAAGTAGTGATAACCACATTTTGGACAGGTAGGCTAAGATGTTTACAAGTGTATTAGTGACAGGTTTCAAGCCCATCACCTAATAGAACTACAAGCCTTTATTCCCTTAGTTGCCTCTTACGACATCCACGGGAAGACATGGAGTGGCACCATTCTAACCCGGCAACCACACATCATCGATCAGTATTTTATAATCATTATTTTTAGTTTAATGTTATTAACCTTACATTTGCAGTGGTTTCATTTGTGCTAGTTTTAATATCTATTACCTATTCATTACTTAATGATTAATGAAGTACCTTGTAAAATTTGGGTCATTCTACTTTTAAGCGCAGGTCGATTTTTTGACAAGTGCTCTTCAAATAATATTTTTATAAAAACGTTAAAGTGCTCGGTTTTGTAATTTAATATTGAAATAGTTACACAACTTGGCTTACATTTAAAATTATCACTACATTTAAAAAATCACTGTAATTAACTTTAAAGTAGGTAACATAGTGGTCACGCATGTCCCCGCCATTTGTATGGAAAAAGTGTATTTACCGCTGTGTTACCAACTTTTCCTGATAAAATATCAATAAATGTAAAGTGTTTTGTTTTGAACTATTAAATTTAGTTGTTCCAGTTTCAATATAAGTCAAATTTACGTGAAAAAAATGTCTAAAAATGCCTTTAATTTCACCAATGATTAAAGTAGAATGATCCAATTTAACTTATTTTAAGTATGATCATGCATTATGTTTTAAAAAAATACTTTCTGCGGGAGTTAATTGCAGCGCTGCGTCTCCGCAATGATGGTCTTGTCCGAAGCGCTAGTAGACTCACGGGACGTAGCTTAGCGAAAAGGATCCAACCCATCAATTTCACACGAGTAAAATTTTACTTTATTTTGACAGCAATAAGATTTAAATTTAAATATATTTGCATTGTGGGTTGAATCCTTTTCGCTAAGCTACGTCCTGTCTGCATATTACTGACGTGTAAAAGATTCCTCTTGTGGCTTATTGACTGATTAAATATTATGAATTTTAAATAAAGGCGACCGTAATACGGGCCCTGTAACTAGAGATATTACCGATAAAAAAGGTGAGATTTCAAAAATCTATGAATGCAGTGTGTATTATTTATTTATTTACTTAAACTTTATTGCACAAGACACAAAGTAGGTACAAATGGCGGACTTAATGCCTTAAGGCATTCTCTACCAGTCAACCAATGGGCCAAACAGAAATAAAAGAAGGTTGGTGCTGAGAAGGATACAACCAAAATTAAATTTTAGTAACAATACCTACCTTCAAGTACCTACTTTCGAAAATAAAATCAAGTCTTTTTCCACCCTATTTGTAATCATTTGTACACGCTTATGCGTATAATTACAGTTCCCCATTTATGTATTATAGAATCCGCATCCACAACAAAACCGCGGCAGCTTTCAAATCTATTTCCAGAAGCAATAGAAAAACAAATAACAATATATCATCCCCTAACCACAATATGCTACCCATTCCATCCCTGTTTACCTTTTAGAATAGTTTGTTAGTTGTCGCTAATTGACACACAGCAACCCCCTGCTAAGAAAATAACCATAAAATTTACACCCCATGGGACACAAATAACAATTTCGCTAAACATCTGTCCGGAGCCATATTGGTTATATTAGTTGAAATTTGTTAGACTAAAAGAAGTGTGAAAATAAAGGTGTTAAGACGTTTTTTTGTGGTATGTATTTAATAAGTGATTTGTGACTAGTTTTTTTTTGGGATAGAAAAGGCATACACAGGTACAGACACAGGCCACTTGAAGGTAAGTGAGATCTGAGACCCATAGTCATTTGCAATCTTAAGAATTTTAAGACTGCTATCTCAAGACTGCCAATGCGTCGCCAACCCTGAGGACTAAGATGGGCTGCCATGCTAGTAATTTCATCGGAACGCTGCTGTGTGGACAAACCAACAGATTATAGAGTAATATAACAAAAAAAAAAACATCTTAGCCAACTTGCGCAAAATGTGGTTATAGAATTAACAACAAGTCTTTTTAGAGTTCTTGATATTTCTATAGCTCTGCCTACCCCAATCTGGGAATGAAGGCGTGATGTTATGTATGTATGTACTTTTAGCAAAAAAGTAAAAAACTACAGCCCAAAAAAATTGTTTGACGTACCGTGGCGAAGCCATTTTGGATTACGTCACATTACTAATTTAATCCATCAACCAGATGGCCTTTAAAATGCATTCAAACCAAAAAGTCATTTGTAATATCAAAACTCTACAGTATTTCTAACCTTATTTGTGTATTAATAGAGTAAGTTTTTCTTTCCTTTGGTTCACAGATGCGTCGTTATGGTTTGAAAGGGTATATCAGTATCATATTTGCTTCGACCTTGTAGGGCGTCCGTTTATTTTTATATCACTATTCGATAGTTCACGTTTCATCCCTGTGGGGACATGTGATATTTTTGTCTACGTAATAGATTTAGGTTATTTTCCTTTTTTATGGTATTCGTAATATCTATATTAGATTTTATATACTTACAGGGTATTTTTTTTATCAGTGCACAAACTTTAACATATGATTTTGTATCGTTAATATAATATACTACGACAATAAAACAAGTTCAAAAAAAATATTTTTTGTTTCATCTTATCTTTCTTTTACCTTCTCGTGTGGACACAAAGTCACACTAGAAATGATGACATGGGTTGTCAAGCTGTAGGTATAATCCTAAGACCTCAAATGGGTCGCCAACCCTGAGGACTAAGATGGAATGCCTCTATGCTAGTAATTTTACCGGTTGTCTTATCCCGACGCCGGAACAACAATGCGAACACTGTTGTTGTATTTTTGTCAATGGCATAAAATCTTTTGGCTGTAAACTGTTTTCCAATAGAAACGATTACAAAATAGATGATTATAAAACGAAGTCCGGCAGTGTAAAGTCAAATAGGACTCGGCTTAGCATGTGCTGCAGCCCGAGCTACAGCGCTGCTTTTCAGCTGAACCCTGGTGTTCACCTATTCTTAGCTGAACACGAATGCGTAACGAGGGAATAATATTTTGTACAACTCTTAGATACCATACGAGTAATATCGCGTTACCAAATTTGAGCTCACTATTATAAATAGAAGTGGATAAGTAGTGGTAGGACCTTGTGCATGGTCCGTCCGAATCGCTACCACCATCTTATCCCTTAACCTACCTCCAAGCAGCATTGTTGCGTTCCGGTGTGGGGATAAGACCACCGGTAAAATTACTAGCATAGAGACATCTTAGTTCTCAGGGTAGACAATTCATTGTAGTCTTAAGATTACAGTCTTGAGAATGCAAATGTATATGTGTCTCGATCCCTCTTACCATCAGAGACTAATTTTGATATAGGGTCGGGACTCTAATTCGTCTATTCCATAGTCCAACGTAAGTATAAAGAACTAAGGTTTGAAATAAAAGTGTGTTTTGAGTGATTTGAGTCCTTTTATTAATAAGCAACTTAATCCCCGGGTGGCTGTTATTTTAATAATTTCATAATAATATTTGACAGTACTCGTAAGCCCCGTGGCAGCGTGCTCGGCCCACAGGTGGCCTGTGTGCTCGCTTGACTTGACCTTGTCATAAAAAAATGATTTGATCCTGTAACATCATCAGGTTATTTCTTTCTTCACAAGTGCTCGTCTAGACCATATTTTTTTCCAATTATCTTATATAGTCGTCGAAAAACCCTAGTTATTGTCATTGCCCAACATTATGGGGGACCTCGTTGGATTTTATAGAAACGTTTATAGTTCTTAGGTTTGTAGCCATAAAATACCCATCTTGAAAGGCATTTTTATAAAAGTAACATCTATAGGAGTTAGAGTGAATTTTTGTTTGTTGCTCAGTTTCAACATCATTATCATTTTAGCCAAAAGACTTCCACTACTTTACACAGGTCTACCCCAAGGTTTGCCACAAGGAACGCATCTATGGTCTATCCGTCGTCTGGACCGACCACCGACCACGTTGCCGGAGATCCACGCTGCTCCTTTCAGACAGCGGACCTCTCTCGAGAAATCTTTGTTCCCATCGGCCATATTTTCTGCGTATTACTCAGTTAGATTATTTCATTTCCGTTTTAGCCAGTTTTCATTTAGGTAAGGAATCCCCTAGTTCGAAATCATTATGTAAACTCGATGACGGTGCACCATTTTAAGCCGAAGAGCTGATCTGATGATAGAGAGAAGATGGCAAATATCTGATGATGGAGAGAAGATAGTTCCGTGGGATGGTTGATTCCCGGTATGGTTGCCTGGTTATAATAGTACCACTTCATGTCTTCCCGTGGATGTCGTGAGAGGCGACTAAGGGAATAAAGGCTTGTATTACTGTTAGGCGATGGGTTTGCAATCTGTCACTAATACAATGGTAAAAATCTTAGCCTGATTGTGCAAAATGTGGTGACAGAATTGACAACTTTTTTTAGGGTTTTTCTCAATTCTGTGGGTAGCTCTGCCTACCACTCTGGGAATGAAGGCGCATTACGAGTATGTACAGTCAAGGACTTTAATTGTTATGCCACTATGGAACTCTGTCACAATGACAGCGTCAAACTACATGAAAGAAAGGTTAAATAATGATTAACGCTGTCATTATTACAGGGTTCCATAGTGGCCCAACAATTAAAGTCCTTGACTGTATATATATTATGTAGATAAGATGGTAAAAATGGATGATGATGGAGAGAGTTGGCAAAAAGTGATGCGATATCAGAATTTTGAAGAGCTGCTCTGATGAAGGAGATCTTATGGTAAAAAGCTTCGTTGGACTTTTTACTTTGGTCTTAAATATCTATTTGAGACATTTATCTGCAAAATCTTTCGTATCACCTAAAAAGTAAACTTTTACTATAACTTATACAATTTTGCTTATCTATTGTCAGATTGTAAGTGTTAAATACACTCTTTTTTATAATTGTTTTGTAATTGTTATCTTTATTTTGTTGGCTTTGGCCATCTGAGTATCTCATCCGCGTCTAGCTTTTAAATATTTTTTTACCGTTCTAGAATCTGAGGCCCTGGCCTCTATTCTATTCGTTAAAATGACTACGTTACGATAGTTCTTATTTACATGACAGTAATGGAGGCCGAGTTAGTACCTAACAATACGATACCCGTCAAAGGCAATATCGTTTTAAACAGCAGAACAGAGAGACAGAAAAGTTTCTAACTATACTTGAACCAACTTAGTACAATTGCCAGGGTTTATTCTTGCTTTTATACCTATAAGACTTAAAGGTACAAAGAAATCGAGAACAGTAACCAAATAAATGGCGTGAAGTTTCGTGTTATCTTAACCAGAAACCTGTTAATGTGCTACTTTGTACAAACCTCGAGAGGAAAGTTAAAATAAATACCACTATTATCTTGAAATGTTATTTGGCTGTGAAGTGTGATGGCATGCGATTTAAGTAAAATATGGCGGGTTCTTTAAGTTTAATAAATTAAAAGCTAAAAATAAAGCCTGGCAGGGCCTCTATTGTACTGGGTGAGGTCATATTACCTTTGACATGTAACCGTATTGTTTCTAACTCCATTACTGTCAAGTAAATAGGAGCTATCGTAGCGATGACAATGTACATGAAAGCGTAACAAACAGATAGACAGAATTACTTTCACATTTAAAATGTTAGTATCGATTTTAATGTAAATAAACATACCTACCATTGAGATATATATACGTATAATATGACAGTGATAGACGTTAATTAAAAAAAAGAGACTAATAGGTTCAAGGTCATTTTACGGTTGATAGTTTACTTATTTAAGAAAGATTTTAACTTTGTTTGTTTTTAAAACTGAGTTTATAACAATTGCACATTGAGTTGTAACATTATTGTAAGTATTTACACCATATTATGGTAGATTGTTACTGTACAATTTATCATACCTACTTGTTACCTACAATTTTGTTTTTTTTTGTTACGTGGGCGGTAAATTGATCTATTAAGTTGTCATGTTTTTGAAACCAGGTATTCCATGTACTGTATAATATAATTGAGAATAAAAAAGTGTCGACATAACCCCAAAATACCCAGAAGATGTATGCATTCACTTAATTACTGGACGATGATGGAAATTAGCGATTAAATCTGCGCATGCGACGCGCAGAGCCTCACTCGCAATCTCTCCGATATGGGAACTCGTTACAAGTTTTATTGCTTATTTTTTATTTGGATTTCTGATGTACATGTTATTATTAGACAGTTATTTAAATTCTCAGTAGGCTAAGTTTATTACAATACTAGCGGCCCGCTAGCGGCTTCGCCCCGCTGCAAATTTCTGACTTTCCCATTGGATTTTTCAGTTTTTTTTCTGTCATAAGACCTTCTCCTGACAGTAACAAACACAATAAAAAAGAATTAGCGAAATCGGTTCAGCTGGTCTCGAGATTTGCGCTTAGGAACACATTCAGCGATTCATTTTAACCCCCGACGCAAAAAGAGGGGTGTTATTATTAAATAGATTAACACATAAAAGGAATATTACAATGCTTATAGAAAACACTCACGCATAACATCATGGCTTCATTCCCAGAGTGGAGTAGGCAGAGCTACATAAATACAAAAAAGACTTGTTGATAGTTCTGTACCCTGCATTTCGCGCAAACAGGCCAAGCTGTTTACCAGTATATTAGTGACAGGTTACAAGCCCATCGCCTGACAGTACTACTAGCCGTCATTCCCTTAGTCACCTCTTACGACAGTGGCACTATTCTAACACGGCAACCACATCAAAAAAATCACTATAAAAAAAATACTTACGGATGCCGCCGGCAGCGAGGCAGGGCTCAAGCTGCCACTGATAAGGGCTGCAGAGAGAGGAACCTCCTCACAATACGTGCCGTGTAGAGGAGTACTGCTTTCTGTATCTGGCCCTTGATCCAGCCATCTACCGAGTGTCTTTAACTGTTTTTTTTATGGCTTGATAAAGGCATACCTATAGTCATTTCAATTCTCAAGACTATAATCTCAAGACTGAAATCCTAAGACTCCAATTGCGTTGCCAAGCCTGATGACTAAGATGAAATGCATCTATGCTAGTAATTTAACCGGTTCTCTTACCGTATAAGACCCAATATCTAAAATTTAGTAATATTGTTTTTTTAACCGTTATCATCTCATCACTACATAGTATAAAACAAAGTCGCTTTTTCTGTCCCTATATCCCTATGTATGCTTAAATCTTTAAAACTACGCAACGGATTTTGATGCGGTTTTTTTTAATAGATTGAGTGATTGAAGAGGAAGGTTTAAATATGTATAATACTTTAATCTGGAGCGAAGCGAGGGCGGGTCGCTAGTTAACTATATGATGCCTTCTATGTTTAAATTCACATGTACTTAAAAGTGATAACCTGGGGACTTAGGAGGCCATAAGTATAGGTCGTTTTTTTATTTTTACTTTTTTGCTTTCTCTATTATGAGTATTTAAATCGTTGCCTAGTACCCATATTACAAGCCTAGAGCTTAGTTTGGGACTAGGTCAATTGGTGAGAGATTGTCCCTGAAATTTATTATTTCAAGTCTAATAATATGATAAAATGCAAACCTACACTGTCTCCATCTCCATGCAATCAGGCGCAAGACAATACAGTTACTTGGAACTAAAAGGTAATACATGTGTATGTTTAGTGCTTTCTAGTTTTGAGCAGTTCCGCCATTGTGCAGAATAAAGCGTTTCGTGGTCAATATGAAATTTGCTGCATTCGATTGAGTATGAATAGATCAAATTATTTCAATCGATTAAGGAATCGAAAGGGGCAATCGTAGTGATTTGGGCAAACAGCATTACTGTTAACTGACCACTAGTGAGTCTTATTGCAAGGTGACAAGATTCACAAATAGTCAGTTAACTGTGTTGCTGATGGTAATGAGGTCATTAATCAAAAAGTTTTGAATGTCTTTGAACTTTTTTAGAAGGCTTGTTTAAAAGGCTACTGTTCGTTTTAGTAATGCCTGTGCCTGTATTCTATTGGGAAAAACTATTTTGCCTTTATCTATTACATCGCTTTTTAACTCAGCAGCCATTACTGTCAGTTAAATGAGAGCTATCTTAACGATAACAATGTGATAACAAGACACACAGTTATACACGATACACGTTAACAAAAAACCGGTCAAGTGCGAGTCTGACTCGCGCACTGAGGGTTCCGTACAAACTTATAAGAATGTAACATTGTTTTGAGGGACAAACTTGACTTTGCCGTTAAAAAACTAAGTCTCCATACATTGATGGAGGTGGCGATTTGTTTACCAACTGCAAATAAGTATGCAATCACAAAATTTTTTGGTGATAGAACAACAAATTACCGAGTTTCGGATTTTTCCGAAACTTGTACTGTAAGACCTTCGTTCTTGCCAAATTTTAGGATTCAAGGTCTATGGGAGGTATCCTATAAATTTCGATTTTCTTAAGAGTGTCGAAATAAACGTTTTTTCCTTCATAAACATATCGTTATCGCGGGAGCAAAAACAAATCTGTTATAGAACACATATACCTAACAGATTGTCTGTTTAGTAAAAAATGAATATTATGCCTACGCATTCTAAACCTCTAAGAAGTTCTTCATAATATATTATCTTACACAACGTTTTCTCTGGATAAACATAGTTGGTCAAAGAAATTTTCAAAATAAGCCAGCGATGTGTTTTTTTTACAACGGTTTCATTTATCTTCACCATGTATATTTGTTTGTTAGTGGCTGTTAGTTTGAAATCTTGGAATCGATTTAACATACACGTATTGAGACCCCGTGACCATGCAGAATTACGATAACTTCGATCTATAAATCCAGATGCTGTACTGCTTAACTTAATTACATTGATACTAGATGATTCATAAAAGGTTTTAAAACCCGTTTTTCACTTTTTTCATTGAGTATGCTGATACTCAATATTTAAAATTATCATCTTTATATTTTTTATGGTACCTAGTCATAACTTTCCTGTAGAGACGCGCCACTATGCGAGTGTCGCTTCTGTTATTGTCTACTTGTCATAATCTTTGAGTAATGTCAAATCGTATTTGCACCCGCGATAGCGATGTATGTTCATAAACGACCTTCCCTTTTTACGTTAAATTAGAAGTTAGATTTTTACATAGCTTCAAGGGACTTGAGTATATAATTTTAATTTCAACTTCCAGAGATAAAGGGTCATGCCAGACAGACAGACGGACGAAATTACAACAAAGCGATAGCGACAAAAAAAACGACGATGATGCATTTAGCCTAGTTAATAGTAACCTTGCCTAGCCTATGAAGCTAGCGTTCTAGGTTCGATTTCCATTATGAGCAAATATCTCTTCTTGAGTCTTAGATATTTCTGTTTTTAAGTTTGCGTCACCTTTAGGTGTACATAATAAGTATGTTTATTGCTGTCTAGTACCTATAGTACAAGCCAGGAGCTTAGTTTGGGACTAGGTTATGTATGTATGTATGTATGTAAACTCATTATTGCACAGAAACAATTACAAGACATTTGCATCAATATAGATAATGTACATAGGTGAACTTATTCCATATGGGATCTCTTCCAGTTAACCCTGAAGTAAAATAAACAATGACAATGCAAGAGAATAGACAAATTCACAAAATAATACAAAAAAAAAACAAATAGTACATACAGATAAGAAAAAGTGAAAATTTTAATAAAATACATACATAGATCATTACATATACTAATAGTGTGTAAATGGTATACGGGCGTTTATTAAAACTGGACATAGATTAAGACTCTACTAATCATTAACAGAAATAATTATTTTGATTACGCTAACGTATACACCGTTATTAACTTTTGAACATACTATCGACCCGCAATGTACATCGAAGTCCATCCGTCAGGTAAGTACGTAATGTTTACTTGTGAAAATGTGTATTTCGGCTTAAGTAGCCTCAGCTTTAATAATACTTTACTTTGAAACGTCATTAATTGCGTTTTTAATTCATTGCATTTTTCGTTATACATTGCGTGTTAAATTATTTTGTATGGTTATTTTTTTATTTAATTTTAACAAAAGCTGCCTAAATGTGCTCAGTAGGGGTTGTACTAACCACAGTTAAAAGGAACGCCCGTATACCATTTACACACTGTATACTACTACTCTATACTATTTGTGTGATGAGTATTTGTTCCCGAGTCTTGGATGTTTTCTATGTATTTAAGTATATATTTCTCTATATAAGTAAGTTTATCGTTGTCTAGTACCCATAGTACAAGCTTAGAGCTTAGTTTGGGACTAGGTCAATTTGTGTGACATTGTCCCGTGATATTATTATATTATTATTATTATTATTACATACATAAACAGCAATTAAATTCCACAACAGAGCAAAGGATCTACAGTCGGAGTCATCTTTTTGATTTAGCCATAACTTCTCTAACCTCTCCTTCAATGAACCAATGATGAATGATCTTTTATGTGTGAGATATTCCCCTGATATTTATTTTAAAACACGTTATGTTCCTTCTTAGGCAGTCGAGTGATGTCAGTGCTTGAACAATGTAAGATTAGACGGGATTCTGGAAAAAACAAAGAAAAATGGCTTCTTACTCAGCAAAAGTTATTAAGTATTTCTGCAGTCGAGAAATCTATAAAATTCGCATAGGCGAACACACTATAAATTACGTCTATAATAAACAAATCCTTTTATTTTTGCTTTTAACGGACTAAGTGTGAAATAATGCGACTTCACATAATAAGCATACAAACGCCATCTAGCGACGAACACGAGAACTCGTGTTTAGCCAAGTAATCTCGCTACGTGAAATTCAAGCTAGAAAGCTGTTGGTGGCGACTACTTCGTTTAACAGTTTGCAATGCTTGTTCTAGATGGCGCTAGTATGCAGAAGTGAACTGCGTGAGTTGTTTTTTTTTTACCAAACACGTTGCTTTTTTGCCACCTACGTTTTATTCTTAATATATTTAATTGTACAAAATGTCTACTAAACTACTATAAATGGTAGGTATAGTAACATATTGAATCGAGTTTAGATATTTGTAACCCAGAATTTAACGAAAAAGACATGAATTCGACAATCTTTACATTTTAAAACAGCACAAAAAATGCCAAGTAGGTAATGTTATGTTTCACTAAACTTCATGGCAACTGTACGTAAGATATTTGCCTCCTAAATTCTAACAAATGCTTTGCTCTCTCCAAAGCTGCAAAGCATTGTTGTGATGCACCCCCGAAATGCATAGGTATGCATTTCGGCACGCCGCAGGGTGCCACAGCGCCGTCTCCCTTTACAAGGTATGTAAAGGTAGGAAAATCTGCACTTGGCTAAATTCCGTTTGGTCATACATAAATTATATAAATTAATTCATGTTCGTGGTGCCACTTTGCGTTTTTGAAACTGAAAAAATTGCTCATTGCCAAATAATAATGATTCTAGGTTAACGGAAAGTATCCTATAGGTTTTTATTCCCTTTTGAGTATAAATCTAAATTTAATTCGAATAATACATACACGAACTCATATTAACGAATTTATTAAATTGAATGCAAACTGACCTGTGACAATTGTTATTAATACAGAATTTGTATTTGTATTTGTATCGTTGATTGATTGCGTTGACGTAGAAGTTTTTTTTTTACAGCTCGAGGTTTTAGCAGAATTAAGTATTTGATATTAATTTAAACTTGATAGGCGTTCCTGAAATACGAACAAAGATGTAAGTATGTTTAAAATGTTAAATTGTAATTAATCGAGTCGAATTTAATGCTTGATATCAAATAGATGTACTATGATATATTACTTGCGATGTAACAACTTTAACAACAGTCGAAATCGGCCCTGATTTCTCTATATTTCTCGGTAAAACCATGCTTTTGACAGTCATGTTATCGAGTTGTCACCATTACGATAGCTCTTATTTACTTGACAGTAATGGCGGCTAAGTTAAAAACAATACGATAACATGTTAAAGACAATATGGTTTCATCTAGTACAAATGAAGACACTGTTAACTGACCACTTTAATACGTCGCGATAAGGTTTATGTTCGATTGTAAATGTACAGTTAACAGTGTCTTTGACTGTACAAGACATTCGTAAGTGAGTAAGTGTTTAAGCATAAAATTGTAGTGAAATTGAATTGCCAAAACCCTGTTAAATATTGTCTAATGTTTTTTTGTAAGGAAACAAATTCCTTAACCATTACCATCCAATCTATGTACCCAAAAATTAATAGCAATTAAATTCATTCATTCATGCATTCCTTATATATTTGAGTTCCATATTTAATTTGGAGTTTCATAGTCAATCGGTGTAGTCGTAACGGTATCAACCCGACTACAAACGCGAGGCATCCACGGACAATTAAACATACTATTTCACCCCACGGAATTGTTTCTCGGTTCATCCTGTACTTAGTGTAGTAATAGCTTTGGGTTCCGCAACCAATGAGCAGACAGAACCCTATTTCTGTCAGTCAACTCGTTCGTTCTTGTTCTCGACGCATCAAATATTAACCGACGAGTTGAAGTGGTCCCTTCGAAGCGTAAAAACAACATTTAAGAGCGTGCATTCCCAGTTTTCTCGCTTTAGCCGTCGACTAAGCGAGCTCGTATGACTTCGCTCCCTCATTCGACTTTTGACGAACAAAATTATTTTTCTCTTAAAAACCCGTCCGTCTGTATGTCATAGCTCTAAAAATAAGGGCTTGTAGTACTATTAGGCGATGGGCTTACAACCTGTCACTAACTGTGTGTTGAGTGGTGGTAGGACCCTGTGCAGGGTCCGTCCGGATCGCTACCACCATCTTATCCAGTAACCACCAGCCAAGCAACAGTTCGCATTATTGTGTACCGGTGTGGGGATAAGACAACCGGTGAAATTACTAGCATAGAGGCATTCCATCGTAGTCCTCAGGGTTGGCACCGCATTTGAGGTCTTAGGATTATAGTCTTGAGAATTCAAATGTCTATGGGTCTCAGATTCCACTTACCATCAGGTGGCCTGAGTGCTCGAGTGCCTTCTCCTTAACATAAAAAAAAAACATACTAGTTAACTTCTTGGCCTGATTGTGCTAAATGTGGTCAGAATTATAAATGTATTTGTTGGTTTGCCTCTGGGAATTAAAGCGTGATGGTATGTAATAAATAAATGATAATTTATTTTTGAAACGAAAATGTGGAGAATAAAACACTGAAAGAAATTATATATAACAGTTATATACTTATTTCAAGTTTTGTTAAAAATGAAAAGAAACATACTCAAACCTTTATGCACTCGCCCTGCAAAAATAGGCCACTTAAAAAGCGGCACTTTTTTTTTAACGCACTAATTGTCCAAACAAGACCAATTGGAACAGGCACAACGTTATCAACCCGACTAGGCATCCACGGACAATTAACCATGCTATCTCACCCCACAAAACTGATCCTCGGTTCATCTCCCACTAGCTAGTAGTTAGAGTAAGTATTTAGTGCAATTATAGATTCTCTTATGTGAGTGATAAGTGTTTGTGATATCATCCGACACAGGGGGTGATTCTCTCAACACAGCGCTGCGTCGTTCTTAAAGGTGAAGTTTTATCCGGCAAGTTTAAGAAGTCCCGTCGGAGCGTACTAAACACATTTTAGCGCGTGCCTTCTCAATTAGACAGCAGGCAGGTGGGTCGAGTTCAGTGTCGTATAAGGCTGCCTAATTGAGAAGGCACGCGCTAAAATATGTTTTGTACGCTCCGACGATCGACGCAGCGCTGTATTGAGAGAATCAACCCCGAGACCTCCGGCCTCCTGGCCAGCCGTCTCAATGTGGTCACCATCATCGGACGAACCAATTTCACCAAACGATGTTAAATTTATTGAATGTTAATCGACTTTTACTTCGATTTTGACAACTGTAAACGCTCTAATCGTCTGTTAAGTAGTTAACATACACATACATAACATCACGCCTTGTTATGTATGTGTATGTGTGTGTCTTATTCCCAGAGGGGGTAGGCAGAGCTACAGAATACCAACAACTCTAAAGACTTACCGATATTTCTGTAACCACATTTTGCACTAACAGGCTAAGAGGTTTACTAGTGAATTAGTGACAGGTTGCAAGCCCATCGCCTAACAGTACTACAAGCCCTTATTCCCTTAGTCGCGTCTTACGACATCCACGGGAAGACATGGAGTGGCACTATTCTAACCCGGAAACCACACCGTGGTAACATCATTTGGTGAAATTGGTAGTAAGGGTAGCTTGTGTCCGGGTTAAAAAAAACCTATAGTTGAAGACCAAAATTAACAACGGTATCTTTTCCATTGCGTCACGAAAATTAACTATTACTGCTTTAAAAACCCCTGTAGCAAGTTCGAACATATTACTAACAGGTGAGGTTTGAATCTGCTATGCTAATTTAATTTGAAATACCGCCTGTTGGCTTATGAGGGCAGTGTATAAATAAATGACAAATATTCGTAACGTAATAGAAAAATTATCGTTGTTATTTTTTGTCCTTAATTATAGGTACTTTTTTTGGAAAACGCCCCCCGCTAAATATAGGGGCACGCCAGGCGCCCGCGTGAAGCAAGGACGGTAAATTAGGTAGGTATCTATTATAGCAACTCCAAATATTGATAAAAAAAGTCCTGTACGTGACAGTTAGCTATGCATTATCGTTAAATTATAAGCAAAATAATGCTCTAATCGATATAGCTTCGATACAGGTTATAATCCCGGTAAGCTTATAGACGGGCCCCTTTCGGATACACCCCTTTAGGATCTTTTGTGCAATCCTCTTACACACTCAGCTTTTTGAATGTGCAGGTTTCCTCACGATGTTTTTCCTTCACCTTAAGAGCACTGGGACATTCATCTTAACATTTCAACTGTTCGAGTAGTTAACGTCCTTTCGTATTTTAAATTGAATCCTGTTTAATCATATAAGTTGTAGCAGTTGCCCGCGACTCTGTCCGCGTAGATAAATAAATTATAGCATAATAAACTCAAAAACTACTCAGTAATAATATAGCATTCTATTGATGAAAGAATGTTCTAAATCAGTTGAGTAGTTTTTGAGTTTATTATTTACAAACATACACAAATACACTCTCTTTATAATATTAGAACAACACGAAATAATCAACAAATACTTTTTACATAACTCTGTAGTTCTCACAAACTCAGAGAGCAAAAACTGTTTACGACTTAGCATGAAACTTGCATTGCAGAGAACTTACGGGACTTTCTGTACAAGCAAATTAATTAAGAGGTGGCAAAGGTGCATGCAGTAAAGTTACCCGTTCATAGACCGAGAGGTTGCCGTCGGAAACCCTACCTGACCAAGAACCGGCAGATCACATTTGTTTAGAAATATTTTATGTTAGAAGAAATCTATCATTTTAATCTACCACCTAGCAGCAGTATCATTTTTGTTTTCTGTTGAGAGGATAAGACAGCTGATGAAATATTCATTCCTCAGTCTCGGCAACGTATTTGCAGTCTTAATATTTTAGTTGAGAATGCCAATGAGTCATAGATCCCACTCACCAGCAAGTGGCCTGTGCGCTCGTTCTCCTTCCCCAATAAAATAACGGGGTACGGCAGACCAAGATTTTCTAGCCATACTTATAGTCATTATTATATAGTACCGTTAGGCAATTGGCTTGCAACCTGTCACTAATATACTAGTAAACTTCTTGGCCTGATTGTGCAAAATGTGGTTACAGAATTATAAGCAAGTCTATTTAAACTTGGTGGTATTTCTGTAGCTCTGCTTACCCCAATCTGGAAATGATGGCGTAATGTAATGTATGTATGAATATAATGTAATGCCGTATTTCGGTATTAATTTTCCTAATTTTCCACAAGGTGGTGTGCCAAGTTACTCCGAAGCAGAATTAAAGTAACAATTTGTCTTTGTCGCAGTCTTTGATCTTTTGGTACTCGACCAGGTTGGATTATCATCGACGTACCTCTGGGTCTACCAGCTGGTTCTAAGTTCATTAGTTTCGTCTGAAACATTTCTGTGTGGGTATTTTCTTAAAAAACATGGTCGCTTACGTCACTGACTTCAAACATGATTTCAACTGAGAAATAAATATCAGGGAACAATCTCACACAAATATACCTAGTCCTAAACTAAGCTCTAAGCTTGTACACACGAAGACACTTAACTGAACACCCATAGACATTAACACGATGTGATAAGGTTTATGTTCGATTGTAAATGTACAGTTAACAGTGTCTTCGACTGTACCATGGTTACTAGACAATTATTGTTGTGTATAGTAAGTAACCATACCTTAATGTTTCTGGGTACAGTAGTACCACAACTATAAGTTACAACGATGTACCTTCGCAGAATGCATTTTTTTAGAAGCCGCGAAAACGTTTTGGCCAATTATAAGGCAGTACGTTTGCGCGGGTAAAACTTCGACGGCTATGAATCAAATATTCGGCAGCCATTGCAGCGACGCCGTCGACCGCCATTTTATTTAGCGTCGCGTCAGTTGTCATTCGTACACAAGCTGAGACGTATATTCTACCTTACGCGTAACACGACAAGGTTTGTATTGAATTGATTTTTTCGTTCGTTTATCTTCGGCATTAGTGATCACCTTTCTGCGTGGACGAAGATTGCCGGCGTAACTTATATTTGTGGTCTTACTGTAGCGTCTACCAAAAACCGGGCAACAAGAGCTTGTTGGACCGTGCTTAGTGCCAGGTTCCGCCGTTAAGTACTACAAACATAAAACCAACAAGTAATAACTAATTTTCTTTTAAAGTCAATTGGTGCCGTCTTAGATGATTTAAGTAGGTATAAACACTTTAATCGCTTGTATCTCAAAAAAGCGGCCAAGTGCGAGTCGGACTCGCCCATGAAGGGTTCCGTAGCAGCAATTAACATAATATAAAAGTTCATTGTAGCTTTGATCAATGTTTTTATGACGTATTAAAAAAAAACTACTTACTAGATCTCGTTCAAACCAATTTTCGGTGGAAGTTTGCAAGGTAATGTACATCATATTTTTTTTTTGTTCTATCATTCTCTTATTTTAGAAGTTACAGGGGGGGACACATTTCAACACTTTGGAAGTGTCTCTCGCGCAAACTGTTCAGTTTAGAAAAAAAATATGTTAGTAACTTAAATATCATTTTTGAAGACCTATCCATAGATACCCCAAACGTGTGGGTGTGATGAAAAAAAAAATTTGAGTTTCAGTTCTAAGTATGGGGAACCCCCAAAATTTATGGATTTTTTCTATTTTTGTGTAAAAATCTTAATGCGGTTCACAGAATACATCTACTTACCAAGTTTCAACAGTGTAGTTCTTATAGTTTCGGAAAAAAGTGACTGTGACATACGGACGGACAGACAGACAGACATGACGAATCTATAAGGGTTCCGTTTTTTGCCGTTTGGCTACGGAACCCTAAAAACCAATGATGTATACTTTGTCGTGATAGTTTTCCTTCAAAATTGGTTATATGCGTTTTTTTTTAAGATTTTTTGTATTTGTAGTTTTGGATTAAACGGATCCCTTAATCGTAAAATTGTATTCATAAACATACACGAGAAAAAAAATACATCTCCAAATACGTTTAGGAAAGGTACACTATTTTTTTTATCAATTTGTTGGCGTGACTAATATGTATATTCATGCCAAACTACAGCTTTCTAGTACTAAGAGTCTCTGAGCTAGGCTGCGGATGGACGGACATGGCGAAACTATAATGGTTCCTAGTTTGACTACTGAAAATGTTTCCGTATTGTAAACGTTTTGATAACTCTTATGTCATTGACAGTGTAACTCATCACTTCATCGAATGTATCATTTCATCGAATTTAATTTCATCGAAATCTATTTTCTGCTGGAACAATAATGTTTTCAGGGTATCTTAAACATTCATTGATACCCTGAAAATATTGTGGTACCTATCAGCAGAAAATGGCGTTCGATGAAATGATAGACACCCCATTGACAGTAATGGCGACCGAGTCATAAATTATTCTAAAACACGTCAAACGCGATATTGTTATAATTATAACGCAGTAGAATGCAAAACGCTCGTTTTTGATAAAGTGGTAGTCAAGGGCAAAAATATGTCGCACATTTATAGAATTGTATAGTGACCCAATTCAAATATTTTCAGCTTTCGATTTCGAGTCATAAATTTAGTATTATAGAGACCTAAGTCGAGAATCAAAATATGTGTATTAGGTCACTATAATTCTAAAGATGCGATGTATATACTTTAGTACCTTGCCGCTTTAATCGCTGTCACAATTTTATATGACAGCTTAAACATGACGTTAAATAGACAAGGTACTAAAGTGTATACATATTATTACCCTTGAGTGTACCTATGTAGCTCGCCGCGGCCCCGCGCAGGTCTCGTACCAGACTTCAACTTGGCTACAAGATCCAGTAGATGGCGTTGAGGAAAGCGAACCTTCAATCGAATAGAGATAATCTATTCACATATCATTAGTGCTCTAAAATGCGTTCAAAAACCGTAGGGAATTATTACAACCAATTTTACTAGGTAAAATCTGTAACTGTAATGTTATTACAATATTGAGTTTTGTAGGGTTATGAACTTATGAGTTTAAATTTGGAACAGCTGTCAAAACTTAAGAGGGTCGAAATCAGTTATCGATACGAAACGTTTCGGGCCTCTATCCAACTGCGTTATAACGATATCGCGTTTGACGTGTTTTGGTATCGTTTATATCACAATCGCCATTATTGTAAAAGACATAAGAGTTATCAAAACGTTGACAATACGGAAACACGTTAAATACGATACCGTTATTACTGTGTAGAATATCAGGGCCTCTATTCTTCTTAACTGCGTTATAACGATATCGTGCTTGACGTGTTTTAGAATCGTTTCTGACTCCGCTGCCATTATTGTAATAGAATTCCGCCCCAGCCCAGTACGTTTTTATAATATAAACCGCACGACATTAGATCTCGATTGACATGAGAATAGGGACTTCATTAGTCTATAAATTAAAAAAAACTGCTGGCGCTCGTTTCATAAAACCACACTCGTTTTACAGGCCTCTAATTATGCATCAGTTGCATAAAATACTATTTCTCAAACATGCTCGGAAAAGGGTACCTTTTCTTTTGAAAAACGATGACATAAAGAGCCCTATTTTTTCCTAGGAAAAATAAATGGGTGCAGACTCGTGGTCACCCCAGTTTGTCACCCCAGTGCCTTTCGACGGAGCCCTGCCTATGGCAGGGCTCCTATTTCTGAGCGATTTGCCCTTCGGGCATCTTAAGATACCTAACGAACCTAACCTACCTACTTTTGCGGAATTAAAATTATTTCTGACGAATAACCGACTAAAGCGAATAGCACTGGGGTGACAAACTGGTGTGACCACGAGTCATCCGCTAAATAAATGTATGAAAACATATTCCTGTCCGCTGCGATATTTTATTCAAAAATGGTCCCTAATGCCTGTAAAATCAAAAAGACCACAAAAAAATCCCATACACCTGATTTAATAAAAGGTGGGTGCAGCGCTGGCGGCGGCGGTCTGCTGCGGGCGGCGGGGGGTCATTGTGAAATTATCGCATTCGTCTCCGAATTCGTCGGATGTTTTTATACAAATACTTCTAATTATGCATTTGTGTTATTTTCTCGCATTGTTTTAGAAAATTATTATACAGTTTGTAAATGGTATACGGGCGTTTATTAAAACTAGACATAGATTAAGAATCTACTGATCATTAACAGAAAGAATTATTTTGATTACGCTAACGTATACACCGTTGTTAATTTTTGAACATACTATCGACCCGCAATGTACATGGAAGTCCATCCGTCAGGTGTTATTTACGTTTTTAATTAATTGCATTTTTCCCCTCTTGATCGAGTTACCTTAAACGCAAGATGCCAGTGAAGGCATCTCATCATTATACCTAAACATGAGATTTGCCTAAAAAGCTGTTTGCCCTAAACGAGGGATGTCTATGAAGCAGCATGCCTGAAATGTAAATTTGACTGAGAAGCAGATTGCCTAAAGTCGATGCCTACTAAGCAGGATGCCTAAATGGTAAAATGCGTACAAAGCAAAGTGTCTAAGTGGTTAAATGCCTACACATCAAAATGCCTAAGTGGTTAAATGCCTACAAAGCAAATAACACCAAAACTACAATGCAACGCCCAAAAGGGTTGAACCAAAAACTGGTGCCATCATTGTCCACTACATCGCGGCTATGATGCCTGTCTTCTTCGCCGTTATTCTCTTCTTCGCCAACAATTTTCCAGTCTATGCACATATTAAACATACCGATCTTAGTCAACTTGTATTTCAGGCAATCTGCTTCTTAGTTAATTCACATTTCAGTCATGCTGTTTCTTCGGTATCCATCGTTTAGGGCAATCAGCCTTTTAAGTCAACTTGTATTTCGGGGAAACTGCTTTACAGGTAATTTAAATTTAGGCAATCTGCTTCTGAGTCAAATTTACACTTCAGGCATGCTGCTTCATAGGCATGCCTCGTTTAGGGCAATCAGCTTTTTAGGCAAATCTCATGTTTAGGTATAACGCCTTCATTGGCGTCTTGCGTTTAAGGTAACTCGATAAAGAGGGGTTTTACTAACGCCCGGGTCCATATTGGCTCATATATTATACAATTATTTATTTTTATTTTTTATAATACCGCTTTGTGATCATAACATCATTTGTCAGAAAATTGTTTCTTAGAATATTATTCATTATAATTTTGTAGTACTACTAGTATTACTCATAATATGCAGTACCTACTTCGATTTTTTATACTCATAATACTGTGGCCAAGATTGTATGCGGACCTATAATTTTTTTTCGAAGTTTTTTTTTTATAAACTTATATGATAGTATTATTTGTACTCATATAATTAGTACCTAAATATAAAAGTCACTAAGCAGAAAATACTTATAAGTAGGTTAGGTTAGGGTTATCTTGTGTCCCTTAGAGCAAGCAAATGTTTTATTTTGGCAAATATCGTATTACCTACGGGAGACAGAATTTCCTTATTTGTAGCGAATGAACAAGACGAATCAGGGCAGAACCGACTCGGATAGGTTAGGTTAGAAGGCCAAGGCGGGAGCGCTCCCGCCTTGGCCTTCGAGGTTATTTTTTTCATCTGCCCAGAAAAACTTCACTAAAAAATAAAATAGTGCATGCATACCCTCAAAAGTAAATCATAATCTCTGTGCGCGTTCCGATATACGTAATAAGCATTCACTTTTTAATAATATAACTAACTAAACAGTTTAGGAATAAACAAGGGTATCTTTAAAAATGTTTATAACATTATTTTTTATTGCAAGAAATCGTTATATTGATAAAAAATATAAATTTAAATAATAGTAATATAAGTACATATATTTAATGACATTATACATATCAATGATTTGGAGTTGCGATAGTTATTAACTAAAAATAGATAATAAGTAATGATAATTAGGAAATTATTTTTTATAAGAAACATTTTCGAACTTAAAATAATCTACTTTGAAATTTTATATGAACTTTGGCACACCCACTAACGCCCGTATACCATTTACACACTATATATTATATGCCTCGGCGAAAATGGAATTGCTTGGCTCGTATTTTAGCACGCCTCCCCAAGGCTCGGCCCGCTAACCATCTCGTCAGGCAATCCCCTACTTTCCGGACCTAGACAATAAACAATAAAAACAGTCAAAGAACGAATATCGCCACTCGCGGCGCGCTCGTCACAGAAATTATTCTCTTTAGAGAAATTGAGCCCTAAAAATGTTTTTTACTGTGGCCTTAACAAAAAAACTTAAAAAAACATAAAATAGCTTTATTTTCATAAATGAGCATATAACGTTGTACAATAAGTTGAACAGGACTTTCTAGGGTTCCGTAGTCAAACTAGGCACCCTTATAGTTTTGCCATGTCCGTCCGTCCGTGCGTCCGTCCTTCCGCAGCCTAGCGCTGAGACTCTTAGTACTAGAAAGCTATAATTTGGCATGAATATGCATATTAGTCACGCCAAGAAAGTGGTACAGTAAATAGTAAAAAAAAAAAAAAAAATGGTACCTCCACTACACGTAACATGGGGATGTATTGTTTTGGCGTCTACCCTATCGTGTGCGGTATCGTTGGATAGGTCTTTCAAAAATATCACGGGGTTATAAAAACAGTTTTTCGATTAAGCAAACCGTTTATAAAATATTAAGCTTTAAAGCGCTTCTTTTTGTTAGACTCAAGTGCACCCCCCCCCCCCATACAGCCAAAACTGCAAATGCTAAAAGTCAGAAAAAAAACTTAAATGAAAGGACATATCACGAATTTTAAAGGAAAACTATAACTAATTGACATCATTGGTTCTTCAGATACAGGCGATTAAAGTGTTTAAACCTACTAAAATCATCTTTTGGTACCAATTGACTTTAAATTGAAAATTAGTTATTACTCGTTGATTTTTACGTTTGTAGTACTAAACGGCTTCGGAACCCTACACTGAGCATGGTCCGACATGCTCTTGCCTGGTTTTATTTCAAAGAGAACCAATGGAAAATACCATAATTTCTGTCAAAGGGACCGCGAATGATGGCATCACCGTGTTCAAGAGAGCTAGGGGCTCTTTAATTGCCCGAAGCCAAATCCCTCTTCTCCTTTTAAAACCTCACATCTTATAACTGAACGTTAAAATGAAACTCGATCTTCAATAGACGAACTAAGAGCTGCATTTAATGTTTCCCGTTCGGCTAAGATACGTCGCTTGGAAAATAAGTAGAAATGCAGTTTGCAAGCTTGCACTTGACGCTGTGTAACGCTGAAAGAATTTATCTTGCTTAGTGCACGAGTCAGATGCATCTCTGACGTTAAAAACACTCTTGTCACGTTATAAATGGTAGCCAGACAATTGGCAAAGTAAAGTTTTTCGAAGAGATTTAATTATTTTTTTTCTATAGTCGTCACCCTAAATTGAAAGTCCGGGGTTAGTTTGAAGTCGTTAAAAATATTTCTAAAAACACTGATCACATTAAACGCAAGCAAACAGAAAAGAGCCGTTGAATTGAATCGTTTTTAGGGTTCCGTAGCCAAATGGCAAAAAACGGAACCCTTATAGATTCGTCATGTCTGTCCGTCTGTCCGTCCGTATGTCACAGCCACTTTATTCCGTAACTATAAGAGCTATACTGTGGAAACTTGGTAAGTAGATGTATTCGGTGAACCGCATTAAGATTTTCATACAAAAATAGAAAAAAAACAATAAATTTTTGGGGTTCCCCATACTTAGAACTGAAACTCAAAAATTTTTTTTTCATCAAACTCATACGTGTGGGGTATCTATGGATAGGTATTCAAAAATGATATTGAGGTTTTTATTATAATTTTTTTCTAAACTGAATAGTTTGCGCGAGAGACGCTTCCAAAGTGGAAAAATGTGTGTCCCCCCCCCGTAACTTCTAAAATAAGGGAATGATAAATGTAAAAATAATATATGATGTACATTACCATGCAAACTTCCACCGAAAATTGGTTTGAACGAGATCTAGTAAGTAGTTTTTTTTTAATACGTCATAAAAACATTGATCAAAGCTACAACGAACTTTTATATTATGTTACTTGCTGCTACGGAACCCTTCATGGGCGAGTCCGACTCGCACTTGGCCGCTTTTTTTTACTCTGATTTGACATGACAATGACAGATATAGTAATTACCGTTTTTTTTTCTTCTCATTAAGTACAAAGGCAACAAGTTTGTCGGCCATTAAAGTTTACAAATGTCAACTCCATAACTAAAAAAAAGATTTCTAAAACATTAGAAGAAATAAAAATTAAAGAGCCGCAGTTCCTTGATCTTTAGGATGACGACTATCGAAAAAAAATATAATTTACATCTCTTCCAAAAACTTTACTTAGCCTATTTGTATAATAATATTATTTATACTACACTTTGTTAGTAAGTGTATAATTATTACCCTAATAAAAGGCGGAAAAGCCGTTCATTAAACCTTCTCAAAAATCAGGGTAGTAATATTGAATGGAATTTCATAACTGCCCCGTTATCAGGGCAGCAATCCATTATTACCCCGTTTTGTTTGTTTTTTAAATTCTAGATGACGTTGTCAATCAACCTACATTGACACGCAAATCGGAGCGTATCAGATTAGAAGGTATGAGCGTATTCACCTTCTTAACGTCTTTTAGCACGCAAACTGTAAGGAGCGTTGAAATTCACAATTAAAAAGTGCCCTGGCTCTTTTTGCTAATTAGTTACGCATCGAGAGCAAAAGGGATAGCAATAGACGAAGTTCGAATTACGGATTTCAAAGTGTAGATTGTTTGATGGCGCGCTTGTTCTTCCTCGAAAGAAGTGATTTGTTACTTTTGTATGATTTAGGCGACTAATGTCCATAGTGAAAAATTACTAGGTATAAAAATGTCGACACCTTTAATGTCGAAAAATAACATAGACTAGAATTTATTTTGTCGATGTAAAAAATGTGACGAAAGTGGGGAGTAGGAGCGTCGCGGTAGCTGAGCTCCGTCGACACTCTTATTTCAAATCGATTAAAAAGTGCCGACGGAGCCCCGCTCGGGGCTCCTATTTCTGGGTGTTTTAGCCCTCCGGGCCTGCTGCCAAACTAACATAACTTAAACCTACCTAGCCCTTGTTCCACCTATCCCTCCTCGTCTTATTTCCATTTCGACATTATTATACTTCGTAATTTTTTTGTTTGGAAAATCGGCATTATTATACCTCGTCATTTTTCAATATAGGCATTAGTCGAATAAACCTTTTTTGTATTTTATTTATTATTAAGTAATTTGTTTATGAAATATTAACCTTTAATTTTTGGATGAATCAAGTGTCCCCCCTTTTTCTAAAGCCAAAACAACAAATACAATCTAAAAAAACTAAATTGAAAGCGCATATTACAAATTTTAAAGAAAAACTATCACGACTAAGTATACCTATACATCATTGGTTCTTGAGATACAGGTGATTAAAGTGTTTATACGTACTAAGGTCATCTAAGACGGAACCAATTGACTTCAAATAGAAAATTAGTTATTACTTGTTGATTTTTATGTTTGTAGTACTTAACGGCTTCGGATCCCTACACTGAGCATGGTCCGACATTCTCTCGTGTCTCAACAAAATAAATTGCCGAATTAACATAAGAGCGTAATAAATGTTACAATTTTAACCCTTAATTGGATGCAAGCGATTCCTTGAAGGGATAAATCCGCCTTTGTTCTCTGCTATGTTTTTTGATTTTTTTTGATTTTTATCTCTTTTGTTTTTACAATAAAGTGTTAACATGCATACATACTATTATATAGAAAATGAGATTTAAGCATATCAAAGGGTTTTATACATTTTTAATGTTGGTTTTGTATGTTAGAGATTTTTTAATTATATGAAGTTGAAGTTAACACCAAATGCCTTATCATTATCACACTAATACCGTGGGCAGGATGGGTGTTAATTAGCCTAAAGTGTGTTGCAAGTGACCCTACCTACCCGCCGTATTCTTTTAGCACACGATCTGCCTAAAACCCTGTCTATTTTAGTATATGTGGGCGTAGAAGTCTATGAGTACCTAAATATTTTTGATTTTGATTTGAAGCCGAGCTATTTTGAAATAGCAAGCCGTGACGTCACGTTTAGATACTTTTGCATGCCCCGCTCTATAGTTTATGCTAATTTAAAAACCTAATAATTGCCTTAGTGGACCTCTCCTCAGGATTTAGTCTATTAACGGTAATTGAGTTTCGTGCTTACTATGCTTTAATTTATTTTATCTCGACTTTCATCTCTATCGACACACAGAAACTTTGGCTTGTGTAAGATTAGACTGTCAGTTGGGACAGTCAATTATTTCTAGGTACATGTTTTCACACATGTATGTGTGTAAACGCCATGCAAAAACGATTTAGTTATTCCTTTGTTTCAAAATAAACGCAAATTGAGCATGGAGGTTATAAGGGTTGTATAAATATTAAAACAGTTTAATATCCGGGGAGTCATGCCTGCTTCATTCGGCTGAAATTGGTGTATAATTTTAGGAGCGATGGTATAATCTATTTTCACCTTCGCACCTTAAAAGGGTGGTTTTGCTATTTAAAGACAGTGAGCAAAATTCAATTTTGCTGCGAGCGCGAGACAAAGTTGTTTTTTATTTTTTGTTCACAATATAAAGGTGGCTGTGGTGCGGCGCGCGGGCGGTTGGGGATGTCGTTTTATTTTTACCATTTGGTTTTTTTACCTTTTTTTTTTATTTTATTTAGTTTATGTGACTGTTACATAATAACATCACGAGTGTTTTAATGCCTTATTATGTACAATTACGAGAGGGCGGAATTTCTCATGGCAAAAATTTATATGACATAGGGATAGAACGAAGTATTTTATCGACTATCGACAAGTAGTTCGGGTTCACGTAGCACAAGATCTTGTACCAAATAGAATTATACCTCCTATCGATACATTAGTTAACTTAGCAAAATAATATTCCAATATGAATAATGCAATAGTAGCGGTCTTTTAGATTAATATAGTTTTTGGTAAATGTAGGTGTAGTTTTCATTATTATTGTATAGTTCTATGTCTTAGGTTTAGCTTTATTTTCATTTGTTATTTACCGTTAATAAAGACATGTGTTTTAGACAAAAATAACATAATATTTACAAATTAAATCCTAAAACTTCACGTATTGTTGAAAACAATAACTAAATGCGAATCAATAATGACATTTTAATCAACATTTTAATATAAAAGCAAAACTAAAATAACAAAGAGATTAGTGATTACACAATATCGACAACTGGATAAGTCGATAAAGCAAAATGTTCTATCCCTATGAGATTTCAATTTTTGCCATGAGAAATTCCGCCCTCTGACAATTACATACACTACATCTACATACATATATTATTATAATATACAAAACACACTAAACTATTTTTTGCGACAAGACAAATAGAACTTCAAAAATGGCGGCACATATAGTTTTTTTTTTAAATTCAGAGACAAACTAGAGTCGGCCTCCACCATCATATCGTTCGATATCAAGTAACAAGCGAGATTTGTTAAAATTGTATGCAATTGACATTTCATTTCGAATAAAATATCATATCGAGTGATATTAGAATCGAGTAATATCGCTTTGTTTTTCAAAGAGGTTCGATATTTGAAAGTAAATAATGATGTCGAATGTGATGTTATTATTAAGCAATAATAACATTTTCACAAATAAGAAATTGGTTCTAAAAACTGTTTATCTTTATGCTAGTCGTAAGTAATGTGCGGTTATTGCACGCATCATAGAGGGTTTATGATATTTGTGTAGATAAAGGTTTTATTTTCTCGCTGGTAAGGTGAAAAATTGTATGTGCAACACAAGACCAAAGTTATTTGTTTCTCGTGTCTTTGAATCCTCGCTGCACTCAGGATTCTAACCTAGAATCCTTCGCTTGCTCGGGATTCAAAATCAACACTCGCAGCAAAAAACAACTTTGCTCCCTTGTTGCACAAATACCGATTGGATTATTTAATACCCATAAAATACAGTAAACCTCTTAGCCTGTTGGTGCAAAATGTAGTTACAGAAATATCAATAAGTCTTCAGAGTCGTTGGTATTTCTGTAGCTCTGCATACCCCACTCTGGAACTGAAGGAGTGATGCATGTACATAATATGTACACTATTATGTACATGTGTACGAGGATGTTTAAAATTGGCGCCAGTGAGGGAAAAAATGAAAAGGAATAGATCGTCAGTGTGTTGCCAGTGATAACTTCTGGAACAGAGATGTGCTCCTTTAGAATGGTCGTCATAAGAAATCTCAAGATCAATGAAAGGGATATGCTCCCGTCATACCAAAGAAGGCAGCTAACTGCAGTCGAAGCATTTTATACTCTATTACTAACTATATAAGATTTAATATGCTAATACTATGACTATGCAGTGAGCCGCCTTTTTAGGGTTCCGTAGTCAAACTAGGAACCCTTATAGTTAGCCACGTCTGTCTGTCCGCAGCCTAGCTCAGAGACTCTTAGTACTAGAAATCTGTAATTTGACATGAACATTAGTCAAGCCATAAATCAAGTCAAATAGATTCATAAAAAAAAATGTTTACGGTACCTCTCCTACACGTAACGTGGGGATATATTTTTTTTCTCGTTCACGCCATAGTGTGGGGTGTCGTTAGGTAGGTCTATCAAAAATACATATTACGAGTTTGTGCTAACAATTTTTCGATTGAGGGACCCATTTATGAAACATTAAGCTTTAAAGCGCTAATTTTTGTTAGTGTCTAGTGTCCCCTCCCCCCTACAGGTAAAATTACAAATACAAAAATCTAAAATAATCTTAATTGAACGCGCATATAACGAATTTAAAAGGAAAACTATCACGACTAATTACATATTATTGGTTCTTGAGATACAACAGGCGATTAAAGTATTTACTAAAATCATCTAAGACGGCATTAATTGACTTTAAATAGAAAATGAGTTATTACTAGTTGTTCTTTTATGTTTGTAGTACTTAACGGCTTCGAAACCCTACACTGAGCATGGTCCGACATGCTCTTGCCCGTTTTTTAGTATAACGGCAGTATGCTCGTTGTATCTCTGCGTGAACGTATCAGAAATGGGGCGAATTCAAATCGGAGTATAACGATACCTACTGTGCGGCGGTACGGAACCCTCAGTGGGCGAGTTTGACTCGGACTTGACCAGTTATATTTATCATCGACCATTGCAAATAACTTTGAAAATAAAACAAATTTCACAATATCATGATAATCAATAGCGCGAGTAATAGTAAACTTTATCTACTGTAATAAAAAACAGTGTTTACGGTCTGTTTGTTTAGTAACTTGACACTGAGTTACACTTACCAAGTTACTTGCTAAAGTGCGATAAAGGAATTTTCTATGCAGTCGCGAATAATAATTAGTATGCATTTTGGTTTGTCACTTGAAACTGTAAAGTAGTATGATTTTATTGGAAGTTAGTTGTGTATTTTATTGGCATCGTTAGTTAAGATAAATAAGTGTTAACATTGTAAATAGTTATTATTATTTTTATTGAACTAAGGCAAAGGTTTTTTATTCATACAATTAACTGCTCAAGAGGTACTGTGTTTCTCCCATAAAAGAAATAGTAATTTTAATAGCATTAAGCTAAAGATAGGTAAACCCTGAGAAAGGTAAAAATAAAAAGGTAGGTATACAACGTTTTAAGTCGTTTAAAAAAACAATAAAACAGATTTGATTACACAAGTTTAGTCAAAGGTAAAATTCAGATTAACTACAATAAAATTATAACGTACCAAAAACTGGGACAATTTGTAATGAGCCATAAAGGCGGTAAACGTTAAACGCAAACAGACTTGGCTGTCATCACTTCCTATAACTATATTTAGTAGCATTTCGCTATAACATACCCATCATAACTAGAACTCTTGTTACCAAGAAACTCCATACACAATGCAGACCATATTACTTTAAAACACTTTTGTACGTGTGTTAGTGTCAGTGTGGGTTCAAGTTATTTTGGTATTGTTTGTACTTGGAGACGCTATTTTTTCTACCAGTTCAACTAGAGCTACCGTTGTAGGTGACTTGTTGTTTATGCGAGTTCAAGTAAGTTTAGTTTTTTTATTACTATGAATGGCGGTTTATTAAGCATATGTATTTGAGGTGGCAAAAGAACCAATTTACAAAGAGCTAGCTAAGTATGGACTTCAGTGTTTGCAGAAGGTCAGGTAATTTTGTGTTTTTTTATTACAAATTTAAGAAGAGCTGCATGTTTATAACATTACAAGTTTTTTATTGAGTAATGTTTGTGTGTATGTTCGTGTCAAATCTCGCAAGGAAGACTTGAACCGCTCCCCGGGCACCGATTGAGCTGGAATTTGGTAAACCTACGTAACTTCGATGACTATACAATTATATGGTATCATCGAGCTGGTCTGATGGAGTCTGATGGTGACAGGATCTCCGCTATACTTAAAGTAGACCCACCATGTTTGGACTCATTAGGTTGGCTCTGACGAGCAGATCTTGTCCCGAAAATGAAATATTTGACTATTTTTTTATCCCGTGTGGTTGCCGGGTTAGAATAGTGCCACTCCGTGTCTTCCCGTGGATGTCGTAAGAAGCGACTAAGGTAACAAGGGCTGTTAGGCGACGGGCTTGCAGCCTGTCACTAATACACTAGTAACTTCTTGGCCTGATTGTGCAAAATGTGGTTACAGAATTATAAACAAGTCTTTTTAGAGTTGTTGGTATTTCTGTAGCTCTGCCTACCCCACTCTGGGAATGAAGGCGTGATGTTACGTATGTATGTTTTTTTGAGTGATTTTTTATTCACAGGTCAAGTTATGTTGGTTGGTACTAAGAAACGCCAATAAATGCAATATTGCACGTGCGCGTACGCATCGGAAAGCGTTAACGGAACCACATGGTACTCGTAGATCAAAGGCCCGGACGGACGTTTTCAATGAATTTACTGTTTTGTTATAAATACGGATACGTTTATGGTTTCAGGATTCTGGTTTTATTTTTGTTCGCCATTGTGAATCCTGGGAAGTAATTTGAAAGGATTAAACATTTTATATTTAAAGTATAATTGAAACCAGAGCCTATAGCCAAGAGGCGTTCGCTGACTAACGTTTCTATTCGTTTAGATCTTAAACCAATCGCGTCACTGGTAGATCACGTGACTTTTCGTATCACGTGATCGACCAGTGACGCGATTGGTTAAAAACAAAATGAATAGAAACGCTAGTTAGTGAACGCATCTTGGTTATAGGCTCATGTAACGCAACGAGCAATTCTAAGAAGTTTTGCCTAAGAAGATTTTTTTCAGCTTACAAAACCGAAACGTTGTTTTTTTTTTAATTTTGTTTGGTTATTCGACTACAGAAAAATCATGTTTTGGCGTTTATGCAAGTGATCCCTAAGGTATCGAATTATCTAAGAGAAATAAATAGATACCGTGTATTAACATAAAACATCGGGACATTTTTGAAAAAAAAAATGAGAAACAGTTGATCGTTATTTCTTGAGGTATTTGTAAAGTATATGGGCAGATTAAAAAAAGTGTAAGTTCGTAGTTAGGATATTACTTAATTGTACCATGGTTAATGACCACCATAAAGAAACGGTAACTTTACCATTGTTATAAGAGAAATGGTGGTTGGTCTATCAGAATAAACCCCTAGAATGTCTGTTGCGTTGCAGTGAGTTTTTTTTTTTTTATGTTAAGGAGAAGGCACACGAGTACTCAGGCCACCTGATGGTAAGTGAAATCTGAGTCCCATAGACATTTGAATTCTCAAGATTATAATCCTAAGACCTCAAATGCGCTGCCAACCCTGAGGACTAAGATGGAATGCCTCTATGCTAGTAATTTCACCGGTTGTGTTGAGATTTTGTTAAATAAATGTTATGAATTTAATTTGAATTAGAATCTGCTTACGATATACTTACCTACGGCTAAACAGGTTTTTTAATAGGTGCACAAATTTTTTGCTTCGCTATTGTTAATCAATAACATATGTTTTGTTATTTTTACTCTAGCTTAAAAAATATTAGAGATATTGCCGATTCAATGATTCCACTAACTTAACTATATTCATGGACCCGCTACTGCAGGGGTGCGAGGAGAGGGGAGTGTTGTTATGTAAGGTTAATAAGTAAATTAAATTTTTAAATTTAGAATATCAGTAGGATAGGGCTTGTTGTCTGATAAGCTGTACATGAAATTTCAAATTTCATTATCATCAGTCATGATATTTTCTAGTGTGACTTTGTGTCCACACGAGAAGGTAAAAAAAGAGGTAATTTGCAACAATTTTTTTTTTAACTCGTTTTAGTGTCGTAGGTAATATATTATATTAACGATACAAAATCACATGTTAAAATTTGTGCACTGATAAAAAAATACCCTGTATGTAGGTATACATGAGGGCAGTATAAAAGTGTCTTACTTATTTTCGTGGTGAAATAGTAGTCAGTTAATTAAATTTTAGGCCTTTACTATGTAGAAAGTACTTAAATACTTTTTTTCTGGTGACCTTTTGCTAAGTACTTAATAAAAAATGAAAAGTTAAACGATCATAAGATTAATAAGATTAAATGCTTTATTTGTATTATTATTATGTACGATAAAACACAAAAAAAAGAATTGAAAAGCTTTATTGAAATTGTACCACTATTTCGCGCTTTCTGCTACAGTCAGGATGGCCGAGCGGTCTAAGGCGCTGCGTTCAGGTCGCAGTCCACTTCTGTGGGCGTGGGTTCGAATCCCACTTCTGACAAATCTTTTATTCTTTATTCCTTGGAAGATTACAGTTTGTTTTTTATTTAAATATAATAATGCAACAACGAGTCTAATGATAAGAAAGCTTTATCAGACACTTTTTAACGCACAAAATAAAAAAAAAACTGTAAATAGGTAAAGTAGTTTCATTTTTTACTAGTTCACCTTTGAGGAAGACATGTATTGTCGTGAGCTATGCAATATTTCTCGAAAGAATTTTACCAAAACTCAGAAGTGAAAATGCCATACCTATACAAAAAAGTACGAGTATATAAGGCCGCGTTATAATAAAATTATTATAATGAAGTTATTACCTTTTGAATTATTTGTTATCTTTATAAGTGAAAGGCTCGTTCAGTTCGCCTCACAACAGACAAATTAGTATATTTGTTATCTGAGAATTCTTATCATTCCTTAGACAGATCATTGCTTTGTTTAAGACAACAGATTCAATTTGTCGTAACTAATAAACCCTTCTTGGTAAGAGGAAAGTTATCGTAAATTAAGAGACATAGGGAAGAATTTGCTTTGATAGTTTCTTGGTTCTTAATTAATTTGACGTGTTTAGAGTGATATAGTTGGTATGGAACTATGGACACTTAAGAAGCTAGCTTTGTCCAGAGTTCGATCTTAGGTTAGGGAAAATATTTGTGGAATAACAAAGACACAAACACAAACAAAACACAGACAACCAACCAATCAAACAACCAAGCTTTATAAGTTGCATTGGCCACTATGTAAGTTTTTATATATTTAAGAGCTATTACAAACACTATAAGAAAAGTACCTCTTAGTCTCAGATAAAGCCAGGAGACTAGCCACTATAATGGCTATACCCAGTATAATGGCTGCATCATAAAAGGCTGCTATGAATTAAAGACAAAAGCTATGGCGACCACCTCTGCCCTCATAATCCAATAGGCAGTATCTGTAATTCAATAGCTAAAGCAGATTCAATCTTATCCAGTTAGAATTAAGGTTGCATTTGCTACAGGAGTTTTGTCTGAGATACTGCTATTTGTCTTAGGGCAGATCTCCATTCAGCCAATAGGGCTGGCACCGTCCGAGTTATTCCGGATAACCATTATATGATAAAAAAAAAAGAAGTTAAATAATAGTAGTGTTGCGGACGGCTAGCTTTTAAATTTGTGTAAAATGTTTCGTTGATTGTAGGAGCCAGAAATTAGTTGATTATGAGAGGGATAGCAATTGATTAGCGTTAAGTATTAGAGTAGGATAGCAATTGTACTTAGCGTAGCATACATTAGGGCCGATTGCCGCCGCTGAAAATAAAATAAAAGGTTGGATGTTGTTTTATTTGGTCCCCAGGAGTGCTCCACTACTATTAAAGTCTGAACTATAGAGTGGGAGCGCTCCTGGGAGACGGGAGGCGTCGACCTCTGTAGGAAATGAGGTCGGCGCTCCCACAGCTGTGAGAAAGCTGGCCCTGCCGCTATTAAAGTCTGAATTATAGCGGCAGGGACCCCGTAGGAAGTAGGGCGGCAACCCCCTGCATCACTGTGGCCATGAAGGAAAAGTCTTGTTAAAATAATTAGGAAATCATAGGCCACAAAGTAGGAATTCCATAGTGAAAATTGTATCAATAAATCATCGAAATTGCGTAATAATTAATAGCCAATTAGAGGCAAGACGTCATGGAGGGAGAGGACTCTCCATGGTAAAGTAGGGCAGTATATAAACCGGTACGGTTTAATGGAAAATTGTAGTAGTAATAGTCGACTAGTAATAGTCGATCAGGATCCGCCCTCAAGAAAACAGGAAGAAGTAAAAGAACAAAGTGCCAAGTCTGAAAAGTGCATAGTAGGGAAAGTTCCAATTAGCTTAGGATCCGCTACCTCGTCGCTCCGCTCACTAGTTGCGCCACGTGGGGTCGCACAGTGAGATTTCCGTGAGCGTCGATCAGCGACCTGGGTGCTCCCCTCACTAGTTGCGACACGTGGGTCGCACTGAGGCAGCCGCGAGCACAGGTCGCCGTACCCCTGGACGGTCGGGGTACTAAGTGTGCCACGAGGGCCACTATTGTGAGAAAAGGGACTCGAACTAGGTTAAGGGACTTGTTAGTGCTAAGTGTTTTAGTTATAGTGTTTGTACTTTTGAGTGACTTTATTTATTGTAAATATATTTGTAATTAACATTGTGGTTTTCTTGTTCGTGTCTGAGCTGTGTGTTGGTGTACTTTTGCCAGTGCCCAAATCCGGGGGCACTCGACGCCGGCCTGGTTGAGGCCGCGTCCCCCACATCTCTTGGTCCTTCGAACCGGATCCTGGTTCTCACCAGGACACCACCACAGCCGGTGCCATGGGATTGGTACCGAAGGAGGTCGACGAGCTCGAGGCACGGCGCCGCGCCGAAGAGCGGCGTCGCGAAGAGGAGCGCCGCGCCGATGAAGAGCGTCGCCGACTAGCCAGACAGCAGGAAACCCATCAACGGAGGCGGCAGTCCATGGAAGAGTACGAGCGAGTACAGCCGCTCGTGTTCACGGACCCGCCCTTCTCACCGAGCGAGACGCAGCCGAGCGCCGGGCCGTCACACGAACGGGCTGACGCGGGCGCCGGCCCGTCAGCTACACAGCAGCAGCAGCAGCAACAGCCGCCGCCGCAGCGACCTGCGGTGGCCTTCTCCGTGCCGCTGACCGCGGCGCCAGAAGCGGAGCAGGACGAGGCGAGGCCGGAGCAAGCAGCCTCACACTCTTCGGCGTGCACAGCTGTGCGCATGCGCCAGGCTGAGCGCGATGCGCAGCTGCGCCTGCTACAACGGTGCGAACAAGACCTTCTGCGGAAGATGGAGCAGGAGGCGGAGCTGGCGCGGATCCGCCAGCAACTGGAAGCCGCGCGGTTGGCCGTGCAGCTTGAAGACATTGAAGCAGAGGGCTCGCAGGCGGGCACGGAAGCCAGCGTCCACGCCCGGGTAGCAGATTGGTTGAAGAACAATCCGCAGCCGTCAAGCCGGACGGACGCTACGTCTGCGATGCCGCCACCCGCTGCGCCTGCCGCGGCAGGGCCACAGCGCTATGCACCCAGCCGGGTGCCCGCAACGACGACGGTCGGTGTGAGCCACACGCCGACCCACATTGCTGCCACCGAGACCACGCACGCGGCGCCCGCCTACCTGCCGCCGACGTGCATGCAGCCTGCGACGTCGGTCGGCGCTAGTTATGCGCCACCGGCGCTACCCACCGCGACGAAACCATGGAGCTACGCGCCGCCTACGACGCTGGTTAGCGCGTACTACGCGCCGCCGACCGCGCCGCCACCGCAGCCAGCGGCGCAAGAACCTCAGCGGGCGCGCAGTGAGAGCACCGAGCGCGCCATCCGAGCCGTAGCTGAGGTAATCGGCCACTCTTCGCGCTCCCGTCTGCCCAGGCAGATTTACGACCTGCCTGATTTCAGCGGCGGATGGGGGGAGTGGCTCGCCTTCGAGGCGGCTTATTACGAGTCGACGGAGGCAAACCGCTTCGGCAGCGCCGACAATATGGCGCGGCTGAGGCTGTGTATTAAGGGCAAGGCGCGGGAGCTTATCGCGCCTCAGCTCTTCACCACGAGAGACCCGGAGGACATGATGGCCACGCTGCGCGCGACCTACGGCCAGCCGTCAGTGGTCGCGCACGAAGCTTTGGCAACACTCAAGAAGCTGCCGAAGCTCTCCGCATCGCCGATGCCTGCGGACTTGAATTTAATCGCGATCAAGGTACAGAATGTCGTAAGTATCCTTACAGCAGTGAGAAAGTTTGGATACCTCTATAACCCGCAACTGAACGAGGAGGTTATGGATCATCTGTCGCCGGTCCTGCGGTCGAAGTATTGCGACTACGCAGCGGACCGGGGAAACCCCGAGGATCCTCCGATCGTGACAATGGGCCGCTTCTTGAAGCATGAAGCGAGCCGGGTCATGTGCCACTGGACCATCGGAGAGGCGCACGCGGGTGCCCATGCACCACCCGCCCGCGCCGAACAGAAGCCGGCGCCTAGGAAGGCGCCAAGGAACGCGCTAAGGCCAAGCGCGGCCTTTGAGCAGCCGCGCGCTGTCTACGCGACGGCCGCCGCCGCCGACGTGGAAGAGGACGACGGCTGCTTGTACTGCGCCGGCCGCCACAGAAGTACGAGTTGTGGCCGGCTGGCAGCATTGGACGTCGACGCCCGCTGGGAGTGGGCCAAGCAGCAGGGGGTGTGTTTCCGGTGCCTATCGGATAGGCATCGCCGCTACCAGTGTCGCGCCCAGGGATGCAAGAGCCCGGGGTGCACTCGCCCGCATCACACGCTGCTACACACTACGCCGCCTGAGAGGGCGGCGTACTCCGGGGCGCCTCGCGAACGAGAGGCGCCACACACCGCGTCGGCACGAGGGCCGACGCCACGTGGCGCGCCGGCACGTGGGCCGGCGCCGCGACGCACGCCAGCACGTGGGCTGGCACCAAAACAAGCTGCACCGGCACAGGTATCGGTGCAGCGAGCCGCGTCGGCACAAGCGCCGGCGCCAGAGGAGCATCGCATCTCTACAACCCGCAGCCAGGGACGGGTCGTGTTGAAGATGTGCCCCGTGACAGTGCGGGGACCGCGGGGCGCCGTGGACACATACGCCCTGCTCGACGACGGTTCAACCGTCACTTTGATTGACGCCAGCCTCGCGGAGGAAATCGGGGCCGGCGGACCTGTCGCGCCGCTAACGATGAGCGGGGTCGGCGCGACCATCGAGCAACCAGTAAGCCAGCGCGTGATCATCGAGGTGTGCGGCAAGGGGTCCGCGCACCGCATCGCCGCCAGGACAGTGCGGCCGCTGGTGCTGGGCCGGCAAACGCTGCCGGCCAGCCTAACCAAGTTCCGGCATCTACGCGCGCTAGAGGGTGCGTGCTACGAAGATGCTACGCCGCGTCTTCTCATAGGAAACGATAATTGGGATTTGATGCTTGCCAGAAAGGTGCGAGCAGGACGACGCAGCGAGCCGGCAGCAGTGAAAACAAGGTTAGGCTGGGTGATATTCGGGTCCGTGCCGAGGGCAATGGCACGGGCCTCAAATGAAGAAGTGATCATGTTTACGCGCACAGCGGAGCGCGACAACGAGCTTGCGGACGAGGTACGTAAACACTTTGCAATCGATGCGCTCGGCGTGTCGCTGGCCGTGAAGAAAAGGCCGGCGGACGCGCGGGCGGAGCGCATTTTCGAAGAAACCGTCGTGCACCGCGACGGGCGCTACGAAGTGGGCCTCCCGTGGAGGGAGGACAACGTCGCGATGCCGGCGACATTGGAGATGGCGCTGTCGCGCCTCAAGAATCAAGAAAAGAAGATGCGGCGTGATCCCGAGTTCGCCGAGCAGTACGAGGCGCAGGTGAGAAATTTGTTGGAGAAGGGATACGCCAAGAGGGCCTCCGAAGAGGATCTACGGCACCCGCGAGCCTGGGTGCTGCCGCATTTTGGGGTCCGTAACCCCAATAAGCCAGGGAAATTGCGGCTTGTTTTCGACGCGGCAGCAAAGTCACAGAACCGAAGCCTGAACGACTTTCTGCTCGAGGGGCCGGACTTACTGCAGTCCCTCCCGGGCATCCTGTTTCGCTTCCGGGAGGGCCGCTACGCCGCAACAGCCGATGTACAAGAAATGTTCCTGCGAATCAAAATCAGAGAAGAGGACCAGCCGGCTCAGTTATTCGTGTGGCGCAGTCCGGGCCAGGAAACGAAGCCCGAAGTTTTTAAAATGACTTCGATGATATTTGGAGCATCAAGCTCACCCTTCCTGGCGCACAGTGTGCGCAACTTTAACGCGAGAAAACATGCCGCAGAGTATCCAGAGGCCGTCGACGCAATCACCAAGAATCATTATATGGATGACTTTGTAGACTCGTTCGCTTCGCAGGAGGAGGCGGTGCGAGTGTCGGCGGCAGTGGCAGCGGTCCACAAGCGGGCCGACTTTCAGCTCCGCGGCTGGAGCACTAACAGCCCGGAGCTAAAGAAGAGGATTGAGCCAAGCTTGCTAGCGGGCAAGCCTGCCCAGCTTGGCCCAGCTGAGAACAAAATCCTTGGGCTGTGCTGGAGTCCGGACACGGACAGTCTGGGGTTCAATACAGCGATGAACCGCGTGCCGGCCGAGGTCAAGAACGGCCGGCGAGCGCCTACGAAGCGGGAGGCCTTAAGCACGGTCATGAGTATCTATGACCCGCTTGGGCTCCTGTCGCCATACACTATCCGAGCGAAAATTTTATTACAGAACCTATGGCGGCAGGAGCTACCCTGGGACGAGCCTATCCCGGGGAGGGACTGGGAAGACTTCGGTGCATGGTTGAGCGGGCTCGACGCGGTCGCCGCGCTGCAACTCCCCCGTAGCTACCATACGGGGGGAGAGGTTGCACGCCGCGAGCTGCACGTGTTCGTGGACGCCAGCGAGACCGCCTACGCAGCGGCGGCCTACTGGCGGCACTTGACGTCGGACGGCGAGACGACGGTGCAGCTCGTCGCCGGCAAGGCTAAGGTCGCGCCGATGAAACAGCAGAGTGTGCCGCGGCTAGAGCTACAAGCCGCGGTCATCGGGGCGCGGCTCGCCGCGAACATTCAGAAGGAGCAACGCCTCAGGATAAACGAGGTAATTTATTGGACTGACTCGAAAACTGTGTTACAGTGGATTAGAAACGACGCGCGAAGGTTTAGCACCTACGTCGCGCACCGCCTCGGCGAGATAGCCGAGCTCACGCGCCCGGGCCAGTGGCGCTGGGTGCCGACGGCCCATAATGTCGCCGACGACGCGACGCGCGGCGAGACGGGCGCGCCACACAGCACTGACCGGTGGTACACCGGGCCGGGCTTCCTAACGCAGGGACGTGAAGCCTGGCCCCAAGACGAAACGACACCACCGGTCGCGAGCCACCAAGAGGAGAGGGTCAACGTGACGGTCACGAAGAGACCGACACTGCAGTGGCTCCCGGACATCGGCCGCTTCTCGAGCTACGAGCGGCTGATCCGGGCAACAGCGAGGGTGCTACAGTTCGTAGACGCCTGTAGAGGGCGTAGCAAGGAACTACGGCTACGCCACATCGAAGGAGCGGAAGAGCTGTGGCTACGGCGTAGCCAAACCGACGCGTTCGGCGACGAGCTACGCGACATCGGCGCCGGTAGAGCCGTAGCCCGTAGCAGCCGCCTCTACCAGTTGGACCCGGTAGTGGAGGCGGGGCTGCTACGCGTGCGCGGCCGCATCGACGCGGCGCCGGTACCAACAGCGACGAAGCGGCCCGTCATCCTGGACGGGCGACATCAACTGGTACGCTTACTAGTGTTACAGGCGCACCAACGAGCCGGCCACGCAGCGAACGAGCGCGTGGTGAACGATCTGCGGCAGCGGTACTGGGTCGTCAACCTGCGGCCCACGGTACGCGCTGTCGCCCGCTCCTGCCCGGTGTGCCTAGTGAAGAAGGCACAGCCGAGCACACCAGCCGCGGGAAACCTGCCCCGCGCCAGAGTGGCGCCTTACAGTCGGCCCTTTACGAACACGGGGGTCGACTACTTCGGACCAGTACAAGTCACCATCGGACGGCGCCGGGAGAAGCGCTGGGTAGCGCTCTTCACGTGCCTCACCACCCGCGCCGTCCACTTGGAGGTGGTGCACTCATTATCGACGGACTCGGCCATCATGGCCCTACGACGAATGGCGGCGCGACGAGGTTGGCCCCGCATGTTGTATAGTGACAACGCAACATGCTTCCACGGGGCCGACAACGAGCTGCGCGCCGCCCACGAAGAATGGCAGCCGGCGCTGCAACAGTACGCCCAGCTGCGACGCGCCGAGTGGCGCTTCATCCCGCCCGGAGCGCCCAATCAGGGAGGCGCCTGGGAGCGACTAGTGCGAAGTGTAAAGAACGCGCTAGCCGCCACGCTACACGAAAAGGCGCCTAAAGAAGAGGTGCTGAAGACCGTGCTGACAGAGGCCGAGTACACAGTCAACGCTCGGCCTCTCACGCACGTCAGTGTCCAGCCGGGAGATGACGAGGCCCTCACGCCCAACCATTTCCTGTTGGGCAGCTCGGAGGGTCTCCCAACTACGGGGGCTTGCGAGGAGGCGGACCGACGAACTTGGCGCGCCGCCCAAGCCCTAGCCGACCAGTTTTGGGCCCGTTGGGTGCGCGAGTACCTACCGACACTCGTGCCCCGCGGGTCCCCCAGCGGAGGGGAGCGTCCCCTGAAGATTGGCGACCTGGTGGTGGTCGCTGATGCCACGCTGCCGCGGAACCTTTGGCCGCGTGGAGTCGTCGAAGCAACACACCCGGGACCGGACGGAGCCATCCGGAGCGCCGACGTGAGGACACGCGGAGGGATCTTCCGTCGGCCCACGAGCAAGCTCGCCGTCCTTGCCGTGGAAGAGGCTACGCCAGCGAGAGCGCTGGACTAACGCCGGGGGGAGAATGTTGCGGACGGCTAGCTTTTAAATTTGTGTAAAATGTTTCGTTGATTGTAGGAGCCAGAAATTAGTTGATTATGAGAGGGATAGCAATTGATTAGCGTTAAGTATTAGAGTAGGATAGCAATTGTACTTAGCGTAGCATACATTAGGGCCGATTGCCGCCGCTGAAAATAAAATAAAAGGTTGGATGTTGTTTTATTTGGTCCCCAGGAGTGCTCCACTACTATTAAAGTCTGAACTATAGAGTGGGAGCGCTCCTGGGAGACGGGAGGCGTCGACCTCTGTAGGAAATGAGGTCGGCGCTCCCACAGCTGTGAGAAAGCTGGCCCTGCCGCTATTAAAGTCTGAATTATAGCGGCAGGGACCCCGTAGGAAGTAGGGCGGCAACCCCCTGCATCACTGTGGCCATGAAGGAAAAGTCTTGTTAAAATAATTAGGAAATCATAGGCCACAAAGTAGGAATTCCATAGTGAAAATTGTATCAATAAATCATCGAAATTGCGTAATAATTAATAGCCAATTAGAGGCAAGACGTCATGGAGGGAGAGGACTCTCCATGGTAAAGTAGGGCAGTATATAAACCGGTACGGTTTAATGGAAAATTGTAGTAGTAATAGTCGACTAGTAATAGTCGATCAGGATCCGCCCTCAAGAAAACAGGAAGAAGTAAAAGAACAAAGTGCCAAGTCTGAAAAGTGCATAGTAGGGAAAGTTCCAATTAGCTTAGGATCCGCTACCTCGTCGCTCCGCTCACTAGTTGCGCCACGTGGGGTCGCACAGTGAGATTTCCGTGAGCGTCGATCAGCGACCTGGGTGCTCCCCTCACTAGTTGCGACACGTGGGTCGCACTGAGGCAGCCGCGAGCACAGGTCGCCGTACCCCTGGACGGTCGGGGTACTAAGTGTGCCACGAGGGCCACTATTGTGAGAAAAGGGACTCGAACTAGGTTAAGGGACTTGTTAGTGCTAAGTGTTTTAGTTATAGTGTTTGTACTTTTGAGTGACTTTATTTATTGTAAATATATTTGTAATTAACATTGTGGTTTTCTTGTTCGTGTCTGAGCTGTGTGTTGGTGTACTTTTGCCAGTGCCCAAATCCGGGGGCACTCGACGCCGGCCTGGTTGAGGCCGCGTCCCCCACAAGTAGTTTATGTAACTGATGCATAATGAGGGGTATTAAGAGGACTGTGACGCGAAAAAAAATCCATACAAAATGCGATAACGTTTTACTCCCTTTAAACGTTGTCCAATTTAATAGCTAAGCGATTTAAGCATTGCTTCACAATTATATAACCACTATCCTTTGGTCTCTGATTTCGAACTCTTACTACAGGTAAAAAGGTCTACGTATAATGACTAATGTGGACAGTAAAGATGTGTAACAGTCCGAGGCTATTCATAAAGAAATACCCAACGACAGGAATAGAGTTAAAAAAGCGGCCAAGTGCGAGTCGGACTCGCCCATGAAGGGTTCCCTAGCAGCAAGTAACATAATATAAAAGTTCGTTGTAGCTTTGATCAATGTTTTTATGACGTATTAAAAAAAAACTACTTCATACTAGATCTCGTTCAAACCAATTTTCGGTGGAAGTTTGCATGGTAATGTACATAATATATTTTTTTTAGTTCTATCATTCTCTTATTTTAGAAGTTACAGGGGGGGACGACACATTTCAACACTTTGGAAGTGTCTCTCGCGCAAACTGTTCAGTTTAGAAAAAAATGATGTTAGTAACCTCAATATCATTTTTGAAGACGTATCCATAGATACGCCACACGTATGGGTTTGATGAAAAAAAAAATGAGTTTCAGTTTTAAGTATGGAAAACCCCCAAACTTTATGTTTTTTTTTTCTATTTTTGTGTGAAAATCTTAATGCGGTTCACAGAATACATCTACTTACTAAGTTTCAACAGTGTAGTTCTTATAGTTTTGGAAAAAAGTGACTGTGACATAGGTACGGACGGACAGACAGACATTTCGAATCTATAAGGGTTCCGTTTTTTGCCATTTGGCTACGGAACCCTAAAAACGGGCGTATCACTAATCTACTCGTAGTTAAGTATATAATTAAAGGTTTTTTTTTTAATGAACCCTTTATAATTTCGCCATGTCCAAATGGCCATCTGTTCGTCTGCCTGCGACTAAACTCAGACACTCTTGGTACTACAAAGCTACAATTTAAATTACATCGACAAAGTTCTAAAGAAACTAAATAATTTATTATCAGATTAATCAGGTTCTTTCCATAAAAGTTAAAAAAAAACATTTTTTTAACACTTGACTTCGAGTTAGGTAGGCCTAATTTAGAAAGGTGCTTACAATTTTAAAAGAAGTTACTTTTTGCGTTTTTGAAGGCAGTTTTTTGTTAAAACTTTGATTTTTTGAAGGTGGTTTTTTGTTTATTAAAACATTTATTTCATTATCAAAGATTTTTTAGCATAAAGTAATATTGATGCTTCAAAAAATACCCTTAAACAATAACGTATGCATTCAATAACCTGAAACGTGCGACTCAGCGCCTAATAATGGCACTCGGCACCAAAGGGCCTATTACGGGTAGGTTATTCTGTACCCGAACAACATGGGGTTTTCCAATACATCATAGTGCTAGCCAATTTTCATTCTACAAAGATATCGGAGAAAAGAGAAAACAAACGACAAATTTAGGACCTCTGTTTTGAAGTCCATTACTGGGGACATATCTGGGGAAAATATCACACAAATTGACCCAGTCCCAAATTAAGCTCTACGCTTGTACTGTACTAACAACGATAAATCTAATGATATAGATGAATACATACATGAGTACATCGAAGTCATCCGAAACTTAGGAATAAATACCGGCGCTCATCACACAAACATCTGCCCTTTTCGGATTTGAAAAAATCGGTGACGTAAAAGAAAAATTACCGGTCTATAGGTACTGTTTTGGAAAATTCCCAACTACCAACTAGGCTCACGTGTCTTCAAAATATTAATAAAATGTCTTATCTAAGTGTCGTTTTAAGATAACCCACACTAATATTATAAAAGGTGAAGGTGACTTCGTTTTCTGTTTGGCCAAACGCCAAACCGATTTCAATGAAATTTGGTATGAACATAGCTTGTATACCCCGAGAAAGTATACCCGCAATTAGCGATAAACAAAGTCGTGGGCAACTGATAGTCTTATTAAAAAAAATACTAACCGCCTGTTTCACAATCGTCAAGTAACGCATATCTGTCAAATCATATTAACCCTTTCCCTTTCTTACAATTGAAAACAGACAAAGAGAGGGCTATGTTCATTTGACAGATAAAATTAGGTACTTATCGATTGTGAAACAGGCACTTAAACTTTTTTTTTATGATACGGTGAAGGCACTCGAGCACTCAGGCCACCTGATGGTAAGTGGAATCTGAGACCCATAGACATTTGAATTCTCAAGACTATAATCCTAAGACCTCAAATGAGTTGCCGACCCTGAGGACTAAGATGGAATGCCTCTATGCTAGTAATTTCACCGGTTGTCTTATCCCTACACCGGAACACAACAATGCGAATGTTGGTTGACGGGTGGTTAATGGATAAGATGGTGGTAGCAATCCGGACAGAACCTGCACAGGGTCCTACCGCCGCTAAAAGATCTATGTGAGACATATTTATAATGACAAAATTAGGCGCCATCAACAACATATAAGACAGATACTTATTCGTATAAAAGGCACTTTGTTGAGAGTTTTTTTCGCCGACCATGTTCACGACTTCAAATTTAAAAATACGACGTCATCACTACATTTTACGTCAAAATCCGACATCTCCTCACGGTGGTGGCACACACTAATTTATGTATTCAACATATTAAAAAGGTAAAATGTTGCATAACTATATTTTTTTTTTTATGTTTCGGAGAAGGCACACGAGCATTCAGGCCCGAACCCGAAGTCGTAGTGGTTTTTACCTCTGAGGATCACCTCAGAGTTAATAAAAAACCTCGAAAACTGACACTAACTAAACTGACACGGGTAAGTAGCTGGAGTATGAGTATTTTATATTATTTCATGTACAGTCAAGGGCAAAAATATGTATACACTTTAGTACCTTGTCTATTTAACGTCATGTTTAAGCTGTCATATGAAATTGTGACAGCGATTAAAGCGGCAAGGTACTAAAGTATATACATATTTTTGCACTTGACTGTACTTAGCGGTCCCCCGCCGTGTCAGTGTTCCGTTAACTACCTATTTATCAAACAATCAGGGCTGGAACTCTACAAGGTAATAACGATATCGTTTTTGACCTGTTTCCGTATTGTCAACATTTTGATAACTCTTATGTCATTTACAATAATGGCGACTGTGACACAAACGATTCTTAAACGTGTCAAACACGATATCGTTTTAACGCACCTGAATATATGTATAGAGGCCCAGCCCTCACTCATACGCGACGACGCTTGGATCAAAATATCTACATAATACCTACTTATTAGTAAAATTATAGGGCCTTTAATTATTATTTTTTACTTTTTAGAGGTTTTTTACAGACTATATTGAGTCGGAGTTTTTTTAAATTTCGAATAAAAAAAATCATTTCACGCTTTTTAAACTTCTCCATCTGAGTATCTGTTTGTGGCAACGTAACTTCCAAACGGATGAATGGATTTGGACGCAGGTTTTTTTAAAACAAAGCTACATTAATCAGGATGTTTTTTGGCAAAATTTAATGAAAATTGGTTGCGCCGTTTTAGAGATATCAGCTCTGAAAGTAGGTGTCACCGTTAAATTGAGGGCTTTTTACTCCTTAAAAGCTCAATATCTCAAAAACGGCTCAACCGATTTTGATAAAACATGTCTACGAACCACCGCTAAAAAGCATGCTTTCAAATAAAAAAAACCGCATCCAAATCGGTTTATCCGTTTAACAGCTACGGTACCACACACACACACACACTTATAACACCCCTCTTTTTGCGTCGGGGGGGTCGTAAAAATACGACGGCTCTTCGATGTCCTGTGTTACATAATAACCAAGGCTACAGCAGTGGAAACTCGGAAATGCCCACTTGACTCCCAAGTGTGCCGCCGCCGGCTGATTTGCACGTCCCTCTTTCACTCTGTCATTCGTTACTCAGGCAACATTACTTGCATTTTTTATTTATACCACATTATTATGTGTGTAGGATTAAAAACCGGGCAAGAGCATGTCGGACCATGCTGTGTAGGGTTCCGAAGCCGCTAAGCACTACAAACATAAAAATCAACAAGTAATAACTATTTTCTATTTAAAGTTTTGGTGCCGTTTTAGGTGATTTTAGTATAAACACTTTAACTGCCTGTATCTCAGAACCAATGGTGTCATGCGCTTTCATTTAAGATTGTTTTCAGATTTTTAGTATTTCTAGTTTTAGCTGTTGGGGCACTTGACTCTAGCAAAAATTAGCGCTTTAAAGCTTAATATTTCATAAATGGATCCCTTAATCAAGAAAATGTTACACTATCCAAAATTTTTGAAAGACCTATCCAACGACACCCCACACTATGGGATAGACGAGAAAAAAAAATATCCCCACGTTACGTGACTAATATGCATATTCATGCCAAATGACAGCTTTCTAGTACTAAGAGTCTCTGGGCTAGGCTGCTGACGGACGGACGGAGTTCCAAGTTTGACTACGGAACCCTAAAAAAGTAGGTTGGCAACACCGAATTTTCGCTCTCTCTGGTAAAGTCTCGTAATGGCGGAAGGCTGCTTTTTTATCGAACCTATATAAAACAAAAATTAAATACTCATACAGTAATGTATGTGGCTTATTATTTCCATCCTACATGACTTGTATATTTACAAAACATGATAATACACCACAAAATAGGTCCTCTCTTAACGTCATTTGTTCTAATGCGTCGTTTATCCTACAGCTGCTTATTTTATTTAATAAATTTACGCCTTGTATTTTTAGTGTACCGTACCTCAGGGATGGCAACGCAATTGCAGACTAACTCCTTTTCTAATAAACGTGGAATAAGCTTGGAATAGTTATGCCATACTATCTTTCGTTATCGTTCGTGTGTCACTTTGGCGCCACTGAAAATCAGCGTCGCGGTTGATGCCGTGACACAGTGCTGAGTGGTGTCATTTTCGACATCACAGGACCACTCATGGCAACACTATGCTATAATTGATTTCTTTTCATTTAGTTTCTTTTTTTTGTTTAATGTGTAGTTTGTTGCCATTATTTTTATTATATGTATTCTTTGAACTGTTTTTTTTTCTTGTGATCGTCGAATAAAAGTTTATATTTCTATTTCTATTTTACCTTGTCCTTATCTATCATTGCGACATTTGAACTTGACAGATAAGGACAAGGCATGGCATAACTATTCCAAGGTTTATTAGTAAGGGGGGTTGGGATTAGTCTTGATAGTAAATTAATTAATTAATTAGTACTCCCAGGGTTACCATGGCATAGTTATGCAGCTCAGTTTTGCGGTGAGAGAAAGAGATAGAGCCATACAACAGCTACAGCTCCATCTCTTTCGCTTGTCGTAAACTGAATTGCTTGGCCATGTCATAGTAACCCCCCCAAAATCCCCCCTACGGTCAGGTGAACTATAGTAAAAATACTGCTTCTTTACTGTCTAAATAACTAGCCTAGTCTTGATCTGTTTAAAGGACGGTAGGCATTTTGGGACCCGCTCAGTTGCAATCATGGTGGTGTCGTTGAATAGGTCATTCAAATAGGAACAGCAAAAGGTTATCTTTACTCTACATATATCTTTCCATCGATATATTAGTTATATCTGATGGAGCGGGACCACATTCCACACATGTCTACCCATTGTCCTTTTACAATCCGTCAATAAAGCAAGTTTTGCATAAAAACTTTTAGGCTAGTTAAACTTAGGAAAAAAAATATAATGTAATGTAAAACTTTTCTAAAAAAAGTTTCCTAATTTTGAGGATAGAAAGAAGTAGCCATAATTAAAGCTTTCAAAGGCAGCCAACATACAGGGGAATGTCAAAATATGAAACGTTTATTTATATGATCTTTTCATGCCGTTTGCGGTTGGCGGCCGAGGCGGCGGCAGACATTAAATGCTTTGGTATAAGTTAAGAGATCACAGCGGATATTCTAGTGGCTATATTAACCCGAAAATAAAAAGACGCGTCCCCACTGACAGCATTCGGGGTCGAATATTCGAGTGGTGTGGATGTGTGCTGAATGCTCATCACACGCGAATGCTCTGTGGGGACGCTCCAAAGAAGAAGGCTATGCTGGAAGCTTATGTGCGAGATTGAATACGAAATTAGAAATTAGTAATTTGATACCGTCTTAGATGATTTTAGTAGGTATAAACACTTTCGTCGAATGTAGGTCAAGAACCAATGATGTCTACTTAGATAGTTTTTCTTTTGAATTCGTTATATTACTATGCGCTTTTATTGAAGATATTTTTCAGATCTTTATTATTTGGCACTTGTGTCTAACAAAAATTTGCGCTTTACAGCTTAATATTTCGTAAAAGGATCCCTTAATCGAAAAAATGAGTTCACAAGCCCGCAATTTTGAGAGATCTATCCAACGACACCCCACACTATGGGGTAGACGAGACGAGAAAAAAAATCATCCCCAAGTTACGTGTAGGGGAGGTACACTGAAAAAATATTTTATTTCATGATTTTATTTTACTATTTTGTTGGCGTCACTAATACGTTTAATTCATGCCAAATTACAGCTTTATAGTAATAGATGTCTGTGAGCTAGGCTGTGGACGGACGGTCAGACATGGCGAAACTATAAGGGTTCCTAGTTTCACTACGGAACCCTAAAAGTCCGCAGGAGAACCAAAGTTTAAAATTAGCTAAGCAAATTGCGAACCTAAATAGAGTATCAGTGGGCAGGACACATTACTTTTTATGGCATAGAAAAGACAAATGAGTACACAGGCCACTTGACGGTAAGCGGGATCTGAGACCTATAGACATTTGCATACTCAAGACTAAAATTTTTAGGACTGCAATTACCCTGAGGACTAAGATGGAACGCCTCTATGCTAGTAATTTTCCCGGAACACCACAATGCGAAGTCAGTTCTTCCTGAATTTTAATTTTTCGAAAAGCTGTGTTATACTGGTACCATTTTAGGATAAAAAAATAATAATTTATGTATATGAGTAGGTTAGGCTAAGTTTAAATTATAAGCGTTCGGAATTGGGCATTTCTTAAAGGATTTATACCTATTTAAAAATTGAGAAACGGTAACTTTTACGGGTATCTATCATTTTACTGAAACACCATTCATCGAGTGTATCATTTCATCGAATTTCATTTCATCGAATGCTATTTTCTCCTGAAACCATAATGTTTTCAGGGTATCTTAAACATCTAACCTAACCTAAACTATATAATTCGACAACAACCACAACACCCTTCACTTCACCCTTTCACTTTTCTTAATCCCTCAAGGGTTAGCTGGAAGAGATCCCTTAAAGGGATAAGTTCGCCTTTGTACATTATTTTCTGGTATCTTCATTGTATTATTATTATTTTTTTCTGTTTTATTTTGTACAATAAAGTGTTTACATACATACATACATAATTAATGTTTAAGATACCCTGAAAACATGGTTTTAGCAGAAAATAGCGTTCGATGAAATGATACATTCGATGAAGTGATGAGACTGATGAGTTACCAACTTTTGCATGTGAGTAACAAAAATTTAGTCGTCCATTTTTATAGTTATTTTTTGTAACTCACATGTAAAAGTTACCGTTTCGTAATTTCAGTCCTTAATTAAGTACATTTCTTTTGAAAAATACCCAGTAATGTTGTTTACTTACTCATGAACCGCGACAGTTCTTGTACGTATTACTTTTCTTTTAACTGTGCCATCGTTAGCAAAATTATGAATTTGAACGGTTGAACCTCTATTCGCTCGTAACCTGACCCGTACTACCACACACGCCACACGTGTATTCCTCTGTTTGTTGTTGCCTGTCATCGAAAACTTACAAACTGTGTTCACCTTCCAGCCTCGTGCATTAACGTTTTAAATATTTATTTTTAACACATTAAAACCGTCCCAACCACAGTAAACTTAACACAGCAAATTGTGTAACGAAATGAGGTTGTTTTTCATATCGGATTTAAAATATGCGTTCCATGCGGCAAAAGTTGCGTTGATTAAAAAGTAATTGGGAATTATATGCGAAAAGTATTAAAGGATAATTTAATGTGTTGCGTATAATTAAAAATCGACGTAATAAGGAAATTTGCTTATTTATATATTTAATGTGTATTGCACAAAACTTATTATATGTATAAGACAGTTTTCTATTCGTAGTGATTTGGACGACACAGTTAATCAAAACACAACTGAGTTTCTCTGTAAGAAAATATTTATTGTATTAGATTACTGTAACATTCACGATGAACCGTCAGAATTAAGCGGTAACAAAAACAAACTTTACCTGTAAGAAAAGAAACGACATTTAATATTATTAATCACAATGTTGATTCCTAAATCACAATTATATTATTTCTTAGCTTTGTATTAACTAAATTCGTTAAAATAAATTGCCAACCATAGATTATTTAATAAATATCCATCGGCGTAATAATATGTCACGTTCCTTCACGATGAGTTTACACTTTAACTTGATACGCGGGAATATTTAAGCCAAAGAAAAAAATATTTGTCTTTACTTATGTAAGGCGAACTTAATTCCGTAAGGCATTCTCTACCAATTGACTTTAGGCAAAGCAGAGATTATAGTGTCGATACAACATAAGGTCTAACGGCCGAACCCTATATTCAAACCGCGGACAGATAGCCTTACTTCGGATTAAAATTTGACACATTTTGTGTGGGCAAATGTCAAATTTCAACCCGAAGTTAGCCTTATCTATCCGCGGTTTGAATATAGGGTTCGGCCGTAAGTCTTGCTATACATGCATAATAGTGTGTGATTTTGCGGTCATGATCCGGAATGGCTAAAAGTGAATAGGATGGTCATACAAAAAAAAAACCAGCAGTTCCATACATTAACTCTCAATCAATTCACCGTTATTGTATGGAACACCTGTTTTTTTGGCGATTTTGTGGTTGGTCCCATCGGAAAAGTTGTTCAGTATGACCATCTTATTCACTTTTGGCCATTCCGGATCATGACTGCAAAATCACTCAGTATTTACGCTTACATAGATACTATAATAAATAATATAAAACAAACATTGTACTAAAAAGTGCATGTATAAATAAATGACACATGTAACTGAAATTATAAGTTTTGACCTTATCTTTCATCCTAACGCCACAGCAGTGTTTGCATTGCTTTGTCCCGTTGTGGGAATCACAAATCTTAGTATTCAGGGTCTACATGACATGTGTCTTCGGATTGAAGTCATGATATAGTAGTCTTGAGAATTCATATGTCAATGGGTTTCAGATGCTCGTATGCTCCTTGCCGTGAGTAACAAATGAATGGCCTATTCAATTTATTACAAAATGAGTAATTTTGCCAATTTGCCACAGATGAACAAACACAGGAATCAAACGGGAACACCGATTCCAAATTATTCATTAAGTTCATATTTCCATACTATCAGCAAAAAGGATTTCTTGGGGTGTTTATCTCATAACACATGTCATATGAACACCAAAGTGAGTCAAATTTAAATAAATGTTCATTTTATGGGGCACTGAATAATCTTTGATGAAAGAAACGTAGAATGTATAAAGGAATCTCTTTTAATTTCTTTTGCTTTAAACCAATTTTTTGCTACCTAGTTTTTTTCTTTACTGTAGAATTGAAAAGGCTTCTTAGTTGAAGTCAAAGTGAAATCACTTGGGAGTTGAGACGTAATCTAGCTAATGGCTTTAAAACTGTGATATTAAAGCCAGTTTTTAGTGTAAAATACATTTTGGTCATGTTTAGTTCATCTTTATGGGAGTGATGAACTCTTCTAGACATTGTGATGTAAAAGTTATATGATTGTTTAATGTAAACTGTAATGGTTACACTCTTGAGAAATTGTTGGTGAATTTTACTTACAACTAACAAGAGATACTTTGGCAAGTTTGTTGCGGTTTGTAACCTGACACTGATAAGATAATACACTGGTAAACATCTAAGCCCGATTGTACAAATTCTGGTTACAGAATTACCAACAAAACTTTCTAGAGTTGTTGGTATTTCTGTAGCTATGCCTACCCCACTCTGGGAATGAAGGCGTGATGTTATGTACTCGTATAGATAAAGTAGAATTATATAAATGATATAAATAAAGAGTCTTTTCTACGTCACAGCTAGTGATAGACTTAAGAAACAAATCTTGGTTACGAACAAAATGACTTCATTCCGACGACTAGTAAAAGCGGGCGAAGCAAACACTGATAGATGACTCTTAATTTTCTCAGTTAATAATGATAATACCCGTGTAGGGTTAGAATAGTGCCACTCCATGTCTTCCCGTGGATGTCGTAAGAGGCGACTAAGGGAATAAGGGCTTGTAGTACTGTTAGGCGATGGGCTTGCAACCTGTCACTAATACACTGGAAAACATCTTAGCCCTATTGTGTAAAATATGGTTACAGAACTATCAACAAGTCTTTTTAGACTTGTTGGTATTTCTGTAGCTCTGCCTACCCCACTCTGGGAATGAAGGTGTGATGTTATGTATGTATCTAATAAGAATAAAAAAATGCTTTTGAGATAAAGCATAATTGTTTTTTCAGAACACCAGTTTAAAAACTTCCTTTTGTTAATTTCATACTCACCTACGGGGACATATTAGGGCCACCAAGCTTCCGACGTACGGTAGGTACTTAAAAGAATAATGGCTCATAGATTATACCGGGTGTTGCCTATAACAGGAGCAATAAAATGAGGGATTGTTTCCACACCACAAACGTAACAACATTTACTCTACAACTTTTGAAAATAACTAAATATTAATGAATTTAGATTTTCTAAGCGAGCAATGTATTGCGAAAACTACGAAGTTGCTAGGCTGACAGTAGATGTCAACTAGACTATTGGATGGAGTTATCGAAAATACTATTTAGTTTGTTCGAAAATATTCCAAATAATGAATAACATATTTTTTTAAAGTTGTAGAACAAATGTTGTTACGTTTATAGAGTAGAAGCGATCCCTCAATTTATTGCTCCTATTACAGGCAACACCCGGTATAAATGTCAGGTTATAATTACTCAATTGCCTTTCGGGAATAGAACCCTGTGTTTAGTGTAACGACAAAATACTTAGCACTTATAAGAATGCATTTAATAAATCTTCACAAGAAGCTGATGAATTAGGGGCCGTTAATATTGAAGGAAACATCTTTATGAGAAAGAAATAAGGTTCATATTGGTTTGATAGGGGTGTAATTAGATACTACTAAGACAGCTAAACAGTGGTATCGGTTACAGAAATGTTATTCCGAGGCATGTTTCACTGTTGCCATTAAAATGAAATTCTTTGTAATTTTCATTTTAAATGTTTTTTAAAACGTATTTTTTTTGTAACCTTTAGCTTCCTTATAGAGTTCCATAACTTGAAAGAAAAACTCGTAAACGACATAAGCTGGGCCGTATTCTACTAGGTACCTAAAACAATACTGCTTTAGACGTGTTATGGTATTGTTTTTAACTCGGCTACCATTACTGTCAAGTGAATAAGAGCTATCGTAACGTTTTAACATATCAAAGGCAGTATGTTTATACGGTGAAAAATAGAGGCCCAGGCCTAAAAAATTCAAGGTAAATAAATAAATAAATATCACGGGACAATGTCACACAAATAAACCTAATCCCAAACTAAGCTCTAGGCTTGTATTATGGGTACTACACAACGATAATAGTAGATTATACACCGAGGGGATAAAGCACAGTTTTATGTCACGGGCGCGATATTGAATCCTGAACGTAACGAAGGACTCCAGATTTAACTCCCGAGCGCAGCGAGGGTTTTACGAGTTAATTCCCGAGCGAAGCGAGGGAATTAAGAAGAGTCCTGAGCGCAGTGAGGGGTTCAAGCGCGCCCAAGACGAAAACAGCTTTAACCCCGAGGAGTGTACTCTACTTTTCTCACCTTTTGCGAGACAATAAAAAAGCGAGTCTACTAAAAACAGCGTTTTATTATAGTAAATTAAAATTAAAAGTGAAAATTGATATTTGAGATGAGATTTCATATTTGATATTTCATTTATTGCAGCGTCTTACAATACTCGCGGCTTTTGTTTAATTTCAAATGTGTTCCATTCAGCTTGCCGTGGCCAGCTCGATTTTAGAAAATGTTCGATTTTCAAATTAGGTTCGACGCGGCGGTGGCGGCGGCGCCGCGCCCGGCCTTCGAGTATTAGTTGATCTTTTATTACGAAATTAGACTTTAAGGCCATTGTAATAAGAACTATGAAAAGTGAAAATATTACAACCCAGCGAGTTATAATGAGATTCAGTACAACATTACACCCCGGCTAAACCCAAGGGCTTTAATGAGTTGGTTTGCGTAAGGTTTGCATGATATGTAATTTGGCATTGTCGAGCAGGTGGTGTGAAAACATACTTATATAGATAAATAAATACTTAAATACATAGAAAACATCCAAGACTCAGGAACAAATACTCGTGCTCGTCACACAAATATCTGCCCTTACCGGGATTTGAACCCAGGAGGAAGCCAGCGGCTTTGGAGGCAGGGTCACACCCAACTAGGCCAACGTGTCGTCAAATACTAGCTTTGATCGCAACTTCGTCCGCGTTTGTTCATCCACAGCCGGAACACAGTTTAATTTGGGATAAAAGGTGTTTTATTTCAGAGTACAAGGGTCTATTCTTAATTTTATCCAAATTCGTCCAGCCATTTCAGCGTGAAGGCGTAACAAACATACTAAGTTACAAACAAACTTTCGCATTTATAATGAAGTAGCGTTTGCACGCACCACCGTCCACTTAAAGTCGTTTATTGCTATTCCCTCGGGAACTGTAACATTTTCGGGATAAGATGTAGCCAAATTTATTCAGCCGTTCTCGCGTGACTGAGTATTAACGTACATCCAAACTTTCGCAATTATAATATTAGTAAGATTATAAATAGTGTGATTGATCAAAACTAAATATTAAATAAGAAATAATTTACACGATTTCATTATCTTTATCTCGATAACTTCAGAAGACGTTTTCTGTGTATTCTACCCACAGATTCAACCTAAAACATTACTAAAACGCTTTTAAAGTACTTACTTACCAAAAATACGTTTCAATTTTCGATTTCTTTATCTATAACCTACTCTCATATGGACAAAATTGTATATTTCTTACCTGTTACTATGATGTACTTCTTTGGGGGGTGGCATAGGAGTGGGGATCCTCCGCCCCCCCTTAGTCACACTCATTGTGGCGCCTAGAGTGTCCTCAAGACCTGAAAGAAAACATTCTAGATTATTCTACTAACATTAATGAAAGCTTCTGTTACGAGAATCGCTAAGTTTTTTTTCTAGGTTCTATATTTACTTTTAGTAACTTTATTTTATGTAACTAGAACTACTTCATAGTTGTTTCTTTCGTGTATTTGGTACAGAATGTTTTTACAAAAGAGACAAAAAAAGACTTAACAGACGATTCCAAAGATCCAACGTCTTCGGCTGTGCATTAAGTAACTGATTTTTCTTTCAGTTGTTTCATTTAGATTCCTCTGGTAATCACTGAACTTCCAAACGGTTCGTTTGACCGAATTTCATATGCAATAATTTCATTTCCTCGAATTTCATATGTCATAATTTGATATGCCATATTTTTTTTCTGAAACCGTCAACTATTTACGAGTAGAATTGTAATAAAACAAACCTAAACTAACCTATTGGGTCTTAGGTTTACGATTTCAGAAAAAAATGTCATGGCAAATGAAATTATGGTATGTGATATCAGGGAAAATTAAGGTTATAGCCAGTGACCATTATGGCAAATGAAATTATGAAAAATGAAGGGATACGCTCCTAAACGCTGAACTGATTTTGAGGAAGTTGTTTGTAAATGTGAGGGTACCTAGGTGGTTTAGACTCCCAATTAGGTTCTTATTTTATTTAATATATTATTTACCTGGGTAAAGTAGGGACGGGCTGCTATTTCAATATAATTATGACACCGTCCTTTACATTTGTTACTAAAACTTAATGATTTTCAAAAATTATTAACCAAAACCCAAATAGCCACCAATATACAATTATACAAGCTCAAACTGAATCTCAATATGTTTATTTGACAAAAACAGACTGCATCACGAAATATCAATCTAAAGTTTTGACAGAGCAAAAAGCATGAGGAAAAAGTATAGAACATAGATGTATTGATCTGTATACAAGTTGCGAATTTGGAGACGTGGCGCTGTAGTGTGAGGTCAAAAAGGAGTCAGCTTAGCATCTGCTTCAGATGGAGCCACAGCGCTGGTTATGACGTAATCTAATCATTTTAATGTACTCTATGAGTCCTATAACGTTCTTAACAATCTTGTCTACTCAGGTGACATCTCATTTTTCATCACATATTCATACATGAATTGACACATACATTACATCACGACTTCATTCCCAGAGTGGGGTAGGCAAAGTTACAGAAATTACAACAACTCTAAAAAGATTTCTTGAAAACTCTGTAACCACATTTTGCACAATCAGGCGAAGAAATTTACCAGTGTATTAGTGACAGGTTGCAAGCCCATCCCCTAACAGTACTACAAGCCCTTATTCCTGTAGTCGCCTCTTAAGACATCCATGCGAAGACATGGAGTGGCAGTCAGTGGCACTATTCTAACCCGGCAACCATACGCGGACTAATAATCAATACCTAGATCAAATAAAAGATAAAGTATAGGTGAAAAACTTAAGTGAATTACCTGTTGTATGTGGTGGTGTATAGAATTAATATGGAACTTATGTCAACTTTCAAATATAGAATGTAGAACGGTCTATACAGATGTGTACCCTAGTTAAGAAAAATTAAGAAACGTTATTTTTTGTCAGTTTTGTGACTAAATTAGCCATATAAATGTATGGCTAATTTCATCACAGAACTGACAAAAGTTAATTTTCTTTAACTAGGGTAAACTTTATAATGAAAATGCCCAATAATAGGTGTGCCTTTACTTAAGTTTTTCACCTATAGGCGTCGTGTCGTATCAGAAAATAATAGAAATTACTCCACTTAAAAGAGCATAGCTTTAGATGATGGCATAGACACATACCGTGTCATACGTACATAGACTGTTAAACTCATAAACCGGGTCTTCAGGTAACATTCGCATAGGGAAGATGGTCGATTGAAAGATGTACGGCTTTTGCTTTAGATTTATTCTGTTTACTGATTCACTCTACTTACTTGTCATTGGCGAAAACACTGCGGAATATCGCGGTAGACCGCCATTATTAAATTAGGAAGAAGATAAACTTATAAACCTTATTTTTGGCTTTGCGCTGTCGAGTGAAAACAAAGCAGTCACATTCTTCTATTTGTTTTACCCTAAAACTTCGATATTCTCAGTCCACCATCTAAGTTAACAATTCCACTTTAAATCCCCAAGTAAAATTCATAACGCATAACTCCTCATAACGTCCGTCGGTTATCTTTTGCGCTATCAGCAGGACTAATAATCGTAGCAGGCGAGATGAATACCAAACACCCTTTTGCATTAGACACCAAACTAAAGTCAAAGTGGTAAAGCTCTTTTTCCAACAACGACAACTCTAAGTATTTTTGTACGATGGATAAAGCTACGCGGTTTCCAGGTCTCTTGTGACAAAGGTATAAGGATGTTTTTGGTTTGCCTAAGCTTTGTAATAACTTTGTGTTGGCCAGGATTCGTCAAAGCGAAGACAGCGAACGTTAGAGCCATTGTGTCGATCCTCAACGCTACTCGGATACGTACTTTGTTCTCCGGGATAACAAAAACCGTCGAAATATCCTCGAAATGTCATGGTTTTTGCGGAGGAACACTATGTTACTTTATGGTGGGTTCCAAACACAATCTGGTTTTCGTTGAGGGATGCTATTTGTTTTCGTATTTGGCCGTTTTAGGGTTCCATTCCTCAAAAGGAAAAATGGAACCTTTATAAGATCGCTTTGTTGTCCATCCGTCTGTTCGTACGACTGTCTGTCAAGACTCTTTATCTCCGGAACTCAGAGCATACTCTGGTCTACAGTCTCTTGAAGCTGTGAAAAATTCAAACTTCTATGTTTATGTAAAAAAGGATACGGCCGTTTATGCCGCAAATAACGTATATTTCGACTCTCTCAAGGGAATCAAAATTTAAAGGAAACTTCCCATAGACCTAGAATCCTGAAATTTTGCAAGGAAGGAATAAAAGGTCTCAAGTAAAGGAAAATATCTTAAAATCGGAAATTAATGCTTCTTCACAATTATTTTGTTTGAGCTGGCAAACTATTTGCAGTTGGTAAACTATTTGCGACCTATGTTAATGTTTGGAGACAACAGTTTTTCAACGGCAAAGTCAAGTTTGTCCCATAATACAATTTCACGTTTTTTTTAAGTCAGGGTTCTTCTGAAAACCAGCGTCGCGGCTTGCAGGCCTGCGGTACAATGCTGCCCTTTTTTAATACAATGTTTAATATGTTGTTTTTAAATATGTTGTCGTTAACGTTTAATAAATTATTTCTGTTATATTCTACTTTGATTTCGAAATCATAATATTTATATTACCTTGTTTTCTTCTTTGTCAGTCTCTGTTTATTTGGTACTTCTATCGATTTTGAACTTGCTTCCCAATTTCCTAAATACCTAAACCTACCATGAAACACATAAATTTTGGCTTTTATTACATATTGGCTCAAATTGGAAAAATATTTTCATTTATGCGCTTTAAAAAGGTTAAAATAGTGTTTATAAAATAAAATAATAATTAAATATCAGGGGACAATCTCACACAAATTGACCTTGTCCCAAACTAAGCTCTAGGCTTGTACTATGGGTACTAGACAACGATAAACATACTTATATAGAGAAATACATACTTAAATACGTAGAAAATATCGAAGACTCAGAAGCAAATATTCGCGCTCATCACTCATCTCACAAATGTCTGCCGTTACAGGGATTTGAACCCAGGACCGCTGGCTTCGGAGACCCTGTCTCCAACTAGGCTAACGTGTCGTCATTTCGTTATCATTGTCTACTTCCTATCAATTTGGGACTGAGTCAATTTGTATTAGATTGTCCTTGGATATTTATTCATTTGTTGTTTATCCAAAAATCTTCCAGTGTACAGTCTTCAATCTTGTCTTCGAACTTCAAAGCGGTGAATATAAAAATAATATTTGAAATTATTTTCATCAAATATTGAACAACCAAGAATCCAGGTCAACGGGTAAAGCGGAACAACCCGTATAATTCATACAAAAGAGCAAATACGGATGGTAACATCAGGTATCGCGGCGGATATTAAAGTGGATAGGGCTCTTTGTGGCTCAGCAAAAGAAGCAATGGGAATTTTTGCGGAAACTTTTTTTTCATTTATGGTTTTTTTATATCGTTTTTCACCTTAAAATATTTAAAGTAGAATAGTTGCAGAGCATTTCTTTAGTCAGTTGAATAAAAACACACCGACATCGCCAATAGAATTCTTGTTAAACCAAAAGATGCTGGGTAATATTTTCCTTTAACTTTGACGACATGCTAGTCTAGTTGGTAGTGACCCTGCTTTTGAAGCTGCCCTGGGTTCAAATCCCGGTAAGGGCAGATATTTGTGTGATGAGCACGAGTATTTGTTCCTGAGTCTTGGTTGTTTTCTACGTATTTAAGTATATATTACTCTCTACAAGTAAGTTTATCGTTGTCTAGTACGCATAGTACAAGCCAAGAGCTTAGTTTGGGACTAGGTCAATTTGTGTGACATTGTTCTGTAACTTATTTATGTATTTTACAATGTTGGCACTAGAATGCTCATTTTTACCAGCTTCTCATAAACTTGCAATGTACTCGTGTGTACAGTCAAAGACTTAAATTTGTGACCCACCTTAGGACCAAAGTCAATGTGATATTCTACAGCAATAAGGTTGAGTTTCTTCTAAGTTACAAACGACCTGACATCTCTAAGGACATTGACAACTTCAAGCAGTTTTTTTATTAGGTCTTAAATTTACGCTCGTGACCGTATGTTTGGGTCAAGTCTTGGAAGGAAGATTTGAACTACTTCCCTGGGCCCGATTAAGCTTAAATTTGGTTCTACGTAACTTCGATGACAATACAATAATATTGCACCATCGACCTGGTCTGTTGATTGAGTCGGGAGGTGGTGACAGGATCTCTGCTATACTTGACAAAGAGCCCACCGAGTTTGGACTCATTGCGTTGATCTTGATAAGCAGTAAATGACCTTGCAAAAGCAAAAATACATTTGACAGCAGCAAGCTTATTGCCCTACATTACATGCATCTTCCCAACTGACTTCAACAAGAAACCCCTTGAGCTGTAATGTAACTCGTCCATTGCGAATCTCCCTCTTAGCATTCAGTTGAATATGAAAAGATTTTAATCTTATCGTATCAGATGTGACCCACATGCCTGACCGACTTGGCTTTCAGCCTAGGGCTCTATTTAGCTCGAAAGTTTGTTTTGACTAATTGTAAAAAAGATCTGTGTATGTGTATCTCTGTCGGAGGTATTGTAGCTCCCAAACAGATAAACGGATTTTAACGCGGTTTCTTTTAAAATAAAGCTAGTTTATTCAGGATCGTTCTTAGCTAGGTTTCATAAAAATCGGTTAGGCCATCGAAGAGATATTAGCTCTGAAAGGTCGCCATTGTATCGTTTTTTATCTTTTTAATAATTATATATTCTCGTGAGATCCGGTGTGCCATAGGAACATAATCAAGGCAATTCAGTTTAAACTATATTTTAATGATCATAAAGTTCATTTTTATTCGTTTCAAATTTGAAAATGGTATTTAAGAGCAAATGTACCTAAACTTTATTTACTTGCTGGTAGATTCAAATTCCCACTTTCCAAAATATCCCTGTTTGTTAGGTGGGCCTCATGAAGATATTTGTCCCTTTTGTCATGTTTTTTTTGTGTGAACTAGTATGAAATATAATCAGCTTGCTTTTTTCTGAGAAATCGCCCGCATAGAAGCAGTAATACTGCTGTTCCTTCGGGTTTTATTTTTATTATTCGGGATACATAGTACTCTTTCGTGGGTAAACTTATGCTTTTACCAAATTTCACTATGACCGGTTGAAACTTAAAGTGAAGACGGGAGAACCAAACAAAACACACTTTTGCATTTATACTTTATAAATTATAAGTACAGTTGTTTCATCTCACGAAAGCGGGTCGCCCATACTTATGGTTGTTGTAACGCGTTTAGACACACGTAAAAGTAGTTTTCCGCTACTCCCCCTTTGTGTATGTAGACGACATTATTAAATCACAATTTGATAGTGTTGTCTATATTATGCTAATTACCGGGATCTATTGAATTTTCCAAAACAAATAGTAAGATAATACCTTTCCCGGGACCATAGTTATCTCCATACCAAATTTCATCTTAATCGGTTCAGTAGTTCCTGAGATAAGCGCGTTCAAGCAAACAAACAATCATATACATCCAAATGACATAAAAAAAAAAAAAAAACATCCATTTATAGTTTTATTTACCACACTTTACTTATTCTGTAAAAGCTCTGAGAGATTATATTCCATAAAATCTAATGCAGTTTTCCCAACAGCCTTAAAAGGGGCTTTATATTTATGCCTTCTAAAGAGCTGTCTCGGCTACTCTAAGTAACACTCTATTATGCATCGTTTAATTTAAAGCATGCTCCCCCCTATACATGCACAGTACGCGTGCGGTCGCATAAATGTTAACTTTTTAATTAATTTAAAACGCCCTTTAAATCCTTAAGTATCCCTAATTATTTTTCTGACTGCGCCAGTACCGTTGATGATGGTATATGGATTTTGATAACTTTATCCAGTCATATTCTTGTTATATCATAAACGAACGGGGTTTATGAAGAGTTTGGATTGCTACCACCATCATCCTTTAACCAACCGCCAAGAAGTGGTGTTACTGTTCCGGTGTAGGGATATGAAAACTGGTGAAATAACTAGCATATAGCCATTCCATCTTTGTGCTTTTGGAATGCATATGCGGTCTAAAGATCGCAGACTTAAGAAAAAAAAACTGACACGACGCCAAAATCGATGATAGAGGGATATGGATTTTGCTTGTACTCGGGTCATACACACTCTTAAAAACAAAAGTTGTCGCTCCTGTAGTCAATAGTTAAAGTTATGTTTTTATATGATAGGTCTAAAGCAGTCCTGACGGCGTTTTTGCGGGAATGGGCTTAGCCAGAAAATTAGGCCTTAAAAACGTTAACTTTCGGTGTGACCACAGGAAAGACGGTAACCTCAATCTGTGTATGACCAATTCACATTTTGTTATGATATTAAATAAAATAGATCCAAATCCAGAAGCCTGAGCGTAACACCTCATTTTTAATCACATTCCTAAGAGCGTCGGTAGCCTAGTGGCTTAGGGGGTCAACTCGTGATCGGAAGGTACCGAGTTCAAATTCCCGCGGTCATTATAAACCAATGAGTTTTTCTAACTTAAGCACACTACCCGATGCTCTTACGCTGGCTACTCACTAGCAAGCTATAACGGTTACTGTTGCACGTAAAATTGTGATGAGTGCGCGACTCTCGAGCCTGTATTCTATAAGAAGCGCGATCTGTAACTACTACGGTTACAGCTACAGCTCGCTAGTGACTACCCGGCTTTACGGTGACGAAAAGACAAGACGTCGATCGTAAGGAAACCTACGCATTCGAACAGCTGAGTGTGTAACGGCCGAACCCTATTCAAACCGCGGACAGATAGCCTTACTTCGGATTAAAATTTGACACATTTTTGTATGGGCTAAAGTCAAATTTCAACCCGAAGTAAGCCTCATCTATCCGCGGTTTGAATATAGGGTTCGGCCGTAAGGGGGTAATTTCGCAAAAGATCAGGGGTTAAGGGCATCTGTAAGATAAAATAAGATCAACATTTCTAGAATATAATAAGCTTTCCAAAGGAAGATAGCACACAGTAAAAAATAATCTCATACCCTGTAAGTGCTTTCTTCTCTGCATGAATGCACTAATGAGCAAGAATGCTAGGAAATAAAACAATCCAGCTGCAATACGTCTAACAGAATTACTTTTTCAATATCCCGGCCACTTGCAAATGCAATGGCAATATCGATTGTATTCACAATTGCATTTAATTTCCCCAGTATCCTAGAGTACGGAGGAAAGCACTATAAATTCACGATACTGAGGGATAACGAGATGGCAGCTTAAAAGTAAAGTTATTGGAAGAGAAATATGTAATGTATTTTGAGAGAGAAGATTAGCGTTTGAAAGAAGATCTTGAAAGGATTTATACGACTGTGGACTTAAAGGAAAAACGACGAGGAATATAACAGTCTATTTTCAAAAAATGAATTCTTTCTATTAGAAAGCCAATATTTTCAAACGTCCGAGTCTAATTAAGCCGAAATATAAACCATGTAAACATAACTTTAAGGAAACATTTCTTCTTTAAATTTCCTTTAAGGAAACATTTCTTCGTTAATGGGCGTTTTCCAAAAAAAGTGTACATCGTTAAAGACAAAATTAAGAAAATTTAACTTTAGTCACAAAAATTAAAGTATCTAAATGTATGGGTAATTTTCGAGCCGAAATGGAAAAAGTTATATTTTCTTAACTTTATTTATTATTTATTTATTTAAACTATATTGCACAATACATAAAGTAGGTAAAAATGGCGGACTTAATGCCTTAAGGCATTCTCTACCAGTCAACCAATGGCCCAAACAGAAACAAAAGAAGGTTGGTGCTGAGAAGGATACAACCAAAATAAAATTTTAGTGACAATCACTTTGTCCTTAACGATGTACATTTTTTTTGGAAAACGCCCTAATTTACTTAAGTAATTTACCTTTAAGGAAACATTCCTTCTTTAATTTTCCTGTAAGGAAACATTTCTTCGTTAATTTTCACACTAGCTAATATTGATCGAGAGCTAGTGTAAAAAATTAACTTTTTATTCTAATCCTCATTAAAACAATATATGTATTATCACTTAAAATTGGATATTTCAGTAAAAGTTTCAATCTCCCCGTGTGGTTGCCGGGTTAGAATAGTGCCACTCCATGTCTTCCCGTGGATGTCGTAAGAGACGACTGAGGGAATAAAGGCTTGTAGTACTGTTAGGCGATGGGCTTGCAACCTGTCACTAATACACTGGTAAACATCTTAGCCTGACTAAGCAAAATGTGGTTACAGAATTATCAACAAGTTTAGAGTTGTTGGTATTCTGTAGCTCTGCCCACCCCACTCTGGGAATAAGGCGTGACTATTGGGTGGGCGTGAGGTGGGTATTTATGTAGTTTCAAACTATTTTGCAGTTGATGTCCTGACGATAAAAACTCAATGCATTTGCCTACTTACAAATTCATCAAAGTAATACGCGATGTTTATCAAGCTTATCTAATGTTATATGCATTTATTTACAATGTCGGTTCTCATAACGCAGCGTCAGTTAATTCCCCTTTATTTGAACTCGGACGTCGATATGCATTGGTGCTTGCTTTTAAATCAACATAATATACTCTTAACAAATACGATCAATGTAAACAGTTTTTTGCTTTATGCAAATTTGAAGAGATCATTATAGAATACCAGTTATTTCCCGGGACTCCGTCGGCATTGAGGTCGTTTATCGCTATTCCCTCAGGAACCGTCGATTTTTCAGGATAAAAACTATCCTATGTCCTTCCCTGGGGCTCAAACTATCTCCATACCAAATTTCATAAAAATGGGTGCAGCAGTTTATCCGTGAAAGCGTAACAAACAGAGAGAATTACTTTCACATTTATAATATTAGTATAGAAGTACTCGTATATGACGTCATTTTTATTTGACTTGTATAGGTTTTTGTAGGCGCAAGCTCTTACTATGAATGTTGTTTTCGGTGATACTTTGCATAGCTTTAATTTCTATATTTTTTGTAATTTCAGATGGAAACTCTTTTATTTCGAAGAAAATCTAAGCAGTATGATAGACCGTCAGTTTGTACATAGCTGTTACTTGTCTAATAGACAGGACTAAACCATATCGAAACAATGTGGAAATCAAATGTTAGGTAGCTAAAATGAACTTTTTCAACACTTATTAAGGCCGAGGTTTTGACAATCAAACAACAAAGTATGATTTCATTTGACACGTAATATATTTAAAATAAACACCATTATATTAACTTCCAGGCAACTCCATCACCACAGCGCTTTTAACAATTTAAACCAACCCACACATCGAGACATAATATAAATACATTTTTAAATAAACATTTTTACTTTGTATACCTTTAGCGGCTTTTTCAAAGTAACCTGCGCCTGCGTGCATTGACTTCTTGTTATTCTTACCTCGATAGTTGTTCGGGGTAAACACAGAGGGCGCTGGCTTGGCGTTTAAACTCTAATACAAGAGCAATGAGATCGGACCATTGTTTTTACAAATTTACGTATAATACTGACCAGTTTGCTGTCTCTTGAGTATACAATGCGCTAGATGGACGATTGATTAAGATTTACACGAATGGTAATGGGATTCGTTTGAAGCATATATCTATATTAAACGCAGGAAATCATTGCTTATGCTGGATAGGTGGGTGTGACGGAGAGAGAGAGTTCTGGATTTGGATACAATTTGAAATGTAGATTTTTGAATTAACACTATATTCCCGATATTCCATGAAATAGAAGATGTAAAGAAATACTAATTGTACGCTGATGGAGTCACAGGCATAAAATACACACAATGTTATAGTATTCAATATTTTTTACTGTTTATAATATTGTATATTATAGAGCCTTTAAGTCAGGTTTGTTTTACAACAATCCATTTCTAACTTATTAAGGATAAATAAAACAGTTTTAAACGAAAATTCAATCTTTCAAGCTTAGCAGCAGTATAAATAGTTACCAGATTTTTCAAAAACCATAAACAAGATACATTTATTTTTATTGCTTTCGTCGGACAAACTGATGGGAAGTGGTCACCGCCGTCTATGGACATTTGCGTCGATCGACATCAATGCGTTGCCGACTTATAAGAAATTTGACTGTTATTTTTTGTTCCAATGTTTAAATATACTATGCACATATTATATATACCTTTAATACACTGACCTATAATAGGCTTTATAATATAGAGCCTATTATATAGGTCAGGGTATTGGTCATCCAGAAAAAGAACTAGTTTAAAAAACATTCTGACAACAAAAACCGTTGGGATTGAAAATTCAACCTCTAAAACTCACAACCCTTGGCTTTGAGGAGTAAAGTAAGTAGAAACTTTAAAAACATCAAACTAGGTACATTTTTTTTATTGCCATGGATGGTCAAACTGGCATACACCTGATAGGAAGTGGTCACCGCCGTCTATCAACATTTGCAACTCAGGAGAGGTCACCAATGCTTTGCCGGCTTAAAAAAAAAATAAACCCTTATTCAAAAGCCCCAAATCTCAGCAGAAAGTTTATTCCAAATTCTTAAACTATGCGCCAGAAACCCATTTCACACTAAACCCTCAGATCTTAGCGAGCGATATGAATAGCACTATCCACTACGTGCCATTAGTTCGTACGCCGCATCTCTTGCGGTACAATAGGTGCATTGAAAAGAGGAAACAATGCCTTAGAGTACGTTTACATGGTGAGTACCCTCTTGAGACTGCAATAAGTACTGAATTTAAGAAAATGTTCAAGAAATACCTTTGGTGAATAAGTTTCTAAGTGAAAGTCAATATTTATAGGTTAGAGGCTTTAGGTTTTGGGATGTGGTATAAACAACACGTCACAGATCGTTTTAACCGACTTCAAAGGAGGAGGTTATACGTTCCATTGTATGTATTTTTTATTATGTATTTTCACTGATTACTCCGTCAATTGTGGACCGATTTTGAACTTGGTTAGTCCCACTGAAGTCGGCGACCACAATATTTTCACAAAAAAGCCGACTTCAGTGGGACTAACCTAGTAGTTCTTCTTCTTCTTCTTCTTTTTTATTAATGGCGGTCCACCGCGATGTACACAGTGATTTCGCCAATGTCAAGTGAGTAGAGTAAAACAGTAAACAGAATAAATCAAAATCAAAAGCCGGACATCTTTCAATCGGCCATCTTCCCTCCCCGAAGGTTACCGGAAGCAACCTAGTAGTTAGGTGCCTACAATTTTTTTGTTTTTTAAAACATTTATTTTTAAATTTGGAATATATGAGGTAAAACTTCTTATGATCGTCTTCATCTGTAGGTAGGTAAAAGCAATGAAAACGGGTTACTACACAATTTCCATAGAAAGTGACCCGTTTTCATTGCTTCTAAGTGTTTATGTACACTAATATATAGGGAAAACATTTGTATGTTTGTAACTAAAACTCAAAAACTACTGGACCGATTCCAAAAATTCTTTCACCATACATTATAATGATATATTATCACGAAGTAACATGGGCTATGTTTATGGGCGACAGGTAGTAATTATTTATTAATATTATAAAGAGGAAAGTTTTTTTTTGTATGAAACGAAATACAAAAGAAACATTAGAAGAACGCTATATTATCACTGAGTAAATAGGCTATGTTTTATTTTTCTACGCTGACGGCGTCGCGGGTAACTGCTAGCGTAAAATAAAGCTTGACTTAAAAAAATATGCTATTATCTGTGGTATCGTCGACTGTTGTTCTTCGGCACTTTGGGAGTTGTTGATACGAGTAACCACTCGGACGCTAGGGCTGCGCCGACGCGCGTCACACATTAATTAATACGCATGAAACCAAACGCGGTGACAGCGCGGCCCTGACTAAACCGACTTGGCGTGACGTGTTGAATCCGCTTGTGGTGACACGGGGCGCGTATAGTCGAGCCACGCACACATGCACACCGCGCGATATACCTTTGTTTGAAGACAAACTACTGTGTATACTGGGGTATTTGGTACTTTGTGTTTGCTAACTGGAGGCACGTCCTAGGGATTTCATATCGACAAATAAGAAGTCGATATACAGGTATATTTATAAAAAAACTGGTATTCTTAAGATAAACAATTCAGGGTCCAGTGCGATATAGATTCAGCATTAATAGTTGATTACTGACTGCTCACACTGCCGGCAAGATCTCTCTCTCCAACAATAGATAATAGATCCCGTGTAAATAAAAAAGACGCATATATGCTAATAGTTGTTTGCTGACACTGCTCACTTCTCGCTCATAGTTGGCAGTAAAATTTAGTGAAATGCATCTGGCTTTATCACTCTTACCGCCATTTTACATAAAAACAAGTACTACAGTGCTATGCAATAAAGGCGTCGATAATTCTATGAATAAAGTTGTTATATTCAGTTGTAATAGAATTTGCGTCACATAAATAGGGGACTTGCTGTAACGAATTCTTAATCCTGATATGGCATGAGATATAAGCTGTAAGCCACTATATAACTACAAAAATAGTGAGCTCCCCTTTGAAATTTAATTGAATTTATACAGTATGTTCAATATTGATAGTGACTTTAGAAACAGAGCAGTAACAGTGTTAAAGAATGGGGTTTTTATTCTAGTGGGTAAAACGGTTCTCGTATTGTCAATGTTACCATAGCTCTTATTTACTTGACAGTAATGGCAGCTGAGTTAAAACAATACCATAACAAGTCAAAGGCGATGGTTTAACCGTAGACCTTATATTGTATTTTTTTTCTGGAAAATTTTCAGAGAAAATAACGACAAACGGCTTCTACTCGGACGGAGTCTTGGGCCAAAGCATTTTTTTTTTAATCTTGGTTTAGAGTATTACGCGTTTGTTGAATAAATAAATAATTGTTACCCTAATAATTTTATTCGTATTATCTGTGTGTTTGTTTTTGTCTGTGTCCTTATTTACTAATTTGTAACCCCCGACAAAAAGAGGGGTGGGGCATTTCATATGAAGCGGACAGGAAAAAAAAAGTGAGGTTCCCAAATTTGTTTATATTTGGTTTAATTCTTCCTCTAGTAGATGTAAAACCGGAAGCTTAATATTTTTTATATATAATGGTTATTTTAGAAATTATAAGCTTTTAAAAAATTGCCCTAATTGAAATCCCGACTTTTTAAAAGTCGAATATCGAGTAAGTTAAATATAAAACTTAATATTAAACCAAGCGTTTTGTTTAGAGTTTATAATGGTCTTTACAATAAAGAAACCAATTTGAAAAATAAAAAAAATAAAATGGTCAAAACCGGAAGTAAACATTTCAAAACGATTTTTGAATAACTTTGATCACTTTTTTTTTACTTTTTTTTATCTTAAAATATAGCCTTTAATATGTTTAAAATACACAAGAAGTTGTAGGATGGGATCTCCATTGGTTAAGGAAATTGGTCAATAAATGTACATACATATCGCACTGAGTGCGACGTTACGTATGGTATATGTTAGGTGTTGGGCGTAAAAAAACATGTATTCTAAGATTGCAGGTACATTAAAATGGTAACATAATGAAATAAGAAAATCAACAATTTTAATACATTTTATTTTATAATTTTTACTATTTTACAGTGAGAATCTACTGTAGAACTCGTTCTTTTCACCAGAAGACCGTCGGTTTTTGGAATAAAGGCATGAAACTTTTTTGTTCCTGGAATTGTGGCTGCGGAATCAAACCTGGCTTGCAAAAATATCCTTTGACGTTCGATATCGTCTTTAGAGCTGTAGTAGATCGCTGTTTGCTTAAGAGATGATTTTGCCCAGTCATACAATCGCATTGGTGAAATGATTGATCTACTTGGAGGTAACTGTAAACTTGCACGCGTCGCCAAACGTTTCAGGTTTCCTCCGAGACCATCGCAGGGCCCTTTACCGTGAGATGTTGCGTGAAAATGTGCCTCTGCATTTATATTAAAATCATCCTTGTAATAAATAAGATTAACAAAGTTAAATCTATTCTTGAGGTGTTGTGAGGCACCATCGGTTATATATATAACTTTAGTTGCATTTATTCCTTTTTCTGAAAGGTGCTTGAGTAGTATTTTTTGGTAAGTATAATAGGTAGCTGTATCATGTTTCAAGTCGTCGGAAATCATGACAATACTCCCGTGTTTTATTTCAGTGCCATCCCTATAGTAAAAAAACCGAAGTTAAGAGTGTAGCTTGATCGTAATTCCAATGGAACGATTGGGCAGAATCTTGGACTACAAAACTGTAATTTTCTGCAAAATCACACTGTACGATGATTTCCCCTTTATCAATAGTCTCTTTAAGATGCTTAAAATAAAATGCCTGTTCCTCTGCAATGTAAGCATGTGGTTTCAAAGTCTCCAGGGCATCACACAAACTATCTACGAAATCATCAGAAGACAATATTTGAGTTGATATTGTGAAACGATCAGTACCAAGCCATTTTTCAAACCGTACTTCTGTCACTTGATTGTTGTCGAAAACGACTTTCAGATGTTCACGAAGTGCATTTAAACCGGGACAAGATTGACAACATTCATTAGGTGGGGATTTTGTAGTCATTAAATGACACTTTTGTGTTGGATTAGGACACATCATCTGGCGAAGGCAATCCTTATATGTTGATAGTTCCATGGCAGTTCCCGCTGTGAGATTGGCAATAGCTCCACCTTCCAACATTAGCTTCACATTTTGATGGTAAGTACAAACACATACTATATGTGTACCAGGGTTGCCAGCGAGGATGCATTGTTTCGGTCTTAGGGTAAAAAACTTTGTTAAACCTACTCGAATGTTCGGATACTCTTCTTTGAACTTCTGATATAGTTCGTTAATATTACACATCAGAAGTTGTTTCTGCACGTGGGTTCTTTTGTTGTCATCTAATTTAATAGATATAAAATCTTTTTTCCCTGGCATGATACGACTTATGTCTTCTCGGAGATAAAAACATTTAACCATATTTTCGATCTCAGCTGACAATTTACGGCCGCTACCACGTGGGTTCGGAGAAGACAATATACCGAACTGGTCAACAAGTAGTTTTGCTTTTTTTGCCTGTCGCCTAGATGTTCCAAACTCTTCCGCTAATTTATTCTCTGTCCATGATTTTGGTGCTATTGTCAATATCATAGTTTTTATGGAAATAGACGTCGAAGGATCATTAAATTTCTCCTTTAACTGCTTTAAAATTTCTACACTTTCTATGTCTGTATCAGTTTGAGTGGAATTATGTTTGAATTTATCTTCAGGAATAAATGGTTCATCTTGGGTGTTCTGCGAAAGTTCACTCGATGTTTGACTACATTGTACAAGGTCTACATTAGCTATTGGAGGCACTGGAGGCGATTCATTTAAAAGTCGTTTCCTACAAGATGCACACACATACACATTTGGTGGACCACCCCACTTTTGCACTAAGCACGTAGACACTTTTCTTAAATTTTTAGTTTTTCGATGATTTACTAAATGTTTAGTTTAGTTTAGCTCCTATGGGGAAACTCCACGGATGCCAACAGGATACTTATTATGCAAAAGCGTGCCTTACGCACGTTAGCCGGGGTGAAACCTAGGCACTCTTGCAGGGGCCTTTTCGTAACGTACCGCATATTGACGCACTACTCGGTTTACTTATTTCAAACAATAATGTTCGTCAGAAACAATATTTCATCCTTTGCACGAGTCAATGTTCCTGGCAAGGAGCTCCGCCACACCGGGCGTTTGAGAACAGTTCCCCGTCGCATGGCACTTGCGGCTAAGAACCCGCGTGTCATCGGTCCCACGTTCTATGAGCGTCTACCCGCTAAACTTAAAAATGTCACATCTGACGAAGCATTCAAACATCAGCTAAGAAACCTTTTATTGGATAATCCATTATACTCTGTCGACGAATATATGCAACTTAAATTGTAAAATTATTATTGATATTTGACCTTTATTAGTTTTGTGTATTGACATCGGAAACTGACCATTTATTACTTGTTTATCATTGTTGTTTTTGATTATTTGAGTGTTATTATTATATTATTGTATTATTTTAATATTATTTTATCATTTTGTATTAATGTTTTGTTGACGATATCAATGTAATTTCGTATTTTTTGACATGCAATGCAATCTATATTGTAACATTACATTGATAAATAAATAAACTAAACTAAACTAAACTAAATAAAAAGTGGTCAAAGTTATTCAAAAATCGTTTTGAAATGTTTACTTCCGGTTTTGACCAATATTATTTTTTTATTTTTCAAAATTAATTTCTTTATTGTAAAGACCATTATAAACTCTACACAAAACGCTTGGTTTAATATTAAGTTTTATATTTTACTTACCCGATATTTGACTTTTAAAAAATCGGAATTTCAATTACGGCAATTTTTTAAAAGCTCATAATTTCTAAAATAACCATCATATATAAAAAATATTAAGCATCCGGTTTTACATCTACTAGAGGAAGAATTAAACCAAATATAAACAAATTTGGGAACCTCACTTTTTTTTTCCTGTCCGCTTCATATGAAATGCCCCGGGTGTTACAAGTTCAAAGGGTGTGTCTGCCTAAGGCACCGAAACTCCCAAACGGATGGTCCCATTTAGGCAGGGTTTCTTATTAATCAGTTTTAATTGGAATGGTTCTTAACTAGGTTTTATGAAAATTGGTTAAGTCGTTTAAGTGACATCACTCTAAGAAAAAATCGCCGTTATATCGCCATTTTTATATTTTTAATAGTAAGTTTATTTTTATTATTTTTTAATTATTTATTTAAGGGAATAAGGGCTTGTAGTACTGTTAGGCGATGGGCTTGCAACCTGTTACTAATACACTGGTACATCTTTGCCTGATTGTGCAAAATGTGGTTACAGAATTCTCAACAAGTTTTTTAGGGTGTCCCCTTGTTTTACAGACAGAAAATTTACAGAATTTTGTTTCACAGAAAATGTTTCATATACTATTCGGTTCTAGTATTTTTGTTTCGAATATATTTTTTTTAAAACTATTTATTTGAAAGAAACACATTCCACAGAAAATCAATTCAATGAATTTTATAATTTAATTTTTTCATTAAACAAACCTATCAAACAATATAATTATTTTTAACGATACCTTCTTTTACAGAATATTTTTTCATAGACCGTATCACTTCGTAGAATTTTCATTTTTTTTTAGAAATTAGATTTCTAAGTAATGAAAATTCTGCGAAGTAATACGTTCTATGAAATAATGTTCTGTAAAAGAAGAGGACACTAACGACAACAGTATACAAAGTCGTGGGAAACTCAATATTCTGTGAATAATTTTTGTGAAACACTATTCTACGAAATTACTATTTGGAGAGTAAGGGTACACCAATAATAACAAAATCAATTACAACATAATACAAATTATCTTTAAGTATAAGGGTTATAAGCTAAATACTACAGTATGATATAAATATGAGTGAGCGACCATGACCTCTCTGGGCAGAACCGTTATTTTTTTTTACATCTCTTGAATAAACTATGCGAAAAAAATTGCAATGAAAATACGAGAAAAAAATTACATGACATGAAATTCTAAACAACTTCTGTCTGTAAAATAACGTACACTGTAAAATGATTTTATAGTTCTTAAGTTATATATTAACTAAATAACATGAGAACAAAGAATATGTAATTTGCTATTATATGATATGAAAAAAGAAACATTGAAATTTATTTGAAATAAAAATTGATGATTTAAATGTCTTCAAAGTAATTATTCTATAAATTGACTATTCTATGAAATGATAATACGAGAAAAAATGTACAAGAAATGAAATTCTAAACAACTTCTGTCTGTAAAATAACGTACAACCGTTTTTTAGAGTTGTTGGTAATTCTGTAGCTCTGCCTACCCCATTCTGGGAATGAAGGCGTGACTTTATGTATGTGTATGTATGTGTGCATAAAAAACCTTATAGTTCCATTCGAAGACAGTGTATCTTGAAGATAAATCTTTTACTAACATACTTATTTGATGATGACCATAACACCTAAAATTAAGAAATAAAAAAATAATTATTCCATGTAAACCAACACGCAACCCGAGCATGTTAACACATCACGTCAATCAAAAGAGACGAGAAGAGTTCAACTTTTAAAAAAATCGCACCCCTTTCACCAAACAAAGGAAACTTTAGATTGGTCTACTTGCTTCTGAATCGAATATTGAATTTTTTATACCCCCCTAATGAGTTGGGGTGTTCTCTATTGTTAGGGGCTTAAGTCTGATTGATTTTTTGCTAGTGGTACAACTGGTGTTTTCTAGCGCTATGCATTTTTATCCGTATGCGTTGCGATGCATGTGTTAGTTGTGGTTATGTTGTTTTGTTACGAGTATACGTATTGGGAAATGTGACACAAGGCTGTGCAGACTCTGCCATCTGGAGGAGGAAACGCCCATGCACTTTCTCACCGTCTGCCCGGCTTTAATGCGACACCGTAACTCCTCACTGGGAAAGCACTTAATGTGCCCAGAGGAGATCAAGTATCTCGGCGCCAATAAAGTCCTGAAGTTCTTCGCAATAACAGGACTCAGCGGAGAACTGTAGGCTGTGGCGATCACAATAGATCAATCCTGGTCGCAGTGATACTAGGCTTTGGAGCCTTGAATAGCCACTCCCTGAATAATAATAATACGAGTATACGTAGGTAGATTTGAATATAATAACAGTGAAAATACCTTTTAAGATTCCTTAGTCAAACTAGGAACTCTAACAGTTTCGCCATGTCCGTCTGCCTGTCCGTCCGTCCGTCCGCAGTTTAGCTCAGAGACTCTTAGTACTAGAAAGCTGATTTTTAGCATGAAAATACATATTAGTCATGCTGCCAACGATATCTGTTAAAAAAAATACTGATCAATAACTTTGCTAAATAAAAAAATGAGATTATAAATTAATTGTATTTCGTTTCTGTGAAATATGTTTCATTCAAGTAAATAGTCGTTGAAACAATTTTAATACATGCATAACTTCACGCCTTCATTCCCAGAGTGGGGTAGGGAGAGCTACAAAAATACCAACAACTCTAAAAAGACTTGTTTATAATTCCAAAACTAACCATATTATGCACAATCTGGCCAAGAAGTTAACCAGTGTATTAGTGACAGGTTGCAAGCCCGTCGCCTAACAGTACTACAAGCCTTTATTTCCTTAGTCGCCTCTCACGACATCCACGGGAAGACATGGACTGGCGCTTACTAAACCGGCAACCACACGGGGGACGATTAATATTGTAAAATACAAGGACCAAATATTGTATGAAACATTATCTGCAAAACCATCGGGTGGATAGATGGATGGGTGGGTGGAAGGAAGGACAGATGGATGGGTGGGTGGTTGGGTGGATGGATGGATGGATGGGTGGATGGATTTAGATGGATGGATTTGGATGGATGGATGAGTGGGTGGATAGATGGGTGGGTGGATGGATGGGTGGATGGATGAATGGGTGGATGTAAGTATGGATGAGTGGATGGATAGATAGGTGGGTAGATGGATATATGGGTGGGTGGATGGACAGATGGTTGGGTGGGTGGATGAATGTATGGATGGGTGGATGGACAGACGGATGGGTGGGTGGATGGATGGGAGAGTGGATGGATACTTGGATGGATGGATGCATAGATGGATGGATTGCTGTTTTCTATGTATTGAATTATGTATTTCTCTATATAAGTATTTGTAGTGGTGGTAGGACCCGGTGCAGGGTCCGTCCGGATCGCTACCACCATCTTATCCATTAACCTGCCGCCAAGCAACAATGCTCGCATTGTTGTGTTCCGGTGTGGGGATAAGACAACCGGTGAAATTACTAGCATAGAGGCATACCATCTTAGTCCTCAGGGTTGGCAGCGCATTTGAGGTCTTAGGATTATACATAGTCTTGAGAATTCAAATGTCTATGGGTCTCAGATTCCACTTACCATCAGGTAGCCTGAGTGCTCGTGTGCCTTCAACTTAACATAAAATAATAAAAAAAAAAAATGTATTGTTGTCTAGTAGGTACCCATAATACAAGCCCTAGAGCTTTGATTGGAACATTTGGAACTAGGTCAATTTGTGTGTGATTGTCCCCTGATATTTACTTATTTAATTTGTTGGGGGTTTAATAAGTTATACCTACTTGGGTGGGAACTAAATTACATACGTAGTCGTACCACGAGCTAAGGCGTATCTGTAGAAGTTTGTGAATCTTGAAACTTTTCCAGAAACTATGATAACAATAACAAAGTATTCGTTGTAATTCGTCTTTGAAAATCCTTTGGAAAGCGTTACATCAAAGTCGAGAGACTCAATATAACTTTTCTAGTGAAATATTTCGGAGTTTGTCAAAGTTGGGAAATTATAGCCGAGTTTCTTTGTAAACATTTGGGGTACTTGACAGGTTTTTGTATTTTTCTCACAAAAATTGCAGGGTGTTCATCTAAAAACCGGTCTAGTTCGAGTTGGAATCGCACACTAAGGGTTCTGTACCATTAATTCATTCTCATTAATTTTTATTATTTGTTTTTATAGCAACGATATGGTGTTACTTATTTTTAGGGTTACGTAGTCAACCCTCATAGTTTTGCCATGTCTGTCTGTCCGTCTGTCCGCGGTTGATCTGGTATCTGTGTATCTAGTATTTTCTTTCTCTCTTTGCACTTTAACGACATATTTGAACTGTTGCACTTATTGTCAAAACCGTTAAAGAAACAAGGTATGAACTAAATTGTGCACCTACTTATAAGTTCTAGTGTACTATAACAATATATTATGACATTCACAGAACTGTAGGTCACGCAAACATTTATAAAAAATAATTCAGCTCTAAAACAGATTTTCCCTTAATAACTAGTCTTTTTTATAAATTCATCATCACCAGTGCAACCGCAAATATCGGGCAGCAAGCGTTACAGGATTATTTTTTATTCCCTTTTGGCTGGAATGCAAAAATTCAACGAGCATCGCTATTCGTCTGTTGCATGCATGAAATTTTAATGACCAATCCTTTGGGAGCGACGTTTTTTTCTAACTAAAGTACCTGCCATATTTTCAGGAGCGTTGTATAATTTTATTTGGAAAATACACTTTTGTTCTAATTTTGTAAAGGGCCAGGATCAAATTTCATTGTTGGTTGCGACTCGAATATTGTTTTAGAACGGTTTCAGAACAAGGACAGGGGTGTTATTATGACATAACTATGCAGTTCTGTTTACGCTCAGAGAAAATGACAGAGCTATAACAGTTATATAGCTTTGTCCTTTTCTCTGAGCGTAAACAGAACTGCATAGTTATGCCATAATCTCATAATAGTCCCCCAGGGGGCCTAAAATGGTCGTGTTTATCGATGTACATAAACATGGATAACGCTTCCGTCACTCTCGCACTGACATACTGGTCAGAATCTGACAGATGTGTTATCCACATTTATCCACATCGATAAACACGACCATGTTAGGCCCCCAGGGCCCTTATTCTACTGAGTAAAACGATATCGTTTGACGTGTGTTAGTATCGTTCATAACTCGGCCGCCATTACTGTCATGTACATAAGAGTTATCAAAACGTTGACTCTGTGGCGACCTAGCGACATCTAGTGACAACTTGTAACAAACTACTTGCCAGCGCAACTAAATCTGACAGTGCGCTACATCGCGCTAACGAAGTTTCTTCAGTCGGTTGACTTTTATACCACTTCCAACTTCATCCAAATGGACTTCGGTCCCCAGGCATAACACCCGCCTGGAGAGAGATCTCTCTATTGTCCCCTCTTCCTACATTGGTGATCCCGTCGTGATATGAACACGCAACCTTCTGATCATTGGTGACCCGATTGGTGACCCCGACGTGATTGTCCTCCCACAACTCTATTCCACTGCGTTATAACGATATCGCGTTTGACGTGTTTTAAAATCGTTAATGCCACAGTCGCCATTATAGTAAATGACATAAGAGTTATCAAAAAGTTGACAATACGGAAACACGTCAAATACGATATCGTTCTTACCGTGTAGAATACCAGCCCTGGGCCTGTATTCCACTGGGTTTAAACGATATTGCGTTTGACGTGTTTCCGTATTGTCAACGTTTTGATAGCTCTTATTTACTTGACAGTAATGGTGGCCGAGTTAAAAACAATAAAAACACGACAAATGCAATATCTTTTTAACCCAGTAGCATAGAGGCTGAGGGTAAAGGTACACTGGAGGTCAAAGATATTTATGCACACTCTCGCATCTTATCACATGCAAGTAAGCTGCAAAAGTTTGTACATACCTTTAAACTTAGCCTATTGTCTAAAAAAAAAACCTCAACCGAAATTTTCAGATATTAACAGCAACCCAAGAAGAGTTTATTAACGGCATGCCTACAATATGAAACAAACATTAACATGTTTCCACATTTTATTGTTCGTACCGCAAAGTTTGATCCAGCAAATTAAAAAAGTTGCCCGCGTTTCCGTAACCGCTTTACACTTTGAGGGTTTACGTAACTTGAGGGTACTTTATTTCTATTTTCGTTTGCGAATACGTCACTCGTAAACTGGTTAAGCGTCCAGTACCAGAGCGCTAAGGTTTCTGCATGAAATTTCTATTATTTTATCGTAGTAACTTTCAACGGAGGTATAATTTTGCAGAAGTTTCATTTATCGAAAGGTTTCCCTTTGAGCGGACTAAAGCCATTGGACATTTGCGATCTTAAGATTGGAATCTGACGATGACAATCTCAAGACTACAAATGCGTTACCAACCTGAAGAAGTGGAGACCTAAGACGGAATGCCTCTATACTGGTTATTTTACCGGTTGTCTTACTTTGTACAAAAACCCCATCATCTTGCTGAACAAGGCCCGTATTGTGGTTTATTGCTGTGGATAAGGCATCTGTCACTCTCACTCTGCACTTATCAGAAAGTGACGGATGTTATATCCACTTTTAGTCACACGATAAACACGGCCAAAATAAGCCCCCAGGGCCCGTATTAAGGTCGCATTTATCGCTGTGGACAAAACATCCGTCATTGTCACACAGTACTTGTCAGAAAGTGACGGCAGTATTAACCTCGTTTAGTCACACGATAAACACGGCTATAATAAGCCCCCAGGGCCCGTATTAAGGTCGCATTTATCTCGGTAGACAAAGCAATCGTCATTGTCACACAGTCCTTGTCAAATAACTTAAGACTGAGGACTAAGATGGAATGCTCTATGCTAGTAATTTCACTAGTTTCAATGGCGTGGTTTAATAGTATAATTATTATTATAAACAGCAATATTTTGCTTCTTGTGTACACGTGACAGCAGATGTGTCCTGTTAAGATTAGGTTTTGGGTAGACAAACTAATAAATAACTAAATGCTATGACGAGTAAGCACCAGAACATGTTAACTAACTCAGTTTTACTCCCCGCATCCAAACTTTAACTACAGCGCAAATAATCTTCAAACATAGTAACTTTGCCTTCTCTGAGAAACCGCATTACATTATTTTTATGTAAGTTTCTAAAATGTACACATGCTTACCATGGGAGAGCGAGGTCTCCTGACACAGGTACTCTCATACTAAAAAAGGAGATCTCAACCTTGTTAGTAGTTATGTAAGAAAGAAAATTATTAAACATTTTTATCATTGTGTCATATCATTTATCATTACACCACTATAGACTGAGACAGCTATATCTATCAAGAGAAATGAAATTATAAAAAAATGATTATTTCATTTAGCAAATTAAGTTCTAATTACAAGGTTGTTGAGACCTCCTAATAATACCTGAGAATACCTGTGTCAATACTAAAATGTGTGCGTGCGCACGTGCGTGTGGGTATGTGTGTGTGTGTGTGTCATTTACTAGCAGCGGTTCATTAAGCTCACATCATGGTGGTATCTTTTAAACCGTAAAAGGTAGCCAGCTGAGGTTTTCTAAGAAATTCAGAATACGTTTTACTACAAATTCTATCGTTCAAAATCATAAATTATATCCCCATCCCCTTACAAGAAACTTAAAAAAACATTCATAGACTAATTTTACAATAGTTTTAAATCCAAGATGGCTTTTTAACTGTATTTTAAATTAACCTTTCATAATGTTTAATGCTACACAACCAAAACAAATAAAATAAACCTGCTCTATTTATTTCAAAAATGACTCCGATGTTATAATGGTGATATACGGACAGATATATAGACATATTAAATGTAATGAATGAATTATATCTGCAATACACTTGAACCGAATTCCGATTTTAGTACGCCATTCAGAATATTACTTACTTACAGTGTAAAATGTATATGTATTGTATACTCGCTCGTTAAAATGGAAATCTTATTTCTTGTAGCGTAAAAAATGGACAAAGTTATTTCCTTGTGTTTTATGCGTTTTATTCTATTGATCGCTGTAGAACGAACAAGACATTTATCGATAGTCGATAAAAATCACATTCGCATCCTTACGCTCGGAAATCCAAACAAACATTAACATTTATTTTTAAATAGAAATAATGCTTAAAAATTCAATTTACCGGTGGTATGTTATGCCGGTTGATTTTAAATTAATGTTTGTACTTCGAATTTTGCAGTCTTTTACGCTAATAACAGTCATTTTAACATTTAAATGTGAGTTCATGTATTGACAGCGATCGGTCGGCAACTGTGACAGCATTTGACGTGTTTTGAACCTATATGTCCATTTTGACCATATCGAGGCGTCACAAACCACGCCCCCATAACATATCTCCCTTGTTTCTATGATCTGAGGTACAGACACAGTATAAACAGGGCCTCTATTCTACTGCTTTAACATGATATTGCGTAACGTGTACTAGTATCGTTTTTAACTCGGCTGCCATTACTGTCAAGTACATAAGCGTTCCCAAAACGTTGACAATATGGAAACACATGTTATCGTTATCGAAAGTTATAGGCTTGTCGAATGCGACTCAACTCGATATATTTAGTCTGTTTACGTGAACGTTGTGCATTATCTAGCCTCAAAAATGTATGGAATTGACATAAGTAATCGACGCGACTGAGTGGCATCTCACGCCAATCCTATACATTTTCGATAACGCTATACGAGGCCTACATATTCACAAAAGTAGTTGTCCACGGCCACTGGACAAATCGTGGTCAATCAAATTGAACACCATCATTAAAACCCACTCGCTAGGTTGTCGCACTAACGACCAAACAAATCGACGGTTCTGTGACTCAATCTCGTATATAGAATATTGTCCAGTATAAACTGACACTCGCTAAGTACTCGAGTACATACTTAGTGCGTGTCAGTTTATACTGGACAAAATAAAATATACGAGGTTGAGTCACAGAACCGTCGAAATGGCAGAACGGAACGATCCGTTTGTCATCAGTTCTAAAGTTTGACATTCACGATCAAATTTAGCAGGACTCAGCGCCAACTGACGCTGTGGACACCGTAAATGGCAAGCTTTAGCGTAGAAGTCATTACAACTGAGACAGCCCGTAAATATATCCCAAGTACAACTAAGCTGCAACACACAAGTCTCAGGTCTTCGCCCGAGACCATAAAACTAAGAAATAACTTGTCGCCGCAAGCAATAAAAATAATTCGTTTCGGCCGCGCATGATTCGTTTCAGACGATGATATATCTATATTTAAACCATGTTAAATTTTGTTGCGGATTTTGTGAGGTGCCAGCACGAAATGGTGTAAAAGTAGCAACAGCGGCATGCTTTGGTTTTTTTAACATGGTGTTAAAAAAAAGCGGCCAAGTGCGAGTCGGACTCGCCCATGAAGGGTTCCGTAGCAGCAAGTAACATAATATAAAAGTTCGTTGTAGCTTTGATCAATGTTTTTATGACGTATTAAAAAAAAAACTACTTACTAGATCTCGTTCAAACCAATTTTCGGTGGAAGTTTGCATGGTAATGTACATCATATATATTTTTTAGTTCTATCATTCTCTTGTTTTAGAAGTTACAGGGGGGGGGGGACACACATTTCAACACTTTGGAAGTGTCTCTCGCGCAAACTGTTCAGTTTAGAAAAAAATGATGTTAGTAACCTCAATATCATTTTTGAAGACCTATCCATAGATACCACACACGTATGGGATTGATGAAAAAATATTTGAGGTTCAGTTATAAGTATAGGGAACCCCCAAAATTTATGTTTTTTTTCTATTTTTGTGTGAAAATCTTAATGCGGTTCACAGAATACATCTACATACCAAGTTTCAACAGTGTAGTTCTTATAGTTTCGGAAAAAAGTGACTGTGACATAAGGACGGACAGACAGACAGACATGACGAATCTATAAGGGTTCCGTTTTTTGCCATTTGGCTACGGAACCCTAAAAACAAGTTTGAGTGAACTTAACTTCCCAGGCTCTATAGGACTTTTTATTTATTTTGGTTCAGACATATCGATGTATAGCGTAACAGAACTTCGTAACTATTGGGAATTGAATTTGACAGAAGCGCGAGGAGCTAATCCCATGTGCTTCTGTTTAGCCCTCAAGATAAATTAGGCCGTTTTCAAAAAAAGTGTTCATCGTTAAGAGGCCGTATACTAAATTTTGCCGATTTCGCTGTTTTACGTGATTTTACAGTTGAAATACTTTACTTCTATAATTTTTAATGCGCAGCACGAAATATAATTTTAATTTTCAAGGAATGTATGAGCTAAGTATTACTGTCGCGATTGACACACCGCACAGAATTGATGATTCAAAAAATTTGCAAATTCACCTCGTGGTTCTTAAGTTAACCCATTTTTAACCCCCGACGCAAAAATAGGTGTGTTATAAGATTGATGTGTAAGTGTGTGTGCGTGCGTGTGTCTGGCTGTCTGTCTGTGGCCCTTAAACGGATGAACCGATTTAGATGCGTTTTTTTTATTAGAAAGCAGGTTTTCTAGCGGTGGTTCTTAGCTTTTAGGGGTTAAAAGCCCCCGATATAGCGGTGACACCTACTTCCAGCAGAGCTGTTATCTCTTAAACGGCCCAACCAATTTTCATAAAATCTTACTAAGAACCATCCCAATTAATGTAGCTTTATACTGTTACTATCTTTAAAACCAGGCAAATAACAATAGGACTCAGGACAAGATAAATTAAACATCAAATAAATTCCCCTCACTTGTAAAATAATGCTTTCAAAAGCGTATAACTTCAGTTTTATTCCTTTCATTACTAAAGCCGTGAATTTCCCTTAGCGAGCTTGCCCGACTTGCAAACTGGAATTCCAGAAACTTCGTTTGGGACTCTTTATTACCTTTCTTAGTTCATTTCACGTTTCATTCCATTTTCATTGCTTTGCTTTTATATAGGTAACTGGTACCTACAATAATTGTTGAACCATAAAAAACCAATAGCGGCACCGAGGAGTTTATTTATGGTATTTGAGAAGAATCTTTAACCTATCATGTAAAGTTGCGACGGTAAACAACTTCATTTATTAGTTTTTAAAACTACTGACCGACATAGAAATGAGAAGAAGTTTTAGTGGTGGTAGGACCCTGTGCAGGGTCCGTCCGGATCGCTACCACCATCTTATCCGTTAACCACCCGCCAACCAACAGTATTCGCATTGTTGTGCTCCGGTGTGGGGATAAGACAACCGGTGAAATTACTAGCATAGAGGCATTCCATCTTAGTCCTCAGGGTTGACGACGCATTTGAGTTCTTAGGATTATATAGTCTTGAGAATTCAAATGTCTATAGGTCTCAAATTCCACTTACCATCAGGTGGCCTGAGTGCTCGTGTGCCTTCTCCTTATCATAAAAAAATTGGTAAAATATGTATTGCTGCAGAAGTCAAACATAAACGTGTTTATAATCGTTTTATCGCAATTAATGGCTTCACTCTTTGTTTTTTTAACAAGGTGTGTTTCGCTAATGTCGACTTTTAGACCATAACCATGAATTTTTTAAAGAAATAAGTCCATGGATATCACACGCAGGGAAAATAGTTCGGTTAGAGAGTATTTACTCTGGTGGAATAAACAGCACATGGGGTTAGACGAACAAGCTTTTGTCAAGTCCTTGATTAATCTAATGATTATTATTATAACTATTAAATTTAATGGCAACTCCCTTCAATACTTTCAAAGCTTTTTAAGATTCCGTACCTCAAAAGGAAACCTAATAGGATCACTTTGTTGTCCGTTCGACCGTCCGTCCGTCTGTCTGTGACCTTTATTTCGGGAACGCGTATATACTCAAGTCTTCACTCCCTTGAAGCTGTGAAAAGATCAAACTTCTAAAGTAAATTTGAAAAAAAGATAGATCCGTTTATGCTTCAAAAAACGTATATTTCGACACTTAAGGGAATCAATCAAAACTCTGAAATTTGGCAAGAAGGAAGGTCTTGCAGCACAATTAAAGGGAAAAATCCCAAAGTTGATTTCTCCATCACATAAAAATATATGATTGTAAACTTATTTGCATTTGTAAAGTAATCGCGATCTATGTCGATGTATGGAAACAACAGTTTGTCAACGGCAAAGCCAAGTTTTTTATAGTCTTTTAACGTACGAGTCCGACTCGCACTTGACCGGCTTTTTTAACTACTCAACCGATTAGCATGACATCTAGCTAAGAACAAACTAAATGTTGCATACTCTGTATGGTACTTTGATTGTCTGTGGTCTCTAGCTCTCTCTCTCTGCTAATGGCCTCCTACTGTAATGTCGCTCAAGGTATGTCTGACTAATAAATAATTAAATGTAATTAAAAGGACTTTCAATGAAGAATATAAAACATGGTGTCAGAAGATGAAACCGAAACAAAACCTATTCAAGATGCAAATATAATAGGTAATATTAAGCCGCTAAAAATTGATAGCCATGTGCCGGAACAATGGCGCACGTGGAAGCAAAAATTTGAGATCTACATTGAGGCTAATAATCTAAGTGATTTGCCCAATTCTCGTAAAGTCGCAATTTTGTTGAATCTAATTGGAGATCAGGGCCTGGAAATATTTAATTCATTTTGCATGGATAGAAAAACAGTATATTTAGATGAATTAATCAAGAAATTTGATGGAAAGTTTAACCCTCTTAAAAATCTAACTGTCGAGCGATATAATTTCTTTTAGAGACATCAAGGCCAAGATGAAGACTTCGAAGAATATGTTACAATTCTTACCAATCTCAGTAATTCCTGCGAATTCGGTGAGCTTAAAGAGAGCTTGATAAAAGACAAGTTTGTCATAGGGATTCATAATAAACATGTAAAACAAAGACTCCTACAGGAAGACCAGCTAAACATTGAAAAATGTCTGAAATTAGCTAAAAGTATGCAGTTATCGCATGAGAGGACGTCTCAACTTCCAAATTTAGATGTTGCTGCTGGACAGCAAGAAGCAATTCACGTAGTGTCAAGGTCACGTCAAACACTTCAGAACCGATCTATGTCTCGGAATCGTCAACAAAACATGTCAAGAACGTCTCCTCCAAGGAAACCTAAGCAGTTCATCAATCATCGTCATACAAGCCCAAGTAATGTAACTTGTCAGCGCTGCGGTCAAATCCACCGATTTAGATGCCCAGCAAGAGGTGTCACATGCGATGTTTGCAATGAAAGGAATCATTATGCAAAATATTGTTTTTATAACAGGAACCAAGTAAGTATAGTCAATGATGAGACATATATTATTAGCTCTATAGAAAATTCACAGCATAAATATGCAGATGATTGGAAAATAAATGTCAAAGTCTGTGGCAAGGATTTATTATGCCAAATTGACACTGGTGCTGATATGAATGTAATATCTAAATACACTTTGCAAAGTCTTAATGTAAAAATTCCAATAATTGACTGTAAACACAAGTTGCGTTCTTTTACAGGAAATTCAATACCTGTACTCGGAGGATGCTATTTGAAGTGTACATTTTCCAACAATGTAACAGCAAAAATTTATTTTGCAGTAACAGAATCTCTATGTCAAACAATAATTGGTCATAAAACATGTGAAGAACAAAGTATAGTGAAAAGAATTCTTAACATAAGTAGTGAAAATAAGAAGAAATCATGTCTTAAGTCAAGGTCAGTACAAGATATTGTCAATACATATGCAAGTACATTTGAAGATCTAGGGTGTTTACCAACAACAGCTCATTTAGATATTGATCCCAGTGTTAAACCTAAAGTATGTGCAACACGAAGAATACCATTTGCTTTACAGTCTCGTCTTAAAACTGAATTAGAAAACATGGAAAAATTGAAAGTCATTGAAAAAATTGAAAAACCTACTGATTGGGTGAATTCAATTGTTCTTGTAGAAAAGGCAAATGGTACTCTTAGAGTTTGTTTAGATCCACGCAATTTAAATGAGGCAATAAAAAGACCTCATTATATTTTTCCTACATTTAATGATCTTCGTTCAAATATAGCGGGAGCCACAGTTTTTAGTAAACTTGATGCAAGTTCAGGATTTTGGACAATTCCTTTAGATGAGGAAAGTAGTGATTTATGCACATTCAACACACCTTTCGGTCGTTATAAGTTTTTGCGCCTTCCATATGGCATAAATTCAAGTTCAGAAATTTTTCATAGAACAATGGTACAATTATTTGGTGACTTACCAGGTGTGCAAATATTTATTGATGATTTGTTAGTATTTGGAAAGACAGAGCAGGAACATAATGAAAGATTAAAAAATGTGTTTAAACGGGCTCAAGAAGTGAATATAAAATTCAATAAATCAAAATGTCAATTCAACATGTCAGAAGTCTATTATGTCGGTCATATGTTTAATAAAGATGGTATTACCCCTGATAAATCTAAAGTTAAAGCTATTCTAGATATGTCAAGCCCAACCAGTGTGAAAGAACTCCAGAGATTTCTTGGAATGATTAATTATTTAGGTCAATACATTCCAAATTTAGCAGAGGAAACAAGTATCCTGAGAGATTTGATTAAAAAGGAAAATATGTGGCAATGGTCTCAAATACATGAAAAGCAGTTTTTTAAGTTAAAGTCATTGATTTGTCAATCTCCAGTTCTCACTCATTTTGATATAAATAAACCTATAAGAATGTCTGTTGATGCGTCTCAAAGAGCTGTGGGTGCTGTCATATTTCACAATAAAAATCCGATAGCTTATGCATCTAAGTCACTAACTAAATCTCAGGAGCGATATGCCCAAATAGAAAAAGAATTATTTGCAATAGTCTTTGGAGCTAAAAAATTCCACCAATACATTTATGGTAATATTATATATGTCGAGACAGATCATCAACCATTGGTCACATTATTTAAAAAGCCGTTATCTGAAGTACCAACTAGATTACAAAGGATGATGATTACCTTACAAGCATATCACCTTGTAGTGTCATATACAAAAGGTTCTGAAATGTATGTGTCAGATACATTATCCCGAGCTCCTATAAATAATGACCATAGTAATGATACCTACAATTTAGATGATTTAGAGAAAGATGTTGAAATACATGTAAATTTATTAACCTCAAATCTGGCTATAACTAAAGAGAAATTAGATAAAATTTTACAATGTACTGAAAATGACACTTCTTTGCAGAAACTGAAATATTATCATAAAAATGGTTGGCCCAGTTGTAAAACTCAAATAGATCCCTTAGTATCTCCATATTGGAGTATAAGAGATGAGATTCATGTGATAAATAACTTGGTATTCAAAGGTCAAAGTGTAATTATTCCTATGTCAATGAGAGTTGAAATATTGTCTATTTTACATGAAGGTCATCTTGGCATTGAAAAAACAAAAAGTCAAGCTCGTGGTACAGTTTATTGGCCAAATATCAATAGTGATATAGAGTCTAAGATAAAACAATGTGAACACTGTTTAATGTATATGAATAATAAACTTAAAGATCCTATTATATCACCCGATCAACCAACCTATCCTTGGCAAAAGGTTGCTATAGATTTGTTTGACTATAAGTCAAGAAAATACTTACTTGTAGTCGATTTCTACTCCAATTATATTGAAATTGCATACTTACCTAATGTCAGCAACAGTGATGCTATAATAACACAGCTAAAATCTATATTTGCACGTCATGGCATTCCAATGCAATTATTAAGTGATAATGGACCACCATTTAATTCACAACCATTTAAATTATTTTGTTTAAATTGGGAAATAGAGCACATAACCTCAAGTCCTTATTTGCCCAGATCCAATGGTTTAGCTGAAGTCTCTGTTAAAATAATTAAGAATATATTTAGAAAGTGTGAAGAGTCTGGAACTGATCCTTATATTGGTCTATTACAATATAGAAACTCCCCTAGAGGTAATCTTAGTTCACCTGCTCAATTGCTAATGTCGAGACATTTAAGAACAAAATTACCTATTAAAGTCTCTAACCTTAAACCTAAACTAGTAAATTTCAAATTTCACTCGCAGGTTAAGAAAGAAAACCTAGAAAAAACTAGATGTTACTATAACCAGCACACTAAAAAGTCTCCATCAATGAAACCTAATGATCCTGTGTATTTTAAAAAGAAACCTACGGACAAACATTGGAGCAAAGGTTTTATAGTGTCTAAAACTAATTTTCCTCGCTCTTATATTGTAAGAGACAATGATAATGTATTATACAGAAGAAACCAACAACATATATTTTACAGCCCCAAGAAAAAGGAAGACACAAATAATGATTATAGTATGTATAGTACATTATCAATGTCGCCTATTCCCAACAAGGAAAGTGTATATTTAGAAACGGAAAATGTAGAGAATAATATGCCTACTTTGAACAAAGATGATAATGTAAGCCTAAGTACAGCAACACCCATTTCAAATAATAATCATAACTATGTAACAAGATCAGGAAGAGCAGTAATAAAACCCAACAGACTAGATTTATAACTTTAATCAGATATCATAAATATATATTTTGAATTTTATTGCACTTGTATTGGTACTGTTATGATCTTTACACTATTTCAATATATTACTTTAATCCATAAGCCACATTAATTGCTGTGAAGATCACTACATTATAAATTGACAAGATGAATATTTTTTAATGTAAAATATAAATAATAAATGTCATTGAGTAATTAGTTGTTTATCAATGTCACTTGTCAGATTAGAGATATATATATTTTTTCTTTAAGAAAGGGCATGTTGCATACTCTGTATGATACTTTGATTGTCTGTGGTCTCTAGCTCTCTCTCTCTGCTAATGGCCTCCTACTGTAATGTCGCTCAAGGTATGTCTGACTAATAAATAATTAAATGTAATTAAAAGGACTTTCAATGAAGAATATAAAACACTAAACAGTCCAGCAGTCTTTAAAAAAAAGGGATTGATCCATTCGTTTGGGAGTTACCATGCCACACACATGCACAAAACCCAGTCAGACACACAGATGAACATGTTGTTTAACTCATGACACTCTTCTTAAGATTGTAGGGGTTAAAAAACAATCAACTGACTCCAAAAACATGAAAAATAAATATAATTTAATATATCAGCTTTAGAACAAATAATAGCGTTCACTCCTGGAATACCAGATTTTCAAAATACTAGACTACCTCTTTACCAGATTCTCAAAACACGAGTCTTGAAATCCTGTGGCTCTAGTCATGTATAGAGTATACTAGACATACCGTTTTTCACCTAAACCTCGGGAGACTTATATCCCTTTTCACTAGGGAGGGCCACAGAACTAGGTAAGGATGAACAAGATAATTTTAGTGGTGGTATTTAGGACCCTGTGCAGAGTCCGTCCAGATCGCTACCACCATCTTATTAATTAACCACCCGCCAACCAACAGTACGAGCCCCAATGCAAAAGAGTTCGGCTACTATTTAAAATTGAAAGTAACTTTTTTTCAAAGTCAAATCTAGTTAGTAATTTTAATAGCATGGAAGCAAGAAATAAAAAAAAGTATTGTAAAATTAATCAAGTTTATTTCCTACATAATACAAATTAAAATTATTTCTGTATTTAAATAAAAAAAATACAATTTTTCTATCAACGACAACGTATAATAGATCGGCTATCGATCTTGAGTATGCAAAATAGTTCGCCTACCACTTAGTTGTCTCGCCTTTACTCTTAAGAACAGCCTTGATTCTCAATGGCATCGTCTCTACCAACTCTTCACACTCTTTTGGGATTATAGACTCCCAGACAGCGACTATTTTCTCTTTTAAATCACTTTTTGACCTCGATGGAAACTTGCGTATTTTTTTTTTCATTTTCCACCATAATGTTTCAAAGGGTGACAAATCTGGACTATTCGACGGCCACTCCATAGTGGGGATTCCTTTAGACTCGAGCCAAGTTTTGTGGTTTTCGCAGTATGGCAAGAAGCCCCGTCTTGTTGAAAAGTGTAGACATTTTCATATTTCAAGCTTGGAATAGATGGAATTAAACTTGTTTTCAAAATGTCCTGGTATTTCACTGCATTAATCGTCCCTTCTACAAAATGCAGGCGGCCTACCCATTGTGCCGACATGCAACCCCATATCATCACAGACCCAGGAAACTTCACTTTTCTCTTAATGCAGTCTTTGATGAATGCTTCGTCTTTCTTTCGAATGATTTTTTCCGTTCGTCGCCGACAGTTACTTCGAATTTTGATTTATCACTCCATATTATTTGACGCCATTGCTCAGTAGTCCAGTTTGAGTGCTCGCGAGCGAATTTCAGCCTCTTCTTTTTCTGTAACTCCGTTAGTAAAGGTTTTTCCTTGGCCGTGTAAAAACCATATCCCATTCTTTTGAGAACCCTTTTGCAGGTATCCACTGAAACGTCTTTCTGGATCATATCACGCCATTTTACAATAAGTTCCCCCGCACGAGCACGGCGGTTTTGTTTGATAGTTTTCTTTAAAACACGGTTTTCAGCGGCACTCGTCATACGCGGTCGACCCGACTTCTTCAAACACGAAGTTGTGCCGTGTTTCCTGCGATGCTCAATGATTGACTGGACAGTAGATCTTGGCAGTAATAAATCTCTGGCGATTTGGTTGGTAGATTTTCCACTCTCACTACTGGAAATTATAATTTTCCTGACTTCTTCTGTGACTGGTTTTCCGCGGCCTATGTTGCTCTAATTAATAACTTATAATAATGAAAAATACTTGGGGTATGTACTTATATATACCCTTTGACATGTTAAATGACAATGGGTTCCTAATTTATTTAAATCTTGTTTATATTTGAGTAATAAAATTAAAGAGGCTTAACGTTAGGCATGTACAAACTATTTTGCATCAATTAAGAACCTGCCGAACTGTTTTGCGAAATCATAATATGAATTAATATATATAGGTTTTTTTTTCTTATAATGGATTTATTGTGCAATAGTGTAAAAGCAACGTTGTATTTATGGAGTATAATATTGTATAAATCGTTTGCTGCTAATGCCTTTCTAGAAATAAAACGAGTTGATATAAGATTCATATACTTAACAATCTATGACTAGACGAACTCTTTTGCATTGGGGCTCGTATTTGCATTGTTGTGCTCCGGTGTGGGGATAAAACAACCGGTGAAATTACTAGCATAGAGTATTCCATCTTAGTCCTCAGGGTTGGCAACGCATTTGAGGTCTTAGGATTATAGTGTTGAGAATTCAAATGTCTATGGGTCTCAGATTCCACTTACCGTCAGGTGGCCTGAGCGCTCGTGCGCCTTCTCCTTAACATAAAAAAAAGAATATCTTAATTTGAATGTTAAGATATGGGAAAATTCTGGTATTCCGGCACTGAGCGTATTATAGACCAGTAAAAATCCGGTAATTTTATTACAATTTTAACACTAAACATACAACATCAAAATAAATAGGTCATAAGCCAACCAGTTCATAGAATTCAGCTTTGCCAAAGTGACCATCCAGACTGTATTAAGTGGTTAATTGTTTAATTCGTATTTCATGTGTATTGCGTGACAGTTCTAATTATTTGGTTGGCCGCGACAGTTATAATTTCCGAGGCATGTGGATTATTTTAACAGTTTAGGGACAGATCGCGTCGACCGCCATGTTGACTCCATACATTTTGGATCGATAGAAAACTGAAACGATAGCGTTGCAGCTTGGCTAGGCGTATTAGAAACCAGTCTAATCCCATTATTGGTCCATTTGTAAGCTTTCATCATTAAACACAAACAAATATGGCATAGCTTTTTTCGTTCTTTCCCTATGGTCCGGTTCGATTGTCCGGCTGACTGGACTACGGGTAATTAGTTTTTTCCGTGTTACAGTCGACCGGACCAGGGGAAATTACTCATTCTCCGTAGTCCGGTCAACAGGACTAGGATGCCCAACTCACACCTGGTGAGTCTGGTGACCACTGCTGAAAGAACTATCCAAGTAAAATTTGCTATGTAAATTATGCTGAAGAATGGTCAAGTTACATTGGCTTGTTTTACTCTAAATATACAAAGAATTCAATTTTATTATGACAATGTCAACAATCAATATAATACTTCATCATAAGTGACATTCAAAGAAGATGATAAGAACTTTATTTTCGCTGAATTAGCTTTATGGTCAGCCGGACTATGGAGAATGAGTAATTTCCCCTGGTCCGGTCGACCGTAACACGGAAAAAACTAATTACCTGTAGTCCAGTCAGCCGGACAACCGAACCGGACCATAGGGGAAGAACGGCTTTTTTGTATAAAACTCAGTCTATCAACCGCAGTAAGACAGCGTTTCCATCAGAGCTGTGCCAGCTAGCGGAGCGGTGTGCGAGGAAAAAACCCACCATTAGGAGAGCTGCGCTGAGTGAGGCTAGAAATTCTCATTCCTTAACCGTAGTACCATGAGATAGTACCATTGGTGGTACTATGGTGTTTTTTTTTTGCCGTGGTACAATTGATGGTACTATGGTTTTTTTTCTTGCCGTGGTACCATTGATGGTAATACGGCAAACCAAATGTTTACTAGGACCATTGCCTTGACCACCAATACAAGCGATTCATTCGATTAGTCGAACCAACAGGAAAAAAAAGTTCACGTGATCCAATTAGTCGGACCACGTATTCAGAGGGGCAAATTGAGCCGTAAGATGCGACACTGGACAAAATGGGGTTTTGGGCGAGCTGGGATGTTGTCAAAATGGGAATAGGGACGAAATGAACCTAAACCGGTTTATCGTGGTTCTATCGGGAATGTTGCGGTGCGTTTGGTTGTGAAGTGGACTATGCGAATCCCCTACAGGTCATTAGAGTGAACTTTTTGCTATGTTGACCGACTGCGAACAAATTTTCATCACCCAGTACCACGGGTAACAAAAAATAATTATTATCCGCAGTCCCATTGGCATAACGGAACCACGGCAAATATTATTTGCCCTAGTACCATTGATGGTACAATCTGATGGTACTACGGTTAAGGAATGGGAATTCTATTCTATTTTTTCCTCGCACACTGCTCCGTTACCTCGCACAGCTCTGGTGGAAACGCAGCCTTAGAGTCAGTTAATGACGATTAAACGTAACTTAGTATCGATTCGTAACCGTACTCCTTAAATTTTTACTTTTCCTACTCGATGCACAACCTTTCACATTTCTTAACCTCTCAAGGGTCAGCTGGAAGAGATCCCAAAATGTATAAGTTCGCATTTGTTTTATTTTGTACAGTAAAGTGTTTACATATACGGTTTTCAAACACAAGTTTGTTAAAGTAACGAGTGAACCGTCTCTAAAATGTCTCTGTGGTAAAACATTTAAAACAAGTCAAAGTCTTTTCTACAAATCACAAAGATTATTTCTGAACAAATACACTTATTCTCCACACTGGTGAGTAATCTAAATACGCTCTGGTAACTCGAAAATACTTTATACTTATAACTTCAACAACTCGCAGAACACAAACGAAATCCATAATAGTTTCTATGTTTGTGCACAGAAAACACTATTTTAAAGGACCGGTTTTGCGGACGTGAAATATTTTTAAATTGCACGGAAACAAGTAACATAATCGCATTTTGTTTCAGTTCTCATCCTAGAATAAGAAATGGTAGTGACTCTAAAAGTGCATTCCACCAAACACGAGTAAGTTTTAAACACACATACATAACATCACGCATTCATTCCCAGAGAGGGGTAGGCAGAGCTACAGAAATACAAAAAAACTCTAAAAAGACTTGTTGAAAATTATGTAATCACATTTTGCACAAGTAGGCTAAGATGTTTAGTATTAGTGACAGGTTGCAAGCCCATCGCCTTACAGTACTACCAGCCCTTATTCCCTTAGTCGCCTCTTACGACATCCATCCAGTAAACTTTATTTTAAAAATAAATTAATTTAACGTTTTACCTACAATAACTTAGTAAAGTGAACCTGTGTGAATAGTTACTATACTTACCAACGTTTCGCGTAGGATAACAAAGGTTATTCCAAAATGGCGTCCACATCTTGTTTTGTGCTGTCAGAGCTTTCATAACACTCAACACATTTTCTAATGACAACTATTTTTAACCGACTTAAAAAAAAGGAAGAGGTTATACGTTCCATTGTATGTATTTACCCCCCGTGTGGTTGCCGGGTTAGAATAGTGCCACTCCATGTCTTCCCGTGAATGTCGTAGGAGGCGACTAAGGGAATAAAGGCTTGTAGTACTGTTAGGCGATGGGCTTGCAACCTGTCACTAGTAAACCTCTAAGTGCCGTGTTCACCAACAATTAAACGGACGATTAGCAGTTTAACGGGTGTCAGATGTATTGATTAACAGCTGATTAAGACTTAACCGTCCGATTAATTGTTGGTGAACACGGCCCTAAGCCTGTTAGTGCAAAATGTGGTTACAGAAATATCAGTAAGTCTTTAGAGTTGTTGGTATTTCTGAAGCTCTGCCTACCCCACTCTGGGAATGAAGGCGTGATGTTATGTAATATGTATGTATGTATGTATGTATTTTTTTTCATTTATTTTATGAATGTTCACCGATTACTCCGTCAATTATGGACTGATTATGAAATATATTTTTTGGTTTGTTAGAGTATCTTTCCGAGGTGGTCTCTTTGTCACCTTATCTGAATCTGATGAGGGGATCAGTGAGGAATTATGGGAACTCCTCAAATATTGTAGGCAAACATATAGCAATTTTAGTATATTTAGTAAGAACTCTAGCAATTGCATTCAGACAATATCATTTAGGGGAATTTGAACTGATGATGAAGACCACAGATAGCCATCGGAACTCTTCAACGGTACCTATTTCAAGGGTGGCGTTAACATATCTCGATTAAGATAGTTGAGCGACTACAACGAAGAATATTTACTTGTTGAAATATAACTGTGACTTTCCGGCGGCGTTGCTTGCGGCGCGCTTGAAACTTAAAGTTCCATATCAACTAATAAGTGGGAGTACGGAACAGCGTATTTATGATCACTAAAATTTTAAAATAAAATAAATGTTCAAAAAATCAAAAAACCGCCTTCAAAAACGCAAAGAATAACTTAGGCACCTACCTAATAGGTTAGTCCAACTGAAGTCGGCGACCATAATATTTTCACCAAAAAAGCCGACTTCAGTTGGACTAACCTATTCGGTAGGTGCCTACAATTTTAAAAGAAGTTATTTCATGCGTTTTGAAGGCGGTTTTTTGTTTTCTTCTGACATTGAATTACATTTGATCGTTTTTGTTGTTTACAAGCAGACTCAAAACGTCGATCAAATTTAAGACACCGCAAATGCTCTGCAATGACTCAATACTCTGCAATGAAACCTTTTTATTTCTAGGAAGGATACATTTCTTTTTAATTTTCTTGGAAAGCCTCAAACAGCCAGCTAGCTACCTACATGTGGCTTATGTTGGCGGAGAGGGCGGTGGTTGGGCATTGGAGGTTTATGTTCCACGCCCTCTCCGACGACATGAACAACATTTAGCTGGCTGTTTGCGGTGCACCACCGCCTCGGTCTCCATTTTGGAAAATAATTTTATGTATCGTTCATAAGGTTTCCTATGCAAGCCCAAAAACAACTGGAAACACTTGCTATGCTTTATGGTTTGATTAAGTCCGTTGATAAATATCTTATTTGATTCGGTAAACAATATATAAAACATTTAAGGTTTATTAGATACTTACCATTTTCTATTACACACTTTTCTTTTACTGTTACATCTCTGCAAAAGGAATTGGAGTGCAAGTAAACGTTGCTTGAAAATTCAATGGGCACCTGCATTTTGTATGAGGGTTTGGATCGACCTCTAACTAGCGGATTAACCTTCGTACCAAGAGCATCGATATTGGGTCTATGATGTATGGAATTTAGGTAGTTGGGCAGTGAATGAGTTCAGGCGAGCCGTATATAACAAATGCGGTTAGTTTTGTAAGACAAAGATGTGGCTGCTTTATAAGGAGCAATTTTCTATATTATAAATCAAGATGATGTTACTCAAAAACTGATACGAGCTATTGGCTACTTTATCTCTTGACACTTTAAGTTGACTTCTGCTCAAATTAAATTTAGGATTATGCTATGGCGATAGAGAATTATTGTATTGATCGTCAATAAGCTTAGATTTTGGTAAAAAAACTTATCTCGAACTTCAGTAGTGACAAAAAAAGTTGTGTTAATGAATTTGAAAGTGAAAAAGATCTAAGGCGAAGGCTAGACGTACAATAAATACTTTGGTCCATGAATACAATAAAAGCTGATAGATTACATTTTATTAACGCAATACACAGGCAAGGCTACACGTTCAATATTTATCACGTCAGTACTGTAACGTATTTCGTAGAGTTCAGACGTGTACTGGATAAGAAGATAAAAAATTATACTAAAATGTCACAGTATTTACTAATCGTGTAAGTATGTAGTCTAGTGTATTGAAGGATTTCAATATTTATCACAAACTGCCATCCAGAATCCAGAAATCTAGATTTCCGTGATAAATATTGACATCCGTCAATACACTAGAACACACGATCAGTAAATATCACGATATATGATAAATATGAGTAAATCATAGTATTTATTGTACGTGTAGCCTTCGCCTAAAACAAGGTCTAAAAATTCCCCCGGAAACTTTTGAATTTTCCGGAATTTAAAGTAGCCTATGTTTTTATCCAGGGCTATCTTCATTTCAAACATCCACAAATAATCGAATTCATGCTTGAGCTAGTATAGTTTTAATATTCTACTCCACACAAATAATTTCCTGAATGGTATATGCAAATAATACGTGATCGGCCTAGCTTCATCATTCAACAAAACGAATAAAAACTCCGCCATGTTTATTCCCCGAACGCCAATTCGGGTTTGTTCGGGTAAATTCGGATGTAAACATTTAGGGGTTTATTTACAATTCGACTATGCCTCGATTTAGTATGCAAATAGATGTGTATTTTCATATTTTCTTTGGGTTAATCTGAATGTGATATACATACAAAAGCAATGCAAAAATATGGCAGTTTTATATGTACCATTTTGGTTACCCTAGTTGGTATTGTGGACCCTATTTATCAACTAAATACATACATGCATACATAACATCATGCTTTCATTCCCAGATTGGGGTAGGCAGAGCTACAGAAATACCAATAACTCTAAAAATACTTGTTTATAATTATACAACCACATTCAGTCCCAGAAGTTTACTAGTGTAATAGTGACCGGTTGCAAGCCCATCGCCTAACAGTACTACAAGCCCTTATTCCCTGAGTCGCCTCTTACGACATCCACGGGAAGACATGGAGTGGCACTATTCTAACTCGAAAACCACACGGGTTTGGGGTCTAAATAACATCGGCTTATACTAATAGTTCCAAGATACAGGCTCAGCCTAGTTCGGGGTCCACAGGACAATCTACCTTATGTGTAAAATGTTTATTTACCATGTAAGGGCAGATATTCGTGTGATGAGCGTGAATATTTGTTCCTGAGTCTTGGATGTTTTCTATGTATTAAGTATTTATTTCTCTATATAAGTATGTTTATCGTTGTCTAGTACCCATAGTACAAGCATAGTACAAGCATAGTTTGGGACTAGGTCAATTTGTGTGAGATGGTCGCATGATATTTTTTTTTTTATTAATTTTAAGAAAATTATTATTTTTGTTATTCTTATTCCATCCTCATACATTGAACAACCATGACGTTACTGATCTAGACAGTAGTAAAACAATGCTAAACTTATTCTTTGCATGTGAAGACATAGTAGTAACAGCATTGTATTACCGCTGCAACTTTAGGTTTTCATAAAAATCATGCTTGTGCAATGTGTCATGTACTTAATTCACAACAGGTTTTTTTAAAGGCGTTCTGAAAAATCATGCTTATATAGGTTTGTCTTAAAAAAACATTTTGTCTGGAACAATTAAACTTCTGCTAAAGCTGCTAAAGCTTAAACGCCACGCTCTCGTCTAAAAAAAAGGACTGAAAACTGGGTGTCCAATAAAAAGCTTAAAATTTCAATTTCATTTTTTTTTGGAATGTCGTAGCCTGAAGGAGCTGGCAGAGAAAAGAGAACATTGGATATTACTCCACTGACAAGAGCAGGGCTCTTAAATTAAAAGAAAGAAATGGCCTATGAGATTGTAAATTCCGCCATTTTGTTCACGATTATTGCGGATTTTTTGGGCATCATAAATCGGTCAGGTGAACATCGAGCATTTGCTATCAAGGCTTTCCGGAAAATCACTTAAAGAAGCCAGAAGGAAATTTTGCTCTCGTTACAATCTACGAAGAATCAGTGTACTCGTAGCACCTTCAGTTAAGCTTATAAGGTTATAGTACCAAAGGTTTTAAAAAACTGGATCCACATTAAACAAAAGCGTGCCGGGTCGTGGACTTTCAGTATCCAGCCGTGTACCGAAATCCGCATCGCGCTGTTTGACAACACGCATCAATTTTGGGAATCGAAATTCATCGGTGCACACTATAATGAAAAAGTGTTAAAATTCCACCCATATAAAGTCTAAATTGTGCTGAATTCGAATCGCAAAGATTAATCTTCAAGAATTAATTTTGCAAACCAGATTTTCAACATATTTTTCTGTGATAAATCTCACTTTCATTTAGATGGCTACGTAGAAAAACAGAATTATCGCTATTGGGCCCCAAATAACCCACACAATATGCATTCGAAGTCGCTTCACAGTGAAAAAGTCACATTATGGTGGGCCATTTCAGGTATAGAAATTATAGGGCCGTATTTTTTTGAGGACATTACGAGGCGAACAACTAGCGTCTCTTCTGAAAACGATTGCAGTTATAGAAGATTTTTTTGCCAAAATTAAAGAACTCTTCATTTTTTAACAAGAACATTTGGTTTCGGCTAGATAAAGCTGCTCTTCGTAATGCTAGAATTACGACTAATGTGCTGAGGAACAATTTTCCTGCGAAATTAATACTCTGGTTTGGGGAAGTCTACTGGCCTGCAAGGTCGCCTGATTTGACACCGTGTGTTTTTTTATGGGGATACTTTAAACCAAAAGTTTATAGCAACGAGCCTTTAAATTTAGGTCAACTGAAAGACAATAATCAGGACGGAAATAGGAAACATTTCACGACAATTGGGTTATCCCAAAAAAAAATACCACTAGTTTTTAATTTTTTTTTCGATAAAATAGACTAATTGAAGACACTAATTTCACGGTTTTTGCATTTAAATCAATATATTAATTAATTTTAATTTTTAAAGAAAATGATTTTATGACGTCACTACAAGCTGGTTTGTTTGAGAAATGCTTTAAAACTATTGAATTCGTTTGAGAGTACGCGTTTCTGTCAGATCACGTAAAATGTCAATGTCAAGTCATGTCAATATAGGTAAACTAAAGTATTAATGGTATTGTGAACGTTATATTCTTATACCTAAATCATACTTACATTAGAGCTTTAGCTTCACGTATTTCAGCTACGTTGTGCTTGGAGCTGTCTCCCAAGTATGTCAATATCCTGACTACTATATCCACTTTGGGTAGATTAGTGGAATCAGCCCTTACAAAGTTTAATAAATGTACAGCGTTGGTCGTCATTATAAGCAAGAATATCGGTATCCAAGATCTGGCGATGGTCAATATGTGTAGCAGGATCGTCAGATTCCGTAGAATTTGAAGCAATGTTGATAAAATACAGAAAATCAGAAAACGAGTAGTTATATGTTGCACACCAAACAAACCGAAATTTTATTTTTAGTTAGTTGAGTTTGACAATTTCACCCACAGACTAGCCTACGGCGGAGGTTCCAAAACGGACTTGTATTTTAATCATACCATTTTTTTAAAATTTGACCTTGTCATGTTTATATACAGTTAAAAATTGTCTTAATTTTAATAAGCGTTAAAATAAAACAGAAATAAATAAGACAAAATGCGATATACATTATTTATTTATTACTGCATTCCGGACTCATATTACATGCAGTACTATGGTTGATCACAGATTAGACACAACTTACCAATGAAGATCGTGACGTCACTAAATTACAGGTCAAATAATGTCAAATGATAAATTAGAAATAACTATTTAATACTAATTTTGTAAAATAATCTGATAACAGGGAATGGTTCTACAACCCTTTTCCTCGAAATGGTTTTTGAATCACTATACATTACAAAATTATGGGATAACCCAATTGTGCAGGTTAGTTTTTGAAAATCTACGCTTTCATTTAGAGCAGTGGCTCGAGCAACGTGGTCATCACTTAGACAACATAATTAAAAAAAAAACACGTATTAATACATTTTAGGTGGTTTAACAATGTTAAAGTGAAAGTAGTTTTTTTTTTATTGGACACCCTGTTCGTCACTGAATGATATTACCTGGGATCCTCGATGTAACGCTAAAGTAAAGATTTTAGAAAACAAACAAAACGTATGGAATTGACATAAGCGCTTGACGCAACCATATTCAGCTAATGACAATCCTACACATTTTCCATAGCGATAACGTTCTTGCAATGCATCTTCTGACCACCTGAATCCCCAGGTTTGAGGACATAATGCCATATATAAAAGGTACCATATAACTCACTTAACAAGGTTGTAATTACAATGTTACTAAAATACGAGGCTCCGTAATAAATAGACAATAATAATATTAATGAACGCGATCGGCTCCGTTCGTATCCTTTCCGATCCGTTACGATGCGAGCCGTTTGGTGGAAATCATCCTTAAGGACTGTAAGTCACTAACAGATAGATACTATTTAACATTTAACAATAGTGTTTGTAAGTACCACTTTAAGATTTATTTAATAAACATTTTTTTTGTTTGGGCCGGTCTATCTGTTTCTCACAGATTGTTTTTGTTAGGTACAACCTTTATTTATCTTAGCTTTATATTATACTGGGTGTTGCCTGTTATAGGAGGAATAAATTGAGTGATCGTTTCTACTGTATAAACGTAGCAACATTTGTTCTACAACTTTTACAAAATATGTAATTTATTTATTTGGGTTTTTTTCGATCAAACTAAATAGCATTTTCAATGTACTCCATCCAATAGTCTAGTTGACATCTACTGTCAGCCTACATACTTCGTAGTTTTCGCAATACATTGCTGGCTTGGAAAATCTAAATTCATTCATATTTAGTAAACAACAAGTTATATTCAAAAGTTGTAGAATAAATGTTGTTACGTTTGTGGTGTGGAAACGATCCCTAAATTTATTGCTCCTATTACAGGCAACACCCGGTATATATTTTACCGGACAAACCCGATATTAACGAACTATTTTTTCCTAGGCCAAACCAGTTCATGCTTTATGCGATAGGATAAACCGGTGCAAACTAGGTTAAACTTGTCCATACTATGTGGTTGAGCCTAATATGAATACGTACACTTCAGGTTAAACTGGTTTTTACTAGCCTGTAATTCTCTAAGATAACTGGTGAAATGACTAGCATAGAGGCATTCCATGTACCTACGTCTTCAGGGTTAGCAACGTACTTGCAGTATTAAGATTGGTATTGTAAGATAGCATTCTTGAAAGTTAGCTCGGCCATCTTCTCCATGCTATAAAATAAGTGTTTACAAAGAATAACAAAATTGATTTTGTAATGATTTTTAAAAGAGATCAGTTTTTGGAGAGTTTTTCAGTAATAAGGTTTTTCTGTGAGTTTCTGTAGAATGTACGAGTAGATTTTACTTTTATGTCACAATAAACCAGAGCCTATAGCCAAGATGAGTTCGCTAACTAGCATTTCTATTCGTTTGGTTTTAAAACCAACCCCGTCATTGGTAGATCACGTGAGTTTTCGTATGACATGATCTACATACGCGACGTGATCGCGTCAGCGATTGGTTTATAAACGAATCAAAACGCTAGTTAGCGAATAACGAATTCTACGCGGACAAAAGCTGAGCCTATAACCAAGATGCGTTCGCTTGTACTACAATGTTGCGAAGAATTTCGTTTAACGTTAGTCCATCGGGAACTTGTGAATTTTCCGGTATGAAAAATATAGAATAGTATGGTAAAGTATGTGTATGTGTTAATCCAGGGTATAAACTATGTCTATTCTTTCATTCAAATCCGTCCAGCCGTTGCAGCGTGAAGGGATAACAAACTAACACACACACACAATACCTATTAGTGGGATCGAACGATACCTAGGTATCGTTGAATATATCATTATCTAATTAGTGTAAATGTTGAGGAGTTTAAGAATGAGTTTAAGGATGTTTTTAATTCACTGTCGAAATTACAGTTTTCTGCATAAATCAGTCGTCTTTGGACTGTGGTGTTCCAGTACAAATGGGTCATACACAGATTTAGGTTACCGTCTTTCCTGTGGACACACCGAAAGTTAACGTTTTTAAGGCCTAACTTTCTGGCTAAGCTCATACCCGCAAAAACGCCGTCAGGACTGCTTTAGACCTGTCATATAAAAACATAACTTATATGCACACAAGCTCTTAACTATTGACCACAGGAGAGACAACTTTTGTTTTTAAGTGTGTGTATGACCCAAATATGAGTCATATTATATTTAAGAAAAAAAAACATTTTTTTTGTTAAATTCCAAAAATAATTAACACCTATATAGTCGTGTTGAACCTTTGAAGTTTTGTTTTAATAGATTCATAACATAATATTACTTTCGCGTTCGGTCTCATTGCAATCCTAACCCCATGCACCATCAAAATTATCCCTTACCTCATACAAAGCTAATTCCCATATGTGTACCCAGCTCTACGCACAGTCAGCAACAGAGTTGTACCCCTGTTTGTATTGCATTACGGTCCATAATGAGGGTTATTCTTGTTGCTAATTGTACATAAGGGCGAGTGCATACGACAGCAAGGGTGGCTTTATTGCGGACCTCGGTTGAAACAAGTGGGTATTTGATTTTAGGGGGCTGCGTTTTTTTATAAGCTTTGAGTCTAGTGAACTGGTGTCCGGCTAGGAGATTGGCCAAAAAAATATCGTTGATAGAAAAAATATTTAACATCTTAGCCTACTTGTACAAAATTTGGTTACAGAATTATCAACAAGTCTTTTTAGAGTTGTTAGTATTTTTGTAGCTCTGCCTACCCCACTCTGGGAATGAAGGCTTGATGTTATGTATGTATATTTAACTAGGTTTTCATAATCATAATCCTTATCTTTATTGTATTAAACATACATTTTTAAACATTTATAGGTAAAGCTTGTAAGGTCCAGGACTTTAATTTTTATGCCACTATTGAACCCTGTCATAATGACAGCGTTTATCATTAATTCTAGCTTTCTTTCAATTGGTTTGACGCTGTCATTATAACAGGATTCCATAGTGGCATAACAATTAAAGTCTTTTCCTGTACAAACAACAGACAACAATACTGTTAACTGAGCATTTCTGCCGTGATACCAAATAAGGTGGCTATCTCCTTAGTAATAGTATAAGCATTTAAAATTTAATTTGTTTACTAATAGAGTTAAGAATGCTTAAAGTACTACACTATAATAAGACTTACTAGTCTGCCGTAATAATAAAGAAGGTAGCTAACTGCAATGTATTAGTTGAAGCATTCTAAACTCTATTGAAAACCACATTAAATTTAAAATGCAGTTAGCCGCCTTCTTTATAGTGCCCGGCCGATAAGAAGTAAATCCTGACAGCTGCTGCTGTCATCGCAGTACATTACATCATATATAACCTATTCTTGGGTTTGAGGTTATAATTTATACTGGAATGACAGGTGACAGGATTTACTTCATAGTAGTAGTAAAAAAACTACAATGTTGCTGAAAGTACCTATCACTAATTTTTGATTGAAAAATAATGTTTTTCCTGATATTTTTAAGCTTTTGTTCTAAAAGGGTGTCAACCGGACCCTTTATTAAGTCTCCGCCGTCCTGGCATCTATCCGTTTGTTTGTTAGCGGGGTGTATTTCATGAACCGTAATAGGTAAACAGAATGCAACCTCTTTATTTTTTTTCTTTATACACACTCTGTGGAAATTAAAAGTCGAGCTATTACGGTTCGTGAGATACAGTCAGCTGGCAGACTAAAAATATCGTGTCTAATAAATAAATAATAAAATCGTGTCCAACTCGCACTCGCCGGGTTTTTACGATCACAAACCAAACAGCAAGTTGATGCCAAAACTATAGGGAGTTTAGCAAACTTCCTTAAAAAAGTCTTAACATAATACTACTTAACATCAAGAAGAGATAGGACTGTTTGAAACAGGGATCCAAAATATTCTAGTTTGTAAATAGGATAATTGTTTTGGTTTCCAAACTCAATTGGTAATTACTTGTCTAGAGGTCAACTAAGGGGTCAAATGTCCACACATTAATTTATTCTTAGCAAGGACTTTTATTATTGTGCTGTTCGTTTTTTTATCTCAATAATTGCGTTTATAAAAGCGTTTCTTAAATATTAGGATCTAGTAGTTTTTCAGAAATGTATACTAATCTTGAAAAATTAGATCATGAATCAAACTACGTAGGTAATTTAGCTTAAAAATAATCATGAATTAAGTACCCGAGTCAGTACCTACCTCAACAAATTAAACCTTTGCACCACAGACACAAAATAAACCTTAATAAAAAAAACTTAACACTGCACTAAAACACTGGCCACTTATAAACCAAACTTACTAACCATTAACATAAATTAAAACTATTTAATCCTGGCTGAATAAAATTCGAAATTGGAATCGTTCAGTTCGTAAAGTTCGTTTGCAGTGAGTGAATGATCGGGACGAGCGTACCCGTCGGACCGCGCGCGGACTCTGAGAGTGGCGGGAAACAGGGATAGACGGAAGGGTGAATGAATGGTATGCCATTGAAATGTTTTGTTTTGAAAATCGACGTTTGCTGTTTTGTTTGATGTGAATACATATACAGACGGTACTGAAATAAACTTGGTGATTAGTTTATTACTTTTGTCCCAATAGTATGCGTATCGGACAATGGAACAATATACCTAAATAATGTCTATTTTTTTTTAGAGAAATTCTTATTTTAGTTTTGTGGGTTCAGTGGAAAAGACAGCGGGAAATCAGACTAACATTAGGGTAAATGTATGCATTCAAAAGCTTATTTTTACATGTATCGGATATACTTAATTAACGACCCTTTGCTGCCAAATTTTGAAGTTATTAGAAAAACGTCAGGCAGGTAAATATTTTTACAGACTTGAGAGAAGATCATAAATTAGTTCCGTTTTTGAAATAGGAAAGATAACGTTCCTTATTTGATTTTTGTTAATTTAAAAAATATAATGAACAACAAGTCAATTGGTTGCCATCTATAGTCAGTATAAAATTATCAACGTCGTGTAAATTTCACTTTGAGGTTATGTCTTTTCATTCAATATAGTCTATAATTAGAAAGAGTGAACCTGAATGCTCAGTGTAGGGTTCCGAAGCCGTTAAGTACTACAAACATAAAAATCAACAAGTAATAACCAATTTTCTATTTAAAGTCAATTGGTGACGGTTTAGATGATTTTAGTAGGTATAAACACTTTAATCGCCTGTATCTCAAGAACCAATGATGTCTACTTAGTCGTATTAGTTTTCCTTTAAAATTCGTTATAATTATGATCTTTTACTAAAAATTTTTTTTCAGATTTTTAGTAAGGTATTTGTAGTTTTGGCTGTAGGGGGGGACACTTAAGTCTCACAAAAATTAGCGCTTTAAAGCTTAATATTTAAAAAAAGGATCACTTTATCGAAAAACTGTATTCACAAATCCTTGAAAGACCTATCCAACGATACCCCACACTATAGGATAGACGAGAAAAAAAAATACATCCCCACGTTACGTGTAGGGGAGGTACATTAAAAAAAAACCTGATTTTATTGCTCCAATTTATTGGTATGACTAATATGCATATTCATACCAAATTACAGCTTTCTAGTACTAACAGTCTCTAGGCTAGGCTGTGGACGGAGGGACAGACAGACGGACATGGCGAAACTATAAGGGTTTGACTACGGAACCCTAAAAAGGGCATTGTACCATTGATTTTTTGAATTTATAATTGATGTTGTGTTAAGTATTCATTCACAGGCGATATAATAACAGCTAACCTTAACGTAACCTTTATTAACCTTATTAACCTTTGCATCCTCAATATACCTACCTATCCGTACACAAAAATGTAAAAGATTTTTGTTGAAAAAAAAAATTAATAGATTTTACGGTATACTCGAAATTATTTTTTTGTTTAATCTATGCACTATAATTATGGCTGGAGATTGGAATGAACGGAAGGGTGAATGAGTAGCTTGTGCGATTGAAGTGTTTTGTTTTATCGACTACCCTTTGAAATTCGACCCTCGTTGTGCTGTTTGATGTTAATACAGATGAAAGGTAATTTATTTCTTTAGAAGAGGAGCTTGAGTATCGTAAAATATAACATTGATTTATCTATCATGTTTTTTTTTAAGTTTTTTTATGTTATGCAGAAGGCCACACAGGCTACCTGATAAGTGGACTTTGAAACCCATTGACATTTGCAATCTTAAGATTGCAATATTTCGATAGCAATCTCAAGACTGCACATGCTTTGAGAACTTAGATGGTATGCCTCTATGCTAGTACTTTCACCAGTTGTCTTACCCCAGTACCGGAACACATCAATTCGAGGACTGTTGTTTGACGACAAGTTGGAGGGTAAGATGGTAGCGATCCGGACAGATCCTGCACAAGGTTCTTAATGCTTTACATATATACATACATAATATTATGATGTATCCTGTACATCACTTCTACGTCTACCATAAAAATGTAACTGCAGTTAAAACTATCATATTCAGGCCAAAAAACACCAGCAAATCAACGAAACAAATTGCGTTTTTTTTTTTCTTAAATTCAAGTTTTTTGTTGTTGGAGAAACAATATTTATTTGATAGTAAGCAAACCATTTTGTTGTTAAGCGCCATCTACACCGCAGTTGTGGAACTTATACCTTATTCTAACTTCGCGGGGATTATTGATTCCGGCTAATATCACGAGATGGCGCTGTTCTTAAAAAAGGTTCTGTTGCATGTAAAGTTACTCTGTGATTTTGAAGCTTTCGAAGATGTTTAATTTAAGTATGTCATAGTAACATGGATTTGTTGATTTAATAATATTCTTATTTTATCTTTAACACCATTGAACTCTTATCCAGCCTGTCAATCTAAATGCCATTTTTGTTTGTCAATGAAATGCACAGTAAATATTAACAGCGTGTATTTAGATCTTTATCTTGTCAGACACTATTTGTTTAAAAAAGAATCGCTTACGTTTGAATTCATACAATCTTTGATGAAACCCCCGATGCTTAACCTGCATGCAAAGCATTGTTGCTCTATCGGCTATATGCCATTATTGACTTTGACTATTGAGTGTCAGCTCTTGGACCCGGTCCAAAAGGAAGTGAGAATATCCTAAGCTAATACGAGTCAGTTGTAGGAAAATGTCAATAGTTATCCTCTAGAGATCATTGATATTTACATATTTACCTAAATATTTAGTACCATTGTATTTGCAACCTTGTCTATTAGAATAGAGGGTCCCTTTTATATTTAGTATTATGTCCTCAAGTAAAAATCTGGGGACTCGGAAGGGTAAAACATTACCAAGTCGTAAAACCCAAGATATGAATGTAGGTAAATTTAGAACACCGTATGACTCACCTTATTATGAACAGAAATAAAATGTAACAACAAACAACAACAAAAAAATAACGGAAAAAGCATGGGTTACTTTCAGGTCTTCACGACTCGTTCACGTACATTATGCGTCCCTTAAGGAAAAAGTAAACATTTAACTTATATTAATGACAAAAATGCGAAGATCGTCTTAGATGAAATAATTTATTTTAATCGGATCATAATTTAAAAGGACTGTGTTCTGTGCTACTTGGGCATGGAACTAAGTCAAGGTACCATTCTTAAACTTGTTTTTCATAATTTGAAAGGACTAAAGGAAGGCTGGTATGGATGGATGAAATGTATGATGGTATTGATGGTGTTTGTGTGTGTGTATATTTAACCATATGCATCTATAATTGTTGCAATAAGTATTACTTTACATTGTCTGTACAAACACCAAAATTTAAATAAAAAATATTAAAATCAATGTACCTAAGAATTCAAATTTAAATATCAAGTTGATATTTACATTTGACAGTTCAACAGATGAAAATGATCAATCGCCTACCAAAACCCCAACCTCCTCACAGCTTCAGGTAAAGTAAATTTCAAAACAGTCAAAGATTTAAAAATAATAATAATTATAATAATTATTTTGTCTTCTTTACCAGTATACTTTTACAGATCGTATGAATCTACAATCGACAAGGATCCAATTAGAGCGAGAACTGTGCCAACACCTAAATCGCTAGCATCTACGTCTAACTACTATGTTTATTTATGTATTGCTAAGTCATGCAACACTGCAATTAGGAACCAACTGTAGCCGTAACGTAACGTAACATTTTTTTGCCAGTACCAGTAGCAGTCAATTTTAGATTTTATGCCCGGTATTTAGGTTAATTACTTTGCTTGAGGTAAAACAGTGGCTTTCGAAACAAAATAAAAAGTAAATATTTTACTGGAAAAGGTAAAAGTTATGCGTTTTAGGGTCGCATAAATTCTGACTAGGAAACTTTTGGACTTCCATTTAATTATAAAGTTTCGTTTAGAGCTGCAGCAATCAAAAGAAATGTAGACTACCTCCGCTCCTGTAAGAGATGGCCACTGGAGAAGCAGGAGAGTTGATTAGGAATCGAGTACTTACTCGTACGCCTTTACCTGAAGTTGAAGAAAGTCTAGCCACTAAGACACAGATTGTTTTTAGTTTAGGGGTCACTTGTGTCGACTAATCCACTGCAAAATATTGTAAATTCCTCGTTAGAAACTAATCTAATGCCATGAGATGAATTTGTGTTTTAGTTACTTCTCTATCCAAGGTTGTCTGAAAGAGATCGCTATTTTGTGGTAAGACCGCCTGTTGTATATCTATGATTCAAATGTACTGTATTGTGTTTTATTTTTTATGGTGTTCAATAGTAGTAGTTTATGCAACTGATGCATAATGAGAAGCGTTAAAAAACGAGTGTGGTTTTATGAAACAAGCGTGAGCGAGTTTCATAACAGGATCACACGAGTATTTGAACGCCTAATAATGTACAGTTGCATACATTATCTACACACATGACACAACAAACAAACAACTTTTCACAATTCTACTTTCGTAACAGCAAAAAACTAACAAACAAATGACAACAATAATCGCGGCAACATGATCCTCCGTCAAGACGAATGTTTTTTTTAAATCATAGATAAACGAATGAAGTCCCTATAATCATGTCACTTGAGATCAAATGTCTTGCGGTTTACATTGAAAAACATAACCCCTGAATTTCGTATCGATAACTGTTTTAACATCCATGGGTACTAGAATAGAGACCCTTTTGAGTTTTGACGGCTGTTCCAATTTTAATCCCATAACCTGACAAAAATCAATACCGTACATTACAGTGCAAATTAAGTTAGTTACTACCACAGACAAGAAAGTTCTCATAGTAAAATTGGTTGTAATAATGCTGGTCATTTCCTACGGTTTCTGAACGCATTTTAGAGCACTAATGATATCATATGTGCGTAGATACAGAGTGTTTGTAATGTACTGTATTGTAATTAAGTCAAATTGAAACTATACCATAAGTTCCTGAATGCCGGAATAAACAGGGCATTGATTGCCATGAATTAATAAAAAAAATACAAGAAAGTTTTAATTGGCACTTTACGAGCAAACAAAGTATGCGCTATGAAAGGATTCGATAATCACGCTCTAACGAAACTATATTGAGAATAAATTCTTAAAGTTTAAACCTATCAGTCACACATTGCCATAATATAATAATGCTGTTTCATTTAAAAATAATACACGTGTTGAAACGTGAAAAATGGTTTTATCGCATAAAAATGAAATTAGTTTCAGTTTGATGCTATTATTATAATATTCCCACCGTTTTCTCGCCAAGATTAATTTCAGTTATAGTAGCTTTCTAATCTTTTTTGTTTCGGGTCACTTGAAATGAGATAATTGCAACGAATTGTTATAAGAAAGTGGTAATCAAGGATGTCAGATGATGTAAAGTGACTATAGAAAGTTAATTTGGCTAAGTTAACTAAATTTGTTCATCGTTGTAATGTATGACCTCATGTTTCGTTTTCGCACATTTTTATGAAATTTTGTAAGGCAGTATAATGACTGACATATTAGCCTGTCATCAGTGTTTAATGGGCGGTTTTCAGAAAATGTGTACATCGTTAAGGACAAAAAATAGGAAACTAACTTTTCCATTTCGTTACGATAGTTAACGTATCTAAACGTACGACTTATTTTCGTAACGAAATGGAAAAAGTTCTTTCTTAATTTTTGTCCTTAACGGCCTTAAAACATTATGTGTCATAAAAAAAGTAAAATAAGTGAGGTTAAACAAAAACGAAGTTCCTTTTTTGTTTTGAGTACTTGAGTGTGTTTAGTACATTGTTGCCGAGGGTATATACGTAATTTATGGACGAGTCATGTGCACAATGTTGCACTTTCTGCCGAGGCAGACATAGTGCTTATCTCGAGCCCTGCAAGGAAATAAAACTTTTTTCAAAGTAATTAGTATGAGATAGGCTTGTCATAAAAGTGACGTTTTCTGACCCCATATCAGACCAAAAATGTTTATGTTTCCGAGCAGTGTTAAGAAGAAACTATCAACTGCGATTTTAACTTTCTCTAGCTACTTAGTAGTTATAAGTAAGTGACTTACCATGTGATTTTTTTTAATACTCCACTTTCCCTTTTATATATTAATGTAGTAAGAAAGAAACATCAACTTTATTCTGTATTTAGGTACAGATGCTATAAGTAAATTAACAATCTAATTTTAACTATTCTGCCCTCCTAAGCAAAAAAGCAGTATCTCAGATTTAATGGCCAAATCAGATTCAATCCTATACCGTTAGTAATAAGGTTGCACTTGCTACAGAAGTTTTGTCTGAGATACTGCATTTTATGATAGCAGGGCAGTATTACTCCCATTTATTTGTTAGTTCATTTCCAAATAAACTAAATTGGCTTACATTTATACCATTACCGCTTGACTTTTTGTACAAAACTATTGGCTCCTAGCTCTCTATACAAAATTGACCTGCCAGACTTCTTGGCACTGGACGCGCACCTCATTCACAGCCACCAACCACCGTTTCACTGTAACGTGACCTCACCAAACGTGTCGCGGGCATTCAATATGCAGTAGAGTCTTCAAGTAACAAAAACATTGCAGTGACTTGCTTGCCCGAAGGTCTATTTTAGAATACGGTGTCGAGGACCGATACGCGCATGCCCGTTATTATCTTGCGCGCTAGGCTCAGTTTGCACGCCGCAGCCGAAAGCGCGGCCGCGCGCCGCGTCAAAACAATCGAGTCGCAAACCAATTCGAATTTCGAACGCGTTCGGAAGTGAGTGCATTCCATATTCAAAAATTCAAAATGAGGCGCAACGTGAAAATTATGTTCCTATTCGGAACTGTGTGGATGTTCTTCCTTTTTTACTACATGCAGTCTGATTCGCAACAGTCAAAGGTAAGACTTAAAAAAAAACATGACACGTTTATCTATGGTGATATACTTGTAGAATTTAGATGATGAATTTGGTTTTGTTTATGAAAAGTCAGCTGTGAGGTTAGAACGTTTTGACCCCTGACTGCAATGCAGTGCGCATGACAGTCTTCCCACGCGAATGCGACGCGATAACTGCAATGACAATTACCCATCTCGAAGCATGGAACAGAAACATTACAAATGATACAAAAACATAAAAACTTAATAACAACACTGTTTTCATTCATGAAGAACTGACTTTGATAGCTGGTTCAATTTTCGCACATACTTGAACTAGCTAAGCTTACCACAAGGTGTACTAAACGAACTTAACAATATCTAAAGCATTTAGGACGTTTCAATTTAGCTTAGGCAGACAAGTGAAACTGACAATCAGTTAATATAGAATATATTTCTCCATTCACACGATCCGTGAATCATTCTATTGTTACTTAACTAACGAGTAAAATAGGTATGAAAGTTGCCGGTTTTCTTCATAAATTATTTAGTCATTACGTGCTGGAGACTAGGTATAATATAGCTTAAGATAGTCGGAACAGTCAGGTAAAATTTGTAGAGTTTATTCCCTGACAAAACACATTTAGGTCATGCAATTTCTGGTTTTCTGGAGATGATTAAAATCTTTGGAGCAATATACTGCATAGTTATGTCTAAAGAAGAAGAAATACATTTATTCACAAATCATAATACCGATTGTCTATCATTTCACTGAAATACCTTTCATCGAATGTATCATTTTAGCGAATCTATTTTCTGCAGAAAATAGCGTTCGATGAAACGATACATTCGATGAAGTAATGAGTTACCCATAATATCATGTCTGTTCGTGTGATACTTACAAATTTGATTATAAAGCATACACATAGCACAAAAAGACCAACATTGTCTGAAATACAGCAATGTATAATGTTAAAGCAATGAGGTGAATAAGAATGGCCGCGGATTATGCTTTTCGGCGTACAATGGGATAGGCTTGTGTAATTCAGTGGACTAGTAAATAGAATGAAACATATATATAAGCACCCTTATAAATGTTTCTTTCTCAAGATGTGGTAAAAGCTATTATTGCTGCAGGCCTGCCCATTGCAGAAATTGACAGTTTGTTAGATACCTGTCTCTAATAACCTAATTTAGGTAGTTACATTTTACCTCTTAAATAAAACAACAATTTCTAAAGCTCAAATGTACACTGATTTGCTGTCTAAACCAAAATTAGTAATTACTGTGTTATGAACCTTTTATGAAATAAAAATCGTGATTTCATCGGCTGTTACCTTCCATTTTACCTTATTACGTGGGCAGCAATGTTTCTACGAATATAAAAACGTCAACATCACACTTGGGTTTTCCGGTTACTGGCAGAGTTGGGCGTTATTTAAATAATTTCTTAGGATGGATGAAAAAAGATTGACGAAAGAAATTTACAGTGCTAAAGTGAGTGGAAGGGTCGTAAGGGGGCGCCCTAGGCGTACTTTTTTGAATCAAATCGGGGAAATACTGGAAAAGGGCCGAATCTTAAGTACCCGAAACCGACGTGCATGCATGACTCGATGTATGAATGTGGAAGAAGCGAAAGAGCTTTGTCAGGATCGTAGCAGGTGGAAAGAAGTGGTCTCTGCCTACCCCTCTGGGAAACAGGCGTGATGTATGTATGTATTATTTTAAATAAAATCATAGAAAATAATGTATTCGAAGATAACGTCAATCACAACTATTTTATTTTAATAAATTATCTAGATGAAGATAACAAAGCTCTTTTGTTATTGAAGTAAGCTTAGTTAATAGTCCCAGGAAGTGAAAATGATAGCGATAATGATGACTCCTACATCTCTATCCCTTGCTTTAACTGAAACTTGTCATATTTCAAATGCTAATACGGCCTCTAATGTTGCTATTTTTGCATATTATTCTTCCTAAGAATCATTCTCGGTTACTCAATCTCCTGCAATTACTAACGTTTGCTCTACTTCTCTAATTTTTGCTTTGTCATGCAAAACATGTAATTAGTCGAGTACATTGGCTAGCATTTGCAATTCACTCAACGTTTTTTAAAGTACTACTCTTTTTGCAACTCCATCCAAACTTTTTAGTTCAATGAGTATTTTGTTTTGGCTTTAATCCAAGAATACTTGCTTCATAAAGTATTTTTATTCGAGTGAAAATTTTGAAGTCTGGTGACTGTAACAATTGCAGGTATAAAAGTGACAATTATCGTCTTTAAAATTCCGCTGTAATAATGTTTTAATGACCTGACTTCCGTTTATAATTCATACCATCTTAAACCACTTAAAATCGTAAAGCTTATAGGCATGAATTGTTATTCTACATCAATGGAGTTAATTCATAATTATTTAATTGCATCCAATGAGTAAGTAATGTTAACAATGTGAATATCTTAATGATCGCTAATTGAAATTATGTTATCAATTCAATAGTTAGCAAAGCTTTATTAATTTAAATAGTAACGATTGCATCGAGTGGAGCAATTATTCATCAAAAGTCAATGTCAAACAACTTGTTCCACTGGAACCAGTTTCACATTCACATTTGACATTTCACTTCTGACCATCTTAATACTAGTTTATTTTGAGACTTCACTCTTTAAACATTATATACTTAGTGATAATATTTTTAAACGTTTCTTTTTTAATCTTCTTAGTGATCTTCCCATTATTATCTCATCAATTCATCATTGATGTTGGGTCATAATTTATTTTTCCGTCACCAATTGAACCTTATGGCTGTAAATCTTCGTTTCAAGACTTATCCTCTTTCGGGTTATTAAAATCTATGCGTTGTAGGATGGTGCCTGTGAAAGCCGTACTTACTGTAACCACAAGCGAGTTACTTAAAAATAGGCAATTAATTATTTAAATTCCTGAGCAGCGTTGCTAGGTTTGTACCAGGGTGTTTCCCAAAAAAAGTGAGCATACATCGTTAAAGACAAAAGAAAATCGATCGTTAAGAAAATTTTAGTTTTTCCATTTCGTCACGAAAATAAACGTATCTAAATGTATGGCTAATTTTCGTGACGAAATGGAAAAGTTTATTTTTTTTAACTTTGTCCTTAACGATGTACAAACCTAAAATATGTGTTTAAATAATCTGCCACTGGCTCCATCATAAGGGCCATATGGATAAACTCATTTAGACCGAGGTACAAGTCACAAGTTAATTGTCGTCACTTTCTCAACCTCGTATCGTATCTAATTAATTAGTAGAAAAAGCAGTCGTGTCCCAAAAATAATAAAGACTATTTTTCTGTCAAACTATTCCATCAGATAAGAGGTTAAGAATGTAAAGGGACATCATGAAATAAACTTCAAGCCATAGAAAACTATAATTTTGACGTATATTGAGAGGAGTATTACAATCGAGATTAATTTATGGATGCGACACATACACAAAATCCGTATAGGTACTTTTTAAGTCTTCTTCTGCTATAAGTGCCTCTCAAACTAGTGAAGGTTGGCTATCAGATCCTGGAATCTGTCACTGTCTTATGCTTGTCTACTCTCGGATGTTGGAGAGGCTCTAGTGTTGTTCAACCTATGTCCAAGCAGCAGTTGTGTTCCGGCGTGGGGATAAGACAACTGGTGAAATTACTAGCATAGAGGCATTCGATCTTAGTGCTCAAGATTGGCAACACATTAGCAGTCTTAAGATTATAATCTCGAGAATGCAAAATTCTATGGGTCTTAGATTACACTTACCATTAGGTGCCCTGTGTTCTCGTTTACCTTCTCTGCCCTGTTAAAACTAATCGCAGCATCTTAGACAAAACTCCTGTAGCAAATGCGACCTAATTACTAACGGGATAGGATTGAATCTGCTTTGGCTATTGATTTTGAGATACTGCCTATTGGCTTATTAGGGCCCCTTTGCCTTTAAAATAAACGCCTTGACTTGTTTCTGAATCTAATAACTCGTCTCACTTCGGCGACCTTGTCCATCATAGGCCCGTATTAATGAACTGATCTCGACTGTAACGCCCGTCTCAAGATGCGTCAAAAGTGATAGTTTTCTATCGCTTGACGTTAACTTTGACGTATCTTGTGACGGTGTCTCAGACAAGATGATTTTAGAAAAACGGCCCATAGTCACTTGTAAAAGTTGATATCTAAAATCAATAATAAAATGATCCTTGTTACTGGTATTATTAGTTCGAATAATCTTTACTGTTAATACCAGTTAATACAGTGATTGCAGTTTCAATTCGCTTTTATTCCATTAACTGATCAACATTCCTTTCTGACCGGTGTACAGCGTGTATTACGCAAGCAAGACACCTTCACTTTTGGACCATCTTTATTTTATGTCAGTGTTACCAAGTATATTGCTGTTTTTAAACGGTTTTAGAGTCCTGTAGACCAAATAAAAAGCGAATATTTTCTGATGATAAACTTTTATTTATTTTATGTTGCTGTCACGTAACATTTTCTGCGTGTAACGGAACCTAAAGACTGGGGAGATATTGGCATTACCGTTCGGGTAATTGGTACTTAGCGAATTAATAAATCACCAAAAAAAAACAATATTGACTTGAATGTGTTTATTAAATCTTTGTTTGTATGATTACTTGTAAGATAAATCTTTTATTTATTTTATTGATTTAATAAATGTAATTTTCCATTTCATAGATTTATTGCATAATTCCAGATTTTTAATATCACCCTAATTCTAAAGGTAATTTTCCTAACGCGGCAACACCAACCTACAAAATTATAGTTTTGACATTTTACATTGACAGCCAATATCACTCTAAATTATCTTCCCAGACTTAAGAAGATTGTGAAGCGATGCCTAAATCGCGCAGCTGTCAAAATTAATCCATACAAATCTAGCTCCGGGCGATAATGTTTCTAACCCCCTAAATCTAGTCCGATTTCCACGATTTTTTAATATGTTGTAGATATTATGGAAAACTAGGTCTGTACGTTTCCACTTTTGTTTTTGTATTTTATTTTCACTCTAATAATTATTTTCTTGGAAAGGAAAACGTACAGACATAGTTTTTCATAATATGTATAACATATTCAAAAATCGTAAAAAACGGACAACGTTTAAGGGGAGAAAAACGTTATCGTATTTTGTATGGATTTTTTTTGCTTCACATTCCTCTTAAGGTTCCGTTACACGCAAGAAATGCAACGTGATATTGCGACCCGCCCTCCCTTTGCTTCGGTTTATGTGCGTTTTCTGTAGCATCTGTACCTAAAACCGAATTTATTACACATTAAAACGAAAACGATGGTGAAAACTTCATCCAACTCCGTTACGTGGTTTAGGACAGACGCAGGCGCGGAAAGCTACTTTGTTACAGTAAAAATATTTTGAGGTTACCACTGACAGATGGATTGCCTTCATTTAATTTAAAGCTTTAATCTCATACAAATAATATAGTTATTACTAAATCGGTAGACCTGGGTAACAGTATTCTGAAAATTGCTTAATTTGTATGAAATTAGTCAGTGGTAAACTTACAGTACTGTATACATATAAATAATCAAGATGAACTTACAGATAAAAAAGTAGAAGAAGACGAATATAAAAAATATAATCATGATTATTTACTAGAATGGTTGTGTAGTATTTGTGAGAAAATGCAAAAACTATAACAATAGAGAACATGCATGAAAATCTGAATTGAGTTTCATTGATACGATTTAGGAGGAAATGAAATAAAAGCATATGAAACGCAAAACACTAAGTTTAGACCCATTTATTAAGATTTTATATAGAGTCAAAACTTGTTCATTTTTTAAACTTTTTTAAATGTTTCGATTGTTTTTTTCGTCATCCTCATTGGCATAAACATAGTTATTTACCGTAGTACTTTAATAGTTATTTTTCTTCCTTATTTTAAACATGGAACAACATATGTGACGTCACTCCTGTCGTCGATTTTGTATAGAGTGTTTATGCAGGGGCTCTGAATTATGACTTTTTGAAGCTTCATATCTTACGAAAAAAATACACGACAATTGTTTCGCTTATACAGTTATTCCTCTCTTTCATAGCACTTTCCAGAGAGAGTAAGAAAAAAAAATGTACGTTCCCTATTGAAGTATTTTAAAGTGAAACTTGTCTTAAATGCCTTTTTGGTCCTGTCCACATCAGTCCGACTTCACAGGGCATTATTTCGCCTATCATTTTAAAGTGTTTTAATTCAATTCGTACTTTAGTCAGATATACAAAGCAGTACTCATTAAGGCACGTATTGTGAGGAGGTTCCTCTCTCTGCAGCTTTAACCACCTTGAGTCCTGCTCCGCTGCCAGCCGCATATTTATCTTTTTTGGGTCCATATTGGCACATATAAAATTGGTCATTCGAATTTTTATACAAATAACGATTTGTGACTATACTGCCCTGCTAACATAAAAGGCAGTATCTCAGACAAAACTCCTGTAGCAAATGTAACCTTATGGTGTGGTTGCCGGGTTAGAATAGTGCCACTCCATGTCTTCCCGTGAATGTCGTGAAAGGCGACTAAGGGAATATAGGCTTGCAGTGCTGTAAGGCGATGGGTTTGCAACCTGTCACTGATGCACTGGTGGACATCTTGGCCTGACTGCAAAATGTGGTTATAGAATTATCAATAAGTTTAGAGTTGTCGGTATTCTGTAGCTCTGCCTACCCCATTCTGGGAACGAAGGCGTGATGTTATGTATGTAATCTAATTTGCAATTTTATATTGTCGAACCCATCTTTTTTACTCAAATACTGTAAAAAAGGTTATATACTGGAAATTAAATAAATATCTAAAACGAAACCTTTTAAGGATAGTGGAGTAAAGAATTCGGCAGAACCCACGCGTAATCTTTAATACTCGTATTCAGCATTCCACGTCCGCCTCATGTAAATTTTGTAAAGTGCTCTCCGGAGTTCTTGCATTAACTTCGAATGTTATTTTATTACAAGCATTAGCGAGATGCGATGGGAAACGAGTTTTGGATTTTGTTTTCTGTAGTGAAATAATGTTGATAAAAATTAAGTACGCGCCGCGGCTTGCTGCGGTACAATGCTGAGTATGCTGTTTTCAACGCAATGCTTTATGTTCTAGTTGTCATTTATTTTAAATATTTCTAATCGGTTTACATTCATCTGGCATAACTTTTTTTGGCATAATTATCATTTGGCATACAGTCTTTTTTTTCAGAAACCGTATACTTTTCAGGATTGTTATAAAATAAACCTAACCTAATCTTATGGGCTCTATGCAATGCTATCTTAAAAATACTGTATGCCAATTGATGATTATGCCAAGTGATGATTATGCCAAAAAAAGTTATGCCAGATGAAGGGAACCCGTTTCTAATCTACTCCTATTCTATTCTCAACTGTAAGTTTACCTTTATTTTTAAATATCGGGAGTCAAAAGTAAAATTAAAGGCAATGTTTTTTTTTTATTTGTAAAATTCACCTTCTTTTCTAATTATTTTAGAACAATTATTAAATAAATAAAGTATTGTTGAACTTTGCACTCTTTGCAGGCTCATTGCGTTGGGTTTGTCGATTTAAAATCGTTTGTAATAGTTATAAATATGCATATCAATTTACAAGATAATTTATTGTGTCCTTTTAACTATAACTATAGTCAAGAGCAATGTAAACGGGTCACTTAGTATAGGATTTCCATAGAAAGTGAGTTTTTTTTCTTCGATACACGAACCCCGTAGGTAATGTCGCATGTTGCTTACTATGTTAAGTATTTTTTTTGTTCTTAGTGAGATATGTGGAAACAACTGTATTACAACTACTTTGTAAATTAGTTCATAAGTAATGCATTGTTTGTTTCTGTTCTATCTCCAATAAAGTAAATAAATAAATAAATAAGCGGCTCAACCGATTTTCATGAATTATAGCTGCGAACCAGTACAGTTAAACAAGCTTAAATTGAAAAAAATCCGCATCAAAATCAGTCTATCCGTTTGGGAGATACGATGTCGCAGACCCACAGATATTAACTCCCATTTTTTTACTAGTTATTTCCTGCAACTCGGTCCGCGAAGAATTTCTTTATCGCTATTTCCTTAGGAATCGACAATTTTTTCGAGATGAAACTAGTCCCCGGGAAGTTCTCAAACTATCTCCATACCAAATTTTATCTAAATCAGTTCAGCCGTTTATCCATGAAAGCGTAATAAACAGACAGACAGACAGTTGCTTTCATATTTATAATATTAACATAGATAGTACTATCGTAACTTTATCACCGATACCGAACAAAAACTTACTTCCAGTCCGCTAAACTTACAGTCCGCTCGATTCACAAATATGTTTCCTCCGTGTCAAAGCCTACATAAAAACCTTGACGAAGACAAGTAAAATTGAAATTACGTAACGTCTTGCCACTATGAACTACAAACACCAACTCCCCATTATCCCGGTACACCCCATTCGTAACACCAACTCTCCCCATTCATGACCCAACTGTCCCCGTTGTCGTCCCAACTCACCCCTCAATACATTCCTACTCACCCCATAAAAATCTTCAAATGCGGTTTAATCGTTTTCTATGTTAAAACCATTATAAATAAGGAAAATATAACTTATGTTTTTCTGTTTTTAATAAACATCGTAGGTATATAAACGATATCCGAAAGGTTGATGAACACTTCCGCAAATTTCACATAAAAACGAAGTGAACAAAAATCCGCCGCTTTCGACCATCAATTTTGATAGTGAATTTGTGTTTGTTGTTTTGATTTTAGTTTTGCCAAAAGAAGAAAAAATATGTCTAAAAATATAATCAAATTACTTAAAGAGCCACCTGAGCCCAAAAATTAAAGAAGCTGCATTGAAAAAAATTATTCTGGATTCGCATCTTTAATCCGCACCGCAATCCCTCCTCACCCCATTTTACGGTACTAAATCCGATATTATTGAAGGGCCGATATAAACGCGTAATAAACATAGATAATAGACAGACAGACAGAGCTACTTTCACATTTATAATATTAGTATAGATAGTACCATCACAACTTACATTACAACCTACACGGAACAAAACCTTACTTCGGTCCGCTCCATTCACAAACATGTTTTCTCCGTGTCAAAGTCGACATAAAAACCTTGACTTAGACAAGTTAAACCGAAATTACGTAACGTCTTGCGGATTATATGTCGACAATGACGTTGTGTGGTCAGATTGGTCTGACATTTGCGGTTTAGAATTGAGTTCTGCACTAACTTACTATTTTGACTTTCATTTTCTTTAGATTTTTAACTTGATCTCTGTGTTACTTGGTAATAAACAGGTTTTTGCTATAGACATGGTGTTAAATTTTATAGTATTATGTAAACCCGATGATAATAACGTTATATTCTGAAGTATAAGAGCTGTGGGGCGTGATTTGACTTCACAGAGTGTCTAGAACGAAAACGAAAAGGAAACTTTACCTTGACAAAACTGTATAATTTTATTATTTTAATAGTATAATTTCTTACCATAAAACTGAAAGTGTAGTCTTGAGAATTGAAATGTCTATGGGTCTCAGATTTCACTTACCATCAGGTGGTTTAAGTGCTTGTGAGCCTTCTCCTTATCATAAAAAAATACATCTTCTGCATATTTTGAACAGTCCCTAATGAATTATTATTTTATAACATTAAAAATATCAAATACACTCGTGGTCAAATAATACGGGTCAGATTGCGTTTTTGCGTTGCTATTTCGAAGCCTTGGTTTTGGGATGCTTTTAGTGAAATCTGATGATGAATACCCCGAGCTTCGATACAGGACTTCCAGTGCCTAGTATATCCAACTGATTGAATCTACGGTTAACGACGGATTTGTGCATGTTCAGAAAAACATCTAAAATTGCAATAAAATGTAAGGAAATCCAAACGCTAACCGAAACTCTCTCGCTGCGGTGTAAACTGATTGTGCGATCAGTTAGGTATCTTGAGAACTTTTGACCTCTATTGAACCTCGGAGTAGTGTTGTTGTGTTCCGGTATGGGGATAAGACAACTGGTGAAATTACTATCATAGCGGCATTCCATCTTAGTCCTCAGGGTTGGCAACGCATTTAAGGTCTTAGGATTGTAGTCTTTAGAATTCAAATGTGTATGGGTCTCAGAATCCACTTACCTTCAGGTGGCCTGAGTGCTCCTGCTCATTCTCCTATACATTTTTTTTTTTTTTTAAACTCAAAAAACTCCTGGTCATGAACCAAGGCTTCGTAATAGCCTCGTTTGTATGAAAAACGCACCCTGACCCATATTATTTGACAACGAGTGTAAGTCCAGTGGTACGTATCAACATAATTATTAATATCTATTTGTTTTATATTACCGTGTATTGACTTGTTAAATACATACATAACGTCACGCCTCCATTCCCAGAGTGGGGTAGGCAGAGCTACAGAAATACCATCAACTTTAAACTTGTTGATAATTCTGTAACCACATTTTGCACAGTCAGGCTAAGATGTTTACCAGTGTATTAGTGACAGGTTGCAAGCCCATCGCCTAACAGTACTACAAGCCCTTATTCCCTTAGTCGCCTCTCACGACATCCACGGGAAGACATGGAGTGGCACTATTCTAACCCGGCAACCACACGGGGGAAACTATTGACTTGTTGTCCTTATATAATCAATTTTCCTGTTCAGTCGATGATTTCATATACATTTCACGGTCGCAATGGCTAACTGTTACTAAAATATAATTACATGCATATAATAACGAATTAGATTTGGACTTAGCGTTACATCAAATTCGTCATGTGAGGCAATATCACGGTTAATTTATAATAATACTAGCGACCCGCCCTCGCTTCGCTCCGGATTAAAGTATTATACATATAAACCTTCCTCTTCAATCACTCTATCTATTAAAAAAAACCGCATCAAAATCCGTTGCGTAGTTTTAAAGATTTAAGCATACATAGGAATATAGGGACAGAAAAAGCGACTTTGTTTTATACTATGTAGTGATTTACACGTTCCTCTTTTTGAGTTAAATACTTAATTTAAGTGTTATGTAAAATAATGTAACATAATAAGGAAAATACCAATGATAATAATATTTCATTTACCAATTTAAAATAAGTCAACACAACTGATTATTATAGATTAATTGTGTTTGTTCATCTATATTTGCCTGGTATCTTATTTTAATATAATTAAATACACTGAGGATCCCAATTGATAAGCGAAATTATCCTTTACTTTTTCATATTATACAATTTCAAACCACCAAAATGTGCAATGACCAATCTGCTTTTTAATAGCTTCACACTTTTGTACCTTGTCGCATTAACGCTTTTTACAGAACAGTGCAGCAGTTCATACATGACGTTAAAGTGAAAAAGCATTAAATTGTGCAGCTACTTATAACCTCATGTCATGAGCCCCACCATATTACAAACAGGGACATTTTTGTAGGTTGAAATTTCAATCGAACGGCAAGGGAATAAAGTTCAATTACGTTTGCTTCAAAATGCCATTTTTAATTTTGGCACAAGTAAAAATGAACTTTATACTCACTGAAATATAGTTTAAACTAAATTGCCTCACACCGGGTCTCACGAGAATAAGACCGAGATCATAACTAAAAAGCAATTAAACTTTATAGAGCAAAATTATTGTTGTATGACAACTTAGAATTATTCTCAGTTTCATAGCAATACATACCTTCATAATTAGTTGATTCAAGTTTTAGGATTGCGGTCTGAAGGTCAGTAATTATGTCTAAATCATCAGTCAAAAGTAGGTTCATTTATTTTCATACCTTGTCACTACCATACATACATACCATCACGCCTTTATTGCCAGAGAGGGGTAGAGCTACAGAAATACCAATAACTCTAAAAAGACTTGTTGTCAATTGTATAAACTCATTTTGCACAAACAGGCTGAGATGTTTACTAGTGTATTAGTGACAGTTGCAAGCCCATCGCCTAACAGTACTACAAGTCTTTATTACCTTAGTCGCCTCTTACGACATCCACGGAAAGACATGGAGTGGGACTATTCTAACTCGGCAACCACACGGCAAGCACTACCTTTTATGATAAACAATAGATACCTTGGTTGTCCAAGGTTGCAGGAGATCGCTATTTAGCGGTAAGACCGCCTGTTTTATATCTAAGTATGATAAAAATGTACTGTTCCTTGTTCTGTTTTTATTTGGTGTTCTGTAAATAGTAATTGTATTGTATTGTATACCTTCATAATTAGTTCATTCAAGTTTTAGGATTGCGGTCTTGAGATTTATTTTCTTCTGTAGGTAAATAATTTTGTTTAATTCACCTGTCAAAAGTAGGTCCACTTATTTTGATGCCGTTTCGCTTTTATTCGGTTGTCAATTTATGATAAAAAAAATACATAGCACTAACATGTTCCTTTTACTTTTAAGGTTACTTTATAAACAAGAGAAACTAACTTGCTAATGGCAAACAGCAACGCAAGTGTATTTAGCACATTTACGTATACATAACAAATTTGGTGACATGTCAGTAGCGGAGGTGACAAATAGAATTTTCGCCTCACTTGTTCCGCTCACGTTTTTTTGTGGACATAAACATACTGATGCTAGGTTGGCAATGTATTTCAACAAACAAGGCCTTTAGCTTAAAATTCAAAATTCACCATTACCTACAAATAACTTGCAATTCTAAGTTAAAAATTGTATGTTTTAAACCAACCAAGTCTAAAAAAACACTTTTTAAAAAAAAAACTACGTCAATTAAACTGAAGTCGGCTTTTGATGTAAAATATTTTAGACGTCGACTTTGCAATCGCTCAAAGGTCAACTGGAAATCCCTTAAAGATATAAGTTCGCCTTTTTACGTTTCTGTCATTTATCATTTTACATACATAATACATATCATACTTATGTATGACTGACCTAGGATAGTTATATATGACGGTGATTTGAAGTAAGTGGTTTTTGTTGTAACCTGCCTATTATGGTAGTGTTTTTGGATAGAGCATCTATCACTTTCTGACCAAAATGTAAGTGCGAGAGTGACGGACGCTTTTATTCACATTTATCCACCGCAATAAAGGTGGCCATAGAACAGAGGCTGTTGATCTGAACTGTCGATTAAATTGCCCTTTTGTATTTTTTGCATGAATGAATACAAGATGAAAAATGCGTTAATTAACAGTTAAAAAATATATATGAAACACCAATTCAATTTAATGAAAATTTCTTAGAAAACAGTAACAGCCACTAGAAATGTTTGACTGTTTTGACAACCAATTAGAATTTTGACATCCTGCGTACACAGAATGGCAACCATTGGCCCAAAAGAAATCAGTAGGTCACAACAATTTTTCACATACCACATAGGCCAAGGCGAATTATTCAGTAGGTGGGCATCTTAGGAAGTTTCTAAAATTAAGAAAAGTTAACTTTTCCGCTGAGTTAGGAAAATTAGTCGTAAAAAGATAAAGATAAAAAGATAAAAGTTGTTTATTCAATAAGTAGCACGGGCACTATTACACGTCCAAATTCAACCAGCGCTTCCCAAGAGGAGACCACTGCTAAGAACAAGCGCCACAAGTAACTCAACAGTCAATATATATTTTTTTATATACATACATACATAACATCACACCTTCACTCCCAGAGTGGGGTAGGCAGAGCTACAGAAATACCAACAACTTTAAAAGACTTGTTGATAATTCTGTAACCACATTTTGCACAATCAGGCCAAGAAGTTTACTAGTGTATTAGTGACAGGTTGCAAGCCCATCGCCTAACAATACTATAAGCCCTTATTCCCTTAGTCGCCTCTTACGACATCCACGGGAAGACATGGAGTGGCACTATTCTAACCCGGCAACCACACAGACGGATTTTTTTATATTTCTAATGAAAATGATATAACTTAACCTAGAATTATATAAAACAATTAAATAAATTTAAAAATATACATATATCATGCGTTGTTAAGGAAGGAAACGTGTCGAAACTTCTAATAAACACAAGAGCAAATAAATAAAATATTAATACATTATTTACGTACATTAACCCTTCAAGCGGCAAGCAGCCGTATAACGGCTGCTGTCAAAATAACAATTAATGCTTTATGACATGACAATAACTCAAAATCCAAGTTTAAACTTACTTTTTAGTTGTCTTGCCGACTGAAGGGATATTATACTGCTCTCAACGCCAATTAGCAGTATCTTAAATTCAATAAATTAACCTGATTCAATCCTCACCCGTTAGTAATATCTATGCTTGCACTTGCTACAGGAGTTTTGTCTGAGATACCACTATTTTTCTTATAACAGTATAGCTAACTTTCGTAACTCAGCGGAAAGTTAACGTTTCTTAATTTTAGTCCTTCACTAGGTACAAGGTTTCTAAGAAACACCCAGCTACGGATTTCAAATTTCACTTTAATACAAATCCAGTACTTTTGGTTTGACCACACGATTCTCTATTTAGGACTAAGGTGGTATTAAAAATGGTCAGTACACGACACTCTAAGCCCACTTTCTCAATCGTGACCGGAATTATTGGGTCACTTATTATGCGGACGTCCATCTAGGACTTAGAGCGGACAGACTTCCTGTGGATCAATTGTTTAAATAATTGTCTTTTGGGGACGATACATCTATTAAGTGTTGTTTAGACTCAGTGGGCCGAGCACGCTGCCACGGGATTTAGTGTCAAATGAAGTCAAACGGGAACTAATGTCAAATATTATTATGAAATTATTAAAATGTCAGCCACCCGGGGATTAAGTTGCTTAGTAATAAAAGGACTAATAAAAAGTTTCTCAATTCGTCGGAATGCTAAAGAATATTGATTTATTAAATGAATTGTTATTCAATGTAATTTAAATGGTTGTTAAAAGTGACTCGTGTCCAGAGTCAATGTTAGATACCGGATGTTTATAGTTGCAATAAGTATAAACAATAGATGTTTGCACATAATTAAAAGGTATTCTAACTTGGCTAATAGTTATGATAATGATGGTAAAAAAATGCTTTTTATCGATGTCGATGAATGTAGTTCATAATTATTGAATCACTAGAACTGATACTTGAATTATTGCCCCCGTCAATCCGGTGTTTGGTTATAAATCTTCCATATTGGTGGTAAGTATACTCGTATATAGGCCCAAAGGATAGTAATGTTTAGGTTAAACCTTTTTGCTATAACATTATGATAATCTAGGCATTACATGTTTAATGCAAAAGACAGACAAATTACTAAAAGTCATACATAAATTATATTAGCTCTACTAGTAATTGGTACGGTCTTTAGATCATTTTAAGCTTAATTACTAATTTCATTTCATAAGCGTTATCACCGACGCTAATTTGCGCCAAATGACTTTATATTACCGAAATTATAAGCAAATTACTTGAGAGTTCCGGACTGAGGAGATTGATAAAGCCAACGAATGGCATTCTATCTTAGTACTCATTTTCGGCAACGCAAAGTTATGATCCCATAACAATAAGTGCTGAGATTAAAATACATTCTCATGTCTTGAAAATACATTTGTTTTCTCCTTAAAAAAAAAAAATATTGACGCTTTCTTACATTCTGAGTGAAAATTTAATTCATCAATTGAACCCCCTGACAAAACGGTTTATTTCAGAATACAACGTTGCCGTCACGCCCAAGATCTCTTTTATCCTAATTGATGAATTGTGGTTTATTTCTCTTCTGATTCCCGACATTTAGAACAAATTGGGCTGCCATAGGAATTTGGGCAGTTCTAGTGGTATCAACAGAGTGATTAATTAAGGAACTAAATAAGTGCGGCGTCGGATACAGTCATCTTAGACGCTATTTCGTATTTCGCGATTTAATTAATGGCATGTTTTGGTACAATATTATCTACACTGTAAATTAGGTTGATTATTAGGGTTAAAATTGAGTTTTTTTTAATACTTAAAATGTTGGGACAGGTCTCTGGGGTCACTATCAAAATTTTTAAGACTGTCGTCAAGTATGGGTATAAGTGTTAGCCTACCAAGGAGAAGGATGAAAGGGGAGTGCATGTAGCGGAGATGCGAATGTTGCGATGGATGTGTGGTCTCACTAGAATGGATAAGATAACACAGATAAATAACTTCACGCTTTCATTCCCAGAGTGGGAAGAAGTTTACTAGTGTATTAGTGACAGGTTGCGAGCCCATCGCCTAACAGTACTACAAGCCCTTATTCCCTTAGTCGCCTCTTACGACATCCACAGGAAGACATGGAGTGGCAAAGATAAGGAATTAATATATTTGAGGAGAAATATAATGGCGTGGTATGGACATGTAATGAAGGAGGATGAAGGAAATATGAGAAGAGTGATTAGTTTGAATGTGGATGGATACAAGTAGAGGAAGACTGAAAGTTTGGATGTATTGTGTGATGCGTGTCATATTAATGAAAGGTGTGATTGCAAAGTTAACAGCGGATAGAAGAGAGTGGAAGAAGAAAACATGGTGTGCCGACCCCATTTAGTGTGGGTTAAGGGCAGGAAGATGACACCTAAAATGTTGAAAATTAAGCTTAAAGAGGCATTTGGATGTTAGTTGAAATCTAGCACAACTTTCTTTTTAATTTATTTTCTACTATAATAAAGGATAACATGTCGCACCTTCAGAAAAACAGTGACCCAATGCAAAATTTCAGCGTTCAAACTTAAGTCATAATAACCTAACCCGTAATTATATTTTTTCTGAATTAGATCACTATTTATACAGTCAAGGATTTTAATTGTTATTCCATTCTGGAACCCTGTCATAATGTCAGCGTTAATCATTAATTTTAGCTTTCTTCTAATGCTGTCATTATGACAGGGTTCCATAGTCCTTATAAATAAAGTCCTTGAATGTACTGAAGGTACGATGTAATATATGTTCATTTTAAGCCACTATTGAGAACCTAGTTAGTGTATATTATACTAGTTATCGAGATCACGTGGTACAGCCGGCTATTAATGTCAATTTCTCAAAAGAGGTTACCTAAGTCATACACACTCTTAAAATCAAAAGTTGTCTCTCCTGTGGTCAATAGTTAAAAGCTTGTGTACATATAAGTTATGTTTTTATATGATAAGTAGGTCTAAAGCAGTCCTGTCGGTGTTTTTGCGGGAATGGGCTTAGCCAGAAAATTAGGCCTTAAAAACGTTAACTTTCGGTGTGTCCACAGAAAAGACGGTAACTAAACCTACTAATTATTAATCAGAAATTATAATCTATACTAAAATCGGAAAAATCGCAATAAAAATCATGCACCTACCGACACAAACAGTATTGTATTTTTAATGAAAAACAGTAAGCATGCAATTTTCGTGTAGTTTAAAAAAACCGGCGTGCGTGTCGGACTTCACACATTGAGGATTCCGTACCAACATTATTTATCAATATAATCGGCAATTGTTTGTAAAATTGACGTAATGATACATTATCACCAAATTTGAAGTTCGTAAATAAAAAATTAATAAATTGTTTGTAAAAAAATTTGTACATTTACATTATATCATCAATTCATCATTTTATATTATTTTTTTTATTTAATTTTTACATTTGTTTGTTTGTGTTTTTTGTGTTTGTTTTTGTTTGTTTTGTTTTGTTTTTTGTTTTGTTTTTTTGTTTTGTTTTTTTTTGTTTTTTTTTTTTGTGTATTTGTTTTTGTCAGCTATTTCGCTGACTTTGGTGGTTTCTTATTTAACACTCCAAAATATTTGAAACTAAAAAATACAATGTTTATCTAATCAACGATGTGGCAGCATTCGCCACGTCCATAATAATATTTATCCACCTGTGACCCTTAAAAATATTTTAAAATATTATTTATTTTGTATGTCTTTTGATTGGCTGTTTGGACTGAAGTTTAGTTTAGTTTATTTATTTAAGTAATGAAAAAAATATAATACAACTTTGCATTACAAGCTAAAATTTAAAACATTCTTAGCACGATTGTCACTAACGAATAATATTAAAATCAATTATTCATATCATTTCACCAAAACGCATCGTCATCATAATTAAAAAAATATATAAAGTCAAATAAAAATAATAACAGTCAAAAAATACAATAGTAACAGTTATACTCAAAAGATACCAAAAAAAATACAGAAACAAAAGGTATGTACAAAGGTAAACCTATCCATTTAAGGGATCACTTCCAGCTATAACATTTGAGCGATTGAGATATAAATAAAACAGCCCGTGTTAAAAAAAAAACATACGATTCCTTTGAATACTGATGTCATTGTGTCATTAACCTCGAGTAGGTTTTAAAATATAGTTCAATCAAATAATTACTTAACCGGGATCTTATCTTGACGCCATGAATGTAGTATAATAGAATTTAATTTGTTGACATAGTTGACGATAAGCTTATGGAAAAAGGTTATCTCTTTCAGTGACAACACTGTTATGCCATGATACGAGATAAAAAATTCAAGTCTTTTGGTAAACATGAGAAAAAAAGGGCTACATTAAAATTCTGTTCAAAATAGACTGAAAAGTTTAATAGGTCTACCTTCTTTATAACAGATTTTATATCAAATAGCTGTATCCCACGGTTCTGTGTAGAAGTAGTTTATCGCTTTCCTTTTTAGGGTTCCGTAGTCAAACTAGGAACCCTTATAATTTCGCCATGTCCGTCCGTCCGTCTGTCCGCAGCCTAGCGCAGAGACTCTTAGTACTAGAAAGCTGTAATTTGGCATGAATATGCATATTGGCGTGATTAACGCCAACAAAGTGGTAAAATAAATAGAAAAAAAAAAATGTTTTAGGGTACCTCCCCTACACGTTACATTGGGATGTATTCTTTTTTTTGGCGTCTACCCCATCGTGTGGGGTATCGTTGGATAGGTCTTTCAAAAATATTACGTGGCTGTAAAAATAGTTTTTCGATTAAGCAAACCGTTTATAAAATACTAAGCTTTAAAGCGCTATTTCCTGTTAGACTCAAGTGTCCCCCCCCCCCCCCTCCCCCTACAGCCAAAACTAAAAATGCTAAAAACCTGAAAAAAATCTTAAGTGAAAGGACATATAACGAATTTTAATGGTAAACTATCACGACTAAGTAGACATCATTGGTTCTTGAGATACAGGCGATTAAAGTGTTTATACCTACTAAAATCATCTTTTGGCACCAATTGTCTTTAAATAGAAAATTAGTTATTACTTGTTGATTTTTATATTTGTAGCTCTTAACGACTTCGGAACCCTATACTGAGCATGGTCTGAAATGCTCTTGCCCAGTTTTTATTTTTTGTATTCCTTTAGGATTGTCAAATTTTTCGGCATAAAAATTACCCTATGTCTTATCAATTTAACTAATTTTGCTGTTGTTGCGTTGTGTGTAAGCACAGAATGATTTCATTATATTTAACGAATGGCTGTATTCCATATTGTATTACACCCCAAAAAAGTTACATCATATTCACTACCAACCTCCGTCATTTTCATATAAAGTAACATTAATAACTTCAGTTCCGGGCACAGAACGTTTCACGGCGCATGGCTCACATAAGAGCAAAAATTCTACCCAAATAACTACCACGAGCACCGAATGTGTACTAAGCATTAGCACCCCTCAAATAATGCTGCTACTAATATATCGATCGACACCCCTCGCTTTTGAAGCTGGACGCAGTTTAACTATTGTACTCATTCTTTCTTGTAGATCTGTTGCTGTCGCACTTGTGTTAGAGTGTAATTTAGGAATGGACGGCAAAATGCACTGGAAAACAAAGGTCATTAAAAACCACGTGGTGGTTGGTATTCACATGGAATAAAAAGTAAAGGCATAGGAGCGACAAAATAAAAGGCAGCATACAGATAGCTGATGTGCACAGTCTTATTGGGATTCAGTGTGCCAAAAAGAGACAGTTCTGTAAGCTAAAATGTCATGGTCGTACACTGTTGCTGTCGCACACTGTTGCATAGTGTACGACCATGGTGTCCAGTTGGTGACGTTGGAGACCAGTTTAGACGAGTTGACAACACCTTGGTGTGTACGGCTAGTTTTAGCAAGAATTGTACTCTACTTTTCCCTGTTTAAACTTATTGAACATTCATATTTAAATTTTCGGGACAGGTATAGATTTGACGCTTTGGTTTTAAGGCTCCTTCTATGACTTTAGTTATTATTCTATGGGTTTTCATTTATTGAGGAAATTATTACGGCGTCATCATTTGTAAAGGATGGATGAAAGAACATTGACAAAAGAGATACAGGAAGGAAGTAAGAGGAATGGTCGGAAGAGGCTGCACTATCCGTACTTTTTGAATAAAATAAGATATACTGGAAAAGGGCCGAATCTTAAGTACCCGAAACCGTAATGCATGCATGACTCGATGTATGATGTGGCTGAAGCGAAAGTGTTTTTTTTTTTTATGTTAAGGAGAAGGCACACTAGCACTCAGGCTGATGGTAAGTGGAATCTGAGACCCATAGACATTTGAATTCTCAAGACTATAATCCCAAGACCTCAAATGCGTTGCCAACCCTGAGGACTAAGATGGAATGCCTCTATGCTAGTAATTTCACCGGTTGTCTTATCCCCACACCGGAACACAACAATGCGAACACTGTTGCTTGGCGGGTGGTTAATGGATAAGATGGTGGTAGCGATCCGGACGGACCCTGCACGGGGTCCTACCACCACTAAATGATGTGTTTGCATTTTAAGGAAAGTAAGTAGGTTTATAAGTATATATTATGACCGATATGTATTAAGACCCATTATGTATTTTAACACATTATTTGTACCAATAAACAATATAATTTTATTTTTCTCAAAAACATAGCCCATTCTCTTACTTTCATCGTATCTACTTAACCAATATTTTCATAATTATCAACACTTCAAAAAGCGCAAAATACTGAATTTGCGGAGCAAGTCACGTCTTCGAGACAAGTTTCTAAGTAAACTTTTTGTCAACAGCTTACCAGTGTTAATGTCGTTGACCGACTATAAAAAGGTTTATTCCGTTTGATTTTGTTACTGCTGAATTCAAAATGGAGGATGGCACTTTTAAAACGAATGCTAGAAAGTTCGAATCGTTGTTATTAATTTTATTAATGTATTCATAACATCACGCCTTCATTCCCAGAGTGGAGTAGGCAGAGCTACAGAAATACCAACAACTCTAAAAAGACTTGTTGATAATGATTCTGTAACCACATTTCGCACAAGTAGCCTTAGATGTTTAACAGTGTATAAGTGACAGGTTGCAAGCCCATCGCCTAACAGTACTACCTCGTATTCCCTTAGCCTGTTACGACATCCACGGGAAGACATGGAGTGGCACTATTCTAACCCGGCAACCACACCACATAAATCAATAAACGGTTTAGCCTTCGCTAAACGTTTTGTATCCTTTATGTATCTATCGTCTGTAAAGCCTGCGACCTTAAGCAAAGCACTACACTCTTAAAAACAAAAGTTGTCTCTCCTGTGGTCAATAGTTTAAAGCTTGTGTGCATATAAGATATAAGTTATGTTTTTATATAATAGGTCTAAAGCAGTCCTGACGGCGTTTTTGCGGGAATGGGCTTAGCCAGAAATTTAGGCCTTAAAAACGTTAACTTTCGGTGTGTCCACAGGAAAGACGGTAACCTAAATCTGTGTATGACACAAAAGCTACAAGGTCGAGTCAATTTTGAAGGTCTAGTCAAAAAGTGGTTTGCTAATCCTTCTTATACGGAGTCAGAAGTAATTTTGCGCATTTGTGCTTAGGGAACTTCCATGCAGCTGTAAGTGGGCAAATCTCTTCGAACACACACACACCCACACAAAATGCTGTTAGTTTTAAATATCACAATTTTACACATACACTCTTACCTTACCTAACATGAACCTACCACCACTAAAGCCTAATTACCTAATTTAGGTATTAATTATTATTTATACCTATAAACTGTTTTAAATTTTCATTTTATTTTGGAATTTTTATTTTATTTTATATTAATGATTTGTTATGTTTATAGAATTGTAATTTATTTGTTTTGGATTTTGGATTTTTATTTTGACTTCTACCTTAATTTTAATTTAGATTTTAGTTTTTATTTTTGATTATAAAATTACTTATTTTATTTTATTTTTAGTTTGATTGTTTAATAATGTTATTTAATGAAATATGTATAATTTAAACGATGAATGTATGGATATGGATATGCGTGGTCTGAAATACAGATTTATTATTATTATTATCATTATTATTTTACAGATGTTTTTATCGAGTATAGATAATAAATACAATACAATAAAATACAAATATTCTTTATTGAACACCACATACAAATACAGCATGAAAAGTAAAATACAAATAAAAAAACTACATCAATGACAGAAGCAAATTCTCGCTAAACAGCTCATCAAGTATTTGTTTGGGACCAAATGTAATTTGTGTGGGATTTTCCTCGGATATATATTATTATTATGTTATTATTATAAATATTTATACACTTTAGTTTCTAAACTGTATAAATATTTATACATAAACCGTTAAACTCATTACCCGTTTTATCGCTTCACACGGTTAATATTATAAGCAGACAATGACTCATTGCTGATCTCTGGCCTCTCAGATATAAATGCGGAACCTGACAAACTGGATATTTAACATAATAATTGTAATAAAAAGATGAGTCTCGTCTCGGGTAAATAAGATATATTTAAGAGGCCGTATACGAAATTTTGCCGGTTTTTCTTCTTTTTGTGATTTTACAGTTAAAATATTGCTTTTCTATAAGTTTTAATGCACACAAAGAAATATAATTTCAGTTATGATCGAATAAATGAGGTACTTTTTATTTTTGTCGAGTTTTATGTAGCGAGTTTAAGGCGGTTTTAAAACATTATAAAGCTATATTTGTTTTCATTTTTTGGATGTTTTTTTAAGGTTAATCGATTTTGAACTGAAATTTATTACTGTACTTTAAATTTTACGAACGATAATTTTAAGTAGCCGAAATGAAAAACAATTTTTTGCCCATTTTCTATAAAAAAATACCAAGATAATTATTTTTTTACACAAAAAAAATATATCAATGTGGTAAAAAGTTATTCATACATTTTTTGATGACTTTTACAGCAATTAATTGTAATTTTTTCATACCTTTTAGACGTCAAAACGATTCGTGAATATGCGAGCTGTTTCCATAAGGTTAAATGTAAAGTAATATAATTTAAGCGGGAATCGTTTCATGATAAACGGTGTAAAAGCTCTTTAAAATTACGATTTTGAATATTAACGGGAAAATTGGCTACAATGCCATGGGGCACGACTTTTAGTTGTCTACCTATGTTTCCTCGGGTTGGTTAGTGGTGGTACCCTGTGCGGGGTCCGTCCGGATCGCTACCACCATCTTATCCATTAATCTACCACCAAGCAGCATTGTTCACATTGTTGTGCTCAATAAGACAATCATTGAAATTACTAGCATAGAGGCATTCCATCTTAGTCCTCAGGGTTGGCAACGCATTTGAGATTTTAGGGTTGCAGTCTCAGATTCCACTTACAATAAGCAAGCCTTTGTTTTACTAAATGTATCTTACTGGTGCAGCCGTTAGTTTAACTTCCTTGCAATACTTCTCCTATTTTAAGGTTCCGTAGTCAAACTAGGAACCCTTATAGTTTCGCCATCTCCGTCCTTCCGTCCGTCCCCAGCCTAGCTCACAGACTAGAGATACTAGAAAGCTGTAATTTGGCATGAATATACACATTAGTCATGCCAACAAAAGTGCTAAAAGTAAATCTTTTTTTTACGTTTTTTTTTCTCATTTATCCCATAGTGTGGGACCAAGGGATCCGTTTATGAAATATTAACCTTTAAAGTGCTATTTTTGTGGTAAGTCGTGTCCCCCCCCTACAGCCACAACAACAAATCGTAAAAATCTGAAAAAAAGCTTAAATGAAAGCGCATATAGAAATTATTGTATAAGGAAAACTATTACGATTTAGTAGACATCATTGGTTATTGGGATACAGGCGATTTAAGTGTATAAACCTACTAAAATCATCTAAGGCGGCAGCAAATGACTTTCAATAGAAAATTAGTTATTACTTGTTGATTTTTAGGGTTCCGTAGCCAAATGGCAAAAAACGGAACCCTTATAGATTCGTCATGTCTGTCCGTCTGTCCGTCCGTATGTCACAGCCACTTTATTCCGTAACTATAAGAGCTATACTGTGGAAACTTGGTAAGTAGATGTATTCGGTGAACCGCATTAAGATTTTCATACAAAAATAGAAAAAAAACAATAAATTTTTGGGGTTCCCCATACTTAGAACTGAAACTCAAAAATTTTTTTTTCATCAAACTCATACGTGTGGGGTATCTATGGATAGGTATTCAAAAATGATATTGAGGTTTCTATTATAATTTTTTTCTAAACTGAATAGTTTGCGCGAGAGACGCTTCCAAAGTGGAAAAATGTGTGTCCCCCCCCCCGTAACTTCTAAAATAAGGGAATGATAAATGTAAAAATAATATATGATGTACATTACCATGCAAACTTCCACCGAAAATTGGTTTGAACGAGATCTAGTAAGTAGTTTTTTTTTAATACGTCATAAAAACATTGATCAAAGCTACAACGAACTTTTATATTATGTTACTTGCTGCTACGGAACCCTTCATGGGCGAGTCCGACTCGCACTTGGCCGCTTTTTTATGTTTGTACTTAACGGCTTCGGAACCCTACACTGAGCATGGTTCGACATGCTCTCGTCCGGTTTTTGTCATAAAGTCCGGTTTGAAACTACTGCTATGGAAACTAACTCTTGCCTAAGCCGGAAATTACCTTCCGGCAATCTAAACTTCTGAGCAGTAACAACATCTACGAACAGTTTGTCTTCATTTCTAAGTAGATTTATTTAGGTTAAATCGGTTCAAGAATTAGTTACAAGATTTGATGCACTTACGTATTGAGTTCCGGTTCTCTTACAAGAAATGACTTTCAAAATTTAAAGGCCTTAAAAATTAGGAGTTAGTTTTCATGTTTCTAAATGTTATAGACGTCCCTGGTTTGAATCCCGGTATGGGCATATTAGAGTAACTTAAACTTGAGAGTTATACTCCTTGTATTACTTGCATTCGCATGATCCATACAGAACTAATAAATGAATAAGTAACAGGTAGACCATTTAAAACAGCTTTGTTAGCTAACAGTGTATTTGTCATGGCACCGAAAATTTATTATCAACTTCCGACTAAAATTATAATGCCAGAAAGAAAGCATGTTTTTAAGCAACTACTTTTTAAGTTCTTAGCTAATAAGGCTTATTATTCCGTTCAAGAGTAGGTATTTGCATGACGATGAAACATGATCATAAAAGCATGATGTATGGTAAACCTGTAATATTTGTATGCCTTAGGGCGAGGCGTAGTGACACACAAAATGGAAAATGTAATATCTAATACCACTTATGTTACACAAACAAAGTATTTGAATTTGAATTTGAACATATCAGGGGACAATTACACACATAAGCCCGTGTGATTGCTGGGTTAGAATAGTACAACTCCATGTCTTCGGATGTCGTAAGAAGCGACTAAGGGAATAAAGGCTTGTAGTACTGTTAGGCGATGGGCTTACAACCTGTCACTAATACACTGGTATCTTAGCCTGTTTGTGCAAAACGTGGTTACAGAATTATCAAGAAGTCTTTTCAGAGTGGTTGGTGTTTTTGTAGCTCTGCCTACTCCACTCTGGGAATGAAGGCGTGATGTTATGTATGTATGTAATCTCACACATTGACCTAGTCCGTAACTAAGCTCTAGGCTTATATTATTAGATTAACGGCCTGTTGCACAATCGACAAGTTAATTCGCCTTTTAAATAAAGATAGCTCTCTTTTTGTCTATTTCCAAGTGTAAGTAAGGGAAAAGGATAAATTGATTTGACAGATTTTCTTAAGTTGACCACTGTGATCCAGACGGTGAGTAGATTAATATCAAAGGACATTGTCCCGTGACATTTATTTATTTATTTAATCTAATACAGTCATATCTACCTAGTCCCAAACTAGGCTCCAGGCTTATACTATGGGTACTAGACAACGATAAACATACTTACATAATGAAATAAATATTTCAATTCATAGAAAACATTCAAGACTCAGGAACAAATACTCGCGCTCATCACACAAATATTTTACCCATATCGGGAATCGAACCCGGGACAGCTAGCTTCGTAGGCAGGGTCACTATCAACTAGGCTAACGTGTCGTCCAAATAATGCCAATAAAGTCATGTATTGGTATTCATCATACAAATTGAATTCAAAGGGTCTTTGTTATAAATATTTGTAGTAAAAGCACGTATTAAAGCGTCCATAATGATTAAAACATGTAAATAGCATACACATTAACAAGTTATTTATTTTTTGAATTACTTGCTGCTGCCCGTGACTCCGTCCAAGAAACAGTTGACTATCGCTGTTCCCTCGGGAACTATTTCAAGTTCCGAGTCGGACTCGCGCACCGACGGTTCCGTACTACTGCAGTATTATTAGATTCCATTAAATGGAATTTTTAAAGTCGATTTTGAATCAGTTTGCGTTTGACTTGTTTTTGTATACTTTTTAACGCGGTCGCATTTACTATCAAATAAAATAAGAGTTATCGAAACGTTTGCAATACGGAAACACTTTTTTATGATAAGGAGAAGGAGAAGGCGCACGCAATCTGAAACCCATAGACATATTAATTTGAATCTTAACACTACAATCCTAAGACCTCAATGGAATGCCTCTATGCTAGCTAGTAATTTCACCGGTTGTCTTATACCCGCACCGGAGCACAAGGTGAACATTATTGCTTGGCGGTAGGTTAATCTATAAGATGGTGGTAGCGATCCGGACGGACCCTGCCACCACTACCATCACGTTCAATTTAATATTGTTTTTACCATCTAGAATCCCAGCCCAGGTCTATTTCGCTATCCATCTCATATCGTCAAGTGCTGTTAATGTCGCGCAAACATGATTTGCATGTTTATTATTCAAGCACCCACGTCGCGTCCGATAGAAGGGAATAAATTCATTACTGTCAGAACTGAGTACGTAGTTGAAATTAAATTAATACAGGTATATTAAGGCCTCTTCTAATCGGTAAAGTTATGTTGCTTTTGACAGTTATTATTTTTAACTCGGCCGCCATTACTGTCAAGTAAATGAGAGCTATCGTTGACAAAACGATATTATATTTCAAAGCGATATGGTTTAAGTGAGTAAAATAGAGCCCCAGAAAACAATATCCGGAGTTTCGTTCCCAAACTTTTTCACTTTATATTTTTTTACGATCGAAATTGATTTTAAAAAGTGTCATAGTTAAGCTTAGGCTGGTTATTTAACAATTCTGCTAAGTAGGTTATACAATTTCAGAAAAATATACATTAATTGCAAAAAATTGGCAAATAGAAAAGTTAAGAAATAAAAATTCGAACTAAAGATACCTAATTAAAATTATACTAAGGGTGATCAAATCGGGTGATCCTGATGGTCAGCACAAAAATATTTTTATCGAGAAACGAACCATTAAATTACAAGATTCATTGACGAGGTACCTAATTGAATCGTTTAAAAGCACCACACGCAAAATAGGCGCAAGACGTTCACCAACGCGCTATAAAATACAAAATAGGTAATCTAAAAGCACCATTAAACACTGATCTTAACTACTCCATCTTAAGATGCGTCAGAAATTAGTCTTTTATAGGACGTATCGATAAAATGACCTAATGAGTTCCCTGTTCCCGTTTTGAGATAAGTCAAAATTAACGTCACGTCTTAGGGTCATATTAATGTATTAATCTTATCTGAGATGTCCGTCTAAAACCACGCCAGTAATGCTAATTTCTAAGACCTAATTCCTTTGATAAATCTTGAGACGGGCGTCTTAGACTACATCAGTTTAAGCATAACATTGTTTTACAAATAGTTCAATAAACCGCATAAAGATGCTATTAATAAAAAGTGTTACAGATACGCTGTAACGCTAAACAGAGCGCGACAAACAAAAGAAACCGAGTTACGTAACAAACAAGCATTGAATCAATTATTCGTCGGACGGAACTCAAGACTGTGACACTTCCGAATCGAGTTATGTAAATTGCTTGTTTTAGTTAAAAGGTAATTTTAAGAATAATTGGTTTTTAATTGATTATGCATTACAACGTTATGCCTGTTGTTACAACTGCTATAAATCTTTAATCGCGAAGCTAAAAGGAGGTTATGATTTTAGCCACGAATATGTAAATTTGTTTGTCAATGTGATATGGATTTAAACTCGGCCTCCTTTAATGTTAACATAACAAAAGCCTAAGTGTGAATACAAATCATTTTTTTTAATGCAGAATATAAGGCCCTGTCCCCTTGTCGCTGCTACAGCCAATTAAATTGTGACAAAGGAGGCTTCGCTGTTGGCCTCGCCTAAGTGTTTCACATGTACTATACTCTATTTTATTTACGTATTTAAGTAAATGAAAACAAACTGAACCAAGTGGCAAAAGAGCGACGGTGCCCTAGTGACTTATTTTTGTCGAGTATTATAATGCGAGATTTAGGTTGTTTTAAAACATTATATATTGCCATTTTTTCTTAATATTTTGGATGTTTTTTTAAGTTAATGAATTGATTTTGAACTGAAGTTTATTACTGTTGTTTTAATTTTATGAACGAGAGTTTTAAGTAGCCGAAATCAGAACAATTTTTTTGCTCAATTTGTATAAAAAAATATTTTTTAAACAAATAAGTTATATAAAGGTGGTAAAAAGTGTTACATACGTTTTTTTGACGACATTTACAGCAATAAATTGTAATTTTTTCATACCTTGTAGACGTTAAAACGATTCGTGAATATGCGATATTCTAAACCTCTTACAGCAAAATTAACGAAACAGTCGCCGGTTTCAGGTGAATTAATAAAAATATAATAATAAAAACATAAAAGTAGATCAAACATTCGTTAAAAATTGAATACGCGCATAAAAAAATGTAGCAGTAAAGTATTTCAACTGTAAAATAATGTATTTAAAATCACGTAAACCAGCGTAATCGGCAAAATTTCGGATACGGCCTCTTAAGGGGTCGATTTGCTACATGCAAGGAAAAACATCGTAAGGAAATCTGCACATTTAAACAGCAGAGTAAGTAAGAGAGTAATTGCACAAAATATCACAAGAGAAGTGTATGTAAAAGAGCGCATCTGTAAGGTAAGAGATAAGTATCCAGTGGTGCTGTTAACCAGCCAATCAAAATTGTTTCTTAATCTTTGACATAACATTGCATCTCATCTATTCTTCTATTAGCTGACTAGGTTGAGTTAAATACCGAGGCAAATAGAGTACTTAAGTCGTTTTACCTACAACGCTAAAAAAAAGATATGTTTATCAACGCCAAAAATAAGCTACCTGTGAGCCAATTAGGATAAAGGTTTAGATACTCAGATAAAGGTTCGGAAAATCAACATCATTTTGGCTTTGATAAATATATTTTTTTGGGTATTTTTTGTTTCCCAGTGAAAACAATCTAAGTAAAATATCACGGGATACTGTCACACAAATTAACCTAGACCCAAACTAAGATCTAGGCTTGTACTATGGGTACTAGACAACGATAAACATACTTAGATAGAGTAATAAATGCTTAAATACATAAAAAACATCCAAGACTCAGGAAAAAATACTCATGATCATCACTCAAATATCTGCCCTTACCGGGATTTGAACCTGGGACCGCCGGCTTCGGAAGCAGGGTCACTCCCAACTAGGCCAAAGTGTCGTCAAACAACGAAACGAACAAACGAGTCTTATTTGTCAGTGCTTTTATAGCCCCTGAACTACTCATATGTGACGACGGAATTAGGTGTCAGTTGGCTTTGTCATGTAAATAAACTTTGTAAGTGCATTCCAATTGTTTATTTCATATATCATTTTTGTTTCAGGTAAATATACTTCAATCACAATAAATCTCTTCATACAAGGTACAAGTATTCATTCACACGAAGACATACAACACAGAAAAAAGTAACAATATAAACCAATTAGAACCTCTTTCAGCTAATAAACAAACACCATTATGCGCCGAGTGAATCGAATCTCACTTTCTTGTTAGCAATTAACAAATCAATTCAGTCGAACTGGAAAGCGATATCGAAAGTGTAGAAAATGCGACTCGATGGAAACCATGATTTACCCCCTGTGAACTATGATTTCACACTGTGTTACCTTGGTTAGGTAATTATGTGACGGTAACGCTTCTATCCCACTTTGTTCACCACCATATCATTACTAGACATAGAAGTTTATGTGGCACAAACAAAAAATTCCTAGGGACTTCCGAACGATATTAATTTATCGATAATTTTTACTTTCCTATGACAGTTATGACTTATGAGATAAAGTATATGTAACGATAAAAAAAAAAAACTAAGTACATTATTTTTATTTTTTTAGTTCTTTCCATAATGTTTTCCGAAAACTAAGTAGGTAATTTGAGTATACTATTATCCTACACAATGTCATACAACTAAGGTACCTAAATAAGCCTCTGTAGCAAGGCACTCTTGGTTTCTCTTTAAGTACTTTATATGAAAATCGACTGAATTTTCAGAAATATTTTATTTATAAAAAATCATGTTTACTTAATACCTACCTATCTTCGATGAAATAGTACTTTGAAATAATTATTTGAAACAGTTATCGATAAATTTAATATCGGGAGGAAGTATGTAAACTATGTATGTAAACTCTTTATTGCACAAAAATATAAATATTACAATTATAATACAAAATTAATGTACAAAGGCGAACTTATCCCTAAATGGGATCTCTTCCAGCTAACCCTGAAGCAAATGAGTAAGGACAATGCATGGGGTTGGACACATACAAGTTTGCACAAAAAGTAAAAAGAAATGATAATACTTATAAATAAATTAATTAATTTTAAACAAATTAGCAAGTACACAAACTAATATAAACGTACATGTATAATACACACATATATACATATATACATATATACATACATATACATATATACCTACATAAATATATAAATAAGAACTCTAATCATTATAGGAACCTGACTTCACGACTCATTCAGCCACAAAGTTTTTAAATTCCTCTTTAGAGAGACTACAGAAGGGGACTGCCTTAAGGACAACGGAAGTTCATTCCACAGTTGGACACCACGGACTGTGAAGGATTTGGCATAGAAACGTGTTTTATTACACGGAACCGCAAGGGAAAGATTGGCGCTGGAACGCAGGCGATGACCGCTGCCGCAGGCCAAATAGAAGAAGAAGTCTCTAGTTAACTGACGTTTTTGCCACAAAAACTTCTACGTCTGATCATTACCATTGTTAACGTTTATTTTAGCTCTTGTTACCAACTTTTAGTGGAAGTAGGACTTTATGCGTTCGTCCGGATCGCTACCACCTTACAATCCTTTAACGTTTTCGTGAACCTAAGTGTTTTTTTTATGCTTAAAGTATAAGATATAGGTAGAATACTAGCTTTTACCTGCGACTTGGTACACTTGGATTTCGACTATCGTTATTACCGCGTCCAATTTCATCCAAATCCATGCAGCCATTACAGCGAGAAGGAGTAACAAATGAACTCCAAACTTCCGCATTGATAATATTAGTAGATAAAAATAAAAAGTAACTTACTACTAGCATAGAGGCATTCCATCTTAGTCCTCAGGGTTAACAACGCATTTGAGGTCTTAGGATTATAGTTTTGAGAATTCAAATGTATATGGGTCTCAGATTCCACGTACCATCAGGTGGCCTGAGTGCTCGTTTCTCCTTAACATAAAACAAATAAATAATAAATTAATAAACAAGCTTTACTTAGATTATCATCTCACTTCATTTTAATCTGCAAAAAACAATACACACCAGCTTCCTTATTGCCAATATTGTTTTATGTTATTGGAGAAGGCACACGAGCACTCAGACCACCTGATGGTAAGTGGAATCCGAGACCCATAGACATTTGAATTCTCAACACTCTAATCCTAAGACCTCAAATGCGTTGCCAACCCTGAGGACTAAGATGGAATGCTTCTATGCTAGTAATTTCTCTGGTTGTCTTATCCCCACACCGGAACACAACAATACGAACAGTGCTGCTTGGCGGGTGGTTAATGGTTAAGATGGTGATAGCGATCCTGACGGACCCTGCACAGTGGTAGGAACCATCACTAAAAGCTTTAATCATTATTCGGGCGGCAATTAAGACTTGGGCAATTCAATATTCTTGGGACACATTAAAACTGGATTTAGAATTTATTATAGTGAGCATGGGCGGTCGTAAAATTAACATGCAGACGCTACTACTGTAACGTAAGCTGTTTGGCAGACTGACACAATAGGTTAAAGCTGTTTAATTCTGCCCAGTGAAATGGATAACTTTAGGAGTAATCAATTGTATCTCTATCCTTTTCACTGCCAGCGGGCCTAATTATTATGGTCGTGTTTATCGATGGAGATAAAACATCTGTCACTTTCTGACCAGTTTGCAAAAGTGAGAGTGACGGATGCTTTATATACCGCGTTAAAGGCGACCATACAATGGGCCTTGGTATTTGTCAGGCATTGACCGATCAATATTTTTATTATTTAAACATTTTATTGCACAAAATTAAATATTATACTTTACAAAAGGCGGACTTTGATGCTACAAGCATGCTCTACCAGTCAATCTTACGGTGAAACAGAAGTCAGGAAGTAGGGGGGAGTGTACATTTCATTGAAAACTAGCGATCTGCCCCGGCTTCGCACGGGAAGATCTGATAATCCGATCGCTATCAAACTTCATAGAATCAGCCGCTAGGCTAATCTGAAAATTGCCTGAAAATTTCATACAAATCGGTTCAGCGGTTTTGTAGTTCTTACGGAACATACACACATACCCGTCCATTTTTATAAATATAGATAGAATTCTAAAGCCTTACACAAAAAACAATGTGTAATTCCAATTTAAAAACTTAATGAGGCTTATAATTAAAAACACAGCCATCAATCTCACTAGATAAGCTTACAAATCCTTAAAAAACTAGCTTTATCTAATTTCACACGTCAAAAATGTTACCGTGGCATACATACTTAATTAATGAGTGAATATGCACGAACCGTGCAAAAATCCGTTAGACTAACAATGCAAGATATTGCTAAATGTGAGATTTACACGGCCTTAGTCGTTCTAAGTTAGTTCATGAGCTTAGTACAGTCGACTACAATGATGTGTCTTTGTAATGGACTGTATACAGAGTTTACAAGATCATTAACCGATCCGTTAGTGGCTTCTTACTTCGAACAGGGGTACATACATACATAACATCACGCCTTCATTCCCAGAGTGGGGTAGGCAGAGCTACAGAAATACCAACAACTTTAAAAATACTTGTTGATAATAGTGTAACCACATTTTGCACAATCAGGCCAAGAAGTTTACATAGTGTATTAGTGACAGGTTGCAAGCCCAACAGGCACAGGAACAAGGGTGTTATTAAGTTTAATGTTTGTGTCTGTGTATTTGTGTATCTACCTGGCATCATAGCTCCTAAATGAATGGCTCGATTCAAACACCCACAAGTATTTGTTCTATTCGTAATTCAATGTTTTTTAGGGTTCTATACTCAAACTAGGAACCTTTATATTTTCGCCATGTCCGTCCGCCCGCAGCTTAGCATTTGCCATATATATTAGTCATGCAAACAAAGTGGTAAAATAAAATGTTAAAAAAAATATATATAGTGTACCTCCTTTACACTTAAGATGGGTTTTTTTTTTCTCGTCTGCCCCATTGTTTGGGGTAGCGGGTTTGTGCAAACAATTCATGATCAAGGGATCCGGTTACGAAATATTAAGCTACTAAGAAAAAAAACCTAAATGAAAGCGCATATAACGAATTTAAAAGGAAACCTATCACGACTAATCAGACATCATTGGTTCTTGAGATACAGGTGATTAAAGTGTCTATTATAACTACCTTAGACGGCACCAATTGACTTAAAATAGAAAATTAGTTATGTTGATTTTATGTTTGTAGCACTTAACGGCTTCGGAACCCTATACTGAGCATGGTCCGACATGCTTTTGCCCGGTTTTTTATGTATTCAAACATACACACATCTCTAGGTGTACTTACCTACGAGTATACTGCCGTTATGCCAAAGAAGGTGGCGCTACATAGTAATTAGTATCTCTCTTTTAATTTAAGAGCTCTACTCTTGTCGGTGGAGTATTTCCAATCTTCTCTTTTCTCTACCAGCTCCATCACCTCTCTATATAACACGACATGCACCTTCTCCGTAATTTAGTCCATATAGCTTCTCCTTGGTCTTCCTCTGCGTTCTTTTCTTCAATCTTTCCCTTTATAATGTTTTTGATAACCATGTCGTGCCGCAATAAATGGCCAATCATCCTCTTCTGTTCTCCATAATCTCCAATATCCTTCTCTTCTCGTTCACTCTCGACAATTTAATTCATAATTCATTCATTTATTCATTGCAGTTATGGGTTTTACGTCCCAGCGTGAACCCTGTTAGGGCACAGCAAAACAAGACTTATTCTACATATCGCACTGCTAGATCAAAACAGTATCAACTCAAAAAAACTGTTAGATTTGTTTCAAGTACAAACACATTGGTATTAAAGTAGATTTTAAAATACAGTTTTATTTTGAGTTGATGCTGTTTTGATCTAGCAGTGCGATATCCTAACCTAAATCTAAACATATTCTTACTCAGTCATACATTATTCTTACAATTAAAATACTCTTGAAGGATATAAAAGCAATTTAAAATTAGGAAATCCTTCAATTTATTACAAAAAAATTGAACTTTTTTTATTTTTTTATTTCTTGAGGCACATTATTATAATTTTTTATTGTCATATGGTGTGTACCAGAGTTAACAATATATAAGTTGGTGAAAGAGCTCATGAATTGTTTCGTCTCCTAAAAGTGTGGGGTCTAGAACAATTATCCCTTGAATTATTAAATAACTGACAATTTTTTCACAAACTTACATATTTTAAAAATGTACATTGAAACAAGTATCCTAAGTTTTATGAAATAAGCTCTAAGCTTAGTAATATTTATCCTTATGCATTTTTTTTGTAGAATCAATATTTTTCCAACCTCTGTGCTATTTCCCCACAAGATGACACCATAGCTCAGCCATGAATGAGCGAAGGCATAGTATGCACTAGTACTTCTCACTAGTGCTTCTTTATTTAATACTATTTCCGTCCAACTAATGCCTTCCATCCTTCTCCAGCACTCAATCTCAAACGCGTCCAGTCTCTCTCTGTCCCTCCGTATTATAGTATAAGCATTTTAAATTGAATGTGGTTACCAATAGAGTATACAATGCTTTGCTACAGTGCCGTTAGTCGCCTTCTTTGGTACCTACGGCTATATACTATTTATCACATGCGTGAAAAAGGTCACGATCTCGTTTACGTTTACATCTCAAATATCATTTACAGCCGAGTTCTCGGATATGAATACACTTTTGCCCCTTATCCCAATGAAATAAGGTGCAAAAGTGCGACCGTGTCAACAACAAGTGCAATTGGCATTTACTAATAGCTAAGTACAGTGCTACTAATTTCTTAATGCCCTTCGGATAGCTGTTGCTATCTCACTCGCACTCGCATCTGGCAGTATATTTGTTACTCGTGTTTCAAAGAAAAACGTTGTCGTATTGTTTTATCTCTGCTGTCATTACTGTCAAAAGTATCGAGCACAAAAACGAGCCTATTCTATTCTCAAATTCCGGCAGCGCACTTGCGAGTCCTCTTATCTACGGGTGTCAGTTTATCAAAAACTCATGTGCATTCGTTTTTAGGGTTCCGTAGTCAAAGTAGTACTAGAAAGCTGCAATTTGGCATGAATATGGATATTAGTTACGTTAACAAAGTGGTACAATAAAAAGTATAAAAAATATTTTTTTAGTGTACCTCCCACTACACGTAACGTGGGGATGCATTTTTTTTCTCGTCTACCCTATAGTGTGGGTGTCGTTGGATAGGTCTTTCAAAAATATAATGGGTTTGTAAAAACAGTTTTTCGATTAAGTATTCCGTTTATGAAATATTAAGCTTTAAAGCGCAAATTTTTGTTAGACTCAAAAGTGTCCCCCCCTTACAGCCAAAATTACTAATATTAAAAATCAGAAAAAAATCTTAAATGAAAGAGCATATAACCCATTTTAAAGGAAAACTATCACAGCTAAGTAGACATCATTGTTTCTTGAGATACCGGCGACGGCACTAATTGACTTTAAATAGAAAATTAGTTATTACTTGTTCATTTTTATGTATATAGTACTTAACGACTTCGGAACCCTACACTGAGCATGGTCCGACATGCTCTTGCCCGGTTTTTTAACTTTGCAAGAATTGACGTAATCTAATTGCCATATGAAAAGTTTCTTCAGCACGCACGATTTTAAATCCCGTCTAAGTGACCTCATATGTTTTTTCTTAGCATAATGTTTAATGATTTTTATCTCAGCCATGACCATTTACTTTCGTTTGCTGTCAGATATTCAGAGCCAACTCGTTTATTTTCCAAATAAATTTGACACGAATTCGTGTCATGAATCTTGGAACAGATTATGTTAAGTACTCGGTCAGTTTTAATGTACGATGACCTGTGGCTTAATATTGCCGACTTCCACGAAAGTTCGTTTTACTAGCGCGCAGTTCTATACGTGGAATGTATAGTACTTAATTCATTCGCTTACAATAAGTAATTGCCCATCCCACGGAAAATAAATTAGTAAATATCATGCGACAATCTCACACAAATTGACCTAGGCCTGAACTAAACCTTAGGCTTCTACTGTGGGTACTAGACAACAATAAACATAGGTACCTATTTAACTTACTCAAGTTTTACTAACGTAAGGCTAACGGGTCGTCAATCTTTGGCTTCGTGATGTTTTAGGAATAAAAGGTAGCTTATGTGTTTGTTTGTTTGTGACCACTTGAGCTATGTGAGCTAGCGGATCGATGCAAGAGGAATAAATCTACCAATAGCAGTACCTAATTTTCCTAGCGTAGCTCAGGGGGTAATTCTCTGAACACAGCGCTGCGTCGATCTCAAAGGTGAAGTTTTATCCGGCAAGTTTAAGAAGTCCCGTCGGAGCGTACGATTCTTAATTAGGCAGCTTTATACGACACTGTTCGACCCATCTCTCCATCATTCACTACACACTAAATTTTTTGTGGATTACTATCCTGGTGGATTCCCACTCCAAGTCTGCTCTAGGTCTTTAACTGTAAGTGTGAAAGGCGACGGCAATGAACGCAATATCGTCAGTGAAAATATCGCAAATGTATGGGAAAGGGGGCAACCAGAGCCAACAAAAACTATGCCATTGTTTTCTTGCGGAATGGCATTCGATCGTGTGACATTGATGTTGGTGAAATACTTATTGTTTAGAATATTAAAAGGACTATGAAGCGAAAAAGTTCCATTCAAAATTCGATAACGTTTTTGTCCCCTTAAACGTTGTCCGATTTTTACGATTTTTGAATAATTATTAACATAATAATTAATTTTTTTATCAACATAATTATGTTGATGATATCATGGAAAACTAGGTCTGTGGGGTTATCATGACATAACAATGCAGTTCTGTTTACGCTCTGAGAAAAGGACAGAGCTATATAACTGTCATAGCTCTGGAGGGTTATTATGAGCTTGCTATGCAGTCCATTTTACGGTGAGCGTAAAGGACAGAGCTATGACAGTTATATAGCTCTGTCCTTCTCTCTGAGCGTAAACAGAACTGCATTGTTATGTCATGATAACCCCTATGGGCCTCTTTTCCAATGCGTTATAACGATATCGCGTTTGACGTGTTTTAAAATCGTTTATGTCACAGTCGCCATTATTGTAAATGACATGAGAGTTATCAAAGCGTTCACAATATGGAAACACGTCAAATACGATATCGTTATTACCGCGTAGAATCCCAGCCCTGTACGTTTTCCTTTCCAAGAAAAAATGTATGAAAAACAGTAAAGTATAGACTTAGTTTTTCATGAGAACATCAAAATATTTAAATTGTGGAAATCGGATTAGATTTTAGGGGTGAGAAACGTTATCGCCCGGAGCTAAATTTGTATGGATTATGATTTACAATCCACTTAAGAAAAGTTCCGTATTAAGATGCCCTTATCCTGTTTTTGGAATAACAGGCTAGTTAACAGTGCACAATAAAGGCTTTGTTTGTCTATATGTGTCTATCTGTCCGTCTATAATTTGTTGGCGATTCTCAACTACAATGAATGGAAATTGATTAATCCAATTAAGAATCGTTATTTCTTTAAAATATTATAATAGCAATTAACAATATATATGTAAATTTTTAGAATATAATTTACAGAAAAGCCTTTGAGTTAAGTTAAATGATGTCAGCATAAACACCTGGCACAATTAATCTCAAATTACTAAAACTGAACATTTTCAAAACTGGTTTCAATTAATGAATTGACTCCGCGATATTAAATCTTATTGGTAAAGACACGAAAGGCTATTGAATAGATGTGTCTAATTATTTAGACAATACGATTTACTTTTGTTTAACTTCGGGTCCTTCCCGTCGTTTTCGAAATAAGTAAATATAATAATTATGTACTCGTAACTTGATAAATGGATTCTTAAAGGCTAAAGTGATTCAGTTTCTGTTATTAGGTTTATTTATTATTTTAGGCATATTATAATTTGAACTATAGATATAAAAATAAATATATCTATTTTAAAAATTTATAATTAATAACAGAAAAACTTCGAGACTAAGGAATAAATAATATTCGCTCTCATCTCACATGTATTTGCCCATACCGGAATTGAACCCGGAACCACTAGCTTCATAGGTAGAATAGAGCTTGTAAAGCGTATTATGTACAATATTCCTAAGCTGATATTTTCTATCTATCTTTAATTAAATTTAGTTTAAACTTCAATTTCTTTTCCCAAAAATACCCACCCAATTGTCCCACTAATATTTTTATCACCCATTTATTTAGTAAGTTAAATAGTTAGTTATATATAGATACTTATTCCATAACTATATTATTTTCTTTTCAAAGCAAAAATATAGTTGTACTTACACATTTAGATTATTACTATATGTTTTAGTAATCTTTGGCCACTTTGCTGGTTAATTTATACACATACATAACATCACGCCTTCATTCCCAGAGCATGGTAGGCAGAGCTACAGAAATACCAACAACTCTAAAAAGACTTGTTTATAATTCTGTAACCACATTTAGCACAATCAGGCCTAGAAGTTTACTATAGCGTATTAGCTACAAGCCCATCGCCTAACAGTACTACAAGCCCTTATTCCCTTAGTCGTCTCTTACGACATTACGGCAGATGGAGTGGCACTATTCTAACCCAGCAACCACACAGGTTGGCGGGCTGGTTGATGTATTTTTAATAATATATTTTATATATGTCATTATGCCGTTTGTTTGGGCACATTAAGACATTAAAACTGCCAACTAGGCCAAACGAATCGCCTTATAAATAGACCCCGCTATCGGAGGTGCAAATTGGTAGCTGTCAAGTTCTTAGGGATGAGTTAAAATTATTTTGTAAAGCTACCTATGTCGATAATTATAGCTATATGTCGATATTTTTTCTTTACCATAATGAGGGTCTAGGACTTTAATTAAACTTTTTTATTTTATAAAACAGGAGTATATAATTACAAAATGAATGTGTTAAATATTTTTCATTAGTATGAATAGTGGTGGTAGGACCCTGTGCAGGGTCCGTCCGGATCGCTACCACCATCTTATCCATTAACCATCCGCCAAGCAACAGTGTTCGCATTGTTGTGTTCCGGTGTGGGGATAATACAACCGGTGAAATTACTAGCATAGAGGCATTCCATCTTAGTCCTCAGGGTTGGCAGCGCATTTGAGGTCTTAGGATTATAATCTTGAGAATTCAAATGTCTATGGGTCTCAGATTTCACTTACCATCAGGTGGCCTGAGTACTCGTGTGCCTTCTCCTTAACATAAAAAAAAAAAAAAAGAATAAAAATCTTTAATTTTTTCATCATTACTAACAAATTATCGTTATCTTCATAGCACGAACCATTCATAAATGATTTAAATTTTAAATAATCAATAAATCTCTCTTTTATGTCCACCAAAAGGGACATTGATTATCGTATTCTTAATGAACGATCAGTTTTCTTTCCAGTTTCTCTGCAGTAATCTAATGGAGTCATGATATACTTAACAATAAACCCAATATCTTATCTATTGATTTTTAGTCATGGATCCCAAAAAAACTTGTTAAATTGTAGTCTTTAAATGGTATAGGTGCCTATACATAAAAATAGTTGTACAGAAAAAGTAAGAATATCGACATCATAATTTTTTTTACTCATTCCTAAGAACTTGACAGTTACCAATTTGCTCCTCCGATAACGGGGTCTAGTTATGAATCTTATGATATTATAGAGTTTGACGACTGTAGGTAGTTTACAAAATATTGATGACGCGATGTTGATTTTCAAACTATTTTTTATGATAAGGAGAAGGCACACGAGCACTCAGGTCACCTGATGGTAAGTAGAATCTGGACCTATAGACATGAATTCTCAAGACTATAATCTTATGACCTCAGAAATGTGTTGCCAACTCTAAGACGGAATGCCTCTATGCTAGTAATTTCACCGGTTGTCGGTAGGTTAATGGATAAGATAGTGGTAGCAATCCGGACGGACCCTGCACAGGGTCCTACCACCACTTAATATTTAATATCTAGACAACTTATTTGAAAATGGAAAATATGTAAGTAAAAAGAAAGAAAAAAACTGGTGCTGATGGAAACGCTAAAGAAAGCTGCATCAAGCAAAGAAACCGCATGAGAAGTGGTATACAGACATGGAAAGTAATCTCGCTACGTCAACGATAAGTGTTCTAAACAGAGAAAGGTAAGAACATATGACATTGCGACACTTTCTAGCGAAAAAAAATAGGTTTATGTGGCATAACATGTTTTGTTTGTATGGGTGTAATTCTAGCAAATAAATTTTCTTTTCAACCTCTTCTGGCGTCTTATTAAGCTGAAATTCTGTTTACTTAGAAGTTTTCGTGGCAAACGTCAATTAACTTGGGACTTCCTTCCGATATTAAATTTATCGATTACTCTATCAAAAACTTATTTCAATGTGAAATTTCATAGTAGAAAGGGATTTATTTATTTATTTAATATTTCGTTGCTTTAATACAAAAGCGCCACAAATCAAAATGAATCTTTGTTGCATTTAAATTTAGAACGCTATTCACTTAAATTTTTAATTCCAATTGTATTAGTTTTTGATTTGTGGCGCTTTTGTATTAAATCAGCTATTTATTGCGCAAAAGCATACAGTTAATATTAAACTTAATGCCCTAATACTATATTCACCGGATAAAATAGTAATTGACTAAAATGTTGATCACTACCTATCGATGTTATATAATGATAGGTAATATAGGTATAGGTAATATTTATTTTATCATATTTATTAGGAAATTCAAAATGAAATAATGTAATAGTTTATTAGTAACGTAATCCTTACACAAAAACTGGTTTTAATACTATTAAATCGATTTCCATTTCCAAAAGTTAACTGAAACCAAGATTGACGTGTAACAAAGACCTATTTAGGTAAATTGTATGACATTATGTAGCATAATATTGGCAGTATACTCTTGTACAGTCGACGTCGTAAATATGTTTACACTTTAGTACCTTGTCACTTTCATTCACTGAGACAATCTCAGTGAATGAAAGTGACATGGTACTAAAGTGTAAACATATTTATGACTTCGACTGTACAATACTTACCTACTCAGTTTTTAGAAAATATATGGAAAAAGCTTGACAAAAAGAAGGTAGATAATCATTTATTTTTATTGTTAAAATAAACTTTGTCTCATAGTCATTACTGTCATAAGAAAGTACAATTTATTACTTACTTACTTACTTCGCTGGCTCAGCGACCCGAAGTGGATCTTGGCCTCCGACATTAAAGTGCGCCATTCTTCTCTATTTTGTAAATCTGACCAGTCGGACACTTCCAGCTCTTTAAGGTCTTTGGCGACTCCATCCTTCCAGCGATATCTTGGGCGCCCCACCGGGCGACACCCGGAAGGTTGGCCAAGATAAGCTTTCTTTATGGCTCGATCTTTTCCCATCCAAAAAAAACAATTTATTGATAAATTAATATCGTTCGGAAATCTCTAGGACAATTTACTCGTGCCACGGAGCTGCATCGTGTTTAACGATGTGCAATTGTGGATAGTAGACAAAACATCTGTCACTTTCTGACCAGTTTTCTAGTGCGAGAGTGACGGATGCTTGACATGAGTGCGGAATTGCATTTTTATTGGTTTCATACGAATAATACTTCAGCAATTTTCAATAGATAACAAAAACTGGTTCAAAACAGACTGAATAAATTACTGCAAGGAAACAATGTTACATAAACGAGGAAGTTGCGTGGGATCTTAAAAGATCTCTAAAGAAATAAAACCGAAGTGTAAATATCATTTAATTGGCCATATCGCTCATCTAACGTCGGACTTTCGAGTAAAGTAATTGTGCAATGCGTCACGTTTCATTTGATGTTAGAGGTGCTTCAGTAAGGCTTTAAAGATAACACGACTACATGATGCAATCTAAATTTAAACAAAAAAAAACTGGTCAAGAGCATGTCGCTCTATGCTAAGTATAGTTCCGACGCCTTTACTTAAAATAAAAAATAAATCAATCTCCAAAAACAACTAGTATGATCGATTTTTTAGAGTTTTTAAAAAGTAAAAACCGTCTTCAAAAACCACGAAATAACTTCTTTTAAAATGATAGGTCAGTGCTATTGAATTCAGCTTTTGGTTAAATGTAATTTCCTATCATTTTAAAAGAAATATTTCTTACCTTATGAGGACGGTTTTATGTTTTTTAAACATCTATTTTTTCCGTGTGGTTGCCGGGTTAGAGTAGTGCCACTCCATGTCTTCCCGTGGATGTCATAAGAGGCGACTAAGGCAATAAGAGCTTGTAGTACTGTTAGGCGATGGGCTTGCAACCTGTCACTAATAAACTGGTAAACATCTTAGCCTGATTGTGCAAAATGTGGTTACAGAATTATCAACAAGTTTTTTAGAGTTGTTGGTAATTCTGTAGCTCTGCCTACCCCACTCTGGGAATAAAGGCGTGACTTTATGTATGTTTGTATGTATTTTATTTCATACCTTTTAGTGATCATAATTGTTATGTCGTCCACGTATATTTTATTCCTATAATATTTGAGGAGTTCCCTCATTTTTTCCAATATCGCATCATCAAATCTTGACGTGCTATGGGACCAACCTGGAAATTATACCCAATCTAACAAAAAAAACCAAATCGGTCCAGCGGTCTTTGTGTCATCGGGAAACATACTTAAAAAAATATATTCCGACGAATTAAACATGTACGTAAAATTTAATAAATATCATAGGACAATTTCACAAAAGATCAAATCAATTTGTGAGTAAAAACACAGTACGACTATTTGAATTTCTCATTTTTTATCGCTTATCCATGAGAAATTAAATCTGCTCTATCACGCGCACTTTTTGCCATTACGAGGTTATGCCACAACTTTCGCCCAAACGGGTTGAATTATCATTTACTTGGTTATGTTGCCGGCGTGTCTAACTAATCTTTGAGTAAAATGGAAATAGATATACTGGAAGTTGCGTTCACTTATTTTGCAAATGATAGTAATATTTTGATCGCACAAGAATAGTAATTCGCCTCTACCGATCCGGGAGCCCATTGTTTCGCATAATCGTTTTTAGACATAATGTCTGTCTTCACATAATTAAGGATAGTCATAATTTTTATATCACTGAAACCGTAAACTTTTCAGAATTTCTTGAAAATCTATGGTGTTGATATGCTAGTTTAGGTTAGGTATGATTCATAAAAGTTCAATAAAAGTAGTAGTTTTTCAAAAAATATGTAATGACTTGCGATAACCATGACTTAAAAACAGGTCATGACTAGAAATTTATTTAATTTGCTTTGATTACTCGCCCACCAAAATTTATAAAAATCAGATAGTCAACTTATTGTCATACCAACAAACATTCCGATTGATAGGCCAAGAGGAACGCAGCTATTTGTTAGAATGAGAGACATATATATGTTACAAAACAGACCAAAAAAATAATTATCATAACCAAAATTATGCCCATAGTAGGCACCATTTTATTTTTAGCGTTGAAAACTACTTCTTTTTTGCGTATCCAAAAAGGCTTTCGTGCTGCGTTCCTCACGGTTAGACAGATGTCAGACTGTTTTGAACTTTGTTTATGGAGCCCTAAGACCTTAGAGTTAGAGTATTTGCAGTCTTGGAAATGCATCTTTCGCATTTACCATTCATAAAAAAAACAATGGTGAGAAGATTTTCCTATTAAATTACAAAAACAACGCAAGGTCAAACTGTACATCCTCTTCCACACTCGATCATTATCTTGGTTTCTTTTATATTTTCAACTATTACAGCGAATCATCAATTATCATATCTAGTATATTGCATAGACAGCAATAATGTTAAAATCGCTCAGCACTCCACCAAGACTGTTATTGCGTAAGTAAACCATTTAACATGTTAACTATTTGCGATGCTCTCGCAATTTAAACTTCAGTCAAACCTATCCATCACACTCTGTAGCTTCAATCAATTTTAAGTATTAAAAATAGCTCATTTACTTACTGGAAATAGATTTAAATGGCCACTGTGTTAGCCATTAGAAAGGTTAACGTGCTTCATTGCCGCTTAAAGCAAACGGCGATATATGCATAAGGATTTTATACTCTTATATTATTAGGCGTGTAGTTACTATAAGGCTTGCCACCTGTCACTAATTCACTGGTAAACATCTTAGCCTGATTGTGCAAAATGTAGTTACAGAATAATCAACAAGTTTTTTAGAGTTTTTGGTAATTCTTTAACACTGCCTATCTCACTCTGGGAATAAAGGCGTTATGTTATTTAGGTATGTATGTACTATAATATTACTGCCTTTACTTTTATTAAAAAAATAATTAAAAGGTATTCTGACATGGCATCAAAAAAAAATGCTAACCAAAGTAAATAGATTTCTATACTAAATCAAAGTCAAAATTTATCGGCGTCAAAGTTAAATAAGACCCATTTGTATTCAAAAAAAACCGGGCAAGAGCATGTCGGACCATGCTCAGCGTAGGGTTCCGAAGCTGTTAAGTACTACAAACATAAAAATCAACAAGTAATAACTAATTTTCAATTTAAAGTCAATTGGAGCCAAAAAAGATTTTAGTAGGTATAAACACTTTAATCGCCTGTATCTCAAGAACCAATGATGTCTACTTAGTTATGATAGTTTCCCATTAAAATTCGTTATATGTCCTTTCATTTAAGATTTTCTTCAGATTTTTAGCATTAGTAGTTTTGGCTGTAGGGGGGGACACTTGAGTCTAACAAAAATTAGCGCTTTAAAGCTTAATATTTTATAAACGGTTTGTTTAATCGAAAAACTGTTTATACAACCCCATAATATTTTAAAAATACCTATCTAACGACACTCCACACGATTGGGTAGACGCCAAAAAAATACATCCCCATGTTACGTGTAGGGGAAGTACCCAAAAAAATTTTTTTTTTCTATTTATTGTACCACTTTGTTGGCGTGACTAATATGCATATTCATGCCACATTACAGCTTTCTAGTACTAAGAGTCTCTGCGCCAGGCTGCGGACGGACGGACAGACACGGCGAAACTATAAGTAGTACCTAGTTTGACTACGGAACCCTAAAAATGAGGGATTTTTTGTTGTTGCCTAACTTTTCTAACGTGAATAATTATTTTAACAAATCTAGAAAGTCAATTTGAACCTTCATACACATTATGAACTAAGGATCATTAGATCATTGTGATAAAGCTGTCGTATAAATTGAACATTCTCTAATCACCTGCTTCTGTACTTTATTTCTTAAAGACTAAACATAATAACGTACCTGAAATACCTCCTCTTATATATATATATATATATATATATATAAATCAAAACATTTCCAAGCTCTCAAAATACGCCAATTTATACTTAAATCACTTAGCTGTGTAACCGTCTTGCAAAACTCAATTACCCAAATGACTCTACAAATACTAGAGCGAAGCATTAAGGCTGAGCTATCTAAATCTCTTATATAACCTTGCCGTATAGCAAATGGACTTTATTTATCACGTAACGTTATCCAACAATAGGTTTATAAAGCTCTAGAACAGGAAACGGTTTCCTTTATAGATGTATTGAAAGGCGAGCATGGTTATAAGATTGTTTTGCTGTATATCGGACTTATAAGTACCTACTCGTACTTTATTGATTATTACAACACGGGTTGTTTTTTTCAGTACCTATTAATTGTACGTTGCTTGTCAATAATATTTTTTTTTTCTTACGCTGTCTGCAACGTGCTATGAAAGAGTATGATAACTGAATATGCAAAACAACCGTCGTATTATTTTATCAAACAGAGCCCTTGCAAAAACATTCTGTACAAAATCGACGGCAGGAATGACGTCACAGCTGTTGTTCTATGTTTAAAATATACGGCCTTTATAAAGAAATTTGCATTTATTTCAGAAATGTCTATGTTTAAGCCAATATCATTGAATTAAAATATTACGTAAATAAAATTAGGATGCCGAAAAAAACAATACAAACCTTATGAAGTTCCTTTTAAAATTTTAACAAGTTTTGATTCTATATAAAATCTTGATGAACGGATCAAAACTTAGTGTATTGCGTTTTATTTTTAAATTTTCTCCTAAATCGAATTAATGTTCTGTTTCATGGATGTTCCCTGTGTACAATAGCTGCACACTTAAGTACCTTGTCGCTTTAATGCCTTTGATAGATCAGTGCAGCAGTTCAAACATGACGTTAAAGTGAAGACAGAAGAAGAAGCTCTACAGTGGGCAGCTATGTACTTATAAGGCTAAACTAGATAAGGCCTGTGTCCGACGCCATTTTTAAATGACGGCTCGCGCAAGCACGCTGCCTCACCCGCGCATGTTTATGAGCAACCATCTGGCTCGCGAGCAGCTCGCCGCGCGGGGCGAGCATGCCTCAGGCTGAGCCGCTCAGATTCGTACCCAGCTTAACAACACCGTATCCGTCGGAATTGGATCATCGGTCCAGCTTCTACTAGGGAACAGAACAATCTAGATACAAATATACTCAGCAGCAATAAAAACGGGTCACTATCTATGGAAGTTCTATCTATCTAGTCAAGATGGTGATTACTAGCATAGAGGCATTCCATCTTAGTCCTCAGGGTTGGTAACGCATTTGAGGCCTTAGGATTATACTCTTGAGAATTCAGATTCCACTTACCGTCACGTGGCCTAAGCGCTCGTGTGTCTTCAACTTAAAAAAAAAAAAACCGACAATTGTATAGGATCGACGTTAACTGATGACAGTCGCATCGACCTAGCGGTCAACACACAATACCTATCATTTCGAGCAGAAAACAGAAGCGTTAGCAGCGCTTGCTTCTTAGCTACCGTACGCCTATTGGACGGTTAATTAAAATAACTATTTCGTCGGTGATACAGTAATACCGCGTAACTAACAAATGCAATAAAAAGCAAAATGTACCTTACTGACTTACTTGTTAAGGTGTATTTTGCACCTTATTTAATTTATTTGTTACGCGGTATTACAGGATCACTGACGATTTTAAACATTAAAACCAACGATACAATCGCGTTCCAATTTTTGAAGAGCTAATATCTCTTAAACGGCCCAACTGATTTTCACAAATCTTAGCTTAAAACCTTCAGGAAAAAAACAGCTTTTTTTAAAAAAAAATGCATTCAAATCGATCCATCCGTTTGAGAGCTACGATGCCAAATACAGACACACACATACACAGGTACATACGTTTTTTAACACTTTATATTAGGTGTAAAAAATTAGTGGTTATGGAGTGTCTCTTTATAGTCAAATGATCAAGTGAGACAATGACCCATTTCCTTAACGATTCGACTTTAGAACTTGATCGTTTGATACAGAATAACACCACTAAGGTAAATTAGTCCGGTGTGGCAACTCCATTGTATTCCGGACAATAGACGTTTCACCACTAATCTTTGAGAATCTCGTTTCACATCACCAGCGGTTTCTAGAACCTTCTAAAACGAAGAGCAAAAAACGACTGTTTGAAAGTAACGCTGTCTGTCTGTTTGTTTCTCTGTATGTTTGTCTGTCTGTTTGTTACGCTTTCACGGATACCTTACCCTTTAGGGCGTTTAGCTTACAAAAGGTCACAGAGAAACATGCATACATAACATACGTACACCCAAAAATGTTTCCCGTTTTTGGGTACCTAGTCAAGTAAAACTACGGTATACTTTAATATGTATGTATGTAAACACTTCATTGTACAAACAAAAGAGATAATAATTATAAAATGGACAAAAATATAGCAGGGATATACAAAGTCGATCTCTTCCAATTAACCTTTGAGCAATTGAGAAATTATTAATGACAACGAATTTAACCCTTAACTTGGCATGTATACCATAATGTTCACTTTTTGTTTTTTTTAATTGATATTTATTTATTTTGGTTCGAAATCAAATAGGGTTTGAATTCACGACTTTTTTAATTTTTGCCATTTTAAGGGATAAGTACAACACTAATTAATAAGTAATTTTGTATTATAATTGTAATATTTATATTTTTGTGCAATAAAGAGTTTACATACATACATACATACACTAAAGGAAATTGTGGTATAGTATACCGAAACTTATGTAATAAATAAACGATACATAATAAGCAGGATATTTTTTTAAGAACAGAACAGCAAAACTATCGTAAGGCAGTTTACACCTAAAATTATAGTAACAAGGTACAAAACTTGGTACATCCTTGTGACGTTAACTGTAAGAGCCGGATTCGAACCCATGACCTTGAGCGCGTTAGACCAGTAACCCGGCTCGGACGAGTCCATTCTTACTTTCGCTTTAAAATACCGTAAAATTGACAGTGACGCGGTTAGCCTAGTCGGTAGTGAGTGCCTACGAAGCTAGCGGTCCCGGGTTCGATTCCCAATATGGGTGAATAATTGTGAGCGCGAGTTGTTCCTTAGTCTTGGATGTTTTTTCTCTGTGAATATTGTTTATCGTTGTCTAGTAACCACGGTGCGAAGCCTAGAGCCTCGTTTGGGATTGGTTTAATTTGTGTGTAATTTCGCAATTGTCTCCCGAAATTTATTTATTTATTTTATGTATGTACATACATACATCACCCCTTCATTCCCAGAGTGGGGTAGGCAGAGCTACAAAATTAAACAACAATTCTAAAAAATACTTGATAGTCTCTTGCCACATTTGTTATTATTTTATGTAAATATAACATCACGCCTCCACCTCCGTTTGGTTGCCGGGTTAGAATAATGCCACTCCATGTCTTCCCGTGGATGTCGTAAGAGGCGACTAGAGGAATAAGGGCTTGTAGTACTGTTAGGCGATGGGCTTGCAAGTTTTGCAACCTGTCACTAACTAATACACTGGTAAACTTCTTGGCCTGATTGTGCAAAATGTGGGTATAGAATTATATACAAGTCTTTTTAGATTTGTTGGTATTTCTGTAGCTCTGCCTACCCCACAATGGAAATCAAGGCGAGATATTATGTATGTATGTAAATATAAAGTATCAAAAGTAGAAACGGCATACAGACATTAATCAGGAACAGTAAAGGTTTGTTAAAAAATAATACGTTAACATGTCAGGCAATATGATTTTACCAAATAGAATAACGCCGCATGTCACATTACCTTGTCCTTTACCGGAAAGAAAATTTAACCTCGACTTTTGTTCGAAAGGTCAGTTAATAAGTCTTATGTGTAGTGCTTCAAACTTTAATTACTCATATTCAAGGTGTCCGTCTGGCTACATGTTAGGCTTTCACGGTTAAACCGCTTAACCGATATACTCGTGGATGAAATTTGGTATGGAGATAGCTTGAGTCCCAAAGAGGGACGTAGGGTACTTTTTAACCGTCCGTTTCTGAGGGAATAGCGATAAACAACTACGACGCGGACGGAATCGCAGAAAACAACTATTTTATACTATTACTTTGCCGCGAGTCTGTCCGTGTAGAGATCGTTTATCGCTACCCTATGTCCTTTTCCGGGACTCAAACTATCTCCATATCAAATTTCATCTAAATCGGTTCAGCGGTTTATCCATGAAAGTATAGCAAACAGACAGACAGAGAGAGTTATAATATACTTTCAAGATCTATAATATCAGTGTAGAAATAGATAGATAAGTTTTTTTGTGCAAATTACGTTATAAACAAACACACATATACACAGATACATACGAGTATGATAAACATATAACATCCTTCTTTTACTGTAGGTTAAAAAGGTCGCAAAGGAAATCATTATATCTCTGACCCTGTAAACAATATCATATGCATTCACCTCAAAGGTTTAAGATAAAACAATGGAGTCGTTTGTTAAGACAATCAATCAATACAATTAATCATTAAGAATTAATAATTCAAAGCACGTAGTTGCAATAAAAACGAAGAAGTCGGGACAGTGATAGTGAAAGTGGAATGATGTATGTAATTTCATGAATGAATGGTTAGGTAACGGGGTTTGGACGGAATCCAAGTGATATTGGAATCAGTCGGATTATATGTATACAGGGTTATTGGTAATTGCATACATTTCCGTTGTAGGGATCATTTAATGTAGCAAATTGGCCGAAAATCATTAGATTCTGTGACATTGATCAATTTAAATTGAATTTTGGTAATTATCCTTTTTTTCCATGTCACAAAATAATCTTAGTAAATGAAATAAATAAAATAGAAATCATTTAATTCAGACCATACAAGGATCCATAATGATGTTAGAAACAAGAGAAAATTAAGACGACACGGTGGCCTAGTTGGGAGTGACCCTGCCTCCGAAGCCAGCGGTCCTGGGTTCAAATCCCGGTAAGGGCAGATATTTGTGTGATGAGCGCGAATATTTGTTCCTGAGTCTTGGATGTTTTCTGTATATATTTAAGTATGTATTTCTCTATTTAAGTATGTTTATCGTTGTCTAGTACCCATAGTACAAGCCTAGAGCTTAGTTTGGGACTAGGTCAATTTGTGTGACATTGTCACGTGATATTTATTTTATTTTTTATTTATTTTAAAGACAATGTTAGTGGTATGTTAATGTTTTGTTATTTATTTTATTTTTTATTTGAATGAGAAGGCACACGAGCACTCAGGCCACCTGATGGTAAGTGGAATCTGAGACCCCTAGACATTTGAATTCTCAAGACTATAATCCCAAGACCCCAAATGCGTTGCCCCAACCCTGAGGACTAAGATGGAATGCCTCTATGCTAGTAATTTCATGTTTTTTATGTTTTATTTCACAAGATTTTCAGTGGTATCTTACGTTATTAGAATCATTACGAATCAGTGAAGTTTTTAAATCCATATTCCGTTTTTTTTTATATTTACCTTTTCAAGTAATCACTTAAAGTTTGTTTCTCCTCTACTATAACCTCTTAACGGGAATGTATGCAATAACCCTGTATATCAGTATTATTTATATTTATACATAATGGACTGATTTGGTTGCGGTTTTTAGGGTTCCGGTTCTGAAGGGACCATTATAACTAAGCCTACGCTGTCTGTCCGTCCATCCGTATAAAGAACTGTAGCTGTTGTACCGTAAGAGATAGCGGATTGATATTTTTAACATAATATAACATGTTACTAAAGTTTACAAATAAAGGGGTTCGCCATACAAAAAGGTCTTCAACCTATTTTTTATTTGTATTGTAAAAACGTTAGAACATACAAGAGTTAAATTTGGTATGGTTCTAGGTTCAAAAAAAACAACAGATACTAAAAACTGGTCGAGTGTGAGATGGGCTAGCAATGATTCGATTCGAAATCAATTTCAAAATGGAATCTAACAATACCTAATGTGCGGCGGTATGGAACCCACAGTGCGCGAGACCGACTCTTTTTTAAATCGTTTGGGGCGTTTAAAGCATTTTGTCCCCGTGTGGTTGCCGGGTTAGAATAGCGCCACTCCATGTCTTCCCGTGGATGTCGTAAAAGGCGACCAAGGGAATAAGGGGGGTTCCCTTCATCTGGCATAACTTTTTTCGGCATAATCATCACTTGGCATAATCATCATTTGGCATAGAGCCCATTAGGTTAGGTTAGGTTTATTTTCGGATACATGCATCTGGCATAACTTTTTTTGGCATAATCATCACTTGGCAAAAGGCTGCATGCCAAATAATGATTATGCCAAGTGATGATTATGCCAAAAAAAGTTATGCCAGATGAATGTAAACCGTCTATATTATAACAATCCTGAAAAGTATACGGTTTCTAAAAAAAAAGACTGTATGCCAAATGATGATTATGCCAAGTGATGATCATACCAAAAAAAGTTATGCCAGATGAATGTAAACCGAATAAGGGCTTGTAGTACTATTAGGCGATGGGCTTGCATCCTGTCACTAATACCCTAGTCAACATCTTAGCCTGATTGTGAATATGTGGTTACAGAATTACCAACAAGTCTTTTTGAGACTTGTTTGTATTTTTGTAGCTCTGCCTACCCCACTCTGGGAATAAAGGCGTGATGTTAAGTATGTGTGAATAGTGTCTACAGTTATTGAATAATATAATGGTGTTACGTCAAACTTCGACCTAAGACGAGACACGTCCGAACAGGATTATTTGACGTGCTGATAGGTCAACCAGTGTAACTACATTAACAAGCTGGCCAATGCATTGTTAAGAATTATACCATACTATAAATAGATCAGTAGTTCATCTTCAAACAAAAGTATGTCGGGCGGCTTGCATGTGGGCGTGCCTCGACCGTACGTGCCGCGTGCCACCAGAAGCCAACTCATGGACAGAGCCAGTTCCCACTCACATTGACGCAAAAATGTCATGTCGCCCAAGCGGCAATAGAAAACAGAAACTGTTAAAGGATCGGAGATGACCTACCTTTCCATTTGGGTGTCTATCATTTTATTGAAATACCTTTCATCGAATGTGGGTAAGGACCACAAAGTTGGCCACGCTAACTCACTCAATTAAATTTTCTATGAAACCTTTCCGTTGTGACACGAAAATTAGCCACACATTTGTATGGATAATTTTCGTGTCACAACGGAACTTTTTTCACTTTTTTTGTTTGTATGGTTAACTACACTTAACTATGGTCCAACTATTTGGTCCTTACCCATGTACGGATCTTAAACATCTAACGTAACCTAACCTAGTTAATTAATGATTAAGTTACCCTGAAAACATTATGGTTTCAGCAGAAAATAGCGTTCGATGAAAATAAATTCGATTAAATGACCCATTCGATGAAATGAATTTCGATAAAATGATGAGTTACCTTTTTATTTATACTGTGGTAATACTACAGTTATCTTGTGTCGGTCATGACATCACATAATTACATTTGACCCTAGTTATTCATAATTATGATTATGACTCATGTCACAGTAAAATGATAAAGGATTTACCGAGGACTGCATTCTTAAAAGAAACATTTTAAATGTAATATATATATATATATATATATATATATAATTTTTTTTTATGTTAAGGAGAAGGCACACGAGCACTCAGGCCACCTGATGGTAAGTGAAATCTGAGACTCATAGACATTTGAATTCTCAAGATTATAATCCCAAGACCTCAAATGCGCTGCCAACCCTGAGGACTAAGATGGAATGCCGAAAAATACTGTATGCCAAATGATGATTATGCCAAAAAAAGTTATGCCAGATGAATGTAAACCGATATAAATACATAAATTAAATCATGCCTGTTTCCCAGACGGATAGGCAGAGACCACTTCTTTCCACATGCTACGATCCTTTTTTTATGATGAGGAGAAGGCACACGAGCACTCAGGCTACCTGATGGTAAGTAGAATCTGATACACATAGACATATGAATTCTCATCACTTATAATCTTAAGACTGCAATCCTAAGACCTCAATTGCGTTGCCAACCCTGAGGAGTAAGATGGGAAGCCTCTAAGCTAGTGATTTCACCATTGTTTAATGGATAAGACGGTGGTAGCGATCCGGACGGACCTCCACAGGGTCCACTACTACAAATATCTCCTGACAAATCTCCTTCGCTTCTTCCACATTCATGCATGCACATCGGTTTCAGGTACTTAAGATTCGGACCTTTTCCAGTATTTCTCCGATTTGATTCAAAAAAGTGCCCCATTCCGACTCGTCCGCTCACTTTTGCCCTGAATATCTCTTACGCCAGTCTTCTTTCATCAATTGTTCAAAATTACCAAACCATCGAAGCATGCCCTTTTCAATCTTACTCACTACATCTTCTTTCAGTCCACATTTCTCTCTGATCATTCCATTCCTTACTCTATCAATCAGTTTAACACCATACATACTACGATTTTGATTCGATATTAAGTAATCAAATGTAATTTGCCTCGTTCAATAAAAGCTATTATAAATAAATCTTTAACGATTTAATGTTTGTTGGAAAAGTTGGAAAAAGTCGTAACATAACTTTTAATTGAGATATTTCAAGTTAGTTAAACTTGTTAACGATATGCCAGTGGCTCGATTTAGGGTCAATGTTACATGCGAATCTCAAAAACTGGCATTAAATAATATGTAACAGCAATTAAGTTTTTAATCGTCCATGACGCCATAGTGTGTCAAAAATCTATATCAAGTCTGATTAAAGGCATTGAATTGTATGTATCAGCTAAAGTAAAAGGTGATAAAAACTAGAGAACAAAACAGAATTGTAAAAATTTGATACGTGTTATATCTTCACCACAGTAACAGCTTTATCATATTGGGATATTTTATGGATGACACGTTGGCCTAGTTGGGAGTGCCTCCGAAGCCAGCTGTCCTGGGTTCAAATCCCGGTAAGAGCAGATATTTAGTTGATGAGCGCGAATATTTGTTCCTAAGTCTTGGATATTTTCTATATTTTTAAGTATGTATTTCTCTATATAAGTATGTGTATCGTTGTCTAGTACCTATAGTACAGTCAAGTTCAAAAGTATGTATACACTTTAGTACCTTGTCTATTTAACGTCATGTTTAAACTGCCATATGAAATTATCCAAGCGATTAAAGTGACAAGGTACTAAAGTGTATACATACTTTTGAACTTGACTGTACAAGCCTAGAGCTTAGTTTGGGACTAGGTCAATTGGTGTGAGATTGTCCCCTGATATTATTATTATTATTATTCTGCTAAAAACATAACTTTTAACTTTGTGGAGTTATTAAAAAGGGTTGCTGTCGATAATTTCCTACTTCCTTAAAACACCCTGTTAATAATTTCGCTTGAATCTTTCGCTTAAATGAATTAATTTAATTACGTAAATAAAGAAAGTGATAAACTTTGAACCAGATGTTAATTATTTAACGCAAGTGCAGTGACGTAACGCTGTGAACAAAAGTAAAAGCTCTCTGATAGACGCAAGCGCACCTCTTAAGGCATTACAGTACAGAGATCTGCCTTTCTATTGGTCGGTAAATAACTGGAGCTGATTGATGGTTCTTTGATTGGATGCGTAGCATTAACTAACTTCTGCCCGCGACTTCTCTTTTTTTATGTTAAGAAGAAGGTAAGTGGAAACTGAGACCCATTAGACATTTGAATTCTCAAGACTATAATCCTAAGACCTCAAATGCGTTGCCAACCCTGAGGACTAAGATGAAATGCCTCTATGCTAGTAATTTCACCGGTTGTCTTATCCCCACACCGGAACACAACAATGCAAACACTGTTGCTTGGCGGGTGGTTAATGGATAAGATGGTGGTAGCGATCCGGACGGACCCTGCACAGGGTCCTACCACCACTAAAATGACAAGTAATTACATTGACTTATATTATTAATACAAGGTTAATAACAATAAAGTAAAAATAATGACTAAAGGAGAACAACACGAAAGATAACTACGTCAAAAGCCATAACTAGAATAATTAACTGAAGAACTAATCCTTGCAAACGTGAACAGACCGGACCCAAATATAGCACCCGTTCAAGAGGTACGAGGGTGAGTTGCGGGAATTTACATAGGGTACTAATTATCCCGAAACAATTGTCGGTTCCATAGGGAATAGCGAAACGACTTCTACGCGGACGGAGCCGCGGGAACATCTTTTATTTGTATAATTTTGAATTTGCTGGCTTGTTAGAAAACCTTGTTAAGTTAGTCTCAGTTTAAGGTAAACTTCGACTAACAAGCACGTAATTATCCTTACAAATGTCAGGTATTTCCTGGGCGGTGACCCTAGCAAAGACAGTCTTATGAGACTGAGAGCTATAAGCCCATGGCTCAAAATCGGCTCCAATTTATACTAAACTTCAGAATCCGGGCACTGGCCGTATTAAATTCATAGCGCATTGTACTCCTATCTCAACCCTTCCTTAGTTGCTTTAGGAATCTAACAGCTCCCGAATCTAAAATAGACTTTGTTACAAAAAGCTAAAGTTAAATTTTCACTGAGCTTGATCATTACGGATCGTGACTGGAATATGCCCGGCAACTTTCCAAACTCGTTTATAAAATCCAAACCATTCGTAGAGAAACTAGTGTGGCTATACTTACTAGTACTTACAACGGAACCGCAACATTACTTTGATACTTTGATACAATGTTATATGTTTCTACTCTCTATCTTACGGCTAATAAATACACACATAGCATCACGCCTTCATTCCCAGAGTGGGGTAGGCAGAGCTACAGAAATACCAACAACTCTAATCTTGTTAATAATTCTGTAACCACATTTAGCACAGTCAGGCTAATGTTTACCAGTGGCAGGTTGCAAGCCCATCGCCTAACAGTACTACAAGTCGTTATTCCCTTAGTCGCCTCTCATAACATCCACGGGAAGACATGGAATGCAACCGGCAACCACATGGCTAATAAATAATCTTATTTTTATGGCAAGAACACGAGCACAGGTCATCTGACATTTGAATTCTCAAGACTGCAATCCTAAGACCACAAATGTGTTGCCACTCTGAGGACTAAGATGGAATGCCTCTATGCTAGTAATTTTACCGGTTTATCCCCACACCGAAAAACAACAATGCGAACTGCTGCTTAGCGGAAGTTTAATGGATAAGATGGTGGTAGCCACCCGGACGGACCCTGCACAGGCTCCTACCACCACTAAAGACCACTAAACACGTTGACAGATAACTTTATAAGTTCTGTTAATATAACAGTAAGCACTCGTGGTTACAAAGTATTTTTAGAGTTGTTGGTATTTCTGTAGCTCTGCCTACCCCACTCTGGGAATGAAGGCGTGATGCTATAATAATATATGTATGTATATAATAGTACTTTGTTTAAAGATATTAGATGAGACATGAAAGTTAACTTATTTAGGTAAGGTACCTGCTAAATTTTAACATGCTAATTAATATTGCTAGTTGAAATTTAAGGTTAGCCTGTCAGCACTCAATAAAATATGGATGTTGCGAAGGTGGTTTTATCGGAGTCCGAGTTATTAAATTTAGTTTATTAGAGTCAGAACCGGAACCGGCATAAAAGTCGGAGCCGGAGGTAAAAAGGTCTGTGTGTTTTTTATATGTAAGCACGCAGGGTGTGGGGTTGGCCGTGTGACAAGTATTTTTTTTTGCTAAAATAATAAGTGCATGTATTAGTTTAGAAATTAAAAATTACATTTTAAACAAAGCTAATTAACTTATAAAATAAAACCCTCCATTGCACCTACTTGCGACGTCGCGTCGTGCCGAGGACGCCCGCAGCTTTACCCTGTGCACAGCAATGCTCGTTGAGCAAAAACGGAGCCTTGCCGTTGGTCGCCTGAGACGCCGATTAACTCACAAATTAAAAAAAAGAACTATTATTATATACGAAACGAATACCAAACGGTTTTCTCACATATTAGTCTGATAACGGCATGTTATGTATGAGGGAATACGCGCCTGCCCCGTGCTTCCTTCATGTGATAACACACTACCCTGTTGTAGGACTCCTAATGAATCCGATAAAGTCGGGCTGTTACCTGACTAATACCTGAGGAAACTGTTTAGTGTTCGGTTTGTTTGTAAGTATTAACTTGCTCGTACACGATGACCGCGGTCGGCGCTGCTGCCGCTGCTCTTCGACCTCTGATAACCTCCGATTAAAAAGTATTGGAACCGGAGGTGAAGCATCAGTTCCTAAGTTGTAGTTCACCCTGTGTACAATATTAAACTATAGTCAAGGGCAATGAAAACGGGTCACCTAGTACAGAATTTTCATAGTGACCCGTTTTCAGTGCACCTAGTGTATATATAAAACCCAAGATCTAATGACCACGCCTTCTTACACAGCTGATATCTCTTAAACGGCTCATCCGATTTTCATGAAACCAAGCTAAAAACCATCCTGATTAAATGACTTGTCTTTATAATAAAACCACATAGATACACAAGTTAAACTTGAACGTAAAGGACAGAGCTATGGCAGTTATATAGCTCAATCCTTTACGCTCGCCGTAAAAAGAACTGAATAGTTATGTCATATCCCCCCCCCCCCTGAGCACATAAATTATCTCTCTCTGGATGGTTGGTATTAGAAAATATTTTCTACAGAACTTGGCTAAATAACAGCTAGAAGTGTTCAGCTGTCAAGCCTTCAATCTCACCATAAGTATTGCGTATCGTAACAGCCACAGTATGGCAAGGATTTCTCATGTTTTTTGCATGGGAAATAACTAGGTACTTAATAGCTACCAGGTATTAGAAAAAATATAAAATTATAGATTTATTACGGGCAGATATTTGTGTGATGAGCGCGAGTATTTTTGCTGAGTTTTAAATATTTCATATGTAAACCTATTTAAGTTTATATTTTTCTATATAAACTTTATTATTGTTTAAGTACAAGCCTAGAGCTTAGTTTTGGACTAAGTTAATTTGTGATTTTAAAACAACTAAGCGGCCAAACTGACTGATATAGCGACTTCATTTTTATTATACGTATGATTTTAATAAGAACTTTAACCCAACTGTAACCTTTACTAACCCCATGATAACCTTTTCTATAAATAACCCGGCTTCCCTCAGGAATAACTCATTTATTATAAGGAATGACATACTCAAATTTCTGGCAGACTTAATGTTCATGTGAAAAGTTCATATCAATTAGTAGCTCCATATTTATTATAAGCAATAAAACTATACCTATTTAGAAGTTCATATATTCGTACACATATTTTAACTGCTAGTCTTTCTGTTTTTCTCAATTTATGATTTAAAAACTGTACACGATAAAATCCAGCCATGCATGCTCTGGTGTATCTTTGAAATGAATGCATATTTTCAAGCAACTTGTTTAATTACACATACATACATACATAAAATCACGCCTTCATTCCCAGAGTGGGGTAGGCAGAGCTACACAAATACCAACAACCTCAAAAAGACTTGTATGAATTCTGTAACCACATTTTGCACAATCAGGCCAAGAAGTTTACTAGTGTATTAGTGACAGGTTGCAATACCATCGCCTAACAGTACTACAAGCCCTTATTCCCTTAATCGCCTCTTACGACATCCACGGGAAGACATGGAGTGGCACTATTCTAACCCGGCAACCACACGGACGGCTTGTTTAATTATACCTAATACTATATAATAAAATATAAATCTAATCATAATGTATGGGTATGTGTGAGTTTTCACCTAGTACCTATCATACCTTTCATCTCCTGTCCAGCGTTTTCTTGCTACAATGTTGCAACCGTATTTATATTTATGCAAGTTGTTTCACGCATTAGAACATAGAAAACACATTACTACATTATTGACGTGAATATCAATCCATACCAGCCTTTTCTATAAATAGCGGAAGCATCTCTCGGGGTCTCACCATTTATCCGACTCGAGACTCGAGTTACTGACGTCCAGTACCGATTTATTTGCACTGCATTATTAATTTTCTTTCGTTACTTGTTGGCCAGAAGTTATATTAAAGTCTGCGAAACATATGGTCTGCCACTCCTGCCTCGTAAGATCCGATGTGCTATATCAGGTTCAATTTAAACTATAGTTTAATGCATATAAATTGATAATGTTACAAAAACCTCTCCCGTTATTTTGTAGTTTGACCACAGAATAAATAAGAGTTGTATGGTGATCTTCACGACAAAAAAAAACAAAAACAGAACATGGAACAGTACATTTAAATCATAGGTATACAACAGGCGGTCTTACCGCTAAATAGCGAATCTGATGTTGTTGTGTTGTTGTTGTTGTCTGTTGTAATGAGACTACTTTTAAAAATTAATCTTAATCTCAAAATTAAACACGAATTATTCGTCATGAAATAAAACCGGGCAAGAGCATGTCGGACCTTGCTTAGTGTAGGGTTCCGAAGCCGATAAATACCTACTACAAACATAAAAAATCATCAAGTAATCACTAATTTTCTATTTAAAGTAAATTGGTGCCGTTGTAGATGATTTTAGTACACTTTAATCGTCTGTATCTCAAGAACCAATGATGTCTTCTTAGTCGTGATAGTTTTCCTTTAAAATTGGTTATATGTTCTTTCATTTAAGATTTTTTTCAGATTTTTAGTATTTGTAGTTTTGGCTGTAGGGGGGGTACTGGAGTCTAACAAAAATTAGCGCCTTAAAGCTTAATATTTCATAAATGGACTACTTAATTAAGAAACTGTGTTTACAAACCCACAATATTTTTGAAAGACCTATCCAACGACACCCCATACTATAGGGTAGACGAGAAAAAAATACATCTCCTCGTTACGTGTAGGGGAGGTACCCTAAAATATTTTTTTACTTTTTATTGTACCACTTTGTTGGCGTAACTAATATGCATATTCATGCCAAATTGCAGCTTTCTAGTACTAATAGTCTTTGCACTAGGCTACGGACGGACGGACATGGCGAAACTATAAGGGTTCCTAGTTTGACTACGGAACCCTAAAAAACAAGATTCAATTTGCGAAACGTTCCGGCTTTAAATGCAACTAATATGACGAATTTTGTAGGTGACTAGTAACAAGGATATGGTTTTAATCATGTTAATGCCGGAGCAGAACTAATGTGATTAACTTGACTCGTACGACTGGAGTTGCGCAAATAATCATGGCTTCGCGCGCTGTGTTAGTTTCGACTGTAACTTCCTATGGCCAAGTTTGTGAGCTGACTCTGAACTAAGATTGGTTTGAAAACTTAGTATATATAGTAAGTAAACATTGCCAGGGAAAGAGGTCAATGCAAACTGGGGCTGGAGTGCGGTTTTTACAAACATACTCTAAGAAGACTTGTTTATGATTCTGTAACCACATTTTGCTAAATCACTGGGATTCTGCACGGTAATAACGATATCGTATTTGACGTGTTTCCGTATTGTCAACGTTTTGATAGCTCTTATGTCATTTACAATAATGGCGACTGTGACATAAAACGCGATATCGTTATAACGCTGTAGAATAGAGGCCTTAGCTAAGATGTTTACCAGTGTATTAGTGACAGGTTGCAAGCCCATCGCCTAACAATACTACAAGCCCTTATTCCCTTAGTCGCCTCTAACGATATCCACGGGAAGACATTTAGTGGCACTATTCTAACCCGCCTATTACACGGTACAAACCGTAAAATATCAAAAGCAATATGGTTTTAAGCGAGTAAAATAGTGGGTATGTTCAGTTCTAAAGACAACTGAACCATTTATCTATATCCTGCGGAGTGCTCTAGAACTCTAGTGTATATATTATTAAGTGGCGCAAAGGTAAGCGTGGGTAGTAGGTCAATCAGCGGAACTATTCTCTACCTAAACAAGATTTTTATATGAATGACAAATCAAATCAAACTCCTTTATTTTCTATATTATTGATGATTCCATTATATTGTGGTAAAGATAACACAAAAATAACGAAAGAGGCTAGAAGCATTTGAAATGTCGTGTTGGAGAAGGATGGAGGGAATTAGTAGGAAGGAGAAGAAAACAAATGAGGAAGTACTTAATACTGTAAAAGACAAGAAAAAAGCCGTTAAAAACGGTCGAAAACAGAAGAGGGAAGATGTTAGAACACACTGATACGACACGATAATTTTATGAACAATATCATAGAAGGAAAAATTTCAGGCAAAGCGGCAGATAACGACCCAGATGAAGTTGCTTTGAACAAGTGAAAGAGAAAGCCTTCATTCCCAGAACTACAGAAATACCATCAACTCTAAAAATACTTGTTTATAATTCTGTAACCATATTTTGCGCAAACAGGCCAAGAAATTTACTAGTGTATTAGTGACAGGTTGCAAACCCATCGCCTAACAATACTACTTACAAGCCCTTATTCCCTTAGTCGCTTCTTACGACATTCACGGGAAGACATGGAGTGGCACTATTCTAATCCGGCAACCACACTGGGCTAGTAATAAAATTAACTTTTACTACTCATTATATACATAAAGTGAACCTTCTCTAATTTTCTATAAATCCAAAGTTGAAGCAACTCGATACATTAAAAATGCAAGTCGAAATCCTCCATTGTATCGATACGGAATAACCCAATACTAGGCCCAGCAAGGCCATTGTGACTTAGTTATAGCGATATAGCAGTCAAGTGTGACATTCTCTTCGGTTCTTGATATTACAGTCACATTTATGACCGGTGAGGTTAGGTTAACACTGGCACCGGCTTCAGGTCTTCATTAACAGCTGTCTTCGCCGTATTCTCGGTGTATACTGGCCCGAGAAAATCTCCAACTTAGATCTGTGGGAACGCTGCTGTGAGACGCCAATCAACCAGCAGATCAAACGACATAAACGATCCGAAAACACGTCAAATGCGATATCGTTATAACGCAGTAGAATCGAGGCCCAGATATAAAATGGATATCGCAGTGGCATCGGACAGTCAAATAAATCCTTACAATAAACCAGTTTTCTTATTAATTTAATTTATAAATCCATTTCTTAAGTATATATTTCACTGTATCGCTGTTGATGTCCCAAATAAACTAAATAAATAAATAAATAGACACTAGCGAAGTGACAAGGGTCTGTAGGATATATTGATGAGAAAATTAGAACTGATACCGTCTATGAGCATATATTTAATGCGACATGGATGTGTTAATTAAAGTGGAATGAAAATCTGTCACTATACTATCGGTGTGGGGATAAGACAACCGATGAAATTACAAGCATACATAGAGGCATTAATAATAATAATAATAATCACAGGACAATGTCACACTAGTTGACCTAGTCCCAAACTAAGCTATAGGCTTGTACTATGGGTACTAGACAGCGATAAACATACTTATATAGAGAAATACATACTTAAATATATATAGAAAACATCCAAGACTCAGGAACAAATATTCGCGCTCATCGCACAAATATCTGCCCTTACCGGGATTTGAACCCAAGACCGCTGGCTTCGGAGGCAGAGTCACTCCCAACTAGGCTAGCTTAGTCCTCAGGGTTGGCAACGCATTTGAGGTCTAAGGATTACTCTTGTAATTAGCGGTTTCGACACGTTTTCCTTTTTATATTATATTCATTGTTTTATATAATGCTGGGTTCAGTTCTATCATTGTCATAAGCAGTATTTATTTAAAAAATGTCTGACTATTAATTATTATGTGGCATTTCTTCTCAGCAGTGGTATCCTCTTGGGAAGCGTTGATAGAATTTTGACCTGTAAAAGTGCCCGTGCGGCCTACTTACTGAATGAAGAACTTTTTTGTAGCCTTGAGAATTGGCTCTTAGATTCCACTTACCATCAGCCCTATCTCACCGTGACAGGTGACAATTCGGTGTACATTGCTAAGTTAACACGCTGATACATCACTGGTTTTCATATAAGCTGCGCTATGTACACTGAAATGTCAACTGTCACCTCTCAAAGTCAGAATGGTGAAACAGGGGGCAGGTGGCTCGTGTGCTCGTGTGCCTTCTCCTAAAAACTCTACAATACAAGAGTTGTAAAATGATAACACTTTTACCGAAACCCTTTGTTTCATGTTCTCATGACCACCGATACAATGCAACCGTTTATCACAACAAAGCAATGTTACAGCGTAATCCAAACTAAACCGACCCGATTGTCCACAACCGGATCTCGCAAAGCCAAGGACTATCTGACTACTTTCACTCACACTTACGACATTCGGATCGGAATCTTTAATGACACTTTAACAATGGACTTCAAAAAAGGGGGTGAATTGACATTTAAAAGAGGAGCAAAGAGATATAATTTCATTTCAAGTACACTTTATAACCTACATACACCCACATAACATCACGCCTTCATTCACAGAGTGAGATTGGCAGAGCTACAGAAATACTAACAAGTCTAAAAAGACTTGTTTATAATTCTATAACCAAATTTTGCACAATCAGGCTAAGAAGTTTTCTTAGTGTACTAGTGACAGGTTGCAAGCCCATCGTCTAACAGTACTAAAAGCCCTTTTTCCCTTAGTCGCCTCTTACGACATCTTACCTACCTTTACCTAGAAATGTAAAATACGTTCTGTAATTTTTAGTTAAATAAACAAAATAGTTTCTAATTACGACACGTTGGCCTAGTTGGGAGTGACCCCGCCTCTGAAGCCAGCGGTCCTGGGTTCAAATCCCGGTAGATATTTGTGTGATGAGCGCGAATATTTGTTCCTGAGTCTTGGATGTTTTCTATGTATTTCTCTATATAAGTATGTTCATCGCTGTCTAGTACGCATAGTACAAGCCTAGAGCTTAGTTTGGGACTAGGTCAATATGTGTGAGATTGTCACCTGATATTTATTTATTTATTTATTACGATTACGAAGTAGGATGACCCCTGTATTTTGTCTTCACAATTACGTGGTAGTAGGAGCTGCCAAATTGACTATCCGAAATTACTGTTGTAACATAAAAGAAGGCAGCAAATGTAACGAAGCAGTCGAAGCATTCTTAACTCTATTGGAACCACATTAAATTGAATATGCTGATACTGTTACGTTGTAAGTTTGCAGGGGTAATTTCTGTATCTAATGTACTGATTTTGAAAACTCTTTTACCAGTACAAAGCCACGTTATTTGTCAGTGTCATAGGCTATGTTTTATTTTTCTACGCGGACCGAGTAAACCTGTCTTAACCTAGCTAATTTTAACCGGCGAGGAAAAGCGGTTAACGACCTCCAGTCAGTATATTTTATAAATATAACTAACTGGCTATGTTTATAGAAATCAAGTTACAGATCACGATCCTGTTATTTTGTAGACCAAGGATAGTAAATATTACGAAACTGCCTTACTAATGTATCGCTACAAATTATCTTACCTTATAAGGTATCCTGATTTCTAGAAACACTAACCAATCTTCATTTATCTATACTAATATTATAAATGTTTAAGTAACTCTATCTGTGTTGTTACGTTTTCACGGATAAACCGCTGAACCGATTTATATAAAATTTGGCATGAGCTTGAGTCCCGGAGAAGGATAGAGGGTACTTTTTATCCCGAAATGGGATGGTTCCTGATGGGTACCAAACATATGAAAAATACTTAGGTACCTCTACACAGAAATACATCATTAACACAAAGAAACCTCCAAGACTAAGGTACAAAATACTCACGCTAAACTCACAAATATTTGCCCATACTGCGAACCTGGGACCACTAGCTTCGTAGGCAGAGTCACCACTAACTAGACTAAACGCGTTATGAAAACTCTAACCCCTTACTAATAAACGTTAAATAAGCTTGGAATAGTTATACCATGTTTTGTCCTTATCTGTCATTGTGACATTTGAATTCGACAAAACTATGATGACAACAAACAGGAATCGCGTGCACAACACAAAAATATTAGCCCTTTCCATTCTTACCAAAAATCGTTCGATTCATAGATTACTATTAAATAACCTTCCACGAATAACGAAAATACCTCTCATTACCTGTCATACAAAAGATTCAAGAAACCTCCTAAGAAGCGAACATTTAAGTATGTTTCGAATTGTCTCATTCATATCATATCTAACAACCGCAGCGGATTCGCTTCACGCCTGCGCATGCCACATTGTACTGTTTCCCATACACTTGCACTTTCGACGGCACGGCAGTGTACTTCCTCGAGAACACTATCATTACACTGCCGTGCATCCGTATGCACGCTGACGGTAATTGTAATTGTCAAGCGATTTGTGGAATGCATTTACATTATAATGCGCTGACCGCAAAATGGGAACTGCTCCTAGCTATTACAGAGTAAGTATTAGAATTACTGGCGTCTTTGCGAAAGTTTCAACCTAACCTGACTATACTCAAGAGTGTACCCAGTGGCACCATCTTTGTTAAAGTACTAATAAAAGATTGACCATACGGAAGCTTTAAGACTCCACGAAATTGGGCTGTGACAAACTGGCGTTCTTTTGGACGTGACCACACCCATCGACGTAAAAGACTCGTTAAGACCACAGCAAGCGCCCAGTGGTGCCTTCATTGTTAAAGTACCAATAAAAATTATTATAGCGAAACTTAAACTAAATCCAAATAATTGGGTTGCGTCAAAATGGCGTCTTTTTGGACGTGACTACACCGATAGGTGTAAAAGACGCGTTAGAACTGCCGCGAGCGTCCAGTTAGCTGAAGTCGCGTAAATTGAGCTACGTCAAACTGGCGTTCTTTTAGACGTGATCTGATCACACTGATCGACTTAAAAGACGCGTTACGACTTCACCGAGCGTCCAGTGGCGCCCTGATTACTTTTATTCTGTTTTCTAAGAAACTAAAGTATTATCTTAAAATCTAAGAGCGCTTTACTGGGGGGGTGATTCTCTCAACACAGCGCTGCGTCGACCTTAAAGGTGAAGTTTTATCTGGCAAGTTTAATAAGTCCCGTCGGAGCGTACAAGACACATTTTAGCGCGAGCCTTCTCAATTAGGCAGCAGGCAGGTGCGTCGAGTTCAGTGTCGTGTAAAGCAGCCTTGCTTGCTTGCTTGCCAGATAAAAGTTCACCTTTAAGATCGACGCAGCGCTGTGTTAAGAAAATCACCCTCCTGTTGTAAAAATCATCAAAATATCTTCTTATATCCTACAGACCCTTGTCACTTCGCTGGCGTCATAATAAGAAACCTGGTTTATTATAAGGATTAATTTGACTGCCCGATGCCACTGCGATATCAATTTTATATCTGTTTTAAATAGCTGTCAAAATAAAGTGTTTATATTTAGTGTCTCTGGTGTTTTAGGGCTCCGTAGTTAACAAGGAACCCTTATATTTTCGCCATGTCCGTCTGTCTGTCCGCGGTTTTACTTGGAGACTCTTGGTACTACAATGCTGTAATTTTACACACGGTGCTCTAAATACACTGACGAACCGTACACATAATAATATTTGCACTTTCCATTCTTACCAAATTTCGTTCGATTCATAGATCACTATTAAATAAGAAAGAAAGGAACACATTTATTCGCAACTATAACATAAAAAAATAGAAAAGAGAACAGAAAAGTGATATTTGTCGCGAAACGGTCCCAACTCAGCATGTGCTGGCTGTGAAGCCAACGCTGATCTTCCGTTGGGAAGAAGAACCTTCCACAAATACTAAAAATACCTCTCATTACCTATCATGGCTATCATGCAAAAGGTAACTGTTCAAGAAACTTCCTAAGAAGCGAACATTTAAGTTAATCTTTACTCAAGACTGCACTCCTATGCCTATGGAATGCCTCTATGCTAGTAATTTCACCAGTTGTCTTATCCCCACACCGGAAAACAACAATGCAAATACTGCTGCTTGGCGGCCCTTCAACATAACCCACCGTCTGACACAGTCTGTTAAAAAGAGTTCCCGTTGTCCGTATTAACTTCAAAATCCCACTATTCGCATAATGACGTATGACGTAACATTACGGAATCCAACGTGGCCACGCAAGGCCGCTACATTCATTAAAATTCAAACCACAACCATTGTGCGTTACAAAACCACTTAAACGGAAGCCGAAACCAGATCAGCCCAAGTCTTTAAAGATTTGCTTTCACTCCAATACAGGTTGTAGCAACCGATATGCGTAGAAAGCTTGGTCAGGTACCGGTAGTTAGAAAACGGTTAGGATATAGTGAGAGGAATCCGGCAAGATGTGTCGAGGTCCCTAGGTCAACTAAACTGAACGCCTAGATGCATTGCTTACTAATAAGCACGACCGCTTTGCAATTTAACGCCACGCAAGAAACAAAATCTTTTTCTCAAAATGCTCGGAAACAGAAGCTATTATTTTAAGAGGATTGTGAAGCGATGCTAAAATCTCGAAGCTGTCAAAAATAATCCATACAAATTTAGCTCCGGGTGATAACGTTTCTCACCCCCTAAATAATAATAATAATATCAGGGGACAATCTCACACAAATTGACCTAGTCCCAAACTAAGCTCTAGGCTTGTACTATTGGTACTAGACAACGATAAACATACTTATATAGAAATACATACTTAAATACATAGAAAACATCCAAGACTCGGGAACAAATATTCGCGCTCATCACACAAATATCTGCCCTTACCGGGATTCGAACCCAGGACCGCTGGTGTCGGAGGCAGGGTCACTCCCAACTAGGCCAACGTGTCGCCAAATCTAATCAGATTTCCACGATTTTTTTATATGTTGTAGATATTATAAAAATCTAGATCTGAACGTTTCCGCTTTTGTGGTTTTTTTTTTTGGCTTTTCCTTTCCAATAAATATTTTCTTGGAAAGGAAGAAGAGAATAACGTTATACCATTTTGTATGGATTTTTTTTGCTTCATTTTTTTCCTAGGAGTAAAACAAATGTATGAATATAATATGCGATATTTTATTTAAAATTGATCTCTATTGACTGAAAAATCAAAAAGACCATGAAAAAAATGCCATACAACCAATTTAATATAAGGTGGGCGCAGCGCTGGGCATTTTATGCATTGATATCATTTGCTCGAATATATTGAGAACATCATTAATACCACTGTAATATGCCTCTGGGATTGCCTGACTAATATTTTAGCAGTAACCACCTCGTCAGGCAATCCCCTAAGGCCTAGGCAATTAAATGTATTATGCGCTAGCTAAAACTAGGACCAATGCTAGAAAGCAGGCTCCTCTATATAGGCTTCCACCACACATTAAAGTGTTAAGTGAATTATGTTCTTCAGGGGGGATGATTCTCTTAACACAGCGCTGCATCAAACGCAAAGATGAACGTAAAGCTCTGCTGGGCGACCGAGCTCTGCTGCCTAATTGAGAAGGCACGCGCTAAAATGCGTGCTCCGGCAGGACTACGTAAACTTGCCGGATAAACATTCACCTTTGCGTTCGACGCAGCGATGTGTTAAGAGAATCACCCTCTACTCTCGTATCCGGTTTAGAGCCGTTGTCACTCTTATATGTTAAAACAAAAAACAAATCGACTGCCTTCAATTTTTTTTTTTTTTTTTCAAATTGTAATAGTTCAGTCAATGTAAAGTCGGCGTCTCACGAAATTTATAACCATGACTTCTTTCAAATGCTTAGGTCAGTCAAATGAAGTGGGCTTTTGGTTAAAAAAATTTTGGGACGCCGACTTCAGTTTGACTGATCCCTGAACGTTACAATAAATTGTATGTCTCTAAATACATACATAACGCCTTCATTCCTAGAGTGGGGCGGCAGAGCTACAGAAATACCAACAACCTTAAAATGCTTCCTGATAATAAGTAAATGTCTCTAAATAAGTACCTATATTGATCATTGCACCGTTGGTACACATAGTACAGTCAAGGACTTTAATTGTTGTGCCACTATGAAACTCTGTCATATAGCTTTTTTCAAAAGTTTCAAGTTACTTTGCCTGTGAAGCTAGAGGGTCCAAATCCCGATAGATATGGGCATGTATTTTTTTCATAAGCTCGAATGCTCCTGAGTCATTAATGTTTTCTCTATATTTAAGTATCTATTTCTCTATATAACTATGTTTATCGTTGCCTAGTAAGACAAGCCTAGAGCTTAGTTTGGGACTAGATCAATTCGTGTAAAATTACTCGCTCATCATCATCATCATATCAGCTGAAAGACGTCCACTGCTGGACATAGGCCTCCCCCAAGGCTCTCCACTTAGACCGGTCTTGTGCCTTCCGCATCCATCGCGATCCCGCGATCCTTACGAGGTCGTCGCTCCATCTTGTTGGAGGCCTACCAACAGCTCGTCTCCCGGTCCGTGGACGCCACTCAAGAACCTTCTGACCCCATCGAATTACTCGCTATTTGATATTATTATTTATTGACACACACAGCTGAAGTCGTTTTGTAAAGAGAACGCTCAAATTTCGATCTCATCAAATGTTTATATTTCCTGTAGATTGTACCAATCGATAAGTATTAAATAATGATTATTGCGTTGACCTTTAAATTCACAAGTATATTTGGCAACTTATCTGATTAAAAAAAAAGGATGGTGGGTATTATGAAAAGAAAATAATCTGTTTGTGAGTTACTATCAATAAACATTGCCATAATGGGATATTATGGTGTTTTCTCTTTCGTTATAAACACGAGTTTGAATCGAACTGGCATGCTTGATCCCTTTTCACACTATGAACATACATACAACAATACAATTTACAAGACAATTAAAGACACACAAATCACCGTGCGTCCTTCTGAGACGTAGCCAAGATGTAAACCATAGAATTAGAACTAAAGGCGTAGAAGGAGCGATAAAATAAAAGGCAACCATACAGATAGCTGACATGCAGTCTTATTGGGATTCAGTGTGCCAAACAGAGACAGTGTAAATGGTATACGGGCATTTATTAAAACTGGACATAGATTAAGACTCTACTAATCATTAACAGAAATAATTATTTTGATTACGCTAACGTATACGCCGTTATTAATTTTTGAACATACTATCGACCTGCAATGTACATCGAAGTCCATCTGTCAGGTAAGTACGTAATGTTTACTTGTGAAAATGTGTATTTCGGCTTAAGTAGCCTCAGCTTTAATAATACTTTACTATGAAACGTCATTAATTGCGTTTTTAATTCATTGCATTTTTCGTTATACATTGCGTGTTAAATTATTTTGTAGGTTATTATTTAAATTTAATTTTAACAAAAGCTGCCTAAATATGTTCAGTAGGGGCTGTAGTAAACACAGTTAAAAGGAACGCCCGTATACCATTTACACACTGTAGATTATGGTTCAACATTAGGCACTAATCGCCCCGAAATCCTAACGCGTTTAAGGGTCGAGTTAGGCTAATTCGATCGACTTATATTTCTTGTATAAAACATCACCACATAAAATCATTCGCCAGAGGCAATTAATTCAACGCCCTTATTAAAACATTCAGTACCAACCTCCCATATCTCCATACAAAATTGACCTCGCGTCGAGCCATCGGTACTAAATGTTACATAACGACAGCCAACAATTACGTAGTTGAATTTAATTACACTTTCACACTTTAAACGTGTTATAAATTAAATGCGCTTTAACTTAGTCTCGACTTATTAAAGATCCACTTAAGGTATGAACACATGGATGTATGAATTAAGAGCGTTGTAATGTTGAAAAGTACCGTTAAAAAGGTGGTAAAGTTTCTCTCCCTTTAAAACTAGTCCAATTTTTACGATTTTAAATATATCAGGGGACGATCTCACACAAATTGACCTAGTCCCAAACTAAGCTCTAGGCTTGTACTATGGGTACTAGACAACGATAAACAAACTTGTATAGAGAAATACACACTTAAATAAATAGAAAACATTCCAAGACTCAGGCAAAAATATTCGAGCTCACCACACAAATATCTGCCCTTACCGGGATTTGAACCCAGGACCGCTGGCTTCGGAGGCAGGGTCACTCCCAACTAGGCCTGTCGTCTATTTTGAAACGTGTTTTGTAGATTGATAATTGAAGAGAAACTAGAAAGAGAAAAGAAAGAGGAAGACCAATAAGATCTTACCTAGACCAATTTAAAAAAAAGTAGGCGTCGTGCCGTATCTGTGCGTTGAAGAGAAGGCTCTGAATAGCAAAGAATTAAAATTTCTCCACCGACAAGCATAGCTTAAAAATTAAATGTTTTAAAAAACAAAAAACTGCCTTCAAGAACGCAAAGAATAACTTGTTTTAAAATTGTAGGCACCTACCTAACAGTTTAGTCCTATTGAAGTCGGCTTTTTTGGTGAAGATATTGTGGTCGCCGACTTCGGTTCAATTAACCTATTAGGTGCCTACAATTTTAAAAGAAGTTATTTTTTACGTTTTTGAAGGCGGTTTTTTTGTTTTTTTAAACATTTATTTTATTTTATACGTCTCAGTGATTATCATACGCTGTTTCGTACATGTCATGTCCCACATACATGTTGTTATGAAACTTTAAGTTTCAAGCGCGCCGCAAGCAACGCCGCTGGAAAGTCATAGTCATATTTCAACAAGTAAATATTCTTCGTTGTAGTCGCTCAACTATCTTAATCGAGATATCTGATCCCGCTTGAAATAGGTACCGTTGAGGAGTTCCGAGGGCCAACTTTGGTCTACATCACCAGTTCCACTCTACCGAGCCAAAAAAAATATTTAAATCGGTCCACAATTGACGGAGACATCGGTGAACATAAATAAAAAAAAAAACACAAGTCGGTTAATAAGTGATGATGATGATGAAACATTTCTTGAAATCATACAAACCTAGTTTTTTTATAATAATTACAACATATTCTAAATTGTGGAAATCAGAGTCTATTTGGGGGGTGAGAAACGATGTTGCCCAGAGCCAAATTTTTTTTTCTACAGTTACGTGATTTAATCATTGCCTCACAACCCTATTAAGGTAACATGGGCGTATAAATCAAGAACAGTGGGCTTTTATTTTTTAATTTGGCAGGAGATTAAATGACGTATGTTTTTTACTTACGGTATTTTTTTTGTTTACTTTGCTTGACTTTGTTTTTATGTGACAAATTAAATGTTAGTAAAAAAGTATAAATGAAAATATATCAAGGACGCTCTATCCTCTTGGTCCCGAGCTTTTTTTTGTCATAAAGACCTAGAAACCAAAAGTCCTTTATAAAGTACTTTGCATTTGAGTCCAGAACCTTCCGCCGCTTGATTTAAGAATTGTTACCGTTTTTCGCTAGAACAAAATTGATTTTAGCGGTAAATGTAATGTATTTTATAAAGTACACTCGGGATTTGCGGATGATTTTATTTGCGTAGTGTCAGGAGTTAAAGTGAGCGTTAATTTAGTTCTTTATAAAGGATGCGAGCATCCAGGAGGCAAGGCTTTTAATACGGGGATAAGACCACATACATTTATACGTTTTTCGAGAACCAAAACGACGTATTCCCTAAAAAACGTATTAATCCTCTTTTCTTAAAATAAACAGAAGCAGCTGTCAAAATAAGACGAGTTAAAAGCGTTTTCAAAATAAAGTGTAAGTACCTACGTTAAGGTAAAATTAAGAAACGGTAACTGTCACAAAAATAGGCATACATTTATTACGGCGTGTAGGTATTTATGAATTATTAAAAACAAAAATGCTTTATAAATCCATATTTAATAGATCTCTAGGTACTCACCTAATAACTTTACTTATTTACGAAATAAGCACAACGTTTAGGGGACCTTGTTTCTTGCATTGTGTTTCCATACCGTTAGACAATTCACTGACAGAAGATGAGTCTTGTTACTTTAAGTACCGCCATCAAATAAATTTGAGAGTAGCATACCATAACAAATAGCACGAATTCGTTAAATAGCTGTGAAATACATGGAAAATGGCATTGTTACGGTCTGGAAAATGTTAACCTTAAAACACTTTAAACTTCAGTAAGTAGGTTAAAACAATTAGTGTAAAACAATGAGTATAAAACAATGAGTGTAAAACAATGAGTATAAAACAATGAGTGTAAAACAATGAGTATAAAACAATGAGGTTAAAACAATGAGTGTAAAACAATGAGTATAAAACAATGAGTGTAAAACAATGAGTATAAAACAATGAGTGTAAAACAATGAGTATAAAACAATGAGTATAAAAAAGTTAGTGTAAAACAATGAGTATAAAACAATGAGTGTAAAACAATGTGTATAAAACAATGAGTGTAAAAAAATGAGTATAAAACAATGAGTATAAAACAATGAGTATAAAACAATGAGTATAAAACAATGAGTGTAAAACAATGAGTATAAAACAATGAGTATAAAAAAATGAGTGTAAAACAATGAGTATAAAACAATGAGTGTAAAACAATGAGTATAAAACAATGAGTGTAAAAAAATGAGTATAAAACAATGAGTATAAAACAATGAGTATAAAACAATGAGTATAAAACAATGAGTATAAAACAATGAGTATAAAACAATGAGTATAAAACAATGAGTATAAAACGAAGGGTCTATTTTATTCAGAAAATCATATTGCTTTTGACATGTTATCATATGGTTTTAACTCGGTTGTCACTTTCAAGTAAATAAGAGTTGCTTGACAAAAATTTGCAGTTTAAGAACGTTCACAAACTAATCCCACTTTATGTGTAGGGGAGGTAATTACACAAAAAAATACCACAATAACAACAGTCTATTCTATTTCTATTACTAAAGTAAGTACCAATTTCACCAAACGATGTTAACCACTTAACAGACGATTAGAGCGTTAACAGTTGTCAAAATGTATGAACTAACAGTCTGTTAACATTGATTAAATTTAACATCGTATGGTGAAATTGGTACTAAGAGTCTTTGAGCTAAGCTGCTGACAGACGGCCTGAAATGTCATTTTAACAGTGACGTAACTTAGTTCACCTTTTTTCCGTGCGAATAAAAGTTACAATTTATTCAGCATGCAATAGTAACGTAATAGATGACAGAATAAATGGAGGAGAGAGTGTTACATACAGAAGAATAAGTACTGTAATGTCAGAATAGGAGCTGGACTCAAGATTTGGCTTGTTTTGGTTTTTAGCCAGACTCTTAGGTGGTATTGACGACACTTTGGCCTAATTGGTACTGACCCGGCCTTCGAAGCTAGCGGTTCCGGGTTCAAATTCCGGTAAGGGCAGATATTTGAGTGATGAGCGTGAGTATTTGTTTCTGATCCTTGGATGTGTTCTTTATAATTTCATTATATGAGTCAGTCTATCGTTATCTAGTGCCCATATTACAAGCCTAGAGCTTAGTTTGTGACTAGATAAATTTGTGTGTTATTGTCCCTTATATCTTTATTTCTTCTTTCTTTATTTAAACAAACATAAAGTTTACGGAATATGCATGAAGATAATATAAATTGTATTTACTTATTTCATTGAGTTATAGCTAGTCAAACATAGCTTAATAATAAATTTATAAATAACTTCCTCTTGTTACTAACATAGTGAGAAATAAAACATTGTACACCCATCAAAGGTGTTATAAATATGCGAAGTCATGAATCCGTTGTTATAAAAGAAAACGTGCTTATAATATGCATTACACAATGCGTTACGAGATCTGTGATGACATACAGATTAACATCTCGATCAATAATACATTTACATATCTCTAGCTGATTATTAACGTATGTTTAAAACAGTGAAATTGGAAAAACAACTTCAACGTGATCAAAATAAAGTTTACATTTCTTATTTATGTTTGGGTGACATATGGCTTTGGATATGAGGATGCTGTAGCAGTGTGTCAAGGTTAAACGAAGCCAGATGAATCAGATACGCTATGAATTTAAAATGACATTTGATAGATCGTTGATAAAGTCGTTACGAATAGGATTTGGTATTATTTTGAATTCTGCAATATGTTAAATGTCATGTTTAAATGTAGTATCTCATGATCGTTGCTTGAACCATAACTCACTCAATAATAGGCGTTATGATATGGAAAGTAATAATGAACTTGCATTTTCTTGCAAATTTATCTAATCGTGTGGTTACCGGGTTAGAATAGTGCCACTCCATGTCTTCCTGTGGATGAAAGAGGTGACTAAGGGAATAAGGGCTTGTAAATTGTTAGGCGATAGGCTTGCAACCTGTCACTATACGCTTGTAAATATCTTAGCCTGATCGTGCAAAATGGGGTTACAGAATTATCAACAAGTCATTTTAGAGTTGTTGGCATTTCGTAGCTCTGCCTACCTCACTTTGGGAATGAAGGCGTGATGTTATGTATGTATGAAAATTTTTCTGATGGGAAAGGTTCACCGTTATGGACATTACGTTACCTTACGTTACGTTACGCCAATACGTTACCAAATGCGTTTATTTTATGGCAAAGGGACACAGGCCACGATGGTAAGTGGAACCTGAGTCCCATAGACAACGCAAGACTGCAAATGCATTACCAACCCTGAGGACTAAGATGGAATGCCTCTATGCTAGTAATTTCACCGGTTGTCTTATCCCCACACCGGTATACAACAATGCGAATACTGCTAATTGGCGGTAGGTTAAAGGTTAAGATGGTGGTAGCAATTCTGGCAGATTCTGCAAAAGGTCCGACAAATGAAAAAAAAATGGTCAAATTAATGAATTTTCACCGTAAATAATTTTAACGTTTTTTTTAAATCCACTGTTTCTATGTTACTATTATTTATACAATAAATATCACGGGACAATGCCACACAAATTGACCTAGTTCCAAACTAAGCTCTTGGCTTGTACTATGGGTACTAGACAACGATAAACATACTTGTATAGAGAAATATATACTTATATACATAGAAAACATCCAAGGCTCAGGAATAAATACTCGGAATATGGTCTGTAGAGAAGGGTATACCAACTTAAGCCTTCGTCAATTTAAAAAATTCAGCACGACCTCATAGCATAAAACTACTTAATTATTCAGTAACGGAGTGCTTCATAAATTCAAGGGAGGGAACTGCTGAGCTCACGCACATTCCCAACTAAACGTGAAATGAATAAGTTTAGAACTGATTCATTTTTAATAAAGTTTTTGCTATGAAGCCTGGGCATGTATTTAAACAGGGCGCCGTCTATCATTATATCGATTGTCCAAAACGTATTTGGCATAATTGATTTTCAACGCATGACATTACAGAAAGTATATTTGGTATAATTGAGAATAATGTGGTTCAGCATGATGATCAAATTGCATAATGTTGTTTAGAAAATTATATTCTTACCAAATTACTATAAAAAACAAAAGGCAGTGAGTGATTGAATAAGTGAATCGAGTGAGCAAGACGGGTCAGGGCAGAAGCAACTCGGATAAGTTCTTTCAACTTTTGGGAATTATACTGTTAGGCGATGGGCTTGCAACCTGTCACTAACACTAGTAAACTTCTTGGCCTGATTATGCAAAATGTGGTTACAGAGTCATAAACGCGGGTGGGGGTTTTGCGGGTGGTAGGACCCTGTGCAGGGTCCGTCCGGATCGCTACCACCATCTTATCCATTAACCTACCGCCAAACAGCAGTGTTCGCATTGTTGTGTTCCGGTTTGGGGATAAGACAGCCGGTGAAATAACTAGCATAGAGGCATTCCATCTTAGTCCTCAGGGTTGGCAACGCATTTGCAGTCTTAAGATTGCAGTCTTGTGGTTGCGAATGTCTATGGGTCACAGTTTCCACTTACCATCAGGTGGCCTGTGGCTCTTTTGCCTTCTCGATGCAATAAAAAACACCCCACTCTGGGAATGAAGGCGTGATGTTAAATTTGTATATTTCCTTGCAAATCCTTCATCTCGTTTCTCGAGTTTCCTTTGGCGCAGTAGATTCTGTTTCACACCGCACTAACAGGATATGGAAATCTAAGTTGTAGGTGTTATTGTCAATGTTGTAGAACAAGAATAAGTAACTTCAGACTTTACATATAAATTGGCAGTAAAGACGAGAGTTTTTACAATTTGCCTGCAGTGATTTAATGTGGACTGATTGTGATCAATTTAAGATATGAAATAAAACATTGATATACATACAAATACTTCTGGGTTTAGTACAGTCAGCAGCAGAATTAGCTACGCAACCGAAGAGCTCAAAATCGAGCACTCGACTCTATTGTCTAGATACGCCGTCTCTTGATCACTTTGAGCGTGTTATTCTGCTTAGCTACTTTTTATGCTGACTGTACAAACATTCTTGCTCATCGACTAGTCGATGATAATAAACGTGTTAAAAATGATAGACAGATAGATAGATAAAAACTTTATTCAACATAAACACAAACACAGGCTCTTAAGTTAAACATAAAGCATCAAAATAAAGACAAAAAAGAAAAATAGTAACAAAACAAGAGACTTAAAATAAACATTATAATATTATATATCCGGCGAGAGAGCCATATGTTGTGTTGTGAAATGGCGCTGACTCAGCAGAATGCTGCAGGGACCGCAGCGCTGATATTCTGCCAGAACCAAAGGAATCAGGTCTGTGGCGCCCGAAAGAAGCCGAAAGATGTGCCAAACGATCAGGATAATAATAAAATGACCATAAAACAAACAAATAAATATGAGGGCACTATGTCACGATACACATACACATATAGAGAAATAGATGCTTAAAAACAGAAAACTAGAAAAAATACTCGTGATCACACCGCCCGAATGGAACCTTTTCGATTTGTTGGTGGTGACCAACTAGCCTATAACCGCAAAGTGAATAATATTTTTATGATTATTATTTAGCAGCCTGTAATGTCCAAGGATGAGCAAACCTTCCTCAATTCCTTTTAACAATATTGAGTCGGACTCGCGCACCGAGGGTTCCGTACATAAAGTATGTAAATAGTTCGTTATTCTCTGTGATCGCGACTCGAAGATTGACTTTGCCGCAAATAAGTATGTTAGTTTTGTAATTTAACATCAGATTAATTATTTTTTCCTTTACATGTGCTGCTTTCCTATCCTATGCTTCCTTCTTATTAAATTTCATGTTTCTAGGTCTATGAGTACCCTTCAGGTTTTGACTCCCCTGCGAAGTGTTAAAAAAATAGCCTAAAATGGCCGTATCTTTGGATTGCGTTGACTTACAAGCTAGATTTTTTTACATCTTCAAGGGATCGCCGACATTAGTATTTGATGTTAATTTCAACTTGATAATTCTACGCATTCCTGAGAAAAAGGATCTTTACAGACACCAAACAGACAGACAACAAAGCGATCCTACAATGGTTCCGCTTTTTCCTTTTGAGGTAACCCTAAAAGTATCTTAAAAGTTATTTTCTTTGTTACAGGAAGAAAACGTAGCCCTCAGACTGATTAAACAGACAAATATAGAAGAAACTGAAAGCAGCCCATCACCTGATGAACCTTACACCAGCACTGGGCGGTACTTCGATGAGGGGGGGTACGTGAAGGGTGGAACCGGGTCGAAGGATTCAGATCCTTACGTGAGGAACCGGTTCAACCAAGCTGCGTCTGATGCCCTGCCAAGTAACAGGGTTGTTCCTGATACCAGGAATGCCATGTAAGTACCAATCAGCTATAGAAACGCTTCGGATGGTTGCTAGAGATCAGAAACTAAACTAAGACCAGAGAGTTGGTCGCCTTAGTGGCTTGGGGTCGATTCGTGATCGTAAGGAACCGAGTTCCCATGAGTTTTTCTGACTCAATTACATTACTCGATGCCCTACGGTGATGGAACAACATCGTGAGGAAACCTGCACATTCTACCAGCTCAATGTGTAAAAGGGTAATTGCACAAAAGACCCTAAGGGGTCGAAGTGTGTCCGAAAAGGCCCATCTGTAAGAAAAGATGAGAAATTGACATCGGTGTACTAATGTTTCACCAAAATATCATGTTCAAATCATTTCGTAAGGTTCTTCTCACCGCATTATTTTACAATTATTTTGTCATTAATAGTCCAACCTTACCTTAGTTATTTTACTTACTTAATAAGCCCAATTTTACGTATGTGTTATGTAATGGTATAAGCACAAGTGTCTTGCAAATGTAAGAATGTGTTTTTACCAATAATTAAATCTGAATCTGAAATACCGAGTGTGGCCTGTAATAGGAGCAATAAATTGAGGGATTGTTTCTACTCTATAAACATAGCAACATTTGTTGTACAACTTAAAAAAAATGTAATTTAATATTTGGGATTTTTTCCGAACAAACTTTATAGCATTTTTAATGTACTCCATCCAATAGTCTAGTTGACAATACGTAGTTTTCGCAATACATTGCTTGCTTGGAAAATCTAAATTCATTAATATTTAATAAACAATAAGTTATTTTCAAATGTTGTAGAATAAATGTTGTTACGTTTGTGGTGTGGAAACGATCCCTCAATTTATTGCTCCTATTACAGGCCACACCCGGTATTTTTTTGTAATATTATACGTTGGTCAAACAGTATAGCAGTAACATGTCTCTGTTAACCTTACTGCCAGGAATTTGACAGTTTTGGCCACTTTATGATCTGCGCTTAAAATGTGGGACACACTTTTTGCCACATAAATCGTTTTGTGAGCAATGAATGACGATCTCAAACCAGACGTGGCGCCATTTTTTTTAAGTAAGCCCTATTATTAAGTTGAGTACCAATTGGTTTAAAATCTAGCTAGAAACACAAGTTCTACCAGCATAAGGAAAGTTAATATTTACATCTCTCATTAGCGGGCTGAAAATTGTATTTCCACCCCTAAGGTGGAAAGTGATTTTGAATATAGAATTGGTCTAGACCATAAGAATCTTATATAGCCATCACAAGATAATTCTGACGTTTTATCGTTTTGAATCAGTTTGTTTAAGAGACAAAGTTTGTGACTATAAATAAAAGTATCATTTGCACCCCCAAACTCTCTTGCATTCGTGCATCCTAAATAACTCAGTATGCCATTTTATTGATCACTTTCATCCCTCTACTGATCTACCATTTTGCACTAGTATTTGTAGATTTGTTCTCAAACAAATAAGGCATTGTATTGGATGACTTGGCTGGCACCCAGTGCATTGTAGGCAATTTTTCTTGGAAAGCTTGGCAGGTAGCCAAGTGTTGCGATATCGTTTTCACAGTGCGCTTACAAATCGTCATGATACGACATTGCTATAGATAAACTACCGGGGATTTCCAACCTTATTATTTGTTTCTTTGTTGACTAGATTTTGGCAGTCACATAGTAAATTTTTGGACTTGTTCTAATTTAGGTTGTACATAAGATTGAGTGATAGGAATCCAGTGACGCCTTTGCTCAGCAATGAGACAAAAAAGGTTAATTCATCTATGTCTACAAATAAATAAATTTGATTTGATTTTATTTGATTCACTAATATTATAAATGCGAAAATTTGTGTGCATGTTGGTACTCCTTCCGATCCCGAAAATGTTAAAGCTCCTGAGGTAATAATGATAATCGAAAACCTTGTAACATGGGAGAGCCGAATAATTAATTCTACGTTGATGAGGTCGCTTGCAACAGCTATATCTTCCACAAACAAGCCTATGCTAATAAGCTAGTCCTAGAACTGCTGCGAAGCTTCCTAGTTCGAGTGTGTCTATTATGCTTATATACTAATAGGCTGCATAACCACAGATTATAAGGTATGCGACCTCTGACCGCTGTATCGATGCGGCGGCAACCACTATAGAGCCTAGTGGTTTATATATAAATAAATACATATCAGGGGACAATCTCACACAAATTGACCTAGCCCCAAACTAAGCTCTAGGTTTGTACTATGGGTACTAGACAACGATAAACACACGTATATAGAGAAATACATACTTAAATACATAGAAAACAACCAAGACTCAGAAACAAATATTCGCGCACATCACACAAATATCTGCCCTTACCGGGATTTGAACCCAGGACCGCTGGTTTCGGAGGCAGAGTCACTCCCAACTAGGTCAACGTGTCGTCTTAAAAAAAATATGTTTTGTTTTAAATGTTTGTCTTAACGACCAGTTTCAAGGCCATGTTTCTTTACTTAACTCCAGTTAACATGTTTTCAAAAGCGATTAATACATTTAGATTTCTTTGTTTTAACCTCAACGTAATTATTGTTCCCGTAATGGTTTTTTAGACTAAAGTATTTGTACACTTTTTAAGTGAAAGAGGTCCAAGGCCTAAGTCATAGTTCAAATATTTCGAAAATGTTAACGAACTTAAAATGTAGCAACTTAGGTAAATGTTTTGGGCTACTATTAACTCGAAGGAATTTACATAGAATTGTTGTAATTAAATTAAGATGGTATATTTATGGTTTAAGAGGTACGATTACATTTGAGTAAACGATGTTAATTACGTGTTACAAGAACATTACAACACCTCGGACAGTGTAATAATGATGTGTAACATTTGTAATGTATCATTCAATTTGATTGAATTGTACAGGGTGACTTCAAATTGGTAATACAAAACACTTGATTGTGGCTTAGTTAATGCCACACAGTATACCTAATACATTAACCCCTTTGTTAAAATTAACTGTATTTAATTAATGCAAATTTTCGAACAAAACAAATAATTAAAGTCCCAAAGTGTGGTTACACTACACTTACAACACAATCTTATTTCCTTTGATAAGTGACAATTACTAATCAAAACACGTTTTCTTCATAAATTGTGACAGGTGACGGATAACCAAAGAGGAAAGTGTTTATTTGAAATTCTTTAAACTTCTTTGTTAATTATTATGGTAGGATAACCATGTTAAGCCAACAAAAATGGGAAAAATAAATACTTCTGATTATTTTAAAAGTATGAGACTTAATTGAGGGGCTAAGTTTAGGGGAAATGTGTGTAAAACATTGATTTTGTATTACCAATTTGAAGTCACCCTGTATATCGTCATGAGTATTTGACTTTATTGGCATTTAGATTAATTTTTTTTCAAAGCGTATTTTTTTGTTCATCTGTTACGTCAAAATAGATCAACAAATTAATATGATTTGTTTTATATACGTCTCAAAAATATCAAGGGAATTAAAATGACAAAGTATCTGTTCTATGTGTAAAGATTTAAAACTAAACCATTTGCGAGTCGGACTCGCGTACGAAGGGTTCCGTTCCATTATCTGTACAACATTAGACACTATATTATAAACTTTTCTTTCAGTTTCACCTGTCCCGGTATCTGTCTGTAAACAAATCTAGCATTTACGGCCAAAAAATCACATTTGCTGCATGGGAGCCCCCCTAAACATTTATTCTATTTTAATTTAATTATTTCTTTTTAAAGTGAATTGTTTAAAACAACTATTTGTTGTTGCCGTTATTAATATCGAGCAAAAAACGACAAAAAAATCGCGTTAATTGTATGGGAGTCCTATCTAAATGTTTATTTTGTTTTGTTTTTTTTTAATTCGTTGTCATAGCGGCAGCAGAAATACATCATTTGTGAAAATTTGAACAGTATAGCTATCACTTTTCATGAGATACATCCTCGTGACGGACAGACAGACAGACGGACAGTGCAGTCTTAGCAATAGCGTTCCGTTTGGGTACGGAAACATAGAAATCTATTGCGTGACAAGAAATTACTTTAAGGGATCCGACCGAAATGACTAAAACATGATAATTTACGTGTATAGTATTGTGTTTGGACTCCGAAGATCAATCTTAATAAGCAACTAATTAAATAAAAGTACAGTCAGAAAAATGCATACATACACATACATAACATCACGCCTTCATTCCCAGAGTGGGGTAGGCAGAGCTACAGAAATACCAACAACTCTAAAGGATTACTGATATTTCTGTAACCACATTTTGCACTAACAGGCTAAGAGGTTTACTAGTGTATTAGTGACAGGTTGCAAGCCCATCGCCTAACAGTACTACAAGCCCTTAGTCCCTTAGTCGCCTCTTACGACATCCACGGGAAGACATGGAGTGACACTATTCTAACCCGGCAACCACACCGGCAGAAAAATGCTTGACTTTTAATCCAACATTTTTTTCTTGTTCCCAGGTGCCGGCTTAAAAAGTATGATCAAGACCTTCCCCAGACGAGTATCATCATCACATTCCACAACGAAGCCCGCTCCACACTCTTGCGCACTATTGTCAGGTAAATACATAACACTATAACATCCATATCTGTGATACCGCCGCACATAAATCAGTGCGAGCCCATCTCATACTCGACGATATTTTAGTGTTTATAATCATGCCAAGTTTTTTAGATACAACATAAACAAAATCACGTTGATAATAACGTTTCTTATATGGAGGTTTATTTGTTTGGAAATTCGCGGGAACAAAACATTCTGAAAAAAAAGCGGCCAAGTGCGAGTCGGACACGCCCATGAAGGGTTCCGTAGCAGCAAGTAACATAATATAAAAGTTCGTTGTAGCTTTGATCAATGTTTTTATGACGTGTTCAAAAAAAACTACTTACTAGATCTCGTTCAAACCAATTTTCGGTCGAAGTTTGCATGGTAATGTACATCATATATTTTTTTTAGTTCTCTTATTTTAGAAGTTACGGGGGGGGGGACACATTTCAACACTTTGGAAGTGTCTCCCGCGCAAACTATTCAGTTTAGAAAAAAATGATATTAGTAACCTCAATATCATTTTTGAAGACCTATCCATAGATACCCCACACGTACGGGTTTGATGAAAAAAAAAATTTGAGTTTCAGTTTTAAGTATGGGGAACCCCCAAAATTTATGGTTTTTTTTCTATTTTTGTGTGAAAATCTTAATGCGGTTCACAGAATACGTTTCAACAGTGTAGTTCTTCTTCTTTTTTATTAAATGGCGGTCCACACAGTGATTTCGCCAATGTCAAGTGAATAGAGTAAATCAGTAAACAGAATAAATCAAAAGTAAAAGCCGGGCATTTTTCAATCTGCCATCTTCCCTCCCCGAAGATTACCGGAATAAGTGTAGTTCTTATAGTTTCGGAAAAAAGTGACTGTGACATACGGACGGACAGACAGACAGACATGACGAATCTATAAGGGTTCCGTTTTTTGCCATTTGGCTACGGAACCCTAAAAAACCGATCCGCTATCCTTATGGTTCAAGAGATACAGCTCAGACGGACCGACAGACAACGTAGGCTTAGTATAAGGGTCCCGTATTCCCTTCGGGAACAGAACCCTAAAAAGTAATACGATGCTTAACTTTTGGGCATTCTACAAGCGTCCCAAGCCATTGCTAATCTAATCACCATTTTAGCTAGTTTTAAGCAATATAACTAATGAAAATCGAGAAAATTCATTCGTAGTAAACAAAAGGCTAACGCTAGATTGCTGTTTTATCCGAGTGCGTTGAAAGGCCAACTGTCAATGGAATGTTTCTATCAATTGAACAGACAAACATTCTAATTCAATGATTGTGTTACAGCGTCCTGAATCGGAGTCCGGAACATCTCATTAAGGAAATCATTCTGGTCGACGACTTTAGTGATAACCGTGAGTATAAAATCTACATTCATATTATAAAGAGGATATTTTTATATGTTTTTAAGGAATAAACTCAAAAACTACTAGACCATCATCTTCCTGCCCTTGTCCCGCACTAAATGGGGTCGGCACAACATGTTTTCTTCTTCCACTCTCTTCTATCCGCTGTTAACTCTGCACTCACGCCTTTCATACACATATCATGCTTCCCACAATACTTCCAAAACTTCTTCAGTTGTCCTCTACCATTACATCTATCAACATTCATACTGATCACTCTTCTATTTATGTTGTCTTCATCCTTCTTCATTACATGTCCATACCACGCCAATATATTGCTTCTCTACTTTTCTATTATTGGTGCTACTTTCAAGCTTTCGAATTTATTCATACACTGGACCAATTTTGAAAATTATTTCATCAGTAGAATGCATCTTATCACTGAGTAAATGGCTATGTTTTATTTTTAACTACGCGTTTGTAGACGCGGGCAACAGCTAGTATTTAATACATAACGTACTTCTAAAATGTAGAAACTCAAAATACAACTCTATTTTAAAATAATCGCATAATTGAATTACTAAACATAGGTTAGGATAGGTTACTGAATAATGTCTTCAATGGCAAAAAACCTGTAGAATTTTGAAAATTAGGGATTTATGTCCATTGGCAATTTTGACTCTTTTGATATGCTATAAATTCAATACATACAAATAGACCTTATTCTCAGTGGCAGACGTATTTTTGTCGTCTTAAAAACTGACATCGACTGTACTCAATTCTATCAATGCGCATGCATTGTCCATCACGACTATTCACGACCGCACATGCATGACAATCGCTGCCTTCCATCTCTAAAAGGACACAAATACATACGTGTTTAGTTAAGCAAATTGGACCTTCCCTTAATAACAATAAAGTCACATACTCTAAAGCGGACTCGAGTGTTTAAGTCTCTTTAATAGGACAGATCGAGCTGCGCAAGATTGCGATCCTGTACTATTTAGATAGGCATACCTCGACCTAATTTTAGGCATTCATGATCAGTGCCCTTTTATGTAATCGAATTCAAACCGTCATTGAAGTTTTTAGTTCTTGGTAAATAGTTACGTGTATTATAAAAATCAGTCGAGTGCGGATTAGACTCGCGCAACGAGGGTTTCATACCGCCTGCACTCACACCTGACCGCTTTTTTAGGGTTTATTATATTTACATCTGTAGTTTTTTAAATATATTGTGTGACAGACGGACTGAATCTGACAATAAGGGTTGCTCTATAAAGTGCGAGTATTTGTTTTTATTGTCTTGGTTGGATGGAGTCTTGGATGTTTTCTAGTTATTATAGCCAATTTCTATATAAGTAAAAATAAATATTTATACGCATTTGGATACGAGTACAAAAAACCATTTTGCTAAGCTATAGGCGTTCTAAAATCAGCCTTTTTGCTCCAGCGGAAGAAGTCGGAGTACTCCGCTCAATCCTCAAAGTTCACGTATGAGAATAGAATTCTCTTATCAGACCCTTGCTAATACAGTCTTCTTATTCAATAGCAAGGCTCTTGTCACTGCTAATTCCTTTACCTCCTTATACGACGCGACTGTAATTTTCCGTTCTATTTGACTCCTGTAATTTATTCTTGATCTACCACCACCTCTTCTTCGCTTCCCTTTTATCTTTTTGATCATGCCGTCATGTCGTTTATAACATGTCCCACCAGTTTACTTCTTCTGTTATCTGAAGTGTTAAATGTTTTTGTGTCTACATTTTTATTAGTTACTCGTCCTGTCCAGCTCGTCGTAACCATCCTCCAACAACACCACATTTTTTTTACTACTTCTAGCTGTATTCAACAAACACCATTTATTATTATTATTTATTATAACATAACAAGCTTAATTATAATACAACTTTAATAGCATCCTTGTCTTACCCTGGATTCTTATAATTAAAACGTCTCTTTAAAATGTGACGTCTCGTTAAAATTAGATATATTTGTATGTAGCAAATGTCAAATTTTAACGAGATATTTTGAATACAGGAACCCAGGGTCACAGATGGCCACACTCGGATACACTTCGACTACTATAGGATCTTTTGTGCAATTACCCATTCTTACACACTCAGCTTTTCGACTGTGCAGCTTTCTTCGTTTTTCCTTCACCGTTAGAGCATCGGGTATTGTACTTAAGTTAGAAAAACTTATTTGTTGTGCATGGTGACCGCGGGGGTTTGAACTCGGTTTCTTACGATCACGAGTCTACCCCCTAAGCCACAAGGCCACCGACGCTCTTTACAAGCGCTCAAATATCTTTTCTTATTACAGCGGAAGACGGCGCAGCACTTCGCGCAATCCGCAAAGTGCACGTGCTCAGGAATACCAGACGTGAGGGTCTTATGCGCTCGCGTGTTCGCGGCGCTGACGCCGCCACTGCGCCGGTGTTGACGTTCCTCGACTCCCACGTGGAGTGCAACGTCAACTGGCTGGAGCCGCTGCTGCAGAGGGTTAAGGAGGTATGTGGAGAGTCGTATGCAGAGGCCGGAATCCCATCAAAAACATAACTTGTAAAAAAACCAAGTCTCGCAACTCAGTTCTTCTACCGTAAAAAGTTGTGAGATCCATGTATTACCAAGTCGGTTAATTTATTCAGTCCCTACTTAAGGGTCCTTCTGTCTTAAGTTATTACGTAATTTACTAACCTAACAACATCTTATAGTTACTATATCAATATTAAAAATCTATCATGTTTTAAATAAATAGATTGACTTGGCAATCGCACTAAACAATCTAATTTAATATAATATGTAATACTTGTGAGAAACAATGTGTTTTCAAGCGATTGCCAAGTCAATCTATTTATTTAAAACATGATAGATTTTTAATATTGATATAGTCACTATAAGATGTTGTTAGGTTAGTAAATTACGTAATAACTTAAGACAGAAGGACCCTTAACCCATTCAGCGCCAATCACAACACGTATGCGTCAGAGCGCAATGAATGTTTTTCGCTACATACGGAGTTTAAGCTGCTATGGACTACGGCATAGCGCTACGAGTATAGCATGGCGGTGAATGGGTTAAGTAGGGACTGAATAAATTAACCGACTTGGTAATACATGGATCTCACAACTTTTTACGGTAGAAGAACTGAGTTGCGAGACTTGGTTTTTTTACAAGTTATGTTTTTGATGGGATCTCATTTCTTTTTGTAGATAGTTCTATTTTTTTCTGGTCTAGTACCTTCTACTTCTTAAAGTCCACTCTCTGTTTTATGAGCTTTTTTTAATAATCATAATCTGAATCTCGGAAACGGCTCCAATTTAGTATGCAGGTACTATAAATCTATATACCTATATTGCATATGAAAGATGTCTAAGTAAATGGTCTTATCTTATCTATCTTGAAACGGGAAACTGCTAGAGGTCATATAATACGCAACTTTGTAGCCTCACGTAAGTACATCACTGTCAAATACACACACTCGCGCACGTGCGCGAATACTCACGCACACGTACACACACACGCGATCACACTCGCACACACACACGCGCACGCACGCACGCACACGCACACACACACTCTCTATAAGCCGTCTTGTAAAAAGGTTTTCTTTTCATCATAAACGATTATCTGCAAATGTAACTTTGTAATCCTATACATTTTTATGGGGATACAAAGTTAGTTATGCTGTTGGTGTATCTAGGAAACTGGAACGAAATTGCAAAATATTTAAGTTTTCTTTTGATTTCTACACTAAGCACTAAATGTATTCTAAATTTGAAGCTTCTATGTCTGCTAGAAGTGCCTTAGAGTTTTGGTGATCGGTCAGTGAGTGAGTGACAAAATTAAGAAACTTTGACTAGTTATAATTCTTCAACTACTGGTTCAAATTTGATGAAATTTGAAATATACCGTGTTTATACAATGCCTATCTCGTTACTAAAAATGCAGGCTTCTAGATCTATTCACAACGAAGTTATAGGGGGGTCGAAAATGGCCTGAACTGCTTCGAGAAAAGGATGGTACGGCCGTGCCGCTTTTTTGCTCGACTTGGCGGGGGCACTGCCGTGCCCCCAGATTCTAGCACTTTTGAGCTGTCATAGGGACTTCTCGTACAAAGAGCGGAATTCTTCATAGCAAAAATCAAACTGTCAGAGGGATTGACCTAACTGTTTTATCGACTTATCGATAAATATTTGTCACTTAACGAAACAAAGTTAAAGGAATGAAATCAGGCTTTTGGATATACATACAAACAAATTAACGGTGTCCCTAATTAGCTGACCGCCACTGTATTTTAGTATAATAGTAAAGAATAAAACAGAAAATAAAAATTAAAAACAAATATTGCTAAGAGTAGGTAACTAATCTTCATTCAAAATAACAAAGTCGAAATCTAAATCTGTACTAAATATGTTTTCTTCATCTTCCCTGTAGTAAAAGAAAATAGTCATTATTTTTTCAACATTGTCACCTTTCAAATTGCTCATTTTTTCATTGTAGATCCATTTATAAGATGAAAATGAGCGTTCTACCTCAGTTGAAGTAACAGGAGCATATTTGTAGTACTCGATAACGGTGTTTTGGCTGTAATCACCTTTTTCTATAAAATCAGCATATTTGCGTATCATGTCGTAGTCCGGAATTCTATCTAGTACTTTTTCAAGTTTTATTTGCACTGTCTGAGATCCACACCAATTTAGAATACTTCTCACCTGGTCAAGTATTAGAAGAGAGTCTAATAAGGACAAACAGGATGTTTGTAATTTGATTATTGCGTCATGTAAAATGCCATAACTTTCTTTTATGTACAACAGATCAATTTCTCAAATTATTGTGCTTATGTACTCTTTTAGCTTCTCTCAATGCAGCCGACTCTTTTGAATTTAATTTTGAAATTACTTCTGTAAAACATTCCAAATATTCTGCATAATATATAGCTGCATTAAGCCATGTGCCCCACCTAGTTATAATAGGTTTTGGAGGCAATGGTACGGATGGATTTACGTTGTATATTAAGGCATCAACACTTTTATATTGAGATCGTATGTGCTGGCAGACTCTATGTAATCCATGTGCCAGACATGTAACATGTAGTAGATTTGGAAATGTAGCTTTTAAGATTTTACCAGCCTTTAGCATGTACGCGGCACTATCGGTGCTCAAAACAAGGACATTTCTAACATACTTCCGATTAAGTAAGATTTGCAACAAGAATTTTTCTTTAGTTCTCTTACAATCAAATTAGTGACACTTTTGCCCATCCTATTTAATGCTTCGTCGACTGTTATCCATATATATTGTCTTGAACTGTTTGTTGGTAAACTATATCTAAGTATACTTTTCTCAGCAATGATTCATCTGGAAGTGATTTTGATGTACAGGAACAACAAATATATTTTTGTTTTTTTTTTATAAACTGTGGATTGTTAATCTTTTTCCATGGAATATAGCACGAAACTAAAAATATTATTAAATCTATATAGAATGTGTCTGAACTCGTACTTTTTGAAGCATTGTGACAAATGAGTTTTACTCACTAAATGACTTTCAACACAATGTTTCTTTAGCTGATGTAAATGAACGTCACATTTAGAGCAATATATTGTGGAAGAATCTTCTTTGAAACTAAGAGAAGAATCTTTCTGTATCCATTTTTTTATTGTTTTTCATTTAGGATTAACCGTTTTAGTAGCACGGCACGGAAATCACTCATGAAACTCAAGTGAGATGACATATGTGACGCTGACATGATTTACTTTAATATGGAGATGCAAGTTGCTTATCAAAGAGGTCAAATGTTACAGAATAATCTTTTAAGTTGATTATGGATACCTAATGCGATATTATTCCGTAACATCGATAAGTCGATAAAACAGTTAGGTCAATCCCTCTGACAGTTTGATTTTTGCTATGAAGAATTCCGCTCTTTGGTAATTACGATAACAATCGTAATTATTAATTTTATTGGTTAATATGCGTTACAATGCTAAAATTATTTACGCAATATAAAAAAGTTAAAATTAAAACTATTTGTCAAAGAACTCAAAACCATAAAAAGCATGCGTTTATACACTGGATGAAGTCTAATTATCAATACACAGAAACACGAAGAAACTGAAAAACAAAAATTGCGATGTTGCCTAACACAGCTTTAGTAAAACAGCTTAATCTTTACAATCACAGAGTAAACCGGCATCAAAAGTTTATGAAAACTGCTCATAATTATGACATCATGACAAATTGTCAACAAAAAATCGCTCCAGGCTGACACTGACTATATAAACATAATAAAGATCACAATAATATGACATAACATGCCAAATCGATAACCATTCATAACCTACCACAAACCGATAAATCTTATGATTTATTATTACCTCATTTCAGGTAGCTATCATCAATCATTCTGTCGATAATACTGACATTAGCTACTAATATTACGAACCGACATGCCAATCATTTGCTACGCCGCCATCTTGCAACCATGAGGCAATATTGCCTCAGAATACCAAAGTTAGGCCACTTTTTACACAAGATTTACAATTATTTAAACTTTTTAAATTCAAACCTTAGTACTTGCCTCGTTAGGCCCACTACAATTAAATACAAACAGGGAGAGTTTTGTGAGTTGGAATGTCAATCTACTACCAAGGGAATAAAGTTCAAATAGGTTTGCACGTAAATACCATTTTATATTTAGAATTATTAGCATAGGTTTTAACTAAATTGACTTGATTTTGTACTTCCTATGGCACACTGGGTGACCCCCGACACCAAACAAGGGTTTATATTTTTAACGTACGATTATGTATATTGCAGAGCTTCAAAGAGCGTTATTTTACGTTACGTTGTAACTATATCGTTAATCTCGCGCTATATCGTTATAAAACTCTGATCCATAGCGGTATTCATCTTAACGATATTTTCTATAACGATACAATAACGTTATATATACGTCACCTTTTTTACTGGACTTAATTTCGCTGGTGGTCGCGCTACCGCTGTGGCCGTCATTGCCGCCCGTCTAACATGCATTACACAATGATATTACATATAAACAGGAAGTAGTTGTTATGTTAGTGCCGCGCCTAAGTTCAAGATTCATAAAAGACCCAATTAACCACTCTGGCTCTGTTTACGCCAAACTAGTCGACAATAAAAAAAAAGGCGATCTCATACAAATTGACCTAGTCCTAAACTAAGCTCTAGTCTTGTACTTTGGGTACTAGACAACGATAAACATACTTATATAGAGAAATACATACTTAAATACACAGAAAACATCCAAGACTTAGGAACAAATATTCGCGCTCATCACACAAATATCTGCCCTTACCTGAGGCTTCAGAGGCAGGGTCACTCCCAACTAGGCCAACGTGTCGTCAATAGCTATATCTCTTACTCTCGTTATTTTCCGTATCTGTTCATCATTAATTAGTGAAACAATTGGATATATTGTAGTTTGTCTATTTTCCAACGCAATTAACTAGGAACGTAACATAATTATCTATACTCTGTAAATTTTTGACTTTTTTCATTTGGGTATCAACTGGCAACAGCGTGCAATTCATATAGCTAATCAACTTTTGTTCCGATGTTGATTTCGTTTGATGTAACTAGCATAACGTTAAGAAAAATAACGATATATGGGTGAATTGCAAAAATATTGTACATAATTAAGGACTTAATTGATACAATCGTATAGGTTAATCTTCTTTACACAAAGGAAAAATATTTTGTTTCAATTAATCATTGACATCAATTAGGGCCTTAACTATATACAATATTTTTGCAATTCACCCATATTTAAACAATTTATCGGGTCTATATTGTGTGCCATCATTATTTTTAGTCATAATGTATAAGTCATAATTATCGCAAGTTACAACGTATTTTTTTAGAAGCTGTTACTTATTCAGGATTTTTATAAATCAAACCTAACCTAACCTAAATTCTGAAAATTTTACGTTTTCAGAGATATTTTTTTTATGACTATCGTTAATTACGTCAACAATCACATTATGACTAAAAAAAAATGGAAAACAACGGGGTCCCCAATTTAACATTAACGAATACAACGTTAAGATTACGATATTTTTATATCGTTATAAAGGTCTGGCTGTATAGTAGGATATTAATGTCAAATTTAAAACGTCATCACAATACAACAGTAATTTTAGGTGTCAATCATCGGTTTGTCGCATAGAATTCATTTCATGTCTCGTGTAAAGTAAACCAATTTATTCAAAATTATTCCGTGGATTTCATCGGTAATGGCTTCGCAATCGTTGACCATTACCAATTATTTGATAATCGATTCCCTGAAGTTGCTCACGAAGACTTCTTTCTTAACAAAGGTAGATAAGATTTTGAATCCTGACCTTCAGAAGACTGCCATGCTAACCTTTATCAATCCTCTATCCCTGCAAATGAGCAGAATCTGGATTAAGACTGCTGAGACTTCAATGCGTATATCGAAGGCCGCAAAAACGGTCGGTGGTGGTCGTAAAACTAGATCTTCCCAAGCCAAAGAGTCTACCTGGGAACAAAGACTGGAAGATGCCAAGGATAGCCTGAGAAAGCGAGGTGTGATGAAGGACATTAAAGTTCCGGAGAATTATTATAATATTAAACACATAGTGTTCAGAGAACAATAAATTTGAGTCGAACAAGTGTGGTGGTAGATTGAAATAATATTTTTATTATACTTTTTTAAAAGCATTTGAAGTTATTTTTTATCCCAAAGAGTTACTTCCAAACTGGCTTGGAATAAACAGAGCATATTTCTAGGCGCTTCGACCTTTCAGGCCTGCTGTATCAGAAATATAACCTAACTTCTTAGTATTGGATCAAAGCCTGTTTTTTTGGAATAGTTTTATTATAATATCTTAATATTTACATCCAAACAGTTCAAACTACTTTTAGGACTTAGTTGTTTCGGTGTGGGGATAAGACATCCGGGAAAATTACTAGCACGGGCTATCTTAGATCTCAGGACTGACAACGTCTTGAAATTGCAGTCTTGAGATTGGAATCTTGATAATGTCAACTGGGTCATAGATCCCACCTACCATCAGAAGACCTGTGTGCTCTATCTTCATGTCATAAAAAACGATAAGAAAATAAAATGGACTTTGTCTAAATGTACCGTAAGAAATTAGAATAAACAAATAAATATCACGGGGCAATTTCACACAAATTGACCTAGTCCCAAACTAAGCTCTAGGCTTATACGGTCGCTCATAAGTAGCTGCATATTTTAGAGCTTTGTCACTTTAACTTTGTTTGAAATGCTGGACTGATCTGTCAAAGGTGTTAAAGAGACATGGTATAAAAATATGCAGCTACTTATTAGGCCGACTGTACTATGGGTACTAAACGGTAAACATAATTATAAGAGGCCGGAATTTACGTGGCATTTTTGAGCTGTCACAGTAACTTTTCATTTATCGACTTTAAATTAGGTATCATATCGATATATTTAACTTTAAAATACTGTTAGCAACATTTCGGAAACGAAATGTGGAAAAAGAGTGGTGTTTTTTTAAATAAATAGCCTAAAGGTGGGTACGAATCAGAGCAGCCTCGGGTTGAGGCACGTACGGCTCACCTATCTTGCTCAAATTCTTACGCGCTCACGCGCTGTGCGCGAGCAGCGGGCGAGAGGCGTGCGCCCCGAGCCGTCGAGGGTCGGTCTTTTGACCGTGCTCAAAGGCGCCTCGGTGTGTATGCCTCGCGTAATTTGGACGTGTATCCGAGTGTGCCGCGGTCATAACGACAAGTTCTAACTTGTCTGTGGATGAGGCGGGTGCAAATTTGATAAATTTGCTGAGCCGTTTCACCACCGAGGCGATTTCTTTTTCTTTTTGTTAATAATTCGGTGAATTATGATAAACGCAGCCGCAGCTGTCATAGTGTCAGACGCCATTTTGAAATGACGGCTCGCGTCAAGCACGCTGCCTCACCTGCGCATGTTTATGTGTAATAATTTGACTCGCGAGCAGCTCGCCGCGTAGGGCGAGCATGCCTCAGCTTGAGCCGCTCAGATTCGTACCCAGCTTAAGAAACACTTAGGGTACTTACCTAACTTGTTAGCACTAACACGATTTATGAAAAAAAAATAGATTTCGATGCTTTTATAGTCGCTCAACTGACTTAATCGAGATAACTTATAGCCAGTTTTGAAATAGGTAGCGTTGAGGAGTTTCGTTGGCCATCAGTCGTCTTCATCATAAGTTCTACTTCACAAAATCATGTTTTTTAAATGCAAATACTAGACTTATCACTGAAAATACTAAAATTACTTTATGTATTCCTATAATATTTAAGGAATTCCCTCAATTTCTCTAAAATCCCATCATCAGATCTTGAAGTGCTGAAAATTAGACCAACAAGAAAGTATACACGCAGAATAAAAAAAAAACTAAAGATTCACTGGCAAAAGTTACTTATGTCACACTTTTCAAAGGCCGAATAATTAAAGAAGAATTTTAAAATTCAAACGTCATGACAAGTCTAAAGTAATTTTAGCTGTCAGTTTGTTACTGATTCGTGTATGAATTAAATTCATGTTTTGTGTAAAATTAACAAATTTAGCCAGCAATTTTCAAGTTACCGGCAATGGCTTTGCAGTCAAGGTCCTTTCGCAAATCCATGATAATCGATTCCCTGAAGTCGATCATAAAGATATCTTTCGTGACAAATGTAGTGAAGAATCTTAACCCTAACCTTCAGAAGACTCTTATGCAATCCTTCATCAAAAATCCTTTATCCCTGCAAATGAGGAGTATTTGGATAAAGAATTTCCAGACTTCAATACCTCCGAGTTTTCCTGCGGGCCGTTCAGCGTTTCATCACATCGCCAAAAACACGATGAAAGCTAATCCAAGCAAAGAAATGAAGAAGAATTTGAATGCCTTGTCAGGAGGTACACATGCTTTCGATTTGTCTGGAACTGCTGTCTATTTGGCTATGGAGGATGAACGTAAATCAAAGGAAGGTGCTGGGTCAAAAAAGCAATCTGCTGGACCTACAGAGTCTACTTTGGAAAAAAAATTGGAAGACGCCAAGGATAGTCTGAAAAAGAGAGGTCTGATGAAGGACATTGAATTACCCAAGGATTATATAAAACACATTGTGTTCGAAGGAGGCGAAAGACGATAGATTTGATCCAAACAATTGTATTTATATTTTTTTTATAAATTAATATACTTTTGTAAATGGTATTTGAATTTATTTACACTAATGAGGACTGACATACTGGTGACATGATATTGAGCGTGGGTGCTATCGGTGAGCTTCATAAAAGCACAGGGTTACTCTGAGCAATGAGGAGGGCTATGCTCGGAATATCTTTGCGCGATGGAATCAAACTAGATCGGCACGAGAACTATAGAAACATAGCTCTGAACGTTGCTAGAATAAACCCTTAGCCAAGCATAGCAATTTTATTTTCTATTGAATATGGATTTTGGGAGATCAAAACCATCAAAGTGATAAAAAAGTAAATTGTCTTTTTTTTATTACTATGTACCATGTGGTCTCTATGTGACCTTTGCCTGGCTAAGGGTTAAGTGGCAGTGAGTAGAACAGATGTCCGATGGGTCAAAGAAGGTCATTGCCCGTGGTCCACCTAATTATAGGTAGTTCGTCTGTGGATTACGGAGACAAATCTAGTTAAAATAAACAGGTAGGTTAAGGTTATGTTGGTTCTTCAGAGGGCCCTAGTTATTAAAGGGTATCACATTTTTTCATAAGAATAAATCGCATACTTTGGTAGTACGCACAGTACAGGTTATTTTTTGTGATTTTTGAGAAAGGTACTTTTTTCGTTCTCATACGCCGCTGTCCGTCTACGACACATCCAAGCGTTGAATTTATATTGAATTTCATTAATTTACTATGGAAGTTCAATTTCAAATTGATTTTTTTCTCAAAACTTTATACCGCCTCAATTGTTTCTGAAATACGAGTGTTATGACTATAAGAAAAAACAAGCATGCATATTTTTTATTTAGAGATTTTTTCGGACGAGAGAGATTATCGGGACATAACAAAATAGCTCAAATTATGTCGAAAATCTACGATTTATTAATATAATGAGTGAATTTTACTACTTCTATTTTTGTTATTGGAATAGTAGGAGAAGGCACACCAGCACTTAGGCCACCTGATGGTAAGTGGAATGTGAGATCCATAGACATTTGAATTCTCAAGACTATAATCCTAAGACCTCAAACGCGTTGCCAACCCTGAGGACTAAGATGGAATGCCTCTATGCTAGTAATTATAATTATAATTTCGGTTCTTAATACTTAAAAATGCAAAAACAAACGGTGCTTTTTTGTTAAGAAATTGAAATGTGTGACGGCAAATATATTGCTGTTAACCACTAAATATTTAAGGTGTGCTAAAATGTCCAGGTGAACTAATTTGATGGACCACGGGTAATAACTGGTCAAGGACTTCTCGAGTTGCATCCACGTACGGAAAGACTGAGGCGTGAGTAGACCTCCGGTGGACCCGCCTTTGGCTAAGGTTGCGGGAAACCGTTGGATGCAAGCGGCACAGAAATGATGATACTGACCGCCAAGGATATCTTTAATTCCGAAATATTAAACATTTCCGAAGAAATAACCTTCTCATAAGGCTTCTCAGCGAGAAGCCTCGCAGGCAGAAGCTGGTTAATATAAAATTCTTATTCATACAGTACCATTTTTATCACAGTTTTGCACTAGAGTTTTGATCTTATCAATGAAAACAATTTTCAATTAATGTGCTACGATCATAAACTTTTAATTTGAACCCAACGATCTTATCCTGATAAAAATGACGGAATTCTAGTAATTGTCACATTAACTTCAAGCGCGGGTGACCAAGCGCCACTCGGAATGAGTTTTTCTAAAGATGAGACTTTTGGGTCTAACTTTACTGGAAACCTTAATTATCTGTATCGAAATTTATCGTTAGTCACAATTTTTGTTCATCCTAAAGCCATTTCTGTCTGTATTTTAAAACTTTTTAGTTTTGTTACACTTATTTCAACTACCACCGGGTCCGTCCGCCAATCACTTTAAGAGGAGGCTACGGGACTAGTAGCTACACAACCGAAGAGCTCAAAATGATCTGCACTCGACTCTATTGTCTACTAGAGGATACGTCATGTCTAAATCGTTGTGAGCATGTTATTCTGCTTAGATACTTTTGATGCTGACTGTACCCCAGTAGCGGTTCCCCTTTGGGTTAGTCTTCAGGCAGTCGGCCTAACTAGCTCCCTATTCCACTGAAGGCATCCTGGAATTCAGCGAGGGCCTCCCCGCTCAATACAACCTATGCCCTAACCTAACCGCACGTATTTTTGGAAAGATTAAAAAGTTGTATGACTCAGCTGAAAACTAGTTGAGTCTAGGACAAAGCAAACTAGCTGTTGCCCGCGACTCCGTCTGCGCAGAAGTCATCTATCGCTGAATGCGGGTAAAACGTTTCTTATGTTCTTTCTTGGGGTTCTAGTTATCTTCTTTTAAAAAAATATTAAAATCGTTCCAGCGGTTAAGCCAGTGCGCAGTGGTGTTATCCCCAGAAAAAAGTTAGCCTCATCCCTTTCTTTCGATTTGGGGGTCGATTTTGGCTCACTAAATGGCCGATGCTTCTATTATAATCGGCAAAACAATATTGCTTTTGCAATGTTATCAGTAATAGCGGTTTTACCCACATGAATCAGATCTCAAAGTGACTTAAACGTATGTCAAAAATGTTTTAGAATGATTCTTGTTAACATTTAACATTATATCACGTCTTACCATGCTAATGCCAAGGCTACGTGCTCACTATAAGCGCAATTGCAGAGCTTGTAGCCTTATTACTCTTGTAAGAGTCTTTTAGGTATTCCAAGCGTGTTTGCGCTGGTTTATGGAAGACGGTTTCCTTTTTAAAGCTTGTTTGTAAGCCAAATAGTTTCGATTTCGAATTCTCTTATTCCGGTTGAATACCAATTCCAAAGTTTAGGATATAGCTGACGTGATACCCGATATCTGACGTCATGCTATGATCTATGTCACTTCAATGAATGTTCCGGAATGTCACAAAATTCATCCATCCAGTTTGATAATTGTCAACAGTTTGCTACAGTAATTCATTATCAAGGATCGTTAACTGCGAGCGAAATCCATTGAAATGACGTATGACAACCAGTTAGGGATGGCGATGGTTCTAAATTGATGAACTAAAATATTATGTACTAAAATAATACAAATAAATATAACTGCACAGAATCCCAGTCTCAGTGTAATGTTATTATTACAGTTAAATGGTAAATTTTTGTATTTTGGTTCTTGCTTTTAATGTGACTTTCTAAAATAAATTTTATTGGTTTTAGTTTTTTATTACAATATGTACACAAAACCGATATATCTTCTTTTTTTTAAAACCTATGCTCTTCAAGCAGTAGCTCCATTGTTACTTTAAATTAATTATTGTTACAAAACTATTTGAAAATGCAATAATAAGCAAACACAACCAGTACTTGACGGAGTCACATTGACACTCATGACAAGAACATACTTACTAGTTCGTAAATTTATCTATTGACAATATATTTATCAATTCCAAGAAGTTTTAGTTTAATGTAGTAGATAGGTGACCTAGACACTGATAAGTATAATATAATGATATTAATGATAAATAAACACATTCCTCCATACATGTGATGAGCATGAGTATTTGTTCCTGAGTCTTGGATGTTTTCTTTGTATTTAAGTATGTATTTCTCTATCTAAGTATGTTTATCGTTGTCTATAGTACCCATAGTACAAGCCTAGAGCTTAGTTTGGGACTAGGTCAATTTGTGTGACATTGTCCCGTGATATTATTATTATTATTATTATTATTATATGAATAAGTAGCATAACTGTGATTCGAAAGTGCTTGTTTCTAAGCCTACTCAATAAATAATTTTTGCCTTTGACTTGACTTGACTGGGTAGCAACCCTAGTACTTCAATGGATTTCGCTCGCAGTTAACGATCCTTGTTCATTATATATACATAATTAAATCACGCCTGTTTCCTAGAGGGGTAGACCACTTCTTTCCACCCGCTACGATCCTAACATCTCTCAAATTAACTATGGTCTTTTATATTCGTTTGTAAAATGTTTAAAGACACTCCAAAAATTTTTTTTTGTTACTTCTAATTTTAAGCCTACTTGTGTTATACTGAAATACAAATGTTTTCTTGCATATGTTGAAATTTTTAGGGTTCCGTAGTCAACGAGGAATCCTTATAGTTTCGCCATGTCCGTCTGTCCGTGTGTCCGTTACTCAGTCTCTTTGTAATACAAAACTGTAATTTGGGATGGTTATATTATAACTGCGTAACTTGTATGGTTTGCTCGTATGGTTGGGGTGTATCAGAAAAAAAATATAGATGTATGATTAAGACTAGCTTTGTAGTACCAAGAGTCTCTAACATAAACTGCGGCCAGACGGACATGGCAAAATTATAAGGGTTCCTATTGACTACGGAACCCTAAAAACTTACAAACAACTTCTACAGTGGGTTTTAGAACAGATATTAATTCTTTTAAAATGATTTGACGAAATTTCAAGGGTTCATTGTTGATTACAGAACCCTAAAAAGCTATAAATAACTTTTACTGTTAGTTAGAAACGGATAATAATTCGTTTAAAATGTTTAAAATGTTTTGGCGAAACTATAAGGGTTTCTTATTGACTACGGATATTAATTCGCTTAAAATGATTTGGCTAAACTATAAGGGTTCCTAAGGGTCACCCCACACCTATCGACGCGGAATCGGCGTTAGCTGATCAAAAAACGTTTTATGTCTACGCAATAAGAGCGAAAAGACGTCGAATCGGCTCGGCTGACGTCGGCCGGCGACGAAACAAACTCAAACCAAACTCAAACAAAATCAAACTCTTTAGAGTTTTTTGATCAGCTAAAGCCGATTCCGCGTCGATAGGTTTGGGGAGACCCTAAGGCGGGCGACTAAGGGAATAAGGGCTATTAGGCGATGGGCTTGCAACCTGTCACTAATACACTGGTAAACTTCTCGGCCTGTTGTTGGCATTTCTGTAGCTCTGCCTACCTGTCCCTGGGAATGAAAGCGTGATGTTATGTATGTATAACGGTTCCTTCTTGACTACGGAACCCTAATAAGCTACAGACAACTTTTACTCTTGGTTAAATCCGAATATTAATTTCTGCAAAATTATCACTTACTTATAACTATAAGTGTTTTCATTACACATTGTTACATAACTGCATTAAGCCTTAATAGTCGTATAAGTGGGTGGTCAATGTTATCTTTATTAACGGGTATCATGAGGTCAGGTTAAGTGAGGTCGTGAAGCCTCAATCACCTGTCGTTAGTATCGTTACAAGAATTGAAGAGTTTTTAACACTTCCGCTGATGATTTCAATGAAAAAATTATTATGAATATTTTTATACGAGTTTTAATACGTAAGTTACGAGTATATCAAAAATATAATTTCTGTTGTTGTTTATCAACTTTAAGTGAACTGACATCGTAACTATTTTTACACTTGCAGTTCTTTTTCTTGAGTGTGTACATTTTTTGACAATAGATTTACGATTTTTAAATTATGAACATAATTAGTTTTTTTAATTATAGTGAGTGTTTGATGCTCTCACTTATTTTTTTTATAAATGATTATTCTAATCGAGCAACACACATCAACTCCTCATATTCGGACAAACATTGATCAAACACACGACAAAGCAATACGACAAGACTACGATACGAAAGCATTATACGATAGGGAAACGATATTGTATTGTAGTGCAAAACATTGTATTTATTGTATGGCATTCCATCTAAGTCCTCAGGGCTGGCAACGCATTTGAGGTCTTAGGAGTATAGTCTTGAGAATTCAAATGTCTATGTGTGTCAGATTACACTTACCATCAGGTGGCCTGAGTGTTCGTGTGCCTTTCTTAACATAAAAAAAAACAATCGGTTTAATAACGGTAAACCGCTGTGCGAGGTAGGATAAAGGTCCTGTAGAAGGATTTAAATTGTTTATTATAACAAAAAAATAATTGTTTGAGTAAACCGAGCAACATTATACAACCAAACTCTTCAATAGGTTACATTTATAAAGTAGTAGCGACCTGCTCTCGCTTCGCTCCGGGTTAAAGTACATAGAAACCCATCCTCTTGAATCATCTATTAAAAAAACCGCATTAAAATCCGTCGCGTAGTTTTAAAGATCTAAGCATATATAGGGACAGACAGCGGGAAGCGACTTTGTTTCATACTAGTTATGTAGTGATTTACACACCGATCACAATTGACACGGAACTAACCTTTACAAACATTTCGCCATTTTGCATCGAGCCACCAAATTGGCACGATCACCATAGTCCCATTATACCACAAACACAAAAACGATACCAATTACTGTCTGATGATGCAACTCTAATGCAATCGCGTACGCAACCTACGTGATGACCAAAACCGCGTAATCTAGACTTAAGTGCTTATAGTGCGGTTTACTGAGGCTTAGTACTTGCGCTTAGTACTAAACGACGTGATTGTCGTTCTTTTTAAGGGTTCCGTAGTGTAACTATAGTTTCGCCATGTCCGTCCGTCCACCCGCAGCTTAGCTCGGACACTATATTATAAGTACTAGAAAGCTATTATTTGGCAAGAATATACATATTATAGGTAGTCACGCCGATAAAGTGGGTAGCACCCCTACACGTAAAATGGGGATGATTTCTTTCTCATGTACCCCATGTTGCGGGGTGTCGTTGGAAAGGCCTTTCAAAAATATTGCGGGTTTGGGAAATCCATTTTTTATTACATCTTTTGTGAAATATTAAGCTTTTAAGAGCAAATTTTGCTACAGCCAAAACTACAGAGATAACAACTAATAAATCTGAAAAATAAAATTAGTCATTACTTGTTTTTTCAAGTTTGTAGTTTAATTTGAAGTTTAATTGGGATGCTTGTCATTTTTAACCACCAACGCAAATAGACCAACCAGTTTAACGACTTGAATCTGTGTATCAATGAATCTCTATCTGTCTACCTCTCTGTGTATAAATGGTTTTTAAATATTTTTATGAAATCGATTGAACCATTTAAGTATAATCAACTGTGAGAGTAAGGAAGTTCATTATATCGATGGGTTTTATGACATGGAATTAATAGCTGTATCAATGCCCATTTGTTTTAACTTACCTTTGTCTAATATAAACGCACAGTTACCTCTGCTACAAGTAATTACTAAGTACAAATGTACGTATGAAGCCACTTAATAATAATTTATAGATTTAATTTAGTACCTAGTATGCAGTCAGGGCATCACTGAAAACCAGCGCTGCAGCTTGTTCGCCGTAACTTGCATGTTATTTTTCTTTTGTCACATTTAACATTGTCATATTTTGTTTGCGCTGAATAAATTAAATGTTTACTTACTTAAATGCAATTGCCAGCTACTAACCTCGCGTAAACAAGGCTTATAAACGGAATTCTAAAGACCAATTTAAACCTAACGCGCTAGACTTTAAAGCTGATTGTCGATCAGAATCAATTTGTCGTGGAACCGAGAGCTGTTTATTTAATTTCACCATGATGGTACAGTCAAGTTCAAAAGTATGTATACACTTTAGTACCTTGTCACTTTAATCGCTTGGATAATTTCATATGGCAGTTAAAACATGACGTTAAATAGACAAGGTACTAAAGTGTATACATGCTTTTGAACTTGACTGTACTCTATAAAGGCGTTATTTTACTACCAAATGTGGTTACCCAACAAATGAACATGGTTGTTTCATGTCGACATTCGTTTTTATCAGACTGCCTTACAGAAAAGGTAATGTTTTGTTGACCTGTATGTTTCTATGAAGGCCAAAAAAACAGCTGTTCCATACATTAACGGTGAATTAATTTAAGGAACAGCTGGTTTTTTTTTGGCGATTTCGTGGTTGGTCCCATCGGAAAGGTTGTTCAGTATGACCATCTTATTCACTTTTGGCTATTCCGGATCATGACCCCAAAATCACCCAGTATAAGAATGTTTATAGTTGTCTAGTTCCCATAGTAAAATCCTTACTTTGGAATTAGGTCAATTAATTTAGGTGAGATGGCTCCCTGTTTTTTTTGACGAAGCCTATTTGGTAGTGACCCGGGGTCGATTCCCGGTCAGGGCAAATATTTATGTGATGAGCGCAAGCATTTGTTTGTGAGTCTTTATTGTGGTCTATGATACATATAATTATTTATTTCTCTATACTGGGTGTCCCAAAAATCGACGTCAAGCCGGAAAAAGGTGAAAGGGCAGCTATCGATTTAATGATGTATGTTTAATATGTTTTCACTATAGATATATTTCGATATAATTATAAGGAAAAGGGAACTAGGGTTGACTTGGTATGGAGAAAGTAACTTTGTGTGATTACACACACAATGTCGTAATAAAAAAAATGGCAAGTAGCTTTGAAAACATCCTAAGTTCATAATGATTCTATCGATGTAAGAAACCAGTGAAAAAATATTGAAATAATACATGAACTGATAAGAAAAAATTACAATAATTCCTATTAAAATGGTCATATCTCCGGGAGTACAAAAAATCGCTTAACATACATTGCTTATGAGATGCCCTATAACCTATTTCTGGCTTGACGTCGGTTTTTGGGGCACCTGTATATACTGGGTGTTGCCTGTAATAGGAGCAATAAATTGAGGGATCGATTCTACTGTATAAACGTAGCAACATTTTGTTCTATAACTTTTACAAAATATGTAATTTATTATTTAGGATTTTTCGAACAAACTAAATAGCATTTTCAATGTACTCCACATCTACTGTCAGCCTACAAACTTCGTAGTTTTCGCAATGCATTGCTGGCTTGGAAAATCTAAATTCATTCATATTAGTAAGCAATAAGTTATTTTCAAAAGTTTTAGTTTAAATGTTGTTACGTTTGTGGTGTGGGAACGATCCCTAAATTGATTGCTCCTATTACAGACAACACCCGGTATAAGTATATTTATCGTTGTCTAGTACCCGTACCTTAATTCGTAACTAGGTCAATTTGAGGTCGTTCCGTAATATTTATTTATTATTATATCTTGAAAACTATGACAAGATTCTTATATAACTAGCCGGGGAACAGGCAGCAGGGCTCGAGGGAAATTAACGTCCCTCCATCTCGTGCAAGGCTACGTCAAGAATTCCGTGAAATCCTACTAATATAGTCAAAAGCAATGAAAACGGGTCACTTAGTACAGAATTTCCATAGAAAATGACCCGTTTACTTTGCTCCTGTGTTTATTATAAATGCGAAACTTTGTGTATGTCAGTTTGTTACTCCTTAACGCTGAAACAGTTGGACGAATACTTGATTTCATCAGTCATTTCAAATCCATATGTATATAATATTGCCGTGTGGTTGCCGGGTTAGAATAGTACCACTCCATGTCTTTCCGTGGATGTCGTAAGAGGCGACAAAGGGAATAAGGGCTTGTAGTACTGCTGGGCGATGGGCTAGCAACCTGTCACTAATACACTGGTAAACATCTTAGCCTACTTGTGCAAAGTGTGGTTACAGAATTATCAGCAACTCTTTTTAGGGATGTTGGTGTTTCTGTAGCTCTGCCTACCCCACTCTGGGAATGAAGGCGTGATGTTATGTCTATGTATACATATAATAGTTGTGTTAATTTTAGTCTGTGAAATATTTGTAAATATGGGCCTTGTTGTCTGAAATAAAGTCATTCTATTCTATTATATTCAATAATTATAAAAAAATGCCATACATAAGGAAATGAGCACAAAGCCTGATGGTAAGTGGATTTGGAGACCCATAGACATTTTCACTCACAAGACTACTATAAACTAAAGACTGCAAATGCGTTGCCAACAAATAAATCCACATATAAATTAATTTTTTGAAATGACCGTGTGTAGCTTTCGTTATACTTTTATTCGTCCTGGGCCATGGGGTCTATCATTTCATCGAAACATCTTTCATGGAATGTATCGTTACATCGAATTACATTTCATCGAACGCTATTTTCTTCAAATCTAACTTAACCTACGTAATTATAGCGTTCGATGAAATGAAATTCGATGAAATGATACATTTGATGAAGTGAAATTCGGTGAATTGAGGAGTCACCCCTAGGCCTTTATACTACTGCGTTATAACGATATCGCGTTTGACGTGTTTTTAAATCGTTTCTCTCACAGTTGCCATTATTGTAAATGACATAAGAGTTATCAAAACGTTGAAAATAAGGAAACACGTCAAAGACGATATCGTTATTACCGTGTAGAATTCCCACCCTGCGAAACTGACGGTAATATAAAACCATGCTAACATAAGGCTAAAAGGGTTTAGCCTTAATCTTCAGATCCCAAGTGTCACTTGCGGGAAAATCCTTGATTGTCTCTAGATCCACGCATGAGATCTTATGTTACATGTTGTAAGATAAAACAGTTTTAGTGAGCCTGTCACTTGATGAGGGTTCTGTAAAAATTCTACTTTCCAGACGTGATTAAATGTTTTCTTCGTGTATTGTTTATCTGATTATTAATGAGAAGTCACACAAACTGGGTTAGTCTAGCTATAGCACATGCTAACATTAGTCTAGATTTTAGTAATGACGTGTAAGTAAAATTGTTATTTTTTTTGAAAAACATCTGTAAGTGTTAATTTTTTGAATAGACCAGTTAAACGAACTAATGTATGTACAATTAAGTGATTCATGTTTTTCTTTTGGGATCCTATCATTTCGTAACCAACGTTCCACAAATGATTCATTTCACAAACATATCATTTGACAACCCGCGTTTTATTCCCAATCTGTAAATAATTCTGGATTTATTTCAAGACTATCGTGCAGAACCCTTAAGTTTAGGTTACCTTAGGTTAGTTTTATAAAAATCCTGAAATTTTTGTAGTTACAAAAAAAAGCGGTTTAGCCCGTGTGGTTGCCGGGTTAGAATAGTGCCACTCCATGTCTTCCCGTGGATGTCGTAAGAGGCGACTCAGGGAATAAGGGCTTGTAGTATGGTTAGGCGATGGGCTTGCAACCTGTCACTAATACACTAGTAAACTTCTTGGCCTGATTGTGCAAAATGTGGTTACAGAATTATCATCAAGTCTTTTTAGAGTTGTTGGTATTTCTGTAGCTCGAGTTGTTGCCGCTTTAGAATAGTGCCACTCCATGTCATCCCGATTATGTCGTAAGAGGCGATTAAGGCAATAAGGGCTTATAGCACTGTTAGGCGTTGGGCTTGCAACCTTTCACTAATATACCTACTGGTTAACTACAAGCAGTTAACCAGAACCAAGGCCAAGGCCTGATTGTGCAAAATGTCGTTACAGTTTTTTTTTCCGAAACTGTAAATATTTCAGGACCTTCGTGTTTCTGCACGATGTAGGTTATATCATAGGCTACGTTATGCAAGTTTTATAAAAATCATGAAATATTTAATTTCGAAAATAAAGAAGTTAGGCAAAAAGTTTTTTTTATGAAATGAAAAGCTCCCTCTAAAAAGACTTGTTTATATTTCAGTATCCACAGTTTGCACAATCAGGCCAAGAAGGGTTACCCGTTTTTTGAGTTGGTGGTATTTCTGTAGCTCTGCCTACCCCACTCTGGAAATGAAGGCGAGGTGTTATGTATGTTATTTAATTATATAGCTCTATTTCTGACGCATTATCTTTTGTGCTAATACAATTATCCTAAGGTCAATGGGTGAATCAGCTGTTTTACCCACACGACTTTTGTCTCCTGCTTTACTGTGCGATTAACTTCCACAACAATCTATACTTAAACTGAGCTTGTAGTTTTTTTTAATTGTATTACGAATTAAAAACAGTTTCGGTATAATAAAATAATTACATCGCTTGTCTCCTGTGTTACGGGACAAAATAGTGTGGGTCAAAAATATGATTTATTCAAAAACGAAAATTAACAAGTCATTGCATTGTAACATTAAATGCGGGACAATTAATCGAAGCTAGATTTTAAATGACCATGACATTGTGCAAATACATCTATATCCCCAAAAGTGAGTTGACAAAAAAAGGTACGGAATCCTAAAAACCAAGGCTAATCTCCAGCCAGCCGAACAATCAGGACATGACATCAGATAACATCAAAATCCTCGAAAAAACCAGTAACGTTTTATTTCAAGGGTCTCAGATAACATACCTTGTTTGTACGCTCTCTTTAATAATTCCTCCATCGAGTTGAAATTAAAGTGTGTTGATTAAGACAAAAACAGGCTGATACAATTTTGTGTCCGTATGACATAAAACGTTGAGTAGGTATCATTGTTTCATTATGTGCTTTATCCATTGATACTTCTCAATATTATAAATGCGAAAGTAACTCTATTTATTTGTTACGTTTTCAGAACTAAAACGCTGCTACGATTTTAACATTTTGAACAAAAATAGATTGAACCGTTAGAAAGGACACAAAGGGCACATTTTATTTCGAAAAATTAGACAGATTCCTAAGGAATGACGAGCAATAAACAGATCAGGTCAGGTGTTATGAGTAAATATTTTAAAATCCATTGCCACGCGTAAAAAAACTGTTATTCGTACCCATTTTTGAAGATACAGTAAAAATCATACTATTGGTATTTATTAATAGTTACATGTTATGCAAAACTATAAATAAAACACCTCACATGTACTCTTACGTACATACATACATACATTTCACGCCTTCATTCCCAGAGTGGGGTAGGCAGAGCTACAGAAATACCAACAACCCCAAAAAGACTTGTATGAATTCTGTAACCACATTTTGCACAATCAGGCCAAGAAGTACTCTACAGACTACAGACAGAGTACTCTTACGTATTCTCAAATTAACTACTTTAACACGTTCCCTGTCCGGGTGCCCCCAATGTGGGGTCATGAACCTTTTTTTCAGGAGTCCGTGGTTCCTCTATGGGGTCACATCCCCATACTGAATAGGCATAAAACTATCAGTTGGACTTGTGACATTGTCAGATCTTTTTGTATGGGGACAGTGAACGTGTTAATTTTTAATTACTTTAAGGCTATGTCACTTTAATGTCATATTTAAACCGCAGCATTATTCTGTCCAAGGCGTTAAAGAAACAAGGTACAAAAAAGTAAAGCTTATAAGTATAAGCAGACTGTACATTGCCAAAAGTACCCTCTTGAATATACGTACTTTTACTTCCTTGAACGTGATTAACTTACTAAATAAAAAGCTTGTTTGTCCGAATACGTTTCGCTTGCATTAGGCCAGAGCTCATCAATCAAGTTTTTGCTGCGAATTGCCGGAATTGGCCATAGCCAAGTTTCACGGAGAACAGAAAGGCATAGAGGTTTTTTATGTATATTTGTCCCTATCCTAAAGAAAGGGACAAAAACATAAACGACGTCATTCAAGGTCACTTTTCTTGGCTTCAAGGCGTTGTTCGCCGTGCAATCTCTAGTGTCATATATAAGCTTCTTGGTGACAATCAACTTTTCTTTGTACCTCGTTGCCATGGTGACGTCTCTTAGGTAACTCTTTAAAACCATGATTTAAAAGTATATAAAATCACCAAACATCACTTTTTGTCGCAATTACAAGCCCATAATTTTGTAACATAATTTTCTTTCAAGCATATTTAGTAGTGTAGGTTTTTTTTTATGTTAAGGAGAAGGCACATGAGCACTCAGGCCACCTGATGGTAAGTGGAATCTGACCCATACACATTTGAATTCTCAAGACTATAATCGGTATCGTCTTATGGGGCAATAGCTCGCATATCAATAAATTGTTTGTATTACAGAAAAAATGTGTTAGAATTTTAGCAAACATAATAGGCAGAGAAAGCTGTAAACCACATTTTAAGAATTTAAGTATTCTGACCCTGACATCGATATATATTTATGAAATTTGTAAATTTGTAAGACGACATAAGGACATATATGCAAAAGAAAGAGACGACTGCATAAAATTCAACTTGCGAAAAAGAAATAAATTAGTTAGACCCTTCACTACATTGAGAATTGTGAGCTCGGGAAGCCATCACATGGCGATAAAAATATATAACAAGATACCACTTTCCATTAAAAATATTGTAAAAGAGGCCACATTTTATAATGAGTTAAGAATTTTTTTGATGTTAAAATGTTATTATGACTTAAATGAATTTTTTGATAACTAGTTAGTAGCATTTAGTTTATAGTAGTGACATGTAATATTCATAATAATAATTCTTGATTTAAATACCTACCTATGTAAGAAATTGTAATGATATTGCAGTGCCCTCCCAGGGTTTATGTTAGAGCATTTAATATATTATAACATCTTTGTGAATACAACATAAGGCAATAAAGTATATGAATATGAATATGAATATGAATATCCCAAGACCTCAAATGCGTTGCCAACCCTGAGGACTAAGATGGAATGCCTCTATGCTAGTAATTTCACCGGTTGTCTTATCCCCACACCGGAACACAACAATGCGAACACTGTTGCTTGGCGGGTGGTTAATGGATAAGATGGTGGTAGCGATCCGGACGGACCCTGCACAGTGTCCTACCACCACTAAATGCTTATAATAACCCTCGTTTTTGTCGGGAGGTTAGATATTTTAAAGTGAATACAAATATTAACTTTTATAACAGACTCTCCGCTTGTTTCTGTACATCGTGGTTTAACGAGATACTAGTGGTAGTATTCTCTAACGATGAGAAGGTGACCATTATACATTGACTTTTAGATTCATAGACACTATTCGAAATCAGAGATTTGACTAATTTGGTTTTCTGAGAACCAACCAGCATTATTTGAACTTTGCTTTCTAACAATTGCTACGTTTTAGAAGGTCAATATAATAAATGATTAAAGATCAGGGGACAATCTCACACAAATTTAACCTAGTCCTAAACTAAGCTTTAGACTATATAGGTAGACAATGATAGGTATTTATAATTTATTTATTTATTTATCAAGGGAAACAAACAGCAATATATAATACATTATGGTTAATACATTGTAGCTAGAACATTGGCCAAAACAGTTTCCACTATTAGATTAAATACACTTGATGCTCAAGGTGAACTTAAGAACTAAAGAAACTAAAGAAACAATAGAGACATACATTAAGTCCTTTGTTTCACCGACTCTCATTTCATAGAACGTATCGTTTCACAGAATTTTACTTCATCGAAAGCTATTTTCTGCTGAAACCCTGTTGTTTTCAGGTTATCTTTAACATTTATTACGTAGGTTAGGTTAGGTTAGAATTGTGACTATCAAAAAATTTAAACTCCTGCGCCTAGAAAAGTCTACATATGAAATGAAAATTCTGTAAAGTGATACTTAATAAGAAACAAGGGAAAACCGAAATACATAGAGGATTTCAAAGACTCAGGAACAAAAATTTGCTTAAAACAGGAATTTAACAAGACCATATTTCTGGCTTTAACCATTATAAAAGCATTTCGAGGAATAGGGTGTCAGCTTTTTAACGTGTTTTTCTTCAATAAGTCATTTATTCGTGATTTTGTCTGTGACAAATGTCACCTTTGAGTTTTTGATACCAAAATATGAAGTACCTATGAAAAAAGGTCGTTTATTTTTTCTACGTCTATGCTTTTTATGGCAAGGGCATTGCTCACGACCACTCAGGCTACCTGATGGTACGTGGAACCTGAGACCCATAGACATTTGAATTCTCAAGACTGCAATCCTAAGACCCCACATGCGTTGCCAACCCTGAGGAGTAAGATAGAATGCCTCTATACTAGTAATTTCACCGATTGTCTTATCCCCACACCCGATCACAATGCGAATGCTGCTTGGCGGTAGTTTTAATGGATAAGATGGTGGTAGCGATACCACCACTAAATTGAACTCAAGGACCGCTGGATTTGTAGGTCACCAGCGTCACCTCCACCTTAGACTGCATGAGCGCGAGTCGTGAATGCTTGCCACCTCAAGTGACCGGTATGGAATAACAGTTCTATCCAAAGTTTCACAAGAGATTTGGTTCGAAAGTCTTACGTATAGATCAGCGAGAGCAAACATGGCCCAATCCCAGAGCGAGGCGGATAGAGTTATTACCGTAATAAAGTTTAGGCTGCGTTAACACTAATAGATATAAGTACAGTAGTCCGTCCGTCAGTCGATATTGACCCGTTGATTAACATACCATTCTCTAGAAAATTTACACATTTAGTTGGAGGATTCAAATTTCAATGTTTCTATTAGTATTTTAAAATGTCTATATTTTGCATCAGTAGATTCCGTTTTAGAATATGCTCTGGATAGTTAAGGTCTTACATTTAACTCCTGTATAAATAAATTAGAAATCTTGCGAATTAGATTTAAAAAAATACTTTATTCAACACTGAACTAGACTCACCTGCCTTCTGCCTAATTGAGAAGGCACTCTCTAAAATGTGTTTTGTACGCTCCGACGGGACTTCTTAAGCTTGCCGGATAAAACTTCACCTTTGAGATCGACGTAGCGCTGTGTTGAGAGAGTCACACCCCTGGGTTTTGATTACTTTAATAAATAAATAAATAATAAAACAAAAATGTATTTTTTAAAATCTCTTTTTCCCGAAAACACGCTGTCTTAGGCTAGGGTGTTAGGATCTTGTGCAATGTCCGTCCGGATCTCCCGAATCGCTACCACAATCTCATCCTTTAACCTACGACCACTAATCAGCAGTGTACGCATTCGCATTATCGTGTGTTTGGGGTTACTAGCATAGAGGTATTCCATCCTAGTTCTCAGGGTTGGCAACGCATTTACAGTCTAAAGGCCGTATTAATAAACTGATCTCGACTCTAATCCTGGTCTCAAGATGTGTCAAAAATGACAGTGTTCTACGGCTTGATGTTTACTCTGATCAGATCTTGTGACGAGCATCCCGGCCAAGATTGTAATCTTGAGATCGTCTTAGAATGCAAATGTTTATGGATTAGATCCCATTTACCATAAAAAAATTATAACTTTAGTCCATAATCTATGATGGAAACTGGTTCAAAATACCTTTGCAAGATTTAAACTGAACATATTGGCAAAGAAAATTTTAAACTTAAAGTTTGTATCATATCCTACATCTTATACAAAATGTTGGTTACGTTATTATTGTTGGTGATTGTACAAGTTTTACTCGTTATTTGAACCTTATTTTATATCTTGCACCTCGAGTTGCTTAAGACTCGATGGAAGACCGGCGTTGTGTAATAAGAATGAGCAGTATCCCTTCACTACGGGTGCTAAGTCAATTCTAACTTAGGCAGATTAGAATGATGTCATTCTATATCGTCACTTGTAATATGAATTAACCGCCAATGGCCGATTTTTCACGAAATGCAAAAAAGTCATTTGAAAATTAGAAAAAACTATTATAACTTTTTATATACTTATCCTTTTAACATTATGCTTACCTTATAGCAATTATCTGATATTTGTGAGATCTGTTAGCTAAACGAGGTCTCAAAGAGCCAGCAATTATAGTTTTTTCCCAAAAATGTGTGATTACATTTAGCATTAATAAAAATCTATGAATTGAGTGTCGTTGATATACGAAACATTGTAAAAAAATAATGTTAGTCGATTCAGGTCGCCGCGTGACAGTCAAAGGGACCACCAGCTATATCATCTGTAAATTGTTTGCAAACTATAAACTTTTTTTAATTTTGTATTTGTGTGCTTTTTTACACCCTTTGGTGTAAGTTTCTGTTCGCGCGGTAAACCGTCTCGTACGCGTTAGTGTCCATGCTATTTATTCGAGAAACGCAAACGCGTTCGAGACCTTTGAGCATTCGCAACTTACACTAAGGGCTCTGTATTGTCAACGTTTTGATAGCTCTCACAGTAAAAGTATTGGCGGCTTATGTGGGTGAATCAACTTTTAAAGTCCTCCTTTTCTACACGCTAATAAAAACTTACTAGAATATGTGAGATTGATAATGGTTTACACATGTTAAAAGTAGATAATCAGATTTTCGGATTTCACTATTCATAATCATAAACCAATTCTATAATTTTGTAAAAACATGGTAACGCAGTGGAAAATGCACGTTTTTCATACAAAACCCGGGGACAACGTCGTCCCCTGCGTTACCTGATATATTTGTGTAAATCATAGAAGAATTTTTAAAATTGTCAGCTAGAAAGTAACTTTAATTGTCTGATTTATTCAATATATTGACCACATCAAAAAAAAAATTCATTCTACCTAATTAAGGTGACATAGTGAGACATGTCGAAAATTGGGGAGTACCTTAACAGTTGATTCACCCATATATCATAACACCTAAATAGGCCCAGGTTAACCCAGCTCGACCAAATAGCCGTGGCTGCATAAAATAATTACTGCAGTTGGGATAAATGATCAAAAAAAGAAACGTGGCAAAATGGCGGTGTAATTGCATGATTTTATTGCACCGATTACATGTCATTCGTTTGTTTATCGACGTAATCAGAATGATTTTAACGGATGTCGTGAGGATTTTTAATGTTTTTCAAGCTGCGCGTTTCTTCTGTTTAAAAATATTATTTCTGGGTTTTTTCAAAAACAAAAACAAAACGTTGACAATACGGAAAAATGACAAAGGCAATGCATTTTTACCGTTTAGAAGGCCTGGGCTGGGATTACATACATACATACATAACATCACGCCTTCATTCCCAGAGTGGGGTAGGCAGAGCTACAGAAATACCAACAACTCTAAAAAAGACTTGTTGATAATTCTGTAACCACATTTTGCACAATCAGGCTAAGATGTTAACTAGTGTATTAGTGACAGGTTGCAAGCCCATCGCCTAACAGTACTACAAGCCCTTATTCCCTTAGTCGCCTCTTACGACATCCACGGGAAGACATGGAGTGGCACTATTCTAACCCGGCAACCACACGGGGTTGGGCTGGGATTCTACACGGTAATAACGATTTCGTCTTTGACGTGTTTCCGTATTGTCAACGTTTTGATAATTGTTATGTCACTTATAATAATGGCGACTGTGACATATACGACGAGGCCCAGGGCCTCTTTTCTGCTGCGTTTTGTAACGATATCGCGTTTGACGTGTTTATGAATCGTTTTTGACTCGGCCGCCATTATGTCAATGACATAAGAGTTATCAAAACGTTGACAATACGGAAACACGTCAAAGACGATATCGTTATTACCGTGTAGAATCTCACCCCTGTGGGGCAAGACAAGTTGCATTCGTCAGCGATTATGTTTCGATTGAAAAATGTATGCAATTGACGTAAGCCACCGAGATAGTACCACGTGATTATCTCAGTGGCTTATGTCAATTCCATACATTAGTATATCGAAACATAATCGCCAACGATTGTCGAATGCAACTTGTCTAAGCAGTTTTCAAGCACAGAGTCATTAGTTCAAGGCTCTTTTGTATTCGTTAAAACCATAATTGCTCTTGACATGATATTGTATTTTCAACGTTACGATAGCTCCTATTTATTTGACAGTAATGGCGACTGAGTTAAAAACAATACAATAACAAGTCAAAAGCAATAATAATAATAATAATAATAATAATAATAATAATCATTTATTTGCTAAAAACATGGTACAAAAAAAGGTGTTTCAGTTTATGAGAAGTTCACATGTTTTACCATACGAGTAAGTATAGGCATGCAAATTTTACCTTATTTACTACAACATAAGTTAACACAACTCATACTATTAGCCATTGCTTAACAAAATATTATTCAGATGGATCAAGATAGTTTTACAGCGTAGAATAGAGACCCTGGTTGCACCTCTTTATCTAAAACTTTAGTGCATTAGGATAAACAATATTGCAATGAATGGTCATTCAAAACATGTTTTCAACTAATAAATATTGTCTAATTTCAAATAAACTGAGACTTTACATGTGCGTGAAATTATATTAAAATGTACCTTGACCAGAATTTTATTAGACCTAAGAGGTGAGGTAGGATATCGAGAACTGTCAGGTAACTTTATTTGATCCTCTGTAGAACTCATAAGCTCATAAACATTCAATAAATATTTTGATTTTTTGATTTCGATTTTGTGGAACAGGTTTACTGACACCTACATATTTATTAATAGGCAGTTTTATTTTACAAGTTTTTCGTATTTTTGTCTTTGATATTTATTTGAATTTAGGTTAATTTAGGTAAGCTAGGTTAAGTAGGCTAATTCGATTTGGTCTGTTCACGTTTGCAAGGACTTTATTCTAGTTATAGCGTTTGGCGTAGCGACGTCGTCGTGTTATTCGCCTAAGATAATCATTTTTAGTTTTAATAATAATTATTTATTACTTTATTACCATACAATGTAAGTATTATTAAGTTTTATGATTGAAAAAAAACACCTTTTGCTGGAATATCTTGCGGCGCTTCTTCTCCGTAATGAAGGTTTTGTCCGAAGCGCTAGTAGATTCTCTCCATGATTTACGGCATTATTAAAAACTAGCCAAAAGCTAACTAGTTTTTATGTATCAAAAAAGAATAAAAACATACATACATACACGTCACGCCTTCCTTACCAGAGTGGGGTAGGCAGAACTACAGAATTACCAATATCTCTAAAAAAACTTGTTAATAATTCTGTAACCACATTTTGCACAATCACGCTAACACTTTTACCAGTGTATTAGTGACAGATTGCAAGCCCATCGCCTAACAGTACTACAAGCCCTTATTCCCTTTGTCGCCTCTTACGATATCCACGGGAAGACATGGAGTACACTATTCTAACCCGGCAAACCACATGATAAAAATAAAACAAAGTTGTTTTGCTGGATTTCAATATTGTCCGATTCGCATTTAACCGGTTTATTTTTTGTGTTTTTGTGCGTCACCTAGGATTTGTTGGATCTCAAATCCAATATTAAAACTTGTTATGGAAATTATCGTTAAAAAGATGCTATTTTATAAACGGTCATGCTGACGCTGTGCAAGATCACAAATAGTTATTACAAGGCGTTCTTTCGGACTTAACCTCACCGGCAATATGCTCTAAACTTCCATCACACAAATACTTAGCGTGAATTGCGTCCTTATCGTACATTTATTAAGGTGGGTACGAATTAGAGCAACCTCGGGTTGAGGCATGCACGGGACACCTATTTTGCTCAAATTCGTACACGCTCACGCGCCGTGCGCGAGCAACGTATGGGCGGCGCGCGGCGAGCCGCCGAGAGTCGGTCTTTTGACCGTGCTCAAAGGCGCCTCAGTGTGCGAGCCTCGCGTAATTCGGACGTGTATCTAAGCGTGCACACGTGTATCTAACATTACAACCCTTTTGCAATTCAAACGTTAACAGAAAACAATATGGCTTACGAGTAAATTAAACCCTTAACATTTTAACTTGTTAGTAACATTTATTACTCGTAGTAAGCATCGAAATATTTTCCAAGTCACCATTTCGTGATCTCACCTCCTGAGAATATTTCGTATGTCGTTCAACCCATTGCCATTTACGTTCTTATTCCCAATGCCACAGACTTCAATTTCCTTTGATATGAATTGAAGACGCTCCATCCATACAAAGTAGTATGTTATTCTTTAAATACTTCACTGACTGCAACCATTGACCAAAATGAAGACACGTCAAAACGGGTACTTGTGTATGCGCTCACAGGTCAACCAGTAAATCTTTGTCGACGTGCTCGACAGTCACTTGTTTAAGAGATACATCGGGACGTTCAGACCCAGTGACTCACTTGACGTGTCTAAAATACATACAAGTTCCTATTCTCTGGCATGGAACGTACTACCCAAGATACAATGTCATCGTGTTCCGGTTTAGACCATGACATTCGCATATCATGAATACGAATGACCTTGAGTTCAATTTTGAAAGCTCGCCCTGGATTATTACGTGTTGTTACAAGATAAATTAGTTTAGATACAGAATTAATTCTTCTTAATTACAATACAATATAATGCAATTACTGTTTATTAAACACCGCTTACAATTACAGCAAAAAAAAAACAAAAGAAACGTTGTAGGTAGTAAGCCAACAGGCATTATGCTTATGAAATTAATATGCGTAGGTGAAATTTATAAAATGGATTAGGTACTAAATCTATTGTTAAGTAAGTAGTTCGATCGATAATGTGCATTTTTAATCATTAGTGCCTCAGCCTCTTGGATCGACGAAGTATGCAACAACCATAAATGACATCGCAATAGTTTGATAGAGGTGTTAGTTTGTAGTTTGTTAGATGCAACATTAAAGGGGAAAAAATAACTAAATGGATTTAAATATGCAGTCACCTCGTCTGTCTGGCTGTAGGGCTTAATTGTCTAAGTCTAGATGACGACAACACTTTATGCATTAGTGCATTAAATGAGATATTAAGCAGCTTATACCCGGCATAAAGAAGGAATTTACGAGCATGAAAAGTGAAAATGTTACTATGCCGGTTAAGTCCACCGACGATAATATTTCCCAATATAACGTCCATTTTAGCAGTATAATATATATCACATTCAAAGTCTATATTTCTTTCATTGACACGCTTCGTATTACAACCTTTCTAAAAGGGTCATAAATACATAATGTTTATGGGTAAATCCCTTGCGAAATCGGCCCAGGGACGAACTAGCAGGTTAATTATGCATGTTGATGTAGAAATGTGTAAAACTAATGTTTCTTGCATGTTTTTACTGGGTAAAGATTAATTTATTACTTATTATGAATATGTTTGTATGATCAGTCATGTTGTAGTTATGCTATAAGTTAATGGGGTAAACTGCTTGGAAATCAACGTTAGTGCTTATTGAAAATTTAGGGAATTCGTTTTTGGATCCCGGAAAAACAGGACAACGGGTTTTTTTTTACTTTAATATTTTGTAAAGTTTTAACGCGTTACACTCAAGTTTTACAAAACTTAAAAGGTGTATAAATGTGAAAGACTTTAGTTGAAATTCAGTGTACCAATAACATTTAGTGGTGGTAGGACCCTGTGCAGGGTCCGTCCGGATCGCTACCACCATCTTATCCATACCACCCGTCAAGCAAAAGTGTTCGCATTGTTGTGTTGCGGTGTGGGAATAAGACAATCGGTGAAATTACTAGCATAGAGGCATTCCATCTTAGTCCTCAGGATTGGCAACGCTTTGAGGTCTTAGGATTATAGTCTTGAGAATTCAAATGTCTATGCGTCTCAGATTCCACTTACCATCAGGTGGCCTGAGTGCTCGGGTGCCTCCTCCTTTAAGTACATAAAAAAAAGAAAAAAAAATGCTAAGGTTGCGAGATTCACGACTCTTTTTATATAGTTTAGTTCGTTTCTGTAAATTAGTGCATTTTTTTTGATAATTATGTTCTGTGCTTTAAAAAGCAGCACCAAGTTCAAGGACGACGATAAATTAAAAAAACCTTCGCATTCTATTTTCCTTTGCTATGCAGGGTCTCTATTCTACTGCGTTATAACGATATCGCGTTTGACGCCATTATTGTCAATGACATAAAAGTTATCAAAACGTTGACAATACGGAAACACGTCAAAGACGATATTGTAATTACCGTGTAGAATCCCAGCCCTGGGCCTCTATTCTACTGCGTTAACGGGTAACGATATCACGTTTGACGTGTTTTAGAATCGTTTAAGTCGCAGTCGCCATTATTGTCAGTGACATCAAAACATTGTCAATACACGTCCAAGACGATATCTTTTTACCGTGTAGAATCCCAGCCCTGGGCATTTTACACTATTAAAACCATATTGCTTTTGACATGTTTCCGTATGGTCAACGTTTTGATAGCTCTCATCTACTTGATAGTAATGGCGGTCTCTATTTTACGCGGTTAACCATTTTGCTTTTGACATTTTATCGTTTTGTCAACGTTAACGTTTTTTTTTTTTTTTTAATGCAGAGATGGCTTCTGTCCATATGGACAACTTTGCCAGTGTCAGGGTTTGAGGCTACAAGTGATCGGTAAATTATTCCCCGAATCGGTACTTAGTTTATGAAATGCAGCACTCAGTTGAAACGTTAACGTTAGGTACATTACGTTATGATAGCTCTTATTTGCTTGACAGTCATGGCGGTCAAGTTAGAAATAAGATGTCGAAAGTAATATTATTATGTTTCCTGGGACCCTAGCCAAGATGCAAACAATACTAACGTTTTTCTTTTCGATCGTTCAAAACATATGGGATGACGGTTGACCACGTGGTTTATCGAAACGCACGAGAACATCATCCCATACTTTTTGAGCAATAGAAAAGAAAAGCGTTAATAGCGTTTGCATCTTGGCTAGGGCCCCCGAGTAGAATTAATAATAATATAATATCACGGGACAATGTCACACAAATTGACCTAGTCCCAAACTAAGCTCTAGACTTGTGCTATGGGTACTAGACAACGATAAACTTACTTATAGAGAAGTTTATACTTAAATACATAGAAAACATCCAAGACTCAGGAACAAATACTCGTGCTCATCACACAAATATCTGCCCTTACCGAGATTTGAACCCAGGACCCGTAGCTTCGAAGGCAGGGTCACTCTCAACTAGGCTAGCGTGTCGTCAAATTTAGCCTCAGTTCTCTTTATCACTTCGTGTTGGCACTTAAACATTTAAAGTACAAATCCTTTTACTTTCACATCTATCAATCAATGAAGTCTTGAAACTTTTTAGTGAATTCGGCCAAGGTTTAACTAAATCGTGCGAAGCAAAAACGTGCGTCAAATTGTAGACATATTGGCCAGTAATTTAGTGTTGATTATATCTAACATATTATTAAGATAATTACTGAGTTCAATTATTTTTGTATTAAATGATTGATGTGTGATGAGATGACACGATGTGTCGCAACGTTTGAGTTGACATAGTATACGTATTATCAGGGTTGGGCAAAATACCTTCTATAATTACAAAGATACAATACAAAATAGAAGTATTTAAACGTTTTTTTTAACATATATTTTAAAAAATTGCGGCATTTAAAGTATTATCAATATTTTTTTGTACTCGTAACTACCGAGCAAGAATTAGGTCGTGTGAATCCAAAAAACGCATAAAGTACCCTAACCTAAATACGGGCCGATTTATCCAATGCCCAAATTGAATTATCTGACAATTAAAGTTAGTTCTTTTCTTGGCCTTGTTGTGGAGATCTAAAAATCAGCCCTAAAAATTGTAGAATTAACACATCCGGATCGTTCATTTAGAATTAATTGCTTTAAAAATCGTTCATTTTACAATATTATTATGTGTCAATCGTGGTATACATTCAACTTAAATGTTGTTAAAAACAAAACAAATGCCACTATCGTTAAAACGTTAATTTCATGGGTTAATTCTGTATCGAAATCGGATAGACATGAACATCTTTTTATTCGGCCATTCTCATTAATAGGTTATTTTATCGTGCTGCATCTAAATGGGATTACATCCTTGGGATGCTATTCTTTATCACAAAAGAACACGTCGATATCGAATTCATTTGCAACCTATACCACAATAGGCTACTTAATGGTCCGTCCTCACTGAAGCATTCGCGTTGAGCTGAATGTTACCGTGTTCCATACTACATGAATAATCGACGCCGAACGCTCATTACACGCAAATGCTCTCAGTGAGGACACACCGTAAGACCGCGAGACTTCGGTGCGTAAGTTTAGTATGGATATAGCTTGTAACTCCGGGATTACATTTGCAAAGTGTTAAAGTTTGTGTTTAAACGATTATTTTGCTTGCATATAATATCGCATTGACGAAATATGTAGACACTTGCAATGACAAAAAGTAAAAAAGTATTTACAATAACATTTTATTTTTTGTTTTTCGCATGTTCCCATTTAACTTTAATTAAGGTCATGTCAAGAAAATATTCTGTGAAATAACACGAGTCCCGGAATCTGGGGTCTTATCCATACATATAATGTTTAAGGTCATTCACCCGAAATTGCACTACCTATTCCGAACACTGGCTATCATAATTAAATAACAAAGGATTAAAGCAATTACGTTTCTACTCAAAAGTGTCTAACCAGTAATTTTTATTGGCCACCATAGAGGATCAAAATAGGGGAAGTGACCAATCAGCGCTGTTCTGACGTAGTACCAAAGAAGTCTTTAACTGCATAGTATATTATAGGCATTTTAAATTAAATGTGGTTACCAATAGAGTTTAAAATGCTTCGCCATCATCATTCTCATTATCTGACACGTCAGTTGCCCTGCTAAGCTAAATAGCAGTAACTCAAATAAAACTCCAGTTGCAATCACAACCTTATTACTTAAAAGAGAGGATTGAATTTACTTTGACAATTGAATCTGATACATTACACACATTTCCGCGCTATTCCTGTTGCCTGAAGGCAAGCAACGGCATCGGTTTCAAGAAAACAATGAATGTTTTTTTGTATGATTTGTATATTTGTGTCCGATGGTAAGTGAAAAAGTATTTCTTCATTTTCTTCTTCACTTAAATCATCATATAATTTTTTCGTATTTATGTGACCATTATCGTTAATTATTTTTTTATTTCGAGGCAAATACCACTGTTAAACGTAATTTTTTCTTACCTAATTATGCCGACGTTTTGTTAATAATATATCATCTTTAAGAGGCCACATAATATGATAAAGTTGGTAGTGTTCTGCAATCTGGATTTCAAGAACCAGAGCGCCTATGTGTCTGTTATTTGGATATATAACTTGATCGTATTTCCTTGAGACTGTTAAACGGGAAAAAACAATTAGAAACAAAATTGTCGATAGTTTTATTTTTCTAACATGACACCTTTTTCGTATATTTTTGGTTAAATCTTCGAAACGCTATGGTATATGATTTAATAGTTGAATATTTGTAACTTTTTAATCCTGGTAAACCATTTTTTTTAATAAATGTTTTGGTATTAAACTAAGCAGCAATTATTTGAATTTGACACTGCCATCAAGGCGCGTGCAAACTTTATCCATCTCACGTTATTTGCGCGGAAGTACATAAATCCCTTTTCCTTCTTGCGGGCATATTAATCTTTGTCGAATTGAGCCTCAGGTGTCAAAGTAGCATAGTTCTCCGTTTAATTTATATCCGATAAAGAATACCCTGACCAACATGGTTGACCTCAGGTCAAGCCGCTCGTTAAAAACAACCCAGCGGTCCTGGCCGATTGCTGCAGGATAGAGCAACGCATTCCCAATGTCTTTTTTTATTGAGATTCATTTACGATCCTTTGCCGATGTGGTTAGGAGGGATAGCTATTATTTTACCAAATCACCTTACATATCATTAAGCAGAATTTTTCATTTGTAATGTATCTATGCAGTTACAACATTATTACTACCCTAAGATTATAGTCAAGATGCATAAAGCTAAGTTAGCCAGTTTTGTGAATCGACAAAATGTAGATCATGCACGTCGGTTTCGGGTGCTTTTGATTTGACCCTTATTCAGTACATAGTGAATCTGATCGCTATGTGCGTCTAAAGGAGCGTCCTCACTGAGATCATTTGCGTGTAATATTCGAATGGTGTGGCCGTGGTCCGAACAACTCTTATAATCGACGCCGAACGCTCATTACACGCGAATGCTCTCAATGAGGAGGCTTCTAAAGGCGTCCCGTACCTTTCCTTACTTGTTGAATGTAATCGCAAAAAACGTGTTTCCGTCTATTTTGATCATACATTTTGAATCAGTGTAATGTTTTGTATACCAAATGAACCTATATCTGAACTCTTATTCATCTTTTCAGGATCCAACACGAGTGGTGTGTCCGGTAATCGATGTCATCAGCATGGACACATTCCAGTACATCGGGGCGTCAGCCGATCTTCGAGGCGGTTTCGACTGGACCTTGGTCTTCAAGGTACACTGTCTTCCATCAAAATTGGGTAGTCGTTCTACAATCACTGTAATTCTGTCGACGAACACACACTGACATACAGTTTGACCAAGCTTAGCCTTGGTTTTCTAGTTCCATACTAACTTTACCAAGCCAAGATGATGGCCAAGTTGAAAACAATACCAAAACACTTCAAAGGTAATATCGTTTTAGCCCAGTAGAATAGAGACGTTGTATGTTTGTCGACAAACTAGTTTTTATTTATATAAAAGCTGACCATATTTACCTCTGGACTCTGAAGTTACTTAGTAATAAAGGGACTCAAGAGACACAAAACACATTTTTTTTTATAATTATTTCTTTATTCGTACGTTAGAAAATAGAATAGACAAATTAAAGTCCCAAGCCTATGCCAGAATCTTGTCCTCTTTTCTACTAGGTTAAAACGATAAATAAGATCTATCAAAACTTTGACAATACGGAAACACGTCAAAAGTAATAATCTATATTTAACCTGATGGTAACTGACCGCGAATTTAAGGATGGAGTTCACGTGCTTAAGATAGTGACTGCTTGAATAACCCATCATATCTCGCTCACCACCTATACCCATATCCCGTTAGTAATATGGTTGCATTTGCTACAGGAGTTTTGTCTGAGATACTGCGATTTGTCAGCAGGGCATAATACTGATACTGATTTTCTCTCCACAGTGGGAATATCTATCGCACGCAGAGCGCACCTCCCGCCTCAGTGATCCGACGCAGGTCATCCGAACCCCAATGATCGCTGGTGGACTGTTCAGCATTGACCGCAAGTATTTCATCAAGCTGGGGAAATATGACATGCGGATGGACGTGTGGGGAGGAGAGAACTTGGAGATATCCTTCAGGTAAGTTGACTAATAGCTCATTCGTATAATGGAACTGAATTGACGTTTTTAAATGGCAGGGAAAGGGCAAATGAGCTCAAAGCTCTGCGTCATGAAACCGGTTTATTCTGGTTAAAAAACGGGCCCCTTGTGGTTGCCGGGTTAGAGTAGTAGTGCCACTCCATATCTTCCTGTGGATGTCGTAAGAGGCGACTAAGGGAATAAGGGCTTGTAGTACTGTTAGGCGATGGGCTTGCAACCTGTCACTAATACACTGGTAAACATCTTAGCCTAGTTGTGCAAAATGTGGTAACAGAATTAACAACGAGTATTTTTAGAGTTGTTGGTATTTCTGTAGCTCTGCCTAACCCACTCTGGGAATGAAGGCGTGATGTTATGTATGTATGTATATAAAAAACGGGTTTTGTATCGTTTTGTAGATTAACCGGTTGATGTAGAAAGCGATTTTTTGCTAAACGTATGTATTTATGTAAACACTTTATTGTACACTCAAGAACATTAATATATATGCAGCCATCGCGAGAAATAAATGTATACATGGACATTATTACCAGTGGCATAAAGATGTATATATATTTATGCCCTTGACACAAAGCACAGAAATTCAAGTACACAGAATATGAACTTACAAAAGAAAACTTCTTCCTTTATTGGCTTCCAGCCAATCTTTGGGTGATTTGGACAATAAATGGATAAATAAGATATGCAATGGAGATTGGACATTTTTGATTACACTCTTACAATTTCCCCAATATTTCCAGAGTATGGCAGTGCGGCGGTTCACTAGAAATAGTCCCGTGCTCCCGGGTCGGCCACGTGTTCCGGAAAAGGCATCCGTACACTTTCCCCGGCGGTTCCGGAGCAGTGTTTGCGAGAAACACGCGCCGCGCCGCTGAGGTGTGGATGGATAACTACACGCAGCTGTATTACAAATCCCAGCCGATGGCAGTGCAAATCGATTACGGAGAGTAAGTTGAGAAGTTTAAAAATCGATCTAGTGCGAGTTGGACTCACGCAATGAGGGTTAATGTATGAACGGGTAGCTATTAGAACCCTGCATAGATCCCACCACTACTTAATTACAGTTTCTGTTCCTCAGCCTTGTCTTAACAATTGACAATAAATATATATACTAACAGAATATATCGCAAAAATTTACCTAGTCCTAAACTAAGCTCTAGGTTTGTACTAAAGGTTACGATAACGATAAACTTACTTGTACAGAAAAATAAATAATTTAATGCGTAGGAAACATCCTAAACTCAGGAATAAATATTCGCACTCGTCACACATACTTATATTCTTACCGGAATTTGAACCCGGCACCGCTAGCTTCGAAGGCACAGGTATTAGAGTCGAGATCAGTTTATTAATACGACCTTTAAGACCTCAAATGCATTGCCAACCCTGAGGACTGAGATGGAATGCCTCTATACTAGTAATCTCACCGGTTGTCTTATCCACACCGAAACAAAGCAATGCGACTGCTTTTTGGCGGTAAGTTAAAGGATAAGAGTGATGGTTATTTGGCCTGACCCATGCAAAGGTCCTACCACCACAAAGAGGCATTTGATTAAGCATTTATACTACCTTTTAAAGCGGTAACTCATCACTTCATTGAATGTATCCTTTCATTGAATTTCCTTTCATCGAACGCAATTTTCTGCTGAAACCAAAATGTTTTAGGGTATCTTAAACATGAATTACGTAGGTTAATTATTAGGTTAGGTTAGATGCTTAAGATACCCTGAAAACCTAATGGTTTCAGCAGAAAAGAGCGTTCGATGAAATGAAATTTGATGAAAAGATACATAGATAGACAACCTTTCAAAGCCTAATCAGCTTCTGTCTTCAGCATTTCAGAGCGAGTGGCCCTTCGTAAGAGTTTGAACTGCAAGCCTTTCCGATGGTATCTGGAGAATGTATACCCTGAGCTCCATGTTCCACCTTTCGATGAAGGCTACTACCCCATCCGCCAGGGCCCCAAATGTCTCGACACCATGGGGCATCTTATAGATGGCAGTATAGGTAAGAACAAACGTTTTGATTCATAATTCATAAATATTGTATAAATAAAAGCAAGCTGGGTTTTTAAGCAATGGACTGTATATTAAAATATACCAATGCGCCATCTTACCGAGGCTATTACAGAAGAGGTTACTGACAGTGTTGTCATATAAAAAACATATTTAAAAGTTGCTACATGAAAATGCTAGCTTTCTACTGTTTATGTTTAATTATTATTTCTTAAACAATATCATTTTAATTCCGTAATGAAATGAGAGGGCCGTTGTTAGTGTAACGTTACTTAAATCTGTATGTCTATGTATTTATTTGTTAAAATAGGAAGCTTCCATGTGGTACGTGTTTATTATGTTATAGATTTTCAGTTTTATGCTATCTTATAATAGATAACAGGAACTTTCTTAAAAGGTGCTCTGAAAGAAATCTTGCTTTTAGAGGTTTGTTTCATGAGTAAAATATTTCCCTATTTATTTTTTTGATCATTTCCTGGCAAATAAGAGAAAATAAAAATACAACTGTCTACTAATAGCTAAGGAGCTTAAACGCCACTTGGTCTTTTTATGTCACAGCTAGTTAAGTGCTAGACTAAAAAAACGCGGTTAGTAAGAAAATGACATCATTCCGACCACTAGTTCAAAGTGAGCGGGCGGCGTACTGAAGATAATATTATTTTTTTTTAATTTCAAAAAAATATTATACTCTCGAGACAAACCTCTTAAGCATGTTTTTTTCAGAAAACCTTTTAAAAAAACCTGTTGTCAATTATGTACAACTTATTTACCCTACAAGAACACACACACACACATACACCACACACATGCGTATTTCGTAAGTCTATGGTTATGTGTGTGGCCATGTACTTTCCAAACAGATGGACTATTTTTGGAGAGCGATTTTTTTTAAGGAAAACTAGTTTACTAGAGCTGTGTTAGCTAGGTCATATGAAAATAGTGTCAAATTTAAAAAAAAACTCAAAAAAAAACATGGCAGTGAAGATCCTCGAAACCATTAAAAGAAAATCATCCAAACCCGCTGAAAAAATACTATGATGTAAATACAAACTTACCCAAACCCTCTTCTTTCAGGAATGTATCCCTGCCATGGCACAGGAGGCAACCAAGAATGGATTTTCGACAACGGTCTACTAAGACATCATAGCATGTGCCTGTCTCTGGCGAAACATGATGAACTAAAAGTGGTGTTGGCTATATGTAACCCAACAAACCCAGCACAAAATTGGCAAGTTCGGGGTAAAATGATTGCCCACGGTAGATTAGGGGACGCTTGCCTGGACACGGATGGTCCAGTTGTGTTCCTAGAGAAATGTATTCCAGGCAGTCCCTCCCAGGAATTTACGTTGTAAATATGTAAAAACTTGGAAATACGACAATTAGTACCAATTTCACCATACGATGTTAACCACTTAACCGACCATTAAGGCGTTAACAATTGGCAAAATGTATGAACTAACAGTCGATTAACATTGATTAAATTTAACATCGTATGGTGAAATTGGTACTTAGCTTTTTCTAGCTAACATGACAGAAAATGCCTGTAAAAAGCAATATGGATTTGAACACGTGATGAGTTAAAGTTAAATTGAATAGAGGGCCAAGGAAACAGATGATAGATGAAATGCAGAAATAAAAAAGTAAAACGCTGCGTTATTTCTTATCGCGAAAACATTAAAAAGAGAAGAAAAAACCAGTTTGTTATAGGGGTTAGCAGACATGCTCATTGAAGGGAGATGAATCTCGAAGATAGGACTCAGTCTAAGGGATTGAAAGGTTCTCTTCAAATAGACAGTATAATATTGTAATACCTATTAAATTCCAAGCAATAAACAGTCAACGCAGCATTTTTATAGCCTTCTCTTTTGTTGGGATCATGTTCATAGTTCTGTCCATAATTTGACAGACAACTTTGACAACTCAAAATACTCAAATGTTGCCAGTTAGTCAATTGCAATGTTACTTTCTCATTCATTACCTTCGATTAAATTTCAAAACACATGCTGGTTAAATAGATAATCGGATTATTGATTCTCTTTAAGACAATAAACGATTTCTAGTTATAATTGAGTGGTGCACAGTGGCCCAAAAACCAATCTGGACCACGCCGGAATCTTATCGAGATGTCATGAAAAGGACAGATTCTGGCTAGAACATGATTGCTGCTAGGGCATGATTGAGGTACCAGTACTACTATACTTATTTTTCAAAAAGGTCGATGGTTGGTTAAAGACACCACAGAGCATAGACACAAATTGAATGATTGACGAAGCATTAAATTGTGATCAATAATTAACTAAAAATAAAACACGCCAATCATTCAATTTGTGTCTATGCTCTGTAGTGTCTTTAACCCTTTGAACGCAAACGACCACTAAAGTGGTCATGAGCTGCCGTGCCTACAATGCCACCGACCATTATATAGGTCACAGGTACAGTTTAAAAGAGACGTTATTTCGTATCGATTAAGTTATATTTTGCATAAGTTTAAATACATGGTTGGCGTGTGAGTGACGCATTTGTATTTGACGTAAGGCGTTCAAAAAGTAAAAAAGTAGGTACCTATTATTCCACAAATTGATTAAAAAAACATCATTTATTCTTTTTTAGATATTGCATAGGTTTAATTAAATAGCAATAGATCAATATCCTCAATTTATTTTAATATAATTAGAACTGAGAAACCAGGATTTTCATGCTAGAACTGGTTCCAAAACTCGGTGGGGTGATGGCACCAGTGTTGGACACTTTAAGCGGACAGGACTAACGTACACTTAACTCTTAATTCAAAGATCATACGGTCATAAATTGATAGTAGCAAAACAAATTGATAACCCTTTTTTGCTAGCCTGGTTGAGTGTCTCACTGTTGGGCAAAGACCTCTCCTCTTGATCTCTACGAGTTCCTAATCGGTAGTTAAGTGTCCATCATAAGTCCTTGTCCATTACTGGTTCCATCACTACTCTACCCACTGCCCTGTGCCCTAATTTCTATCCATCATAAATGGTTAATGTAGTCCTTTTCATTAACTAAATATGTATAAGTCACGGAAGCATGCTGTTTGGCCAAAATATTTTTGACCGAATGCATCATATTTCTTGGTTGGTATTTCTGTAGCTCTGCCTACCATACATTGGGAATGAACGCGTGATGTTTTGTATGTATGTATGCATCATTTTCCTAATTTTCATTTCCCAAAATGCTGTTTGTATTATTTTTGTTTTATATTTGGTGGCAGTCCAAAACTCGTTGAGATTCGAGGGGTAGACAATTCAACTGGTTTTTCAAGATCGATTTTATATGTATAGCTATAATATCTTAAGAAGTGCGGTCTGACCATTCTGTTTTTGTGTTTTGGGTTAATAATGTATTTTTGTTACCTACGAGTAAGTATTAGTATGTTAGAATATTTTTTAACATTCCAAAATAAATCTCCTTTTTTACTCTGTTGCTTGATTAATTATAAGTTTTTAGTTTTATGCGTTATATGTACAGACGGAAAAAAGAGCATGAAATATGATTTTTAATGTATTTGACAAATAGTGTACGGAATTAATTTAAGAATTTACTTAATGACCTAAATACGAGTATGTATATTATAACGAATAAGACTTGATAAATGTCTTATGAAGTTATTCGACAATTTTAGTGCAACTGAATATGTACTTTATAATAGCAGTTACCAGAACATTGTAAATATGTAATTAATGTAAGTGCCGGGAAAGTGGAATGTGTATATAAATAGATTTTTGTATAATTAACATCACATTATAGATGTTAAGCTTTACTACGTAGATATTATAATTCGACAGTAGAAAGGTAAAAATGCTTAAGCGCCACGATTAAATATGGCGCTTAAACTAAAGTGACATTATTAAGGATGGCGCTTAAAGTAAAGTGTCATTATTAAGTATGGCGCTTAAGCGTTTTTGCTGTTCCACTGTTGTAGTTTCTATTAGGTTTTTTTTTCGCGTATCGTGTAATGGTGGTACTTCACTTGGCTATTATATGTCAAATAGATTCATTGCATCTCTTTCATTTAGTACCTCTGGCAAATAAGAGATGTTAGAGTAGTATTGACGACGTGATTGATTGGCGCGGTTGAGTACGCCCGTCAGAAGGTTGGATGCAGTTTGATGGTGATCCAGCTGCAGTCGTTTCGTTATGTGCACTTCAGTTCGTTTGAAGTGCCATTTCAGTAGATAATGTTGGAGACCGTCGAGTGTCCTGACTTCTGTCCAAATAGTGTCGTATTCCGTCGGTTTCGGGGCAACCTACCAGCTGCAACCATGCCTTCAATTGTGTTAAAACAGGACTACACTGTTCTGTCACCACGGTGCTAGTTTTAAGTTTTATATTCTTATGTAGTCTAACGTACGAGTATTTGTAATTATGGACCTTATTTCTCGAAATAATAATTTCTTATTATTATTCCTAGAATTTGGCAAATACTGACAAGTGAAGAGCCTGGGGGCCCGTTGTTCCCCTTTTTTTTGTCATAATGTCATGGTTGACGTAATTATTGACAGTCATAATTTTTTGTTTAGAACTTCTTAAATAGACAAGGTTGGGTTATGTTAGGTTTGATTTATAAAAAATCTGAATAAATGACAGCTTCTTAAAAAAAACACGTTAAATTGTGACTTAAAACATTATATTATGACTAAAAATATTTAGGGACTTTAAAGACCCGATCACCATTACCTTTCATTTTTTTTATTAAATGTGGCCTAAACATGCTATAGCGATTTAGAAATTAAAGGAGGGATAATGACAAAAACAAGTCCATTGAGCAATATTTGAATCATTTCTACTCTTTGATTGTAAGAATTATTTTGTAAGTTATTGTCTTATGGTATTGATTATTGTGTAAATAGAATCTTTTGATTTTATTTAGATTTGTTAATTATTAACTTTCACTCATAAGTTTTAAATACGAAATATATTTATATCTTCTCTTTTTCTCCCCGAATGGTTGCCGGGTACCACTCCATGTCTTCCCGTGGATGTCATAAGAGGCGACTAAGGGAATAAGGGCGTGTAGCATTGTTAGGCGATGGGCTTGCAACCTGTCACTAATACACTAGTAAACTTCTTGGCCTGATTGTGCAAAATGTGATTACAGAATTATAAACAAGTAGTTTTAGCGTCATGATAATTATGTCTGTATGTATGTATGCTTTTTTTCTTTTTATGTTACCTTCTTGTCAACCAAATTAACCTTTTAACATTTAGCAATTAGGTTATTTTAACGTCTTTAACGCTCTACATATAAAACAAAAAAATATCATTCCCATGCTAAGCGTTTCAACAAATTGAAACAAGTAGATCATCGCTGTATATAATAAAGTTAGTATAAATATTATATCAGAAGCGTTACAGCCTTTAACCTCTGTGATCGTGGGCGTTCAAAATTCAAAGGAAGTATACAACGTGTTACAAAATAATCCGTAAAAAATAAATTACGAAAGTAGTGTCAACCCTAGTATACTGTATACCTAAGATACTGAACTGACGTTATTTAATAAGGGTTGACACTACTTTTGTAATTTCTTTTTCACGGATTCTTTTGTAACACGTTGTATTAAAAAAGTTATTCTGGTTTTCTCTTATTCATTAGAAAATAATTGCTCATTTTTACCTGCACGAAATGTATTAGATCTGTATTAACCTAATTTTCACACCCTCTTATTATTAAAATTCAATATGTTGAACTTCAAGATAGATCCAATTTTCAAGCAATGTGTTTTACATTAATGAGCATCTTTCAGGGGTTTGAACATCTCTAATCAATTAAATTTTCTATTTTTAACCTTTTAACCGACGATATTTTTAATTGCGCATGGCCTTTCTGCCACTCATACAGAGTTGCGCATATAATAATTAAAAATACACGACTACGGCGTACGCCGGATTAAAATTATATATATCATACAGTGGTTAAAAGGTTAAAAATGATGATTAAGCCGCAAAGTCAATTAGATTAGATTTTTCTATTTGTATCTAGATACCAAAATGAGTTTCACTTTGAGCTGTTAACCCAGCAAAAACAAGACCAGGATAACTTTTTACCCAGTGTTTATTTTTTCTGATACATGAAAGAGAGTTACATTGCGATGGAGATTAGGTATCTTTTTGTTAATTGGCTATTAAGTAAAGATAAAATAAATAATTAAATGAAAACTTGCTGTAATTTCACTGCCGATTGTACATATTTTTTACACCTATTGTAACTCTCACTTCTACACCTTGCCAGTTGCCACTTACATAAAAGTGCATTAAATATAACATTGTGATAAAGGGGAACGTACTCGTATTATAATGTAATGTCAGTATATATAATTTTAGAAATTAATATTAAACTCAATCACTTTTCACTGTGGTTGTACATATTAAACACAAATACGGTTTTTTTTTAAAGACGTCAGCGTTTTTTTTACTCTTATTGTATTGATTGTAATACTAAAAATAGGTTAAGTAAAAATGTCTCAAAATTTGTTTTAACTTCTGTTTTTTTTTGTTGTATGAATACAATGGTGAATGAGGTCATGCCAGTGACAATCATCGCAAAGTTTGTTTGTAAAATGTATTTGTAAAAAGTATTTTGTGTAAACATGTACCTCTGCACAACTCAGTTCAGGGCACCGTCGACTAACAAACGTGGAATAACTGTGGGGTAGCTTATGCCATGCTTTGTCTCTTTCTGTCCGATGCAAATGTCACAATTATAGATAAGGACAAAGCATGGCATAAGCTACCCCACGTTTATAAGGGGGTATCAGTTTACTAGTAGTCACAAGACTGTCAAGCTTGACAGTCCGGAATCTGTAATAAAATTAACGAAACCTTGGATTTTTTTAGTCTGTGAAAAATGTGTTTAATGCGGTGAACTAAAATAACAGGAAAATACCACCCGATGGACTGTTAGTATGTAATGCCTCTGAATCTGAACATTTTGTACCTTGGAAAGTTGTGTATATTTACGAACGAAAGTGTTGTTGATGAAACCTTTTCATCAACTTTTTTCAAGACCTTTTTTATAAATTAAAACTACATACTTAACTTATATTTATATGGAGTAAGTATAATCACGAATAATGTATAAGCATATGAGGTATATTAAAGGCACCTAGGAGCACAAAGTAGGACATCCGACAAAAAGTTTTTTTAATTTAATTATTTTATGAAATGTTAAAAAAGCGGCAAACATGCCCTAGTCAAACTTTGTTAAAATTACTTTAATTGACGAGATTTATTCAAAGTGTGATTTTATTTTAGTGAGATTTTTTTTTTTTTTTGCGTAAATAAAAATCGTATGACGAATTCAGTGTTTTTTTTTGCATGAATACCTAAGTATACCTAATATAACACATCACTGGGTCAGTATTAAAATTAACTTTTCACTTCTCATGCTCGTAAAGTCCTTCTTCATGCTGGGAGGCTGCATAAAATCGCATTTCATGCACTAGTGCATAAAGTTTTGTCGTCATCTAGACCAAGACAATTAAGCCCTACAGCCAGACAAACGAGGTGACTGCACTAAATAAACTTGTTATTTGAATACATTTACTTACAATTGCCTTCAAAGTTGCAACTAACAAAAATGAAATTTTAATTTATTAATATCAATCATTATTAACAACAAAAATACAAAATCAACGTGTTACTTGGCAGTATTGCGTTTGACCTAAGTTTAAAGTTACATGAAAAATTAAAAAAAAAAAAAAAAAAGCAATGACGGCAAAGAATTTGTTGTCTCGTTACGGACTATTTAATTAGTTGATTTATTTGCAAAAGTTGCAAATAATGCTCACACCTAACACACTAATGGTTAAAAATGCAAAAGAAGTTATTGAACAGATATTGCCGCCTAAATCCAAGTTTTTTTTTAAATATTATTATCGTTTTTTTTTCCTCGTAATCGAAGTGAAAAGCAGAGTGTATAACTCGGTCTTAAAACCCATTTCATCCTCGACTTAATTATCCACCCTAGCCTGCCGGCTCGGATGGATACCATAACTCTCGGATAAAATGGTTTGTTTTATGCCCTTGTACAATCTACTATTAAGCAGTCAATTCAATAATTTTATCAAGACCTTATAAAGATTGCACATATTGTAGTTATAACGTTTGTTTCAAAAAGAACGTTCTGCCTTCGAGTGATACATTTACAATGCAGACGTTTTTCAAACTGGTGCTCGTAATATTTGACGGACATAATCTTAATACATTTTTAATAAACATTATGGGTAAATGTCCCACAAATTGACCTAAACTCAAACTAAAACTCTTGGCTTGTATGTTGGACACAGGACAGCGATAAACATACATTCAGCGCGCGAGTTGAATGCAGAGCTCAAAAATGCGCTAGTGCTGCGACTTAATCAGGGAATGCAAATAACCGATTAAAACCGGTTAGCGGTTTTAACCTAATTAAGGACAGCACTACGCCATTACCAATTTATAAAGAAAACATTCAAGACTCATTATGCATTTTTTTTCCATAACCAGTATTTGTAATTTATGTAATTAACTGTACAATTTTAATTGGTCGTATTCAATTTTTTTTTCTGGCAAACATCAAGTTTCTAAAGCATATGGAAGGCAAACTATGACCCAGCGACGTTTGCATTCTCAAGCTTTTCGAGGAAGTTTTCGTTATGCTGCAACGAAATGTTGGAATAACATCCTACAACCAGGAACCTGCAAAGTATACATGCTATTAAAAGTAAAGAAGAATTTTATGCACGAGCACCAGTATACTCATGAATATAACCTCTGCAGTATTTAGATTGAATTTATTAACTTGTATAATATCTTCTTTTCAGCAACTCATGTGGACACTCCGTTTACATTAATACTCTTCATAAACATCACCTTCATATTCCTTCTTACTGTTTTAGTCTTATTTAAAAGTACCAAGGGAATTAGGGCTTGTAGTACTGTTAGGCGATGGGCTTGCAACCTGTCACTAATACACTAGTAAACGTCTTGGCCTGATCATGCAAAATGTGGTTACAGAATTATAAACAAGTCTTTTTAGAGTTGTTGGTGTTTCTGTAGCTCTGCCTACCCCACTCTGGGAATGAAGACGTGATGTTATGTATGTATGTATGTAAAAGTACCATTAGGGCATGTTCCTTTAGCGTTGCTATTGATTATTAAGGACATATTTTAATTTAAGTCTTTTCCATGCTATTGTCTATTTGTTTTTTTTTGTACCGTTTGTGTTTACTGTTACATGTGCATGTTAAGCAAGTAGGAAGTAATTTATTTATGTTACTTAATCAATCAATCCATTTGGTTTTAGAGCGCCATCGAGACTAAGTATCGATGATTCCGCCAATGTCAAGGTTCATGAAGACACTCGTTGGTTACTTCACTACATAGTATAAAACAAAGTCGCTTTTTCTGTCCCTATATCCCTATGTATGCTTAAATCTTTAAAACTACGCAACGGATTTTGATGCGGTTTTTTTTAATAGATAGAGTGATTGAAGAGGAAGGTTTATATGTATACTATTTTAATCCGGAGCGAAGCGAGGGCGGGTCGCTAGTTTATTATATTGAGTAACATGTACAGTCGAAGTCATAAATATGTTTACACTTTAGTACCTTGTCAATTTCATTCACTAAGACAATTTCATACATAATATCGTACATTTAGAATTGTAGTGACCCAATTCAAACATTTTCAGCTTTCGATTTCGATTCATAAATTTAGGATTTTAGAATTCTAAAGCTGCGATATATGAAATGATCTTAGCGAATGAAAGTGACAAGGTACTAAAGTGTAAACATATTTATGACATCAACTGTACCTATTGGCATAAATAGTTGTAGCAATTACGTAAGGGCAGGGCACAAATTGTAAACTCTTGCCCTGTACCACAGTCTACCTTCATACCTTGTTTTCATGATGTGGTTTTATCTAGGTACGAGTATAAACATTTTGATAATTTTGTACGCTTTCAGAGAACCATTAAAGGCACCTATAACCAGAGCCCGGAATTTTCGTAGCAATTTTTATGTGTCATAGCAGCAGTCCCTGCTCGTTTATCGACTTCTGATATACATAATTTTATCGATACATTATAGAACACAACACAACATATCAATGAAGATTAAAAGTAAAGGTAAACAACAGGCGGTCTTATCGCCAAAGAACGATCTCTTTATATAACTTTTGAGTGGCTGAATGTTAAATAGAGATTTGCAACGAAATGTTAATAGTTAACAATTCTACATTTAATCAGTTCAGTGTTTTAACATTTATCAATTTCATGTTCAAAGTCAGTTTTAGTGCTATCAAGTGTTTCATCATTAGTTTATCTATAAAAGAAATACATACATACATAACATCACGCCTTCATTCCCAGAGTGGGGTAGGCAGAGCCACTGAAATACCAATAACTCCAAAAAGACCTGTCGAGAACTCTGTAAATACATTTTGCACAATCAGGCCAAGAAGTTTACTAGAGTACTAGTGATAGGTTGCAAGTCCATCGCCTAACCCCACAACCCCTTACAAGCCCTTATTCCCTTAAAATAAATAGATAGTCATAATTTTATCTTGTCTCGAAGAGATTGCTCATTCGTGATAAGACTGCATGTTGTTTACTTCTGATCGTAATCATATTAAAAAAAAAATATTCTGTATTTATCAATATACACATGTATATCGGAAGTCGATAAACGAGAAGTCCCTATGACATCTCAAAAGTGCTACGAAAATTCCGGGCTCTGCCTATAACACAGAACATGCAACAAAATATATTTTTAGGTTAAGTATATTATGATTAGGTATGTAAAACGGCAAACCTGCCTTAGTCAAACTTTTTATAGTGAGAGATTTTGTTATTCGGGTAAATAAAAAACGTATGATGAATTCAGAGTTTTTTTTTTCAATTATAAAAATAACTAACTCTAAACGTAGATAACCTTAAATCCTTATCCTTAAATAAATTATAACAAACAAATCACTTGGTCAGTATTAAAATACAGCTTACAATTAACGGCCAAACCCTATATTCAAACCGCGGACAGATAGCGTAGATTACTTCGGATTAAAATTTGACACATTTTGTATGGGCAAATGTCAAATTTCAACCCGAAGTAAGCCTTATCTATCCGCGGTTTGAATATAGGGTTCGGTCGTAAGTTGGTAATGTTAGTATAATTGGCAATTTTTTTTTTCAATGGGTCTCAGTTAAAACTTTAAAGAGGTTTTATTCATATAAAGTTATTTAAAAAAAAACGCTGCGACTTTGATCAGGTTAAGATCAAGTTAAATAAGTTTACAAAAAACAAATAATTTACATTGCTTACGTTTTTCAAACTGGTGGTCGTATTGTTTAACGGATGTTATCTTTTATATTTTTTTAATAAAATTGTGGGACAAACTAAGTAGGCCCAAACTAAGCTCTAGACTTAAGGCTTGTACTTTAGATAGTACTATTAAAAAATAGAGAAATAATAGGCTAAGTAAAGTTTTTGGAAGAGATGTAAATTATATTTTTTTTCGATAGTCGTCTTCCTAAAGATCAAGGAACTGCGGCTTTTTTATTTTTATTACCTCTAATATTTTAGAAATATTTTTTTAGTTATGGAGTTGACATTTGTAAACTTTAATGGCCGACAAGCTTGTTGCTTTTGTACTTAATGAAAAAGAAAAAATCTGTCAATTCTATATCTGTCATTGTCAAGTCAAATGAAAGTAAACAAACGATGCAATTCAACGGCTCTTTTCTGTTTGCTTTCGTTTCATGTGATTCTTCTTGGACACCGATTTCTTCATTTCACGACGGCTCTTGCCTTGAAATTCCATAATTCATTGCGTGGATTGTATCATTCAAACGTGCTCTCGTGGCTATCAAAAATCAGTGTCCAAGAAGCTGTGCTAGGGGTCAAAAATAAATCGTAGTCCAAATATCGTGCAAAGGTCTTAGAGTAAAGCGGCAAAATTGAAAGTCCGGAGTTAGTTCCGAGGTCGTTAAAAATATTTCTAAAAACACTGATCACATGAAACGCAAGCAAACAGAAAAAAGCCGTTGAATTGAATCGTTTGATTACTTTGATTTGACTTGACAATGACAGATATAGAAGTGACAGTTTTTTTTCTTTTTCATTAAGTACGAAGGCAACAAAGTCGGCCATTAAAATTTACAAATAAGTAAAAAAAAATATTCTAAAATATTAGAGGAAATAAAAATAAAAGAGCCGCAGTTCCTTGATCTTTAGGATGACGACTATCTAAAAGAAAAAAAAATCTCTTCCAAAATCTTTACTTAGCCTATTATCAAGTTATAAAGAATTTCCAAGACTCATCAGTCTCATCGCCCAAATATTTGCCCAAACCAGAAATTGTATTTATCTGTAAAATTTTAATTGATCGTATTCTATCAGCGTGACTGTTTTTTCTGGCACACATACCTAAATTATAAGTTATTTATAACCGATAAAAATAAAAAAAACCCGAACAACACTTGTCTTATTTTCAGATCTAATATCTCTTAAACGGTTTACCCATGAAATGTCGACAATCATTTCATTTACTTCACCGAGTTTTCATTTCATCGAAAAACATGCAGAAGTTATATTTTTTGGTAGTCACAGGTCTAACCTAACTTAACCTACATAACCTATGCTTAAGATACCCTAAAAACAATATGGTTTCTGCAGAAAGTAGCTTTCGATGAAATTAAGTTCGATAAAATGAGTTTCGACATTTCAAGGAGATCTCTTAAATAAACCAACGGATTGTCATTAAACCTAGGTAAGAATAAGCCTAGTTAAATTATTTTTCTATGTGACGAAACTAAATCAAGATCGGTTTGTTCCTCTGTTTCTTAGATACGATGCCACAGATAGATACACGGATACGTTAACTTTATAACGCTCTATTAAATTTTGGGTTAAAGATTAAAAAAGTACAGCCATAATTGCTTAAGCAGTTACAACTCAAATTACAAGAACGCTACTTTGATTAACCTTTAAAGAAAACTAACCCTTATATCCAAAAGCGGCAAGTTTGTTTTCTTCAGGGTTCAGTACCTCAAAAGGAAAATGGGTAAGGACCAAATAGTTGGACCATAGTTAAGCGTAGTTAACCATACAAACAACAAAAGTTAAAAAAGTTCAGTTGTGACACGAAAATTATCTCTGCAAATGTGTGGCTTATTTTCGCGTCACAACAGAAAGGTTTCATAGAAAATTTAATTGAGTGAGCGTGGCCATCTTTTTGGTCTTTGGGTCATTCTACTTTTAAGTGCAGGTCGATTTTTTGACAAGTGCTCTTCAAATAATATTTTTATAAAAACGTTAAAGTGCTCGGATTTGTAATTTAATATTGAAATAGTTACACAACTTGGCTTACATTTAAAATTATCACTACATTTAAAAAGTCACTATAATTAACTTTAAAGTAGGTAACATAGTGGTCACGCATGTCCCCGCCATTTGTATGGAAAATGTGTATTTACCGCTGTTTTACCAACTTTTCCTGATAAAATATCAATAAATTTAAAGTGTTTTGTTTTGAACTATAAAATTTAGTTGTTCCAGTTTTAATATAAGTCAAATTTACGTGAAAAAAATGTCTAAAAATGCCTTTAATTTCACCAATGATTATTATGCGCTAAAAAGTAGAATGACCCCTTTACACAAATACGGAACCCTTATAGGATCACTTCATTGTCCATCCATCTGTCTGTCAAAGACCTTTTATATCAAAAACGCGAGGGAGGTATCTAGTTGAAATTAAAACCATATAGGTACTCAGGTCTACTTCTAAGTTGACGTAAAAAATGATACGGCCGTTTATGCCGCAATAAAATATATTTCGACATTCTCAAGGGAATAAAAATTTATAGGGTACTCCTAGAATCCTGAAATTAGGCAAAAGGTCTTACAGGACAAGTAAAGAAACAAATCCGAAAGTTGTACATTTGTTGCCTCCATCACAAAAAAAACGCGATTGCAAACTTATTTGCAGTTGGTTAACTACTAAGTCAACTTAATACAATGTTACATTCTTACTTGGCCGGCTTATTTTTATTACAATAAAGTCTTATTTACTTCGTGCAGTAAAACTAGAGTATTATACTCGACTGTCTAATGCTTTCACACTCTTTGGCATAACAAACTGACAGATGCCAGAAAGAGTGCGACAGTGATAGACATCCGAGTACTATTAACTTTTTCACCGCCACGGGTTCAACGCCAACGACAATTCCGTCATGGTTGCCAGCGAAAATAGACATGTGTGTCTATGAGGCAAGGTTTAAATTGTTATTGGCGTATGTGTGACGTCTTTTGTACTTGACATAGGGTTGATAACGTTAATACCCTGGTTTTACTGCACTATGCTTGTTCTAATTGTGTTTTTTTGGCTAAGCAAAATTATTCAAAATAAAAATAACTAAGATTAAGCCTTAATATCTCTGTCTATGATCACAATCAGTAATAATTGTTAAATATTAATAATTACCTTAACTAGGTAACACAAAACTTAGGTATAGTTAAAAGTCGGGTAACTTTCAAGTGTTTACAGTATTTACACAAATAGGCTGTTTCAAAATACATCATTTAGTTAATATTGCTCAATAGCCGTCCTTTTCAACTATCGCTATCGTTTTCACACTGGTATAACAAATCTAATTAACAGGTGCCAGATAGGGTGTAAGAGCGATAGATAGCTGAGTGCTTATACTCTAGTTGTACATTCAATAAGTAAGAGGTATTTGAATAGGTTGGCAAACAGGAAAAAAAAAAATTAGAGCACTTTCTGGAGTGATAATGGCATCATGATCCAGTTTTAACCAAAACCTAATGCCTAATATGTGATGCCGTTTAAGAATATTAAAGTTGAACCTGCCTCCGCGTCAAACGTTTTTATCAAGCTATACAAGCTCACGCAGTTACACAAGGAGTTTATTAATTTAGGGTCTATAAAAACCGGTTAGTCATTAAAGTAGTAATTACCAAAACCGGTAATTTACCTAACCTTCAATATTAAAAGATTTTGATCTATTTCACCTTCTGAACTATCTTCTGATTAGTTTGAAATCGATTTACATTCTTGGACAAGTGATTTTTTTTTACTAGGTATACTTATACATTTACTATTGTTTTGTTTGTTCCTGAATCGCTAAGTGCAATAATGTATTTTTAAATCTTTAAGTGACTTTAATTTTGCACTAAAAATTGGACTTTTTTCTTGGACAGATTGTAGGTGCCAAGATGTTTTAAAACATTTTAGAAGCTTTTTTTGTAAAAAAAAAAACCGGTTTACCGGTTTTGTCAGACCATGAATGGTAATTTAGCAGTTTTCAAGTTTGCTCGGTATTTGCATTCCAGTTTTACCAAATGACCATACTCAATACGGCGATAAACTCATTTTGGACTTGATAAACCTGCCTATAACCTTGATCGCTCTGAAGGCATAGTTTGGCGCCAACCTCTGCCGAAGAAGGTAGTAGCCAGCCAGGTGCATGCCGCACAGCATGAGCACCAGTGCGCCCCAATCCACCCAGAACGATACATCCGCCATACCCATTAGCTTGATGAAATACCTGGAATAAAGTGGAACTGTTAGCTGGAACCACAATGCTAAAGGCTGTTAAGAGCATGCAGTCAATTGATCTCCGCGATCGCTTGGTCAGTATTATTCCATCTTCCCTGCGTTAGCCAGATCACCAGGCCACCGGTGATCTGTCAAACAGGGTCTCCTAGTATAGACACCAGTCTCACACTGGTTTCTTGAAATATTTTTATGTTTTTTCCTACATAATATCATAATGTGTATTGTCAGAGTAAATAAAGATTTTTGTATTGTATCTAAGAACAATACTATTTACTGCGGAAACTTAAAATAATAATGAACTTCAATAATTTTGTTTCATTTTGCCTCGGGTTTTGTTTAAGGACTTAGCGCATTAGAAAAAGTTACAAATTGCTGAAATAAAAATCTAACAAATAAAAATAAACATTGCGACAAAATGTCAAATCGCCTTCAGTCTCAGAGTGGGGTAGACAGAGCTACAGATATACCAACAACTCCAAAATGGCTTGTTTATAATTCTGTAACCACATTTGGCACAATTCGGCCAAGAAGTTTACTACTGTATAAGCGATAGGTTGCAAGCTCATCGCCTAACAGTACTACGCCCTTATTCCTGTGTTACAAAGTTTACTTCTGATTAATTAACCATTAACTTCGACTCACGCGACATTCTTGAACTCGCAGTAATCCACATGGTCAGGGCAGACCAGATCATCTCTTGGAGGGCCGTATATGGCCGCCACAAGACCCTCGATGCCGTATCTGAGGAAGGAGCAGGCGCGCGCTATCCTCCATATGAGAGGGGCTGGCAAGTCGCCGTAACCAATTCCGTATACCGCTAACAGCATCAGAGGTACGCTGAGGGCTGGGCCCAGGAATACTGCATTCTGCATGAAAAAAGTCACTATTCAGATAGTAAAAATGTTACAGACATCATCGGCTTACCCGAGCATATAGCCAAGATGTGTTCGCTAACCAACGTTTTGGTTCGTTTTGTTTTTAAAATACGAAAAGTCACGTGACGCGATTGGTTAGAAAACCAAGCGAATAGAAACGGCTATAGACTCTGGCGTCACTTTTTTACTCGGTATAACAACAATATTGTAGCAATATACATACCTATATCATGTGAATTGAATGTATTGTTTTGCATAAAGTTTTTTATTTATTTTGAAAATACTGTTCTTTGCTTTGTTTTTTTCTTTTGACTTTCGGTGGAATAGGAGAGAATGAAGGCATTAAATCCATCATTTGTGTTTTTTACAATGAAGATTAAAATAAATTTATTGCTTTTGAAATGTTGTCGTAATGTCAACGTTATGATAACTCTTTTAATACGATAACATGACTAAATTTATATTTTTTACCGAGTAATATAAAGTTCTTCGGTCTATACATATATTTGTCAGTTCCCATCGTGGACAAATTCGATACTGTAGCTTAAAAAAATCCACATTTATACGTGGCAAATGTATGTTATTACCCGTAGTACCTCTTTGGGGGTTAGATATAAACTGGAATAGAGCCCATGTCTCATTGATCGACACATATCCCTTTCACACCTGGAACTTTTATAAGACTTCCTCTAAAATGGAATCACTTTACTACAGGGCTCGGATACCGGTTTCAGACGATGATTTTAATTGAAGCGATACCTTTTTATTTCGGTTACTTTCGCATAAACCGGTTTTTGGAGAAACTTTTACATAAAATTATTTTCAATTTAACCGGTTTCAAGCTAAAAACACGGTTAATCCAGACGCATGTCACGCACGACAAACAAGCGTCGCTTAGTGCTTTTATGAATTACAAAACTTTTGGTTTCTCCCCTCGCCGCTCGGGATAAAGTTCTCAAAACGTTTACGTTCCCTAGAAAAGTTCGGAGCAAAACCGAAGAAACCGGTAAGTATTAAAGAACCGGTTCCGAGCCCTGCTTTACTATGTTCAACTTACAACAACATTTAACGTTGAAGATATCACAGTCCCCATAGACTCCGAGATGAGGGCCACCGTGATACAGATGGTGGTGAACATCAGTATCCTGGAGGCTTCCATTGGCTGCGAGGTCAGAGGGTACGTGATGCAGAGATATAGGAGACTGAAACCGATGGTTGCAGGAGTTCTGGATACCACCAACGCTGCGTAGTAGGGCTTCAGGCCGTACCAACGGTTGAAGTATTCCCGTTTTATTAGTTGAACTTCTGTTGGAACTGGAAGAGAAAGAGTAGCAGGATGAAGAACAAAAAGTTGGAAACTAGTTGAAGTAAAGTTAACTTGACAAACCACGAAGGCGACAACAGAGCCTATAGCCAAGATGCGATCGCTAACTAGCGTCTCGATTAGTTTGGTTTTTAAACCAATCGCGTCACTGATAGATCACGTGACTTTTTGTATTACGTGATCTACCAGTGATGAGATTGGTTATGTAATGAACAGTATCCTTACAATTGTATGGCAAATTTTCCTAGCACAATGGAAAAGTTTCATAGAAAAATATATTACCATGCTGGACCTAAGCCATCATTGGTATAGGTAAATCAATCACAGATGCGTGGTGGGTTTATTAAGTGAGTTTAGTTGGAGTCAGTTTTTAATTGTCTTATTAGTTGACTACTTCGAAAATTAATTGATATTCTTAAATGCCAACATTAATTACGTAGGGTAGGTTAGGTTAGATGTTTAAGATACGCTGAAAACTTTACGGTTTCAGCAGAAACTAGCGTTCGATGAAATGAAATTCGATGAAATGATACATTCGATGAAAGGTGTTTCGATAAAATTATAGACGACCTTGTACGCCACGTCTGGATAAAATAAATGCCTGTATGAAATTTCCACGCTGTATTCTCTCAGATTCCGAAAAACGTTAAGAACCTCGTCTGTCCTCATAGGTCCTTTACATCCTGCTATACAGTTCTGCTTATAAAAATCATACTTACAAGCTAAAAGCACAGGCATCATGGGAATGTAAAACATGGCAATGATACAGGCATAGCAGAAGCCGAAGTTGAAGATGGTCTTCGAAGCGTCGTAGCCCATCCGATTGAAGAGGGTTCCGATGAGGAACCCGAGGAACAGGTGGAGCCCCACTCGCAGTTGAAGGTAACCCTGGAAGGAGATATTAAAATTATTATTCTGGACCTGCAGGTGAATTATTAGCTGTTATAACCTGTCTAATTCCAGTCAGCGAAGGAGATGGAGCTTTAGGAATTATATGAAACCGATTCATTGCCTTAAAATTAATTTAAGAAGAAAAACATCGTTTATTCAACATCACATACATCTTAGCCTGTTTGTGCAAAATGTGGTTACAGAATTATCTACCACTCTTTTTGTGTTGTTGGTATTTCTGTAGCTCTGTCTACTCCACTCTGGGAATGAAGGCGTCATAGTATGTATGTACGACATCGTTTATTTTGCTTCGCTACGCTCCCGCCTTAGTCTTCTGAGCGTAACCTGACTGAGTCGGTTTTTCACTGACCAGACTGGTTCGCTCGCTACGCTCGCTCACTTCACTGGAACGTTAGGCAATCAATGAATAATTAATAACAGGCTGTGCTTTAAGTCATAATTATCGCAAGATATAACGTATTTTTTTTAGAAGTTTTTACTTACAGAGGATTTTTATAAATCAAACCTAGCCTAACCTAACCTTGTGTCTACACGTTAGATATTTAAGAGATTCCGAAAAGTTACGGTTTTAGCTATTTAAAAAACTATGAATATCAATAATTATGTCACCAATGACTGATGGCTCCCATAGTAACAATTATGACTGTTAATACTTTTGTATATTATAATCTTTTACATTATAAAGCGTCATGACCTAATTTTTTTATGACTTCCGATAGTTATGACAATAAATAAAAATTTGACTTTCAATAATCGAAACAATAAATGTATGGCAGTCAAAGGGATCCTGTTATTGACCTGTATGTATGTTTGTGGTAGACCAAGCGGCGAAGGTGGTGGGACGACTTAAATGCATTTCGAAACGACTGGTCAGATATTGCTATGGACAGACAAGGTTGGAAATCAGAGGGCCTTTGCCCAGCAGTACCTAACCATGTGCATTTATTTTAAATAAACTTCCTTTAACGCGGCGTGGGCTAACCCTAACAAGTTTCAGTAGGTAACTTATTTAAGGGTGCGCCAAAATTCATATAAAATTGCAAATTAGATTATCGGAACTCCGAACACGTTTCTCATACACTTTTTTATCATAATGATCACACTTCATAAAAATATTTCTCATTCAATTTTACATCATAATTTTCAAGATTAAAAAAAATATCCATCTGGTAAATAAGGTTAGATTATGTTAAGTTTGTATTAAAAACGTCCTAAAATCAAAAAATCAGTAAAAATCACTTTAGGAATTGCGATAATTATGAATTATAAACAAAAAAGTATGAGGAAAATAATTATGAAGAGTGATTATTATGAATACAAAATGGTAGTAAAACAAAAATAGGAATAAGTAACTTATGTGAGCCAATATGGAACCCTTATTTAATCGCAATAAGGTAAGTTTAATTAGTTAACTACTTCGAGCATAGTCTATAACCTGTTATTATATTATTGTCTTTAACTACACCTCTGTGTCTATGTTCTTAATGATGTTTGTTCATAAAATATTGACACATCTCCATATTGACCGTTGCACGTAAACCAATATTGCAATTCTGCAACGTAACATACATCACATACACCATTTTACAATAAAGCAAATGCTATCCTCTATGGTTATACATAAGGTCGCATTTGCATTTTCATTATAGCACATACGGTTTTTTTACTAGATGCTAAATTAATTATGCTTGAAGCACGTTTGTCTAAGACCCTGTTAACCTCTGACTAGGTTCACATTACATGTGATCAATCATACAAACCGATCGCTAGAAGTTAATTTGACAGAAAGTCATTACATAGGACAAGTTCAAAAGATCAAAATCATAGGGAATTGTTATTGTATGACAGATGCATCAAACGTTAATTATTTATTCTAACCTCAGCCCGATTAGCGTACATTTATCTTTGTCATATTGAACTAATCCCCATTTCCCTTTACAATTTCCCGAGAATAGTCTTTGGTAATTTTTGACAAAACTTGGTAAAACCTTGGCGTGTTATAGTATTATTTTTAACTCGTCCGCTATAAGTGTCAAGTAATTAAGAGCTACAAAAATGTCGACAATACGATAACACCCCAAAAGCAATAAGATTTTACAGTGTTCTTAGCCCAGGAGGGTTATCATGACATAACAATGCAGTTTTGTTTACGCTCAGAGAAAAGGACAGAGCTATGACAGTTATATAGCTCTGTCCTTTTCTCTGAGCGTAAACAGAACTGCATTGTTATGTCATGATAACCCCCCAGATCTGAACTTACATAACTTTGCTGAATCTAGCCGAATTGAGACATGTCTCCTTAAACTGATCTTAAAAATATAATTTTAGTTCAGGAATTAGGTATATGCTTAAGTTAGTAAAGATCAAACGGTCTTAAAATATCATTTAATACTGCAACTGTGTCCGCATTGTTGTGTTCCGGTGTGGGGATAAGACAACCGGTGAAATTACTAGCATAGAGGAATTCCATCTTAGTCCTTAGGGTTGGCAACGCATTTGAGGTCTTAGGATTGTAGTCTTGAGAATTCAAATGTCTATGGGTCTCAGATTCCACTTACCGTTAGGTGGCCTGGGGCCCTAGCCAAGATGCAAACGCTCCTAACGTTTTTCTTTTCTATCGCTCAAAATGTATGGGATGACAGTCGACCACGTGGTTTATCGAAACGCAGGAGAAAATAGAAAAGAAAAACGTTAGGAGCATTTGCATATTGGCTGGGGCCCCTGAGTGCTAATGTGCCTTCACTTTAACATAAAAAAACTGTTAGTCAAACTAGGCAAGATAGGTGATTTCTGTAATTAATAAATTGTTCTTTTCTAAGTTTGAGAGCTATTTCATCGTTGTTAAGAAATGGTAGTTATTACATATAAGTGAAAATAAGTAGTATAAATATACAGGTAATAAGAGATTTTACCAAATATAGCAAACGGCCTTAGCCAATAATTATGCAGTATCTCAAATTCAATAAAGGAAGGGTAATAAAAGTAAAGAACAAAGGTTCTTAATCTTAAATCCGAATAAGAATTTGAGAAGAGCATAGTAATTCGTACCCGTTACCCTTCATCTGGCATAACTTTTTTTGGCATAATCACCACTTGGCATAATCATTATTTGGCATACAGTCTTTTTTTTCAGAAACCGTATACTTTTCAGGTTTATTTAAAATAGCATCGCATAGAGCCCATTAGGTTAGGTTAGGTTTATTGTATAACAATCTTGAAAATAATTGCGGTTTCTGAAAAAAAAGACTGTATGCCAAATGATGATTATGCCAAGTGATGATTATGCCAAAAAAAGTTATGCCAGATGAATGTAAACCAATTCGTACCCGATTCCGAACACTCTGCAACAGCATCCTCCTCAACAGTATATTGAACTGTTGACTCGACGTAGTCCCGTACTTATAGCTATGTTCCTCCACGCCCCCAGCATTCAGCTGTTCTATATCCTGATCCTCCTGGACCCGGTCTTCGATGGCGAAGTCCCGCCACCGCTGGTTCCTGCCGTTCTCTACCGCTGACACCATCCGGTCTACGTGAGCTCCGTATTCTCCGCTTGATACTTCAATCACTGAAATAAAGTAGGCAACTTTTAGCAAACCTGAAGATATACAATTTAAGGGCTCCCTGCCTTTTGGCCAAAATTATTTTTTGGCCAAATGTATTGTTTCCCAACCTTTTCAATTGCCAAACTACTTTTTCCCAAAACCAAAGAGCAGGCAGAAGTCCTGATGGTAAGTAGAATCTGAGACCTATAGACATTTGAATTCTCAAGACTATATCCTCAAGACTGTAATTTTATGACCTCAAATTACTTAAATAACGTAATTTCATTACTTTTATAAAACTAACCTAACCTAACTTGTACGGTTCTACGATGGTCCTGACATATTTACAGTTACAAAACAAAAGTGGCTTCGCAAATGAAAACGTTGGTAAACGATACCTTCGGCCAAAAAATATTTTGGCCAATAGGCAGGATCTCGCAATGTAAGACATTTTTAAGTGAACTACCACTAACTACAGTGGTGCAGGAGTTGCATGGATTGTCATTTCTATCAGTCCTGTTCACCTGCTGCCAAGCAGCGATGTTTGCATTGGTGTGCTGTGTGGAAGTAAGACAACGACTTTTGTTCTTTATCGCATTAAACAATCTTGTTTGACATTGCTTATGTAAAAGTAAATCGACAAGGTACTAAAGTGATCAGTTTCTTTTGACGCTGACCGTACCAAGAGTCTCTGAGTTAAACTGCGGACATACGGACATAGTGCGGGGTACTGCCGCCAACGTGTCCTAAGCAGGACAAGTATGGTTTTACCTGGATGGAGAGGAAGAAGAAACCCACCCCGAGGAACCTGTGCGGCACCGCACCAACCGGACCGAACCGCTTGCTGTGTCCTGCTGCTCCCACGACGCAGTTGTACGCGTCCCGATTACATTACTCTACGGAGGCGAAGGACCTCGTTGAGTCGAGTTAAGACCGGAGTTACCCTGAGGGTCGAGGAGTTTGAGCCCCCATAAGGTTAATTTTATGTCCTTTGTGGTGAGGGCACCGATCATGATCTATCGACCTTTTTAAAGGAGGAATTCTGGCCAAGGGTATCATGTTTCGGCGATTTCGCGCCCGCCGGCTACTCTACTGACTCCGCGAAAGTATTTTAAAAGTTGTGTTAATTTTAAGTTATACGTTGTTATGTATGTTACTCTGTAAGGTATTTATCAAATATGGGCCTTGTTGTCTGAAATAAAGTTATTCTATTCTATTCTATAGCGAAACTATAAGGGTACCTTGTTGACTACGGAGCCCTAAAAAATGCCCGACCAAAATACCAAAGCAAAAACCTTGCATCTCGTGACACTTACCAAAATCAGCAGGATTGTAAGTCATAGGGCAGATCAGATTGAGCTCCTTAAGGAAAGGAACGACGCCGGCCGACGTGCCCTGATAGGCACATCTTCCTCCAGCCACCACGAAGACATGGTCGAACTCGGCGAAGAGCCGAGCTGAGGGGGTGTGGAGGGAGCAGACTACTGTCCGACCGCCACGCGCCACCCTCTTGAGGAGCGAGACACACGTTGAAGATGCTACGTCGTCTAAGCCGCTGGAAAAATAAATTTTGGTAAATCATTGACAAATTCGCTGAGTAGGTAACAAAATGTAAAAAAAAACCGACGTCAAAAGATCATTTTTTTTTTTAAATTCTTTTAGGTCAGTCAAACCGAGGTGAGCTATTGGTTAAAACTGTTGTGGGACTTCAGTTAGACTGACCTATAAGCATTTGAAAAAGTGAATTTTTGGATTTTATAAGGCAGTTTTTCAGTTTTTTTGTTTTTTGAGACATCTTATTTCATTTGTTACTTCTTAGTGATCATAATCCCACTGAACTCCCACTTCTCAATGAATAAAAACCACAGAATATTTCACGTTCGTCGCAAGCAACGCAGCGGGAAGGTCATAGTGCATAGATATAGTTAAACCAATCAAATGTGTTTCGTCATAGTCGCTCAACTATCTCAATAGAGATGTAATATCGCCACCCTTCAAATAGATACCATTGAGGAGTTCCGGTGGCCATCCGTGGTCTTCGTCATCAGTTTCACTTCACCAAATGATACTTTCTGCATGCAAATGCTAGATATGCTGCTATTTATACAAGACCGATAACTGAAATTATTGAATGAAATGTTTGGATCGGCTGAGAACGATGAGTGAGTGAGCAAGATAGATGACGACTACAAGAGTGATAGGACGTGTGCGCTGGGATAGTTTTTTAATAATTTAGATTTTAGTCCGTGTGGTTGCCGGGTTAGAATAGTGCCACTCCATGTCTTCCCGTGGATGTCGTAAGAGGCGACCCAGGGAATAAGGGCTTGTAGTATTGTTAGGCGATGGGCTTACAACCTGTCACTAATACACTAGTAAACTTCTTGGCCTGATTGTGCAAAATGTGGTTACAGAATTATCAACAAGTCTTTTTAGAGTTGTTGGTATTTCTGTAGCTCTGCCTACCCCAATCTGGGAATGAAGGCGTGATGTTATGTATGTATGTAGTTTTTTACCGTAATCAGATTCTTTAGCGTTTGTTTGACGACGCGGTGGTCTAGTTGGGAAACTTGGGAGTGACCCTTCCTCCGATGCCAGCGTCTTGGGTTCAAAATCCAGTAATGGCAGATATTTATGTGATGAGCGCAAATAATTTTGTTCCTGAGTCTTGGATGTTTTCTATGTATTTAACTATGTATTTCCCTACATATAAGTATGTTTATCGTTGTCTAGTACCCATAGTACAAGCCTAGAGATTAGTTTGGGTCTAGGTCAATTTGTGTGAGATTCTCCTCTGATATTTATTCATTTATTTATCTTAAGTCCTGAAACTAAACATGTATGCTTATAATATTTGAGGATTTCTCTCAATTCCTCACGGATCCCTAAATCAGATATCAAGTTGGTGACAATGGGGCCACTTCGGGAGTACACCTTATCAAACAAAAATTGAGAACATTCTCCTTTTTTGAAGTCAGTTACAAAATTGTTTCGCAGCTAGTTGCGTGCCATTAAACAAGCAGCATGGGTCTATACTCTACTAAAATGTAATAAAAAAAACCGGGCAAGAGCATGTTGGACCATGCTCAGTGTAGGGTTCCGAAGCCGTTAAGTACTACAAACATGAAAATCAACAAGTAATAACTAATTTTCTATTTAAAGTCATTTGGTGCCATCTTAGATGATTTTAGTAGGTATAAACACTTTAATCGCCTGTATCTCAAGAACCAATAATGTCTACTTACTCGTGATAGTTTTCCTATTAAATTCGTTAAATGCGCTTTCATTTAAGATTTTTTAAGATTTTTAGTGTTTGTAGTTGACTCGCTGTAGGTGACTCTAACAAAAAATAGCGCTTTAAAGCTTAATATTTCATAATAGGATCCCTTCATCGAGAAATTGTTTTCATAAACCCACAATATTTTTGAAAGACCTATCCAACTACACCCCACTCTATGGAGTAGACGAGAAAAAAAATACATCCCCACGTGTGTAGGAGAGATAGCCTAAAAAATATGATTTTAAGATTTCATTTTACTACTTTGTTGGCGTGACTAATATATGTATATTTTTGCCAAATTACAGCTTTCTAGTACTAAGAGTCTCTGCGCTAGGCTGCGGACGGACAGACGGACGGACGGACATGGCGAAACTATAAGGGTTCTTAGTTTGTTTACGGAACCCTAAAAACCACATGATATAGTCAATAGAAGCAAATTTGATCAACTTTTTTACAAAGCCACCTGAGCAGAGATTTTACACGATAATGGCGTCTTTTTGTCAATCAAAAGTTCTCATGGAAAAAACTTGGCATGTAGCTTTAAAAACTTCCTTAGTTCATAGTGATTCTAACCATGCAAGAAAAAAGTGAAAAAAATATGAATTAATACATGAAATTAAGGGTTTTTCGTAACATGGACATAAGGAAAAATGACAAAATATCCGATTAAAAGTCCAAATATCTCGAAAACCGTGCGACTTTTACTAGACCTATTTTAACATTTTCATAACGTCCTAAGTGCCCTCTATCCGTAGTTCAAGGATTATCCACTCATTACCTAACACCCTGTATAAGACACCATAGTAATTAAAATGATATAAAATTGTCGTAATATGTGGATGACTTGATAAAAAACATCATTTTTATTTTTACATCAAAACGCAAGACTACGATAATTATGAACTTCCTTCTCTTTATTGCTATGACGTAAATAAAAGCTATTTTGTTTGAAAGAATAATTAGCTACCTATTATTTAAGTATTCTGAATCATGATGCAATATAAGTTTTTGAATGACATCAGCGTCTAAAAAGAAGTTTTAATAAATTATTATAAATGCGACGTTTCGTGCGTGACAATACAAATTTGTATTGAAATAGGGCCAAATAGAATCTTGACAGGCTTTACTTTTGGTGGTGGTAGGACGTGGGGCAAGGTCCATCCGGATCATCTTATTCTTTAACCTACCACAAATCATCCAGTAGCACTGTTGTGTTACGGGGTGGGGATATTACAAAACAACCGGTGAAATTACTAGGTTGCAGTCCCAAGATTGTAGTCTTGAAAATACGAATGTCTATGGGTCTCTGTTACCCTTACATATTTGTATTCTACTTTCTACCTTCGCCTTCCATAGAAAAAACCTAGAATATTGGACATTTCTCACATTTTACCGACTAATTCCTATCTTGTATACCTACGCTCATTCCATTTGCTATAAGTGTTTCATGCTGCATTTGTATGTGGTGTTCAATAAAGAATATGTGTATTGTATTGTAACAAGACAACGGCATTCTCATTCCTCAGGGTGGGCAACATTATTTTAAGTTTTGAAATCGTATATTATGTCTATGGGCCTGAAAACCTACCTAACAGGCTACAGGTAGCTTGTCTGCTCCTTTGCAATCTCATACATAACATCACGCCTCCCAGAGGGGTAGGAAGAGCTAAAGAAATACCAACAACTCTAAAAAGACTTGATGATAATTCTCTAACCACATTTTGCACAAGTAGCCTAAGTTGTTTACCAGTGTATTAGTGACAGGTTGCAAGCCCATCGCCTAACAATGCTACAAACCCTTGGTCGCCTCTTACGACATCCACGGCAAGATATTGAGTGGCACTATTCTAACCCGGCAACCACACGGGCAATCTCGATGCCATTAAATAAGTCTAAACAGTGCCTTCCTCGTTGTACCAAGTCAAGTCTAAAATTTTTTTAAGTGGAATCTAAGACCCGCTGCGCTGCCAAACCTAAGGACTAAGATGGACTAAGACTCCATGTCTTCCCGTGGAAGTCGTAAGAGGCAACTACGGAAATAACGGCTTGTAGTACTGTTAGGCGATGGGCTTGCAACCTATCACTAATACACTAGTAAATTTCTTGGCCTGATGATGGAAAATGTTGTTATTGGATTATAAACAAGTGTTTTTAGAGTTGTTGGTATTTCTGTAGCTTCCGCCTACCCCACTCTGGGATTGAAGGCGTGATGTTATGTATGTAAGTAAGGTCTTACGTGGTAGGTTCGTCCAAGAAGACCACAGGTGGGTTGTTAAGCATCTCCAGCGCAATGGCGAGCCGCTTGCGCTCCCCACCTGACAGCCGCTCCGATACCGTGTCACGCGCCTTGCCCAGGCGCAGAAGTTGGATTATCTCTTCCACCTGGATAACATAAAATAAGTGGTTGGAGACGTGACTATAGTCACTTCTATGCCATTCGTGATACACTACCGCCCCATATGATAAACGGGTCACCAGCTTAAACTGATTTTACTCTACTCACTTGACATTGGCGAAATTGCTGCGGAATGCCGAGGTGGACCGCCATTAAAAAAAAATAGAAGAAGAAATTGGTAAATGGACAGGTAGGTAGAAAGGCGGTTGGTGGACAAGAGCAGTGCCAGCTTAGACTAGGCAATTCAAAGCCAATGGCAGTCAAGCAAGTCTTACAAGGGAAGGAAACCAATTAATGAAGCTGAAGCAATTTTTCGAATGAGCGTGGTCTATCACCTTATCTCTACTAGTTCAGAACCTGAAAGGGTCTGCTCCAAGCCAGATGGTTTTACAATCAAAGAGAAATGATATAATTAAAAGCAAGCGGTCAGTTGGCATAGTAGATGGTAACTATGATCTGAAAGGGTCATCGGAGTAAGGTAGGTGTAGGAATGAGTACAACTTTTAGTGAAAGAAAAAAGAAGTATCTCCGTGGGTCTGTTATCGAGTGGAATAATCATTTTTTGTCCTCAATCAGTGGTTATAAACAGCATTTAAAATAAAACGGTTTTTTTATAGATATAAAAAAATACGTTTACCTAACTTAACTTATCTACACAATAAGTGCTAGTTAAATTCTGCAACTTCAGCCTAAAAGGATTTTAGGTTCGCCTTTTGTACACTATTTTCAGTTTGAGGAATAAAGTAATTAAATGAAATGAATAAATAAAGTGCCGTTATTGCCAACTAGGCTAAATCGCTTGAGCTGATCAATCATCAGCTCTAAAAGCAATGATCAGTATTCCTTATAGTTTTTAATTTGGTTCTACTTACAACAACACCTTTCTTTTGTCTGCTCAAATCCGTCCCAAGTTTCAGGTCAGCTGCAATAGCCATGGCCTCCTGAACGGTGATCAGCGGTTGTAGCAAGTCTTCCTGCATGATGTACCGGGATAGTTTCCGGAACTGTCGCAAGTTGCGTGGCTCTCCGTTTGTGTATATCTGCCCACTGGAGCCTATGACCCTGGGGGTCAAATGGTTTTATAAGTATTGATTTTACTATAGACTTATCGACTTAGACTAAGGGAGAGGTTATTTGACGTAGGTCTAATGGAATATGCGCAATCTGATGATAAAATCCAAAGAGGAATCAACGGAACTCTTCAAAAGTAATCTACGAGGGAGAAAAGTCGTATTCAGCACAAGATATGATATAATTCTTTATCTTTTTTATTGTTACTCACGAAACATTTCTACTTGGGGAAGTTAATCTGTCCACCGACAAGAGCATAGCTCTTAAGTAAATGATGATAAAATTAAGGTCCAAAACTGGTAAGTAAAGGAATTTCTTGGCCACTATACACAACCTGCTAAGTTCCGCCTAAGAAAACCACTATTTTGTAATTAACGTTTTATTTTCCTCATCATATAAGTGTCTGGTGGTGATCGATCAGCTAAGGTTACCCGCTGATTCAAATCGAAATTCGCCCGTTATTGTGATTACATGATCTTTATGACCTGAATCTCTGCTTTCAAGAATTTACAACGATCTCCGGCTCAAGATAGGATGGTAACTTGACTATATAATGGTACCTGTATCCAGCCAGTATGTTAAGAAGGGTGCTCTTGCCAGCCCCAGAAGGACCGAGGATGGCAGTAAGCTGCCCCGAGCGGAACTCGCCATTGATGCTGCGAAGAATGAGCTTGGAACCTGAGGACAAAACATTTGGATCATATGACATGTAATTATTGGGAGCGCGCATACGACGAAGCAGTGCGCATTTTTTCTACTGCTACAGGATCATTGTCTTTGGACGTGTTGAAATAAGACCGAAATTAACTAACACCACAAATTCCCCTTTTTCAAGACGTCTAAAGGCGAAGGTGCTTTGGCAGTAAAAAAAATCTGCGCTGCGTCGACTAATAATAATGTATTTGTTAACATAATATTAAAACTCATAAATACATACATAGATACTTAACAATACACCATTCCCGAAATGCACAAACAGGCTAAGATGTTTACCAGTGTATTAGTGACAGGTTGCAAGCCCATGCGCCTAATAGTACTACAAGCCCTTATTCCCTTAGTCGCCTCTTACGACATCCACGGGAAGACATGGAGTGGCACTATTCTAACCCGGCAACCACGCGGGGAATAATATGTTTTAGCTTGTGACAATTATGACATATTACCCACAAAAAAAAACCAGTTAAGTTTAAACTTTGCTTTGTTAAGTCAGTTTTGAACTTGTTCCTGTTAGGGTAAGGACCAAAACGTTGGCCAAGCTAACTCACGCAATTAATTTTTCCATGTAACTTTTCCGATGTGCGACTAAAATTAGCACACAACGGAACTTCGTCTTTGTTGTATGTATGGTTAACTGCCCTTAAGTATAGTCCAACTTTTTGGCCCTTACCCGTTACTAAAATGGGGTAAAATTAGGAATGAAGTTACCACAGCAGGCAATTTTCGCATTGTTGTGTTACGAAGGAATAAGACAACCGTTGAAATTACTGCCCTAGAGGCATTCAATCTTAGTCAGGGTTGGCAACGCATTTGCTGTCTTAGGATTGCAGTCTCAAAAGTGTTTAATTTTTGATTAAAACATAGAATAGTCTGACACCTAATAGTTAGGGTTGCTAACTGTACTATATTATATAGTATTGTACAATATTTTGTCTCTTTACTTTGACTCATGACTACACTGTTAAAAAAATAAATAGTACCGTAAAATACTATATTTCAGTTGGTCCCTACGAAGTGCTCAAATTTTCCCAGGTTTCAATTCAACTTTATAAAATGGCAACACTACTCTGTCAATAATGTCATCAATCAACAATCACATCTTGCGCCATTTGCAGTGCGCCTTTACACAGCGTGTTTCTGAACCCTTTTATTGTTATTTTTCACATAACTGACTTGTTAGAGTCGAAAAAAGGTTGATGCCAAGTCAAGAGTAAGCTTATGTCAAGGGTTTTCTGGAAAATACTAAACATCCCCAAAAAAAAGTCGACAACCCTACGTACAGTCACCTTTGATTCTCAGGCCACTATGGATTATAATAAATAAATATCAAAGTGATGTTGTCAACCAAAACGTAAAAGACTTCTTTTTATTTGGTTTACAACGCCGCGTTGACATAGTCCTAGTCCTAGTGGCCTGGGAATCCAATTGGTTGACTGCTATGTTCTTGACCGATTTTTTTATGAGAGCAAGAGTTATTTTAAAAGCTGTGGCTATCCACCGATTGTGACTCATGACTTACACATTGGTCACGATCTATGTGAAATATAATGCTCAGATCGCAAATTGCTGTAATTATTGTAAGGCCTCAAGTAAACCGGAGTCAAGGCTCTGTCATTATTTGAACTACCGCATAATATGTACTTCGTGTTATTATGGGTACAATATAGTATTAAATAATAATAACTGGGAGGGGCCATGTTTATCTTATCATATATATACACATACTTAGTCTTGTAACCAAATGAAATTCAAGTAAATGAGTAACTTAACTTAAAGTAAAGTTTTTCGAAGAGATGTACATTATATTTTTTTTCGATAGTCGTCATCCTAAAGATCAAGGAACTGTGGCTCTTTTATTTTTATTTCCTCTAATATTTTAGAAATACTTTTTTTAGTAATGGCCGACAATTTTTTTGCCTTTGTACTTAATGAAAAAGAAAAAAAATGTCACTTCTATATCTGCCAGTGTCAAGTCAAATCAAAGTAAACGACAAGACAAGTTTTTACAAACTTGACTATTACTTTTGAGGACTTGGCTTCGGCCTCACAATCCAGGATTTTACTATATATACTTATTAAGATATGGCTACGGCCTTAGAACTCAAGAGTTAAGGATAATATTATCTACAAAGACTTGGCTTCGGCCTTAATTGAAATGGGATTACGAAAAAACCAGATACAAAGACTTGGCTTCGGCCTTACTCTAAATTGGTAAAAGAAAAATGTACAAAGACTTGGTTTCGGCCTTACTTCAAATTGGATCATAATGGATTTGACTTGACACTGACCGATATAGAAGTGACAGTTTTTTTTTCTTTTTCATTAAGTACGAAGGCAACAAATTTGTCGGCCATTACTAAAAAAAGTATTTCTCAAATATTAGAGAAAATCAAAATAAAAGAGCCGCAGTTTCTTGATCTTTAGGATGAAACTATCGAAAAAAAAATAAAAAAATCTCTTCCAAAAACTTTACTTAGCCAATTCTGGGCCTTCCTATCTCGACTAAAGTTATTAAGGAAATACAAACGCCTGTATTATTTCATTAGCAATAACTCCAGAACTAACGCAAAACATTGCGTCACTTGAGTAAATTTTTTACTTTACCAGATAAAACCAGAAAAGTCTCTATGGGCCAATTAAAAACTATTAATTTCCACAAACGGCGTATTTTGTACTGACTGACTCACTCATCAAAACCTATAAGGTATTTCCCAATGAGGTAGAACTTTAAATTGAGCATCGAGATACGTCTTAATAATATATTTACTCGTATTAATTAATTAGTGCATCCATATCATATTAAATCAAACACTTAACAGTCAGTTGTTGGTCGAGTAATTATCTATTATTATACCGGGTGTTGCCTGTAATAGGAGCAATAAATTGAGGGATCGTTTCTACTCTATAAACGTGGCAACATATGTTTTACAACTTTTACAAAATATGTAATTTATTATTTGGGATTTTTTCGAATAGCCTTGTCAATGTACTCCATCCAATAGTCTAGTTGACATCTACTGTCAGCCTTCAAACTTCGTAGTTTTCTGGCTTGGAAAATCTAAATTCATTCATATTTAGTAAACAACAAGTTATTTTCAAAAGTTGTAGAATAAATGTTGTTACGTTTGTAGTGTGGAAACGATCCTTAAATTTATTGCTCCTATTACAGGCAACACCCGGTATACAAGACAATTACGGAGTACATAAAATAATTATATGAATCAAACAAAATATGTAAGAATATATTTTTTTTCTTTGATTATTATTTTTCTATCGCATTAATTAACAATGTAAGTTGTTAACCTAACCAAATAATAAATATGATTACTTAACCCATTGTAGTGCTGGTAGGGCCCTGTGCAGGGTCCGTCCGGATCGCTACCAAAATCTTATCCATTAACCACCCGCCAAGCAACAGTGTTCGCATTGTTGTGTTCCGGTGTAGGGATAAACAACCGGTGAAATTACTAGCATAGAGGCATGCCATCTTAGTCCTCAGGGTTGGCAACGCATTTGAGTTCTTAGGATTATAGTGTTGAGCATTCAAATGTCTATGGGTCTCTGATTCCATTTACCATCAGGTGGCCGTGTGCCTTCTCCTTAACATAAAAAAGATAAAATTTTACATACATAACGTCACGCCTTTATTCCCAGAGTGGGGTAGGAAGAGCTACAGAATACCAACAACTCTAAACTTGTTGATAATTATGTAACAACATTTTGCATAAGTAGTCAGGCTAAGATGTTTACCAGTGTATTAATGACAGGTTGCAAGCCCAACGCCTAACAGTACTACAAGCCTTTATTCCCTTAGTCGCCTCTCACGACATCCACGGGAAGACATGGAGTGGCACTATTCTAACCCGGCAACCACACGGGATAAAAAAATACGGGATAGAAAATTTTATTGTAAAATAAAACTTCTTTTGGATTAGGTACTTGATGTTACTTGGACGCCTTACTGTACAAGTAAAGGGAAAAATCTGAAAACTACATTTTGTTTTTCCCTTCGTCGTAAAACAGTCATGGACAAAACGTTTCATAACGCTGCTGCATATAACAATTCTAGACACGACCGGGCCATGAAAAATGCCATTTTCCATGCTTTGACAAAGCACGTACTTAGCAACGGTATCAGGTAACATATAATGTCGTTTAAAGAGGCCAAGGGCCGGTAGTTATTCTGTGATAGCTTATAATAACTTGGTGAACCATTCTTTTCTGATCCCTTTAGTGTGACTTAATAAATTGCCACAAAAATTAAAGATATTTTTATTTTGAAAAAATTCAACTTTGCTTTAATACAATGTATTTATTAGCCAAGGATAATAAAATTAATTAAACCTCCTATTATAATATCTTATCCTTTAAGCCACCGCCAAGCATTAGTGTTCGCATTGTTGTGTCCCGTTGTGGGGATAAAATACCAGTGAAATTACTAGCATTTCATCTAAGTTTGCAACGCATTTGGGGTCTTATATTATTGCAGTTTTAAGATCGTAATCTTAAGAATGCAAATGTCTATGTCTCAGATCGTTTGGCTTCTCTATACCATTTGAAAAAACACAATTTTAACTCCTTTTAATATTAATACAGATATAGATACAACAAAGAGTAACGTCATAAGTAGTTAAATAGTAGTTACTAGGGTAACCGATCATTTTATCGAATTTCACTTCATCCATTGTGTCATTTCATCGAACGCTATTTTCTGTTGAACCATGAAGATATCGTGAAAATATCATGGTTTCAGGATATCTTTAACATTAATAACGTAGGTTAGGTTAGGTTAGGTTAGGTTAGACTAGGCGGGAGAAGGTAATCCGAGGTTAGACTTGTGACAACCTGTATGGAGACTACAGTTTTTCAACGGCAAAGTCAAGTTTGTCCTTCAATACAATTTTAGATTCTTATAAGTTTATACGGAACTCTCGGTGTGCGAGTCCGACGCGCACTCGACCGCCTTTTATTCGGTATTTTCAATGATTTTGCTGTCTTTTGTGGACCATTTTATTTTGAGATCTAACTAACGCGTCTACTTTAAGTACAGCGGTAATCCTGTTGCCGCCTTTCTTATCAATCATCAAATATGCTTTTAGATACTAAATATTATTGTATTGTGTAGGTACTCGTACTTCGAATTTATTTCCATTCAAATAATAGGAACTTGTTCAAAGTTGACTTGCAAGATTTGAACTCGTCATAAGTTACTATAGGTAAGAGACCAGCGATTTAGTCTTCGATTTAAAAGAGTTGTTACTAGGCCAGAGTCCGAATAAATCCTGCCAAGTTCCAGTCTGAAACACAGTTGATACTTCAATATACACGACACGTTGGGAGTGACCCTGCCTCCGAAGCCAGCGGTCCTGGGTTCAAATCCCGGTAAGGGCAGATATTTGTGTGATGAGCGCGAATATTTGTTCCTGAGTCTTGGATGTTTTCTATATATTGAAGTATGTTTTCTTTATTTAAGTTTGTTTATCGTTGTCTAGTACCCATAGTACAAGCCTAGAGGTTAGTTTGGAACTAGATCAATTTGGGTGAGATTGTCCCCGGATATTATTATTACTATAATTTACCTTGGAGGTTAACCTGTATTAAATAATAACAAATACAAGGGGGGGGGGGACTTGTCAGAAGCTCGTGGAGCTAATGTGCTTCTGATTAGTCCACAAAAAAAAAATGTCCTCGCATGTAATATCCAAAGACTTATTTCTCTAATAAATCTATGGGTTTCTATAAAAACTGGACATTGGCTAAATCCACCTTAACAGGAGTTGAGTGACAATGAAGTGGAGTGAATATCACGGGGCAATGTCACACAAATTGACCTAGTCCCAAACTTAGCTCTAGGTTTGTACTAAGGGTGATAAACACGATAAGCATACATATGTCTGTTATTTATGAAGATGCGTACGCATGCGAAAGGAGAATAGATGCGTACGCATCTTGATAAAAAGTAGCTATTTTCTATAGACGAAATGCGAATCGGTGCTCATAGATGTGATTCCACCCTAACATGCACGTCACGCGCACGCATCCTGTGTGCCGAAGACATAATAGAGTTCCAAGAGCGTAGCGGAGGCGTTTGTATAGGAATACAACCGCTTCTTCAGTGCGTTTGCGCAAATTGTAAATGCTAATCGCATCTACCAGTTCAACTAACAGTAAACAGGTAACTACGTAGTTGATTGATTAATAGGCAAAACAATAGCTGAGTTTCCGCAACGAAATAATGATGATGCTCAGGCGCAATTTACATAGTTGCGAAATCTAAACGATCAAAAACTGCATAGTGAATACGAATTGACAAAATGTGGGCAAAAAAAAAGAAAACAAAAAACACGTTTTCATTCCCAGAGTGGGGTAGGCAGAGCTTTAGATATACCAACAACTCCAAAAAGACTTGTTTATAATTCTGTAACCACATTTTGCACAATCAGGCGAAGAAGTTTAATGACAGGTGTATTAGTGTATTAGTGACAGGTTGCACTCAAACTATCCCATTAATAATATTATAAATGCGAAAATTTGTGTGTTTATTACTCCTTCAGCTGCAGTGGCAGGGGGATTAACACATTGGCTACTTTTTATCCCGAAAAAAATCTGTAGAACCTCTCTCCTCCTTATAACCTCCTTATGGTGTCTTAAGAACTTTTGACCTCCTCTATTACACCATGGAGTATCCACCAACCCTTTGAACGCCAAGAACACCTGTGTGTACTGTCGTGCCTATCACGCCATCGACGCTTATAGTTGTCACAGATACAGTGACAAATAGACCCGAGTACTTGTGACGTAAGGTTGAAATTAGGTGTGGTTTGCTGCTGTCATTGGCGTGTGAGGACGACTTCTGTATCAAGTCAATGGCGGCGAAAAGGTTAAACCTCACTCAAAACAACCCCTGGCCAGGAACCAAGGCGTCGAAACAGCCACTTAAGTATGAAAAACGCACTCTGACCCGTATTATTTGACCGCGGGAGTATTTAGTACGTGTCACCTCTAGATTCAAGTTCAAAAAGCAGTAAAAAAACTTAATTGATGGTATTTTTTCCGCATTTTTCCTGCGTTTATTAACATCGTGCGATTAACATGAACACAATGGTGTTACAGGTCAACTAAATTCATTGAACCATTCGCTGTTTACACTTTATTCTGACTCTGTTCGATTAACTTCAGGTAAAATAATAAACCGGGCAAATTGGAGTTGGATTCGTGCACCAAGAGTTCCAGTAGCGGTGCTGGGTTCGAATCCCGACGAGGGCAATTACAATTACAGTAAAAGCTTTCAAGTCTATTAATTACGAAAAATAAATGACAATAGACAAAGCACACAATGCCGTTAAGAGAAACTTCGAGTCTCTCTCGAGTTTTATCTGTCAAACGCAATAGGGATGGATTCTGAAATTTAAAATAAATAAATAAATAGATATCACGGGACACTGTCACACAAATTGACCTAGTCCCAAACTAAGCTCTAGGCTTGTACTATGGGTACTAGACAACGGTAAACATCCTTAGATAGAGAAATAAATAAGCTTAATATTCACGCTCATCACACGAATATCTGCCCTTACCGGGATTTAAACCCGGGACAGCCGGCTTCGGAGGCAGGGTCACTCCCAACTAGGCCAACGTGTCGTCATTTTAACATACAAATATATCATAACACTTAATAGGCAGCTCAACTTACACTTACAAATTGGTGGCATTAAAAATCATAGATTCCTCAAATACTGAGATCACACGTAACATGCGGGATTGGATGCCCTAGGATATAGTTCCTACTAGGGTACTATTCTAGTTAGTGGAAATATTCATCCTAAGCTCAACAAATCTGCAACTAAATGTCATTCTATAATTAATCATTCTAGGAACGCACTTCAATTACCAAGAAAACACGCCCAGGGCCCTATTCTGTCGCCGCACGTACAACATTAACATAAATGCCAGCAAACAATGCGCTGGATTCGTAAATAGCTATGTCATGTAGTAACTTAGGGTCGATTTTTGAAATTCGAATGTTCGAAGGTATAATTCGAAAATTAAAATGACGGTGAAATAGATAAAAAACGCGATACAATAGCGGTAAGTATTATTTATTTATTTTAACTTTTTAAATACAAGTACAAATGGTGAACTTAATGCCTTAAGCCATTCTTTGCCAGTCAACCACTTGGACAAACCGAATTGCGAACATTTCAGCATGAGCCATTAATTTTTATTTTTAAGTAAGTACCTACCTATTATTATTATTTTATTTGCTCTTGTGATTATTATCAGAATCAGAATCAGAAATAGAAAAAGATTTATTGCCACACATAACACAGTAGTTGTACAAATTATTATTTAAAGTAAGATAAAATATAAAGTATTAACTACAACAACTCTCATAGATGCTACGGCAAAAGGTTCAGAACTCAGCGTATGCTGTGAGACGGGGTCTACACAGCGCCTACACAGCGCTGTTTTTCAGCCTGCACCTCCCTCTCAATGTGTGAATGCTTAAGCCTTAAGGGTACACTGCATTACATCACGATATTATAATTTATAAAACAAAACATATAACAAAACTTAACACAGAACAGGAACTTTCTACAAGGACAACATTCAGATGTCGTACTTTTAATACAAATCATGGGTAATTATATTACATAATAATATCGTTTATTAATTAAGTAGGTACAAGTAATTGAAGAAGGAGACCCAATAAGGAGGCTTGCTTTCTGTAGGTTTATGCTTAACGCTGATCTAAAAGACTCTTCTATCTTCAGAAAATTTTATGGACAGACGAGTCCAAATTCAACCAAGACCGTATAACTAATTACCATAATGCTCATTATTGGAGCAAAAAACAATTTGGTAATCCCAATAGGAAAAGACCAAATGGGTCACAGATATGTTTTTCAGTCAATGTCTGGCTAGGAATCATTGATAATAATTTGGTTGTCCCATATTTCCTGCCAAACAATTTAAATGGTGCAGCGTACGTAATGTTTTTAGGAGACGAACTTTTTGATCTTCTCGAAGACGTGCCCTTAGAAACCAGGCAAAATATGTTCTACCAGCATGACGGGTACAGAATTACAGTAAGAGTTTGGCTCAATAACCATTTCCCTGACCGGTGGATAGGTAGAGGAGGACCCATCCTGTGGCCAGCGAGAAGTCCAGACCTTACACCACTGCATTACTATGTATGGGGTCATATGAAGTCATTGGTTTATGACATCTCACCTGTGCCGTCATGGTTCCTGGTTTGGCTACGGAACCCTAAAAATGCATGTTCCCTATGGAGAGAACAGTATCTCAAAGGCAAAGTCAAAGTCCCCCTATCCAATTTTACATGCTTACAAGTTTGTACGGATTGGTACACGATTCCGATACAGCTTGTATTACAATCCTATTGCTATGACTCATTACCGTTTGACTTACGGATCTGAGACGTGGGCGCTAACGATGGGCCTCATAAGAAAGCTCAGAGTCACTCAGAGGGCTATGGAGAGAGCTATGCTCGGGGTTTCTCTGCGGGATAGAATCAGAAATGATGATATCCGCAGTAGAACTAAGGTTACCGACATAGCCCGAAGAATAGCGAAACTTAAGTGGCAGTGGGCGGGGCACATTGCTCGCAGGACTGATGGCCGATGGGGCCAGAAAGTTCTCGAATGGCGTCCACGGACCGGGAGACGAGCTGTTGGTAGGCCTCCAACAAGATGGAGCGATGACCTAGTAAGGATCGCGGGATCGCGATGGATGCGGAAGGCACAAGACCGGTCTAAATGGAGAGCCTTGGGGGAGGCCTATGACCAGCAGTGGACGTCTTTCGGCTGATATGATGATGATGATGATGATTACTGTTTGAGCCCAATAAAGATATCGAATAGGTACAAATCAAGGAAGGATAAAAATAATTATCTTCATATCCTTTACAATTACAGGAAGTCATATTTCCACAGCTATTCAATAAATCTAAATAAATTAAATCACTTATAAACTATACTTAATCAATCGTTTAATAATCCCTTTCCTGTATCATTACATGCTCTAGAAACAAGTTTTTTACGAGCGTAATAAAGCTGAATATCGTCGTCTTACTTACTCAAACTCATATCTGCATATTTTGTTTGCCGTTGGTAAACTTATTGCCTCTAAGTATTTCTGAACGAAAATGAAATTACCAACCGCAAAAAAAATATGCAGATATGAGTTTGAGTAAGTAAGGCGACGATATTGTAAGTTACTATTACATCACTGGGGATCAAAATGACCCTTTTTAGAGATAGGGCATACAAGCACGCAGGCCCCCTGATGATAAGCGGAATCCAAGACTCATACCCATTAGCAATCTCAGGATTATAATCTCAAGACCAATCTTAAGATTGCAAATCCGTTGCCAACGCTGAAGGTGGAACAAGTCATCGCATTTCCGTCTCTAACGTTCCTAATATAGGGCACAGAGTTCAGTGACCGGTACGAGACTTGTCGGTTATGGTGACGCGTCCTTGGCTTTAAATGACTACAGAGTTGTATTCTATACAGGAAAGATCGAAATGGCCTCATCAACCCTCGACGTAAAAATAGGGGGTTATAAGTTTAACTTGTGTATATGTGTGAGGCGATTTTAAAGGTATCCCCTTGTTTCACCGACACTCATTTCAAGAACGTATCATTTCACAGTATTTCACTTCATCGTAAGCTTTTTTCTGTTGAAATTCTGCTGTTTTCAGGTTATCTTAAACATTCATTACGTAGGTTAGGTTAGTTTAAAGCCTGTCTATTAAATGAAAGTTCTGTGAAGTGATATCACTACATAGTAGTTATAAAACAAAGTCGCTTTTCTCTCCCTATATCCCTATGTATGCTTAAATCTTTAAAACTACGCAACGGATTTTGATGCGGGTTTTTTAATAGATAGAGGATTGAAGAGAAAGGTTTATATGTGTAATACTTTAATCCGGAGCAAAGCGAGGGCGGGTCGCTAGTGTTCTATAAAATGAGTATTAGTGAAACAAGGGTAAACCCATTTTAAAAGAAATGTAGTTCACTAGGAATGGTCCTTATGTAGGTGTAATGAAAATTGGTTTGGCTTTTTAATTATTTTAGCTTTGAAAGTAGAGCGGTATCGAGGGTTATTAAGGTTCCGTATTCAACAAGGAACCCTAATAGTTTCGCCATGTCCGTCTGTCCGTCTGTCCGCGGTTTTACTCAGTGACTCTTGGTTACATAGCTGTAATTAGGCATTTAAATTACGCCAAAAAAAGTTATAAAAAAAAAAACTCAAGTACAGTCAAGAGCACAAATATAAATATATACGTTAACAAAGCGTTAAAATATATATACATACCTAAATTTAACGCTATGGCTGTGTAGATATTAATGCCCTTCACTGTACATCCCGTACAAGTAGAGAAAACTTTTTTACATCGACTGATGTATCATTGGAGCGCTTAAAAAATCATTGTGTTCATGTTATTATACATTTTTACCGTATAGCAAATATAGTTCTCGAAAAGTCTAATTTTCGCTAGAATGACGCGTGTGTCCTACAACCAAAACTACAAGTAACAACAGTGTTATGTTCCGGTGTGGGGATAAGACAACCGGTAAAATTACTAGCATAGAGGCATTATATCTTAGTCCTCAGGGTCGGCAACTCATTTGAGGTCTTAGGATTATAGTCTTGAGAATTCAAATGTCTATGGGTCTCAGATTCCACTTACCATCAGGTGGCCTGAGTGCTCGTGTGCCTTCTTCTTAACATAAAAGTAATAAAAATTACACAAATATTTGCCCTTACCGGGGATTCGAACCTGGTACCGCTAGCTTTGTAGGCAGGGTCACTACAAACTAGGCTAAATGTGTCGTCACTTGGTAATACAAAGACGGTCAGTCGTATTACGCTGGGGTCATGGTAGCCTAGTTCGAATGAATCCACGTTCGCTGAGTATGAATAACACCACAGAAAGCGAGTTCCTTGCGCCACAAGCGGCGTTCGTAATGCACACTGCACCGATGCATTCCGCACTGCAGAGGGAAATTCGTCCCCGTGCTGCATTATACTTTCGTAAGTTTAAAATGACAATAAACCATTGTTTACATAATTGACGCGTTTAACCTAGTTCGTTAAGCCTGCCTATAAAGCGAGCGTCCTGGGTTCGATTCCAAATTACCCTCGACAAAAAAAGGTGTTTGGAGTTTAACGTGTGTATCTATGTCTATGGCATAACTCCCTAACGGATGGACTGATTTCGATGCGATTTCAAAAGTAAGTAAGTTTAATCGGGGTGGTTTTAGGCCGTTTAAGATATAAAGAAGGTATATAAGATATATAAATCTAATATATATATATCAAACTATATTAATGTATGATATAAATGACGTCAAATTCAAAAGACCTGTTCAACCTGTAAAACCTGTAAACATCTTAGCCTGTTTGTGCAAATGTGGTTACAGAATTACCAGCAAGTCTTTTTGGAGTTGATGGTATTTCTGTAGCTCTGCCTACTCCACTCTGGGAATGAAGGCGTGATGGTATGTATGTATGTATGTAATTCAAAAGAAGTAACATGATTAATTCCCATTTACGTCATTTTCTTGCTAATCTTTATACAATTCTTAATCACGTTTAATAAAAACATACCAATAATAAGAACTTGGACTATAAAAAAGTTGAGCATGTTTGAACCTTGTCATTATATAAATGTCATAGACTTAAAAGATTCGTAAATCTATTTATTTACGCATCTATAATTACTAAGACGACACGCTAGCCTCGTTGGTAGTGACCCTGCCTTCGAAGATAGGGGTCCTGGTTAATGGCAGATAATATATTTGTGTAACCAGCTCGAGTATTTGTTTCTGAGTCTTGGATGTTTTCCATGTATTTAAGTATATTACTCTATATAAGTATCTTTATCGTTGTCTAGTACCCATAATACAAGCCTAGAGCTTAGTTTGGGACTAGGTCATTTTGTGTGACATTGTCCTGTGATATTATTTATTTCCATCTTATAATATTACTAGCTAACTAGCTTCTGCCCACGTCTTTGTCTACTTAGATTTCAACTATTGTTATTCCATCTGGAACTTTTAAGTTACAGCGTGAAAGAGTTACCAACACACAGACACGAACTTTCGCATTTATAATACTTTTTTATTTATAATATTTGAAGTTAGTATACTTTGTTGTTTTTTATATTTGTAGTAAGTACTTAACGGCTTCGGAACCCTACACTGAGCATGGTCCGACATGCTCTTGCCCGTTTTTTTTACATTATGTATCTGTTGTCGAGATAATAGTAACTGTGGTCGCACGTAGCATGTGTTAAACACTCAGAATAAATATTTTCTTGGGTTTATAAATCAGCATCACATCAGAATCTTGTACTGTAAAGTTACCTACTCGATAAACACTTATCTCTCTAAAGTCGAGCACGACCATGGTAAGTTAGTAACCAAAAAGTTTATCAAAGATTTCATTTGTAGGACAAACATTGTTGCCGACTATAATCTTTTTTGCAAATCAATTGTCTACGTTACTTGTAACTTAGATCCTGTCACCACCTTCTGACTCCATCATCAGGTCAACTCTTAGATACCATAATGTTGCATCGTCATCGGGTTTACATATGTGGTCCAAATTTCAGCCCATCCCATTAACGGGAACTGTTACAGAAAGCAAAGCAGGTTGGCAAATGAAAATTTGGCAAATGAAACATTTGACCAAAAATATTTTGGCCAACGAAATACACCCGACCCGTTTTCATTGCTCTTGACTAATATTTGCTTAAAACAAAACAAGTTTTTGGGTAATATAATTTCAATGCGGAAACTGGCTAATAATATAACATAATGGCGACAAGGTAATCGAGTGTGGAGTTCAAGGTTTAACCAAATACAAACAAATAATAATAATCCAGTAGTAATCTAATGCAATGTATGTAGGGGAAACTTGCCTTATTCGTACCTGTGCCTAAATCGTACCCTAGCGTTATTTCCGAACGGAATGCAACAGTAGCGACACTCATGGCATAAAATGAAACCACTAGTCCGCCATGCTACCTGACATAAGTGACAACACCGCACCGCTGCTCTGCTTAAAATTATTAAAAAAGTAAGTAATTTCACAAATTTTGACTAAAATTTTTGATTATTCCATAAGGGTTTTGTGTCAAGTTAGTGTGAACGATTCAACTTGGGTTTTTTTTGTTTAATTCTTAACTTATTTACGAGTTTATTCTTAGTAGGTACTGTCGCCAACCTTGCAAGCATTTTTTGCGCGGTAAATTTGAATTGGTTTTGGTCGTTGCGCCTTATTCGTACTCAACGTATGAGCCTATTTCGTACCGGTACGAATTAGGAATTAACGTTTTATTTTTGTTTAAGGTTAATATGGCTAAGCGCAAATATAACTCCTGGGCTCCAGCCAATATGAAAAAAGCGATTGATTCAAAAAATAAATCTGTATGCAAGAACTTCCAAGAACTAAACATCTTGAAAAGGGAAAATGTTACCAAAGAGAAAAAGAATGTAAAGAAAACAAAAAAAAAAGAAAATGTACAAAACTGGTACTGTAAGTTGTGCGAAGAAAATCGAAAAGAAGATATGATTCAGTGCACCCACTGTGAGACCTGGGTTCACGAGCTTTGTGCTGGAGTTGATAAAAATGCTTGTGATGACTGTAAAGAATTACAGAAAACTATTAGATTTGCTATGCAGAATTAAAAAATATTTATCTAGTAATATTAAGACGTATCTTTAGTTGATTTGCTGTGATTTTTAAACTAATTATAAGATAACCAAGTACGATTAAGGAATACCGTGGTACAAATTAGGCGTACATAATCCTAAATCGTACTTTTTCCACTTAAAAATAAAAAGATTATTACTCTAAAGTTTACGAATTTTAAGTGCAATATGGTACTGTTGTTGAATACTCATAGAATAAAGTTTATTAAAACATAAGTCGCATGTTTCTGTTTTTGTTATATTTTATGTTTTTTCTCATTTTCCCTTAGGGGGTACGAATTAAGCAAGTTTCCCCTATCTATTTCGTTTAGGCCAAAATATTTTTGGTCAAATGTTTCATTTCCACACCACACTCGACTACCTTGTCACCATTATGTTATTAGACAGTTTCCGCATTGAAATTACATTATCTAAAAACTTGTTTTGTTTTAAGCAAATGTAGTCAAGAACAATGAAAACGGATCACTTAGTACACAATTTCCATACAAAGTGACCTATTTTCATTGCTTCTGAGTGTATTAGCCGGCCCTCGCTCCACTACGGTTTTTGTGAGGTTTCTGTAACACTCGTACATAAATTAGAATTTATTATTTATAAATAGCTACTATGAAAAATCATCTAAGCTACATGATGGAGAAAACCGAATCAGAATCTGTCGGGTGGTTCAGGAGTTAGCGGATATATGAACAGACAGAATGACAGAAACGCGGGAAACTACTTTGTTTTGTATTAAGTACTTAATAAAAAAAAAGATATTTTAGATAAAAGTGATTTGATACAAACTATTTCGATAAATTTCCAAAAAAAACATTAAATACTCCCGTTTGGTTGCCGGGTTAGAATAGTGCCACTCCATATCTTCCCGTGGATGTCGTAAGAGGCGGCAAAGGGAATAAAGGCTTGTAGTATTGTTAGGCGATGGGCTTGCAACCTGACACTAATACACTAGTAAACTTCTTGGCCTGATTGTGCAAAATGTGGTTACAGAATTATAAAACAAGTCTTCTTAGAGTTGAAGGCGTGATGTTATGTTCGTATCTGTTCAATAAAATTATCACGGGGGAACAATCATATACATTAATCTAGTCCCAAACTAAGCTCTAGGCACAAGCCCCATAGTACCTACAAAGGTACTATGGGTACAAGACATGATCATCATCATCGTTATTTCAGCCGAAAGACGTCCACTGCTGGACATAGGCGTTCCACAGGGTCTTCCACAAGGATCTCACCTGCGTCGCTTTATCCATCGGTTTCCCGTAGATACCATAAACCATATCTAACCATAGGCAACTGCGCTGTAATCAATATATCCGTTTGGGAGCTACGTTGCGTAGGAAGTACAGAATCAAAGCAATTTAGTTTTAACTTAATTATTACGGATGTAAAGTTCATTTTTACTTATTTCAAAATTTAAAACGGCATTTAAGAATATTTGAACTTTATTCCCTCGCTGGTAGATTCAAATTCCAACTAACAAAAGTCTCCCTTTTTTTGCACGGTGTTCCTCAACAGGTTAAAGTAATTATAACACCCCTCTGCGCGAGGGGTTAATGACGATGACGTGAATAAATATTCACTTACTTTAATAATAGCAGTCATTTCTAGCAATTATTTGCAATTTGTAACAAAGTAATATCTAAGTACTTCGGTACTGAGAATTGTTTACATATATTTACTATTACGTTTATCCTTAGACTACTCAGCGTTCCTAAGCCAATAGGCAGTGTCTCGAATTCAATAGCCAAAGCAGATTCAATCCTATAGCGTTAGTAATAAGGTTGCATTCGCTACAGGAGTTTTGTCTGAGATATTGCCTTTTGTGTTAGCAGGGCAGTATTGCTCAAAGAATATAAACTTTGCTATGACATAATGAATAATGTTATTTTAATAATACACTATGTTCTAAAATGAGAGCGTTAATACAAGTCTTCCGTGGTACAGATGAAAAACGGTATAAGTTTAAAACTATACATGATGAATGTTGATATACATTATTTTATATCGAGCTATGTCGATTGCTATGCTTTTTCACTAGGGCTACGGAAATATAGAAACTTCAAGCATTATCTACGGTGCATAGTGGAGTGCATCAAGTGCAATGGGGTAGCACGGAACTCTCGCGTGAGCGTCTTTCACTATCCAGGCCGAGGCGCGTGCGCTGTGCGGAGTAGTGATGGGAAAATGCTTTCAGTATCGATACCGATTTTAATTCCAAATTGTAACAAACTAGCTTCCTGGTTACTGTATTAAATTAAGCCTATATAAGTCAGGAATAATGTTTTCTATTAATTAAAGATGTTTTTAAACTAGTTTTGTAGTTCCAGAGATATCCTTCAGCATACAAACAAATTCAATACATACACATACATACATAACCTCACGCCTTCATTCCCAAAGTGGAGTAGGCAGAGCTACAGAAATATCAACTACTCTAAAAAGACTTCTTGATAGTTCTGTAACCACATTTTGCACAAGTAGGCTAAGATGTTTACCAGTGTATTAGTGACAGGTTGCAAGACCATCGCCTAACAGTACTACAAGCCTTTATTCCTTTAGTCGCCGCTTACGACATCCACGGGAAGACATGGAGTGGCACTATTCTAACCCGGCAATCACACGGATTAAAGAAATATCAGTATATGTAGTAAGATGTAAATTATCATAATTTAAAAAACCCATTTTATCTACTTTTTGTTATAATTTGTACGTCAATTAATAAGAACTAAAGTTTTGCATGTGTTATTTTAACTACTTTGACATTTGGTGGTCAGGATCAAGGAGACCAAAAACAAATACCAGATATTGATACCTACTTTAAACTAAAACTTGCTAAGAACCTCAGAAATGTCCTAAACCCCAGTATTATCAAAGTTCTTAATCTTACAAAGTCAATGTTATATAAATCTAGTTTTCCCTGATTTCAAGTTTGCACTACAATTATAATAATTGTAAGGTTGCAGTTCACTTCCAAGGGTACTAACATTGACACAGATTGCTCAAACAATTATGATATATTGACTAATTACCGGTATCTGGGGCAAGTCTCTACCTATACCACGCTCGGCTGCATCACTGTATAAGGATTACGCCACTTAAAACCGTTTTCCAAGTAATTTGTGAATATAATAGCTATCTTGTGTATTGCTAGAAGACTGATAGGTTATGATTTATTTAGCAGTACTCAATATATTTATGAGTACTGTTGAAATACGCTCAAATAATGTTTAATGCATGTTTTTTATTATTTAGTACACGTACAGGTATATTTAAATACGATATAGAAGTACTTTGTAATAAACAATGTAAGTAAAAAGAGTAACAAAACAAAAATGCGCAAGCGCAAACTATCACAATTAGAAATAACATGTGAAGGATCGCTAAAAGAACATGATAAGTAGCGTAGCTATACTAAATATTACATATATTTATACATATACTAAAATAATTTACATTTTACTAACTTATTACCATTATCATTTTTATATCCCATTGATTTACAACATAAGTGGTCGCTTTTACAGAAAACAGTAAAATGATACGTTAGCCTAGGTGGGAGTTACCTTGCCTCCGAAGCCAGCGGTCCTGGGTTCATATCTCGGTCAGGGCACATATTTGTGTGATGAGAGGCATTGAGAAGGCAAACGAGCACACAGGCCGCCTGATGGTAAGTGGAAACTGTGAGCCATAGACATTCGCATCAACAAGACTGCAATACTAAGACTGCAAATGCGTTGCCAACCCTGAGCACTAAGATGGAATGACTCTATGCTAGTTATTTCACCGGCTGTCTTATCCACAAACCGCGCGGAACACAACAATGCGAACACTGCTGCTTGGCGGTGGGTTAATGGATAAGATGGTGGTATCTATTGGGTCCTACCACCTTCAAAATCGTTGTCTAGTTGCCATAGTACAAGCCTAGAGCTTAGTTTGGGACTAGATTAGTTTATGTGAGATTGTCCCCTGATATTTATTTATATTATTTATTTATTGAAATAAAATAAGTAATCAGTATAAGTGGGATCTGAGACCAAAAGATACTCTCAAACTTGAGACTGCAAATACGTTGATAACCCTAAGGCTCAAGGTTATATCCACACCAGAACACAATACGAACACTGTTGTTTGGCGGTAGGTTAAAGGATTTTAAGATGGTGGTAGCGATCCGGACGGACTCCGCACACCACCACCACTAAAATCTGCGGAATATCTTCGTCCAAATGGCGTTCTTTTAGACGTGACCAATCCGATCAAACGTGAAACAGTAGACGCGTCACTGTATTAACGTTGCTGTAACGTATTTTGGTGTGGTCGATCCCTTATTTTAGGGTATTTATCGTTCACTTTCCTTCATTTAGCCACATCACTAGTTAGCACGTGATTGCTTTCCAGCGATTTGCCAATAGCGTACCGGCTCTGGCAACGCCTAGGGAGGCTAGACAGTTTGCTAGCGAGATTATACTTAGTTATTGCGAAAAGAAAATGGAAGGGAATGTGCAGGTTAGCATGACACGTTATTTCAAGAATTTAACTTCACAAATGTTTGATGTACATACAAACGTAACATCACGCCTTCATTCCCAGAGAGGGGTAGGCAGAGCTACAGAAATACCAACAACTCTGCAAAGGCCAGTGTATTGACAGATTGCAAGCCTTTGTTCCCTTTGTCGCCTCTTACGACAAAAAAATACATCCCACGTTACGTGTAGGGGAGTAAGACAAAAAAAAAAAGTTTAAAAAGAGAACATAGTTGCAAATTTATTTTATCTTTTTATCGTAGTACAGTCAAGGACTTTAATTGTTATGCCACTATGCAACCCTGTCATAATGACAACGTCAAACCACATCAAAGAAAGCTAAAATAATTGATTATTAACGCTGTCATTATGACAGGGTTCCATAGTGGCATAACAATTAAAGTCCTTGACTGTACTTAATCTTTTTTATTTCAATATGCATATTTTCAGTCTTTTCCTTTTATGGTTCTTTATTCCCTTATTTAGGGAGAAATTCCAAGTAGCCAGTACTTTCACAATATACAGGGCGTCCCACGGCTATGCCACATGGAAGGAAAGTACCTTGAATATTGTAGATGGAACATTTTACTGAAGGAAGACATTATTTTAATTTAAAAAACAATTTAAACTGCATTCATAGATATTTAAATAATTACATGGTTGAACCGGGAATCGAACACGTTACACGAGGTAAATAATTACCCTGTAGCTTTATCATACCGATCGAAAGGCTTCGTCATAAGGATTATTTTTTGTTAAATAACATAGTGTCAGAAATAAAAGGAAGACCATTTTTTATTTATAGTTTATTAAAGTTTAACATGAGTTATCATCCCAATTGTCTAACAAACAAAGAACTTCCCCCCACGCCTCCACCACCACTAGGTAAACTTATAACCGTGATATACCTGGGGCTGTGGTTTGCTAACTTTCCTAGTAGATATCTTACCGGCCGCATAACGCAAAACCGCCGAAACATGACACAGGTCATTCAATCAGAATTGTATTTTGCCGTTCTCGATAAGAACTGCATGAAGATAAAATATTAAAAATTAAATAAGTATTTCCACATAAAGTGGCAGGTATTTTTCAGGTATACATCCCAACGTGTTAAAAAAACTAGGTATATACATTTAAAAATCGTAACTGACTGACAGCTCATTCAAAATATACCTACTTATTCTTAGTTTATTTTTAGTAAAGATAGGTGTTGTCAAAGTCAATCAATCACACCACCCGTTCAAAAAAGAAACCGGCAACAATACATTAATAACAAAAATAAAGATTCTCTGTGACAAACATACGTATAGAGTTCAGTATGTAAGGGTTTTTGCTTTACAGAACGTGGAGCATAGACATTTTAAATCTTTTTTAACTTATAGGGCCCTCATAAAATTCGAAGTTTTTTACTTTGGAGGGGGGGGGGGGGTTACTATCAAATTAGCTTTATCGCCATAGAACCATTTCAGCTAGTAGTAAAATACGCAGTCGGCAAAGCGTCCATTCAGCGGCATGAAAATAGCCATTTCAAGATCCGGACGTTTTGAAAAAGGGGCATTTTGTGTTCATGTCTATTAAGTAATTAAGAAATTCTAAGATAAAGGCGTTCCGCTACTAGGGTATTTTAAATTGTCACATTCTAAGATCCAGATGATTTGCTAGAAGCATTTAGCGTCCACGTCTATCGTAGTAACAAAGACATTATACAAAAAAACAAGGGACAATCTCACACAAATTGACCTAGTCCCAAACTAAGCTCTAGGCTTGTACTAGGGGAACTAGACAACGATAAACAACGATATATTAGTGGTGGTAGGACCCTGTGCAGGGTCCGTCCGGATCGCTACCACCATCTTACCCATTAACCACCCGCCAAGCTACAGTGTTACCATTGTTGTGTTCCGGTGTGGGGATAAGACAACCGGTGAAATTACTAGCATAGAGGCATCTCATCTTAATCCTCAGGGTTGGTAACGCATTTGAGGTCTTAGGATTATAGTCTTGAGAATTCAAATGTCTATGGGTCTCAGATTCCACTTACCATCAGGTGGCCTGAGTGCTCGTGTGCCTTCTTAACATAAAAAAAAAAAACAACTTATATAGAGAAATACATTGAAAACATCCAAGACTCAGGAACAAATATTCGCGCTCATCACACAAATATCTGGCCTTATTGGACACAATCCAGACTTTGAGCTATATTGTCCTTTGGCGATAAGGTAAATTAGATAGTAACCCTTTGGGGGTCGGGGGGAAGTGAGCCGTGATCTTGAATTATTAATGGAAGGTGCCAAAATTGGTTCAATTTTTGGCAGTCCAAACGGACCTCATTACTACTGTCACTCGGGTAGAGTTTCCCGCTAGCTCCCTATTAACCCCTTAAGGGATGAATTTCCAAAACTCTTCTCAGGGCATCCCTAGTATATCCAAGAAATATTACCTGCATTTTTTAAGTCCCCAGGTCAAGCGGTCTTGTTTCTCCATACAAACTTTGGACCCCCGTTTCACCCCTTTAAGGAATCAATTTCCAAAAATCCTATCTTTTTGCACCCTTAACCTAAGGAACCTACGTGCCAAATTTTAAATCTCTAGACCCAGCGGTTTGGGCTGTGCGTTGATATGTATGTCAGTCCTTCAGTCCCTCAGTCAGTTTTTTCTTTTAAATAACTACTAATGACCCTCCCTCGCTTCGCCCCGGATTAAAGTATATACATATACATTTCTCTTGAATCACTCTATCCATTCAAAAAACCGCATCAAAATCCGTTGCGTACTTTTAAAGATGTAAGCATGCATAGGGACAGACAGAGGGAAGCGACTTTGTTTTATACTATGTAGTGATTTAGATAAATCGCGGAAGCTTAAAAAGTTCAACACGCACTTGCCCGTTTTTTAGTAAATTATATTTCGATGACAAACCCGTCGCGGACTGGGAGCTGCATATAATTAAGATAAAACTTCACTTAAGGTAAGTTCGTTTAATCCTATATAATCCACAACAATGAACTTTACGACAAAAATGTCTATGAGAAAATAATCTAGACAAAATTGCACACAGTTTGTGCGAATGTGCAGGTACTAAAAATCTATCAAATCGAAGTGTGAATTGGATTCTCGCATTGATTTGGTAAGTATACACATTCAAACCGAAATATACCCGTCTGCGCGACTCACACTTGACCAGTTTTTTACTTCCTATTCATTATAGCTTCCCGGATTTTGGTAGTAAGAATTTAGGGCAGTACTTGCATACAGCTACAACAACGATAACCTTGTTGATAATCGTAGTGCAGCCAAACTGACATCTTGACCGTTGACCCTAACATTTGATAAAAAAAGTAGCACTAGTTAAATATTGAATGAGTTGTAAACACTTTTAAGTTGATATTGCAGTTGCGTCACATTACCGTCGTAAGACCTACCTATTTTACCGACATTGTAATTTTAACCTTGGCGAATTAACTATATGCGCCTTTTCACGACAAGCGAAAATCTGGGGAAACGGGAGGCCATAATTATAATATATCCCCGTAAGACCCAAAACCTATTTTAGTGACATTGTAATTTCAACCTTGTCGACTTAACTATAAGAGTGCCTTTTATATTTGGTATCACGTCAAGCGAAGATCTGGGGAATCGGGAGGCCATAATTATACATATCCTCGTAAGAACCAATACCTATTTTAGTAACTTTGTAATTTGAACCTTGTTGAATTAGTTACCTATCTGAACTCCGAAACATAATTGTTTGAATTTTGGTTCGACTAATATTATTCGGCAAGAAAGCCTACCTCGAAGATCACTATTGCCTGAAAGATCACTTCGAATATTTTAATTTGGTCATTACTCGTTTTGGTTTTTCACCGATTTGAAAAATTATCTATTCTATATTAGTGGTTTCGGGGTACAAACAGTTGTCCAATGTGGTTTGTCTTTTTTTTATTTCCCATTTCTGGTTTTACGTTGGAATCATTTGCCCAATGTAACGGGTCGGTTTATTAATAGTTTACCTATTTTTAAATAGTTTTCATTTATGTTGAATTAGACCAATAAATTGTTGATGTCATGAAGTATTTTAAAGATTGCTATAAATATAAATCGTATTGTTCATTTTCTTCTTATTTCTTCTTCTTCAACTCTGACGTATTTCTTCTGGCCAGTTGCAAAAAATAAGCTACCTAATCGAGTCGGCTCTACCCTCATTTGCATTTTCTGGATAAATTGCAAGCAAAATTTTTTGGGCAGAAAAAAAAACCTTGAAGGCCAAAGCGGGAGCTAAGGGAATAGAAGGGAATAGAGGGTACTCCCACCCGCTATCGCCTTACAAGGCGATGGGCTTGCAACCTGTTACTAATACACTGGAAAACATCTTAGTTCTGGGAATGAAGGCGTGTGTGCGCGTGTATACTGTAACAGTATAAAATGCATGGGCTGACCTGATGATGATGAAGTTTTGTCTTTAATGACAGACAAGAAATGACATGAAATGAATGATAAAAATATACATTTTAAATATACTTAACATTATTTGCAACTAATAAATGTGTAATACTTACTAATAAACATAGAATTGCCAAATAAAAAACTTTTTCTGCCAATTACAACATTACTTACTTCGTCCAGTCTGCACATTGTAGGTTAGATCCTGGAAGGTCAGGTTAATTGGCGGCCGCTGCGGCAGATGAGACAGATGCGCCCGCCCCAGCGTCCTGTTCACTCCTACCTCCATGGTGTACGTGTGTACTTATGGTCCATGTGAAGTCACTCGGGACAGCTGGAAAGAAAAGTATCAATTAATTAGTGAACCTAAAGGGTACCCAATGGCGACTGCGAACCCTTCTTTCGAAACTCATAACGCTTTAACAGCCTAACCGATTTCCGTGAAACCGGAGCTGGTTTAAAAAATACCGTTTAATACCGGTTTATTTCGGTTTTGCTCCGAAGCGGCGAGTCAAGAAACCAACATTTTGTGAATAAAACACTAAGCAGTCCCTGTTTATAGTGTGGTGAGCATCCGGATTAACCGGTTTTATTAGCTTGAAACCGGTTGATGCGAAAATAACTTTGTATAAGGGTTTTTTAAAACCGGTTTATGCAAACGGAACCGAAATGAAAACGGTTTTGCATCAAGTACATCATAACGGTTTGAAAATTTAACCGGTTCCCGAGCCCTGCATCAAACCAGTGGAACAGTCAATTCGTATTGAAAACAATCAATTCGTTTGGGAGCTAAAAACCTACTGGCACATAGACAGAAAGGCTGATACAGGCGTTAAACTTTTAACACCCTGTGTCTTCTTCAGTTTTATATCTTTTTTCTGGAAATTTGGTTTAGGGTGCCTTTCCACCAGAGATGTGCTTGCAGCTATGCTGCGAGGATGTGAAAGCTACCAGTTTCCACCAGTGCTATGCTATAAGGACCAAAGAATATGATTGGTGAATATCAAACGCATCCATAGAAACTTAGCATAGAACACTCTGGTGATAACTCACGCTTAGTCTCAAAAACCTATAAGCATTTCATAAATTTTCAATAGATAGAGGGTGTAACAAATTACAGCATCGTTTTAGTCTCCGATATTGATTAAGCCGTACGCCTTGACCATGATTCCAGACTTGGCAGATCAAGTTATTACTGCACACCGACCTTGTGACCATCTGACCTTTTTTAAATTATTAGTGAGCTACCAAAATATTAGTATTTTTGTAAAATCGTTTTTGGAAGGATCGGAACAAATATAACAAGGAAATAAAATAAATTGGATGGGCACAAATACTTTGAGTAAAACAAGTAACTAGGTATAGTAAATACTAAGATTGTGCAAAATATGTTTACTAAATTACATCATCATCATTATCAGCCGCAAGACGTCCACTGCTGGACAAGGTTTTCCACAACAATCGGTCCTCTGCTGCTGTCATCCAGCGGTTTCCCGCGACCTTTATCAGATCGTCAGTCCACCTTGTGGAAGGTCTGCCAACACTTCGTCTCCCGGTTCGCGGTCGCCACTCTAGAACCTTTCCGCTCCAACGGCCATCAGTTCTACGAGCAATGTGCCCCGCCCACGGCCACTTAAGGTTTGCAATCCGGTGAGCTATATCAGTTACTTTAGTTCTCGATCGCAGTATTTCACCGTGTTCTGAGAGGACGCGGCTGCCCATCCTCCGGTGGATCTGGGCGTAGTTTATGGACATACCCGGGTCCAAATTACATTGGGTAACTAATTAATTACCTGCGATTATTTTAGTCAGGCAGACATATTAGATGTAAAAGAATTTTCAAAGTCGAATTAATTTCAGAAAATGAATGCTGTTTTAATTATTATTATTTCAAAAACAGCCTTGTCCTTCTTTTGATCCGCAATCGTTTATGCACTTCCTAAATATTAAACAGTTAAGCAAGTATATAATTATTATTGAAGCTATTGCAATATTTTGCAAAGAAGCAACGTTGAGGTTTTTTTTTTAAATTAATCGCGGTTAAACGCGATATTCCGAAGTGATTTCGCCAATGTCAAGTGAGTAGAGTAAAACAGTAAACAGAATAAATCAAAATCAAAATCCAGTAATTTTTTAATCGGCCATCTTCCCTCCCCGAAGGTTACCGGAACCCCATTCAAGATTCCATCGTTGAGGTTTGTAATACACTCTACCTACAGGGGGATCTAATTCGACCATTGCTCAGACCTTTCGGAAAGTCTTTTGTCAATAAGACGAGTGTGTGTGCTCTTGACGGAGGATTTATTGATGTTCAATTTGTGCGGTTATGACGGGCATTAAATCGTTGAACGGTTTGCTTAATCGTGTTTTTAATTAATAAAAGTCTTACTAGTCTAAAAACAAACGTCGGTAGCTTGTGTGCGATTCGTGCCAGTTCAGGGTTAAGTTAATCGATAAAATATATCGACAGTGATTAGTTGTCGATTAACTCGTGATATAAACGTCTTATCACGACGATAAAAGTAACAGTAATAGGCCTGCAGGTCATAATGTGCCTTCTCTGTTTATAATGAAATTACCATAATGATAAATTAAGCAGTTCATGACATAGTATTTTAAAATTACGTATCAATAAAATTAGGGGCCGTTTTAGAAACACCAATTATAACGCCATACTTGACATAATAATCGTTTAAAAATACCAGAGGAGGTTATCGTTGTACTTGATGAGCATAAATGAAAACATGTTGTAATTCCGTAACTTTTAACCAATAGGTAATATCGGTTTAGGTCGAAAACATTTTTAAGTACGTACCTACGCTATCATAAGTATTATTTTATTAGAAGGATATATTTCAGCAATAATTTTAACACCTGACAGATGTATATGATAAAACGACATATTTTATCTATCTGTAAAAAAAACATTAAGTACCAACCCTGAAAATGCCGCGAATTTCACAATACGAGTATACAATACAATACAATACAAATACTTTTGTTGAACACCAAAAAAGAACAGAACACGGAACAGTAAATTTAAATTATAGGTACACAACAGGTGGTCTTACCGCTAAATAGCGATCTCTTCCAGACAACCTTGGATAGAGAAATAACTGAGGACACAAATTCATCGCAGGCGGTGTAAACCAATTCATTTAGAACTCAAACTTAACTACTACAAGAAACAATTAAAGTATTATAATATAGTTACCGATGTTTATCTATAAAGCATCTAGCAATAGAATAGTAACTCTGTCCTGTAAATTCAAGTTTTGTTCTTGTTCTAAACCCGGTTTTAACTATTTCACTACTCTAGCTAGACATGAAAGTATAAGGTTAAGTTTTTATAGTGCACATATAGGATGTTTCATTTATTGCCTGGCATTATTGTTTAGGATGGCGGGATCGCGATGGATGCGGAAGGCACAAGACCGGTCTAAGTGGAGAGCCTTGGGGGAGGCCTATGTCCAGCAGTGGACGTCTTTCGGCTGATATGATGATGATGATTATTGTTTATAGACCTATCCTAGCTCGTTATCCTACTAACACCCTTTGTAACTTTAACACCCTTTTTTTGTGACTGTCACGTGGTTTCTATTTATAATTCAGAGCTTTCTTATTTTATAAGTAATAAGAAATACATCAGTTCAACAGATAACATTATGTATATCAATATGTCATAGTCGTAGTCATGTTGATTTATTGACTCGTGTTGAACATGAGGTCTTGAATATACAGTAAGTAGGTCAAACATAAACCCTGCAATGGCAATGCATTAAATCAAATTAATTTAAATTATGTTCATTATATTGAGATATTTTTCTTCCGTTACTGATTAGTCTGATTACATTGATTGTGGTAAAAAGAGGCACGAGCACAGCTTTGGTAAATTTAAATCAGCCAGCCAATTAAAAATATCTAATTTGAAGTCCACATTTAAATTACGTAAAATCCCAAGGCCAAGAGATTAATTCACTATACGGATGCAAAATACTTACCTAAATTTAAAAAAAAACCGGCCAAGTGCATGTCGGACCACGCACAGTGAAGGGTTCCGTAGCTGGGATGAACGTTCATGGTTGAAATTCATTTTTTTTATTAATATCTCAAAAACTACACAGCGTATCGTGTTCAAAACAATTTTGGTTAAAAGTATTTCGTACGTTCTACTACTGTAATTTTTATTAGAATGTTATATTTAACAGTTCAAAAGCTACCCACCCGGACAGAATTTTTACGACTTTAGAAGCGTATATCTCGCCAACTGTTCACTTACGTAAAAAAGTCACTTAAAAACCTCAGTATCATTTTGGAAGCCCTATCTAAAAATACTCCACACGCTGATGTAACTCAAAAAAAATTTTTTCGTCCCCTAGTTACATGTATGGAGTGCCACCCCTAAATATATTATTTTTTTCAATTTTACTACATCATTGTATAGCGGTTCATAGAATACATCTATCCTCCAAATTTTATTTATATAGTGCCAATAGGCTCTGAGTAAAATGGCTGTGACATACAGACGGACAGACGGACATGACGAAATTATAAGGGTTACGTTTTTGCCATTAGGCTTCGGAACCCTAAAAAATGGTATTAAAAACCTCTTTAACCTACTATAGGTATATGATATATATAGTCTCTTGATATCAAAATAATACAGCTCTATGTCTTTGCAGTGCTACTCTTTAAAAAAGTGTTACACGGGTAAGTTGAGAATGCTTGCCAATATCTACAACATATTCAAAAATCGTAAAAATTGGACAACGTTTAATGGGAGTGAAACGTTATCGCATTTTGTATGTTTTTTTTGCGTAACAGTCCTCTTAAGCACTTAGGTAATTAATTATTCAAAAAGTGGTATAATAAAAAAAACTAATTTTAATGAAGGCTTGTAACTAAATGAAGGATCATTATTTATAAAACTTTAAAAAACACAACCCGTGTGGTTGCCGGGTTAGAATAGTGCCACTCCATGTCTTCCCGTGGATGTCGTAAGAGGCGACTAAGGGAATAAGGGCTTGTAGTACTGTTAGGCGATGGGCTTGCAACCTGTCACTAATACACTGGTAAACATCTTAGCCTGACTATGCAAAATGTGGTGACAGAATTATCAACAAGTTTAGAGTTGTTGGTATTCTGTTGCTCTGCCTACCCCACTCTGGGAATAAAGGCGTGACGTTATGTATGTATGTATGTAAAAAACACAATAAATCTTATGTGGCTGATGTCATCTTTAATAAGGAAACCTTTATTTAGAAAAATACATATTTTTTGATCACATAAATAGGTTTATACGTAACGATTCTGATTATTACAAATGGACCTTAAAATATCTGCATCTAATTTGCAACCTACAACCAACACTCGTCGAGCTTTATCAAAAACTTTCTCCTAGTAAAACTTGTTTTTTTTTACGTAATTTTTACCAAATATTTGCATAATTCTTTTTACAATGTAACTTTCTTTAACAAATTACGATTTGGAATAAAAAAGGCTTCGTTAACGTGTCTTTGAAATGAACGCGTACATAATATTATAAAACAATAAATAACGTTAACCGACCATTAATTCCAAAATATGACATGTCATTTCTAACTTTAAACCTTTTGTAGTAACTCCAAGTCCTCAGTTACATAAAAAAAAAACCATTAAAAAAATTGTCATGTGTGTCAACTCCATGTCTTCCCGTGGATCCCGATTAAGGGAATAAGGGCTTTTAGTACTGTTAGGCGAAGAGCTTGCAACCTGTCACTAATACACTGCTTAACCTGTTGGCCTGTTTGTGCAAAATGTGGTTACAGAATTATCAACAAGTCTTTTTAGAGTTGTTGGTATTTCTGTAGCTAAGCTAAGCTGTATTCTTAATGAGCATTTGTTATCACTTTCGTAATAATATTTTCCTTATTTGACTTTTGTATATCCTGAGACTGCTGTTGTTTTATCTTGTAGCTGACTTTCTTAGTTTCCCTGTATTTTTTTTATGTATATGATGTATATATGTATTTTGTTTATGTATGTAGATATCGTTTTTATTTAAGCATCTATTTCTTCATTTTATTTTTATTTATATTGCTACGTAAGTACTTCATCTAGTTTACTCTCTGAAGCTTATTCCGCAAGTCAAGCATGGCCACACATACAATGTATAATGTATGTATGATCAGTGGTTCCCAAACTTATTTAGACAACGGACTATTTCCATGATTTGGTCGTTACCGAGGACCTTAAGCACGATTCAATAAGTGCTAATTTTGCTAGTTAAGTTTTTTTAATGCATGGAGAATGCGCTCGCTCACTGGACAGGTAAAGCGGGAAGCTGAGAATGCACGCCCTTAAATGTGGTTTATACGCTCTGGCGAGACAACTACAACTAACTGATTAATACTTGGTGCATCGATTTTAAGATATAATAAAGTAGATTTTCTTTCAAAATCTCCATTTACTTGACGTTTGTAATTGGATAGTTTTTTTACCCAAGCTCTCACGGACTACCTGTTGACCATAGACCACAGATTGGGAACCACTGCTCTAGATAATCAACTTGATGCAAGAAAATCATTATTAATGGCTAAGTTGTTAGGATATGATGAAAACATTGCGTATCGTGCGCTCTCAATGACCACTATGGTGTAAAATGTCGTAAAAGCCAATATAATGTTTAGAAGTATCAGATCCCATATCATGTTCACATGAAACCTGCTTCTAGTCAGTGAAAGAGATAAGAGGTGTAGGAGTAATAATACAGTATATAACAGTACAGTATTACTAGCATAGAGGCATTCCATCTTAGTCCTCAGGGTTGGCAACGCATTTGAGTTCTTAGGGTCATAGTCTTGAGAATTCAAATTTCTATGGGTCTCAGATTCCACTTACCATCAGTTGGCCTGAACGCTCATGTGCCAACTCCTTAACATAAAAAAAAAAAAAACAAATGTCAGCCGAGCGCCAAGCGTCCAGTGGCACCCTCATTACTTTTTTTTTCTAATAAACTAAAGTATTACCTTAAAATCCAAGAACGCTTTACTGTTACTTAAAGAAATCATATAACATATAGTACAGTCAAGTTCAAAAGTATGTATACACTTTAGTACCTTGTCTATTTAACGTCATGTTTAAACTGCCATATGAAATTATCCAAGCGATTAAAGTAGTCTTGTAGAAACCTGTTATTGGCCTTACTATTATGTATGTAAAACGGGTGTCTATCATTTCATCGAGACACCGTTCATCAAATGCATTTCATCGAACGCTATTTTCTGCTGAAACCATAATGTTTTCCATAGTGATGAGTTACCATGACAACCCTAATTTCATTACAGAATGTATGCTGTGGGTTTCGGTGTCCCCTTGTTTCACCGACACTCATTTCATAGAACGTATCGTTTCACAGAATTTCACTTCATCAATAGCTGTTTTCTGCTGAAACCCTGTTGTATTCAGGTTATCATAAACATTCATTACGAAGGAACCTGTGTGGATGCTGGGTTAGAAAAGTGCCACTCCATGTGTTCCCGTGGATGTCGTGAGAGGCGACTAAGGAATTAAAGGCTCGTAGTACTGTTAGGCGATGGGCTTGCAACCTGTCACTAATACACTGGTAAACATTTTAGCCTGACTGCAAAATGAGGTTACAGAATTATCAACAAGTTTAGAGTTGTTGGTATTCTGTAGCTCTGCCTACCTCACTCTGGGAGTGAAGGTGTGACGTTATGTTATGTACGAGTATGTCATTAGTAGGTAGTCATTACGAAGGTTAGGTCAGATTAGACTTGTGACTATCACAAAATCTAAACTCTTGCGCCTAAAAAAATCTGTCTATGAAATAAAAATTCTGTGAAGTGATAGTTCTATGAAATGAGCGTCGGTGAAGCAAGGGTTCCGATGGTTTCTCTAAATAAGTTCCTTTATTTGCGTGGAATTTGACAGGTTTTGACAACACATAATATGTTATGTGGGTAAATTGAAGAGTTCTAGAAGACCCGTATATAGTATTAGCGGTTGCCCGCGACTCTGTTCGCGTAGAAATCTAATCAAACTATCTCCGTACCAAATTTCATCAAAATCGGTTCAGCAGTGTAGCCGTGAAAGCGTAGCGTTAATACGAGTATGAAAGTAGTTTTATCTGTCAGTTAACAAAGCTACTATCATATAAATAAAAGCTGTTACCCGCGACCTCCTGCAAGAACACTCGACGAAAGGAATAACGTCACAGCTGTAGTTTCATGTTTAAAATATAAGGACCTTATAAAGAAATTCGCATTTATTTCACAAATAACTATGTTTAAGCCAATATCATTGAATTAAAATATTACTTAAATAAAATGAAGTTGACGAAAAAAACAACCTAAACCGTAAAAAAAGTTGTTAAATACACTCGGCGTCAAAAATATCGCCCCTCCTCGGAAAATAATTACAACCGACTTTAAACCCTATTTGATCAAGGACAACAATATGATTTTTAGGTATCATTTGAAAGGTAATAAAGTGTTTTTTTAGGAAAATTTAAAAAAAAAAGGATTTTTCCTTGGGGTCCAAAATTAAAGGAAATGACATTGCGAACAGTTGAAAAATGTTTATTCAAGTTTTAATTTACAACAATAAATGGATAACAAAATTTTACAAAAAGTGCCTAAAATTAACTTAAAACCTAGTGTTACCCCCCTTGCCCTTATCACTGCCTCTAAACGGTCTTTCATTGATCGCACCAACTTTACGATGTCCTCTTGTGGAATGTTGCCCCATTCTTCGATGACTGCGTCCTGAAGATCTTGCAGGGTGGTAGGGGCGGCATCTCGTGACCGAACCCGTCGCTTCAGCTCGTCCCAAAGGTGTTCAATCGGGTTTAAGTCAGGACTCCTGGCTGGCCACGGCAAAACGGGAATCCCGACCTCCTCCAGATAATCCCGAACAATTAATGCAGTGTGGGAGCGAGCGTTGTCGTGCATTAATGTGAACCCAGAGCCGACGTAACCCGCATATGGCATCACATGCTCTTCTAGGATCTCGGCAATGTATCGGCGAGCATTCAGGGACCCTTGGCCGCGAGTGCCTCCAGTCCTGGAGACGCAGACAAGGTCGGTTTTGCCGTCTATAGACATGCCCCCCCAGAACATGCAAGAGCCACCTCCGTAGCCCACTGTCTCTTCAATACAGGCTTGAGCAAACCGTTCGCCCGACCTTCTGTAGACTCTGGCCCGCCTGTCGTTGCAATAAAGACAGACTCCCGTCTCATCGGTAAAGAGAACCTGCCTCCATTGCTCAAACGTCCAATCGACGTGGTCGCGGGCAAATTGCAAGCGATCTCTGCGATGCTGTGCGGTCAACATTGGGCCCGTAGCAGCCCTGTGAGCCACGATATCCTTCTCCCGCAGTCTTCTTCTAACCGTAGAGATGCTAACTGATCTTGTCCGAGCTTCTCTGAGGCGTTGTAGCACCTCAACAGCACTAGCGAAGCGATTGCGTAGAGATGATGTCACGATGAAGCGATCATCTCTTTCGGATGTGCAGCGTCGCCGACCAGCTCCACGTCTTCTGATGTAGCCCCCAGTCTCCTGGAACCGCTGAAATACTCGGCGGACAGCATGACGGCTTAAATTGAGTTGCCGAGCGACATCACACTGCCGAACTCCTGCTTGCAGTAGTGCAACCACTTGAGCTGATTCAGCAGCGGTGGTCTCCATGTTCGAGGGTTGTTTTCTTGCTTGAGTTCCTTAGATGTGTTCCCTTCGACGTCTGGATAGTGAATGATTGACATTTGACCTTGTACAGGCATTTTATACCCCTGGAAAAGGGCACAACTCGCGACCCTTCAAACGAGTATTTGTGCACTTTTTTTTCGAAACGCTTCTGATTCACAAGCCATTACGTTTTGTTTAAATTAAACATTATTAATTTAAAACACATTAAACGTGCTTTTAATTGATACTAATATTAATTATGTAACATAATTTCGCTAAGGTCTAGATTAGCTTGAATCTGATTTTCGCGGAGGGGCGATATTTTTGACGCCGAGTGTATTAACAAGTTTTGATTTATAGAATCCTGATAAACGGGTCCAAACATAGTGTATTGCGTGTCATTTGCAATTTTTATATTTCCTCTCTAAATCATATCAATGAAGCTCGGTTCTGTTTATCATTCATGTTCCCTCTATCCTCGGAAGGCCCATGGGCCTAAAATTAGGACATTTGTCAAAGTGACTAAGTATAAACTTTAGGTGACTGACACTAGATTACACTCGCGGTCAAATAATACGGGTCAGAGTGCGTTTTTCATACAAACAAGGCTATTTCGAAGCCTTGGTTCCTGGCCAGGGGTTGTTTTAAGTGAGGTGTAATGGTGGATACTCCGAGGTTCAATAGAGGAGGTCACAAATTCTTAAGATACCTAACTGATCGCAGCGTTAGCCGAAGATTCAATCAGCTGGGTTTCCTAGGCACTCTGGAAGTCCTGTATCGATGCTCGGGGTATCCAACATCAGATGTCACTAAAAGCATCCCCTGGCGAGGAACCAAGGCTTCGAAATAGCCTCTTTAGTATGAAAAACGCACTCTGACCCGTATTATTTGACCGCGAGTGTATTTTATGGGTTCCGTAGTCAAACTAGGATCCCTTATAGATTCGCCATGTCCGTCCGTCCGTCCGCAGCCTAGCTCAGAGACTCTTAGTACTAGAAAGCTGTAATTTGGCATGAATATACATACAAGTCACGCCAACAAAGCGATAACGTAACGTGGGGATGTTTTTTTTTCTCGTCTATGTCTCGTCCGAGGGGTGTCGTTCGATAGGTCTTTTAAAAATATTGCGGGTTTGTAAAACAATTTTTCTATTACGGGATCCATTTATGAAATATTAAGCTTTATAGCGCCAATTTTTATTTACAAATACTAAAAACCTGGAAAATATCATCGTTGAAAGCGCATATAATAAAAAAAGAAAAACTATCACGACTAAGAAGACATCATTGATTCTTGAGATACAAGCGATTAAAATGTTTATACCTACTAAAATCATCTAAGACGGCACGGCGGCAAGACTTTAAATAGAAAATTAGTTATTACTTGTTGTTTTTAATGTTTGTAGAACTTAACGGCTTCGGAACCCTACACTGAGCATGGTCCGACATGCTCTTGCCCGGGTTTTGATAATATGAGCTCATAAGTGTGTTCAACTGTCAAGTATCCTTACAGCCCTGCAGCAGCCAAAACCTCAGTTCTACTGTGACATACACGAGCACTGAAAATGGGTGTCTTTCTATCGAAATTCTGTACTAAATGACCCGTTTTCATTGCCCTTGACTATATTTCGAAGAAAAAACTAAAACAGTTCTACAAACAAAAGACCGCACATCTAGTTGTAAATTTTAAGTGGCCTTCTGTAGGTATATTATATAAACTTTAAACTGGTTACACGACACTGAACTAGAAATCGGTCAAGTTCCAACACACGGACTCGATGTTATTGTTTTTTTTACATATTTAAATATCAAACTAACTGTGTCCTTGTGTTAATCGTCTCGATAGGTCTATCAGCTCAGAGTCAGTTAGTGAGATTAACAGGACACAAAAAAATCCATACAAAATGCGACAACGTTTTTCTCCCCTTAAACGTTGTCCGATTTTTACGATTTTTGAATACGTTGTGGATATTATGAAAAACCGGGTCTGTGCATTTTTCTTTCCAAGAAAAAATAGAGGCATTCCATCTTTATCTTCAGGATTGGCAACGCATTTGAGGTCTTAGGATTGTAGTCTTGAGAAATCAAATGTGTAATGGGTCTCAGATTCCAGTCACCATGAGGTGGTCTGAGTGTTCGTGTGCCTTCCCCTTGCTATAAAAAGTGTAAATTATGGACATGGTGACTTGTCTATAAATCGCGTACTTTCCACCCAAGGAAACAACGTACTATTTTGGTACCTGCGTGGGTATCTAATTCTGAATTCATTAATGTGATTACAACAAGTCTTTTTAGAGTTGTTGGTATTTCTGTAGCTCTGCCTACCCCACTCTGGGAATGAAGGCGTGTTATGTATGTAAGTATGTATTCTGACAATCGGTATTCGAAAACTATTAATTATATAATCTATTTGCGTGTTGCTAACGCTTTTAACTGCAATTCGCAATTTAATGATACACCAGTGTAATGATTAAGACCGACGTTTTAGTACGTAAAACGTTTTAATTTTGCACTTAAAGGTTATTTTAACACTAAGTACCAATTTCACCATACGATCTTCAATTTAATCAATATCAATCAACTGTTAGTTCATACAGTTTGACAACTGTTAACGCTCTGATCGTCTAATAAGCGGTTAACATGGTCAAAAAAATAGAAATATACTAACAATAATCTATACTAATACTATAAATTTGAAAACGGAAAAACCGCTGAATCAATTTGGATAAAATTTGGTATGAAGATTGAGTCCCGAGAAAGGATATTGGATACTTTTTATCCCATAATTGGGACGGTTCCTCAGGGAATATAAAGGGTCATCCCAGGTGGTGCCATTGTCACCAGGTCAGGATCTGATGATGGGATCCCGGGAACTTTTCACATACGATACTCCAGCAAGGCCACTTTTTATGAGCTGGGCATCCTGACCTTGCCAGTAATAGCTTTATTCCAAGTATCGGTGTACGTACGGATATGGAGTATTACAAAACGCGGAGTAAGACCCGCTCCTATTACACAGCGATGCAAATAAGCTTGTCGGCATTAAACATAAGCTGACTAAGGGTCTCCCCACACCTATCGACGCGGAATCGGCGTTAGCTGTTCAAAAAACTCTTTATGTCTACGCAATAAGAGCGAAAAGACTTCGAATCGGCTTGGCTGACGTCGGCCGGCGATGGCGGAGCCGAACGACGTCTTTTCGCTCTTATTGCGTAGACATAAAGAGTTTTTTGATCAGCTAACGCCGATTCCGCGTTGATACGTTTGGGGAGACCCTAAGTCGACTATGCTCACTAATATCATGGGTCCCAAGGTCAAAAATAAGCTGCCGGGAAATATAATCGCGTTAGGTTTCGGATACCGGTTAAATTTTCAAATCGTTATTACTCGTATGTACTTGACGAAAACCTTTTCATTTCGGTTCCTTTCACACAAGAAACTTTATAAAATATAATTTTTGAATTAACCGGTCATGATCTAAAAAACCGGTTATTCCAGACACACGTCACGCACGATATACAAGCGCCGCTTAGTGTTTTTATTCACAAAACTATTGGTTTCTCGAATCGCCGCTCGTGAATTAAACCGGTTAATTAAGGTTTAATAAAAATCTCAAAACGATCGCGTTTCCTAGAAAAGTTCGGAGTAAAATCGAAATAAACCGGTACTAACCGGTATTTTTTAAACCGGTTCCGAGCCCTGAACCGCAGCGTCTATCTCTAAGAATCGCCTCAAGTTCGGGTTGTTGAGCAGTCGTTTACTGCTACAATGAGTTCGTTACGTTGAAATCGTAATTGTAGTTTTGTGACATGAAACTAGTAATGTATACTTTATGTGCTACCTTTAACATGTGGCCTAATTTATTTATATTACTTATTGACATCCTTGTCCCGCATTTTTGTTCACATGTATATTGGCTTTACAGAAAAGGGCCGTTTCCAAAAAAAAAACATAGGGCTTTTAAAACACAAACTTAATCGATTCCTTTGCGTAACGAAAGCTACCCATATAGTTCGTATGACTAACTTTCGTTACATAAAGAACGCATCGTGATTTTGTTTTCATGAAGCCATTAAATATGTACTTTTACATTGAAAATGACCCATAAATTATTATGAGGTATACATTAACGGTGAATTAATTGAGAGATGTATGGAACAACTGTTTTATTTCGGTGATTTTGTGGTTGGTCCCATCGGAAAAGTTGTTCAGTAGGCCATCTTATTCACTTTTGGCTATTCCGGATCATGACCCCAAAATCACTCAGTATTATATGCACACCTATAGCGATTTCGTTATTTAGGTGTCGGTCTATCGTTTTTAGAGTTCCGAAGTCAAACTAAAAACCCTTATAGTTTCGTCATATCCGTCTGTCTGCCTGTCCGCAGTTTATTTATATTTATTATTTACGAAAACCGAAAACACATTGTTTTTAAGTTATCAGTTCTAACAATGATTCATTCACATTTGGTTACAAATGACCCATGTGGTGGCTTATCTAAAAGAATGTGTGTCACTGATAAAAAAATGCTCATGTAGTAGAGATATGGTGAAATATGGCGTCACTTAATTTTAAACGATTTCGCAATTGAAACGCTTAATAAAAACTTACTGTTTTAAAGTAAGGAAGAGGAAAGAAGAAAACAAGAGAGAAGAGGTTTGTGAACCAACATCGACGTAGAGCTGTCAAAAAAAAATCACGTTTTAGCTCCGGGCGATAACGTTTCGCATCTCCTAACTAAATCAAGTCCGATTTCCACGATTTTTGAATACGTTGTTGTTATATAACAAAAAAAGGTTTGTAAGTAGCCATTTTTTATTTGTTTCTAATTATAAAAAAATAATTTATTGGAAAGGAGAACGCTTGCCCCTTAACCTTGGCTTGGATGGCATAACTATATGCCATGCTTTGTCCTTATCTGTGATTGCGACATTTGAATTCGACAGATAAGGACAAAGCATGGTATAACTATTCCAAGCTTATTCGACGTTTATTACATACATACATAAATAACATCACGCCTTCATTCCCAGAGTGGGGTAGGCAGAGCTACCGAAATACCAACAACTCTAAAAAGACATGTTAATAATTCTGTAACCACATTTTGCACAAGTAAGCTGAGATGTTTACTAGTGTATTAGTGACAGGTTGCAAGCCCATCGCCTAACAATACTAGAAGCCTTTATTCCCTTAGTCGCCTCTTACGACATCCACGGGAAGACATGGAGTGGCACTATTCTAACGTTTATTAGTAAGGGTAAAACGGTATTGTCTTTGACGTGTTTTGGTATTATTTTTAAACTCGGCCGCTATGTACTGTCAACTAAATAAGAACTATCAAAAAATGTACAATACAGAAACACGTCAAAGGCAATATCGTTTTATCCTTAAGAATAGCCCTGACCTAATCTTGCATAATATCTACTAGATATTCAAAAATTGTAAAAATCGAACTATGTAGGTTTATTTATGGGAGAGGTTAAGAGCGTCGTTGGCCTATTGGCTTAGGCGGTCGCCTCGTGATCTTTAGGTACAGAGTTCAAACCCCGGCGGTCACCGTGTACCAATAAGTTTTTCTAACTTAGGTACATTACCCGATACTTTTACGGTGAAGAAAAAGCATCCTCGAACAGCTGTGTGTAAGAGGATAATTAAACTAAAGATCCTAATGGGGTCGAAGTGGCGAAGGGTGCAGATGTAAGATAAGGTAAGATAAGGGAGTGGAATTTTTAGCTTCATATTTTTCTTAGTAGAAAAAGGTATGTATCGTTCTCTTTGTATGGGTGGCTTGTGGTTTATCGCTTATGTCCAAACAAGGGTTTTGATTAAGTATATGTATATATCGCATGTTCAGAACAATAGTGACCTGATTCAGAAATTTTAAATTTCGAATTAGGTCTCTACAGTAATAAATTTATGACTTGAAGTTTGAAAGCTGAAATTTTGAATTGGGCTATAGTTCTGAACATACGATATGTTTTGTAATATTTAAGTATTAGCAATGGATAGGATAATTTTGTTAAGTTTCTAGTTTTATCTGTCTTCTTTTTCTGTGCACCAACTGAATAATGTAAATTTCTGATTGGTTATTTGGTCGACAGGTAGAGAATGCTATTAGGCATTAGGTCCACCATTTGTACTTGTTTTTGTGCAATAAAGATTAAATAAATAAATAATCCATCATCAATACCAAAACTTTTGCTTTTCCACTCTATTTGTATGACAAGGTAAAGTGGTTAAGGGCTTCCTTCGTCAACTGTTCATAAGTAAAGTCCCATAAAGTCTCGTCTCAACAGTGAAAAGGACAGCGCTATATCATTAACATATCTCTGTCCTGTTCACCGCCTGGAACTTTGCAAGTTTTGACGACTTTATTGTAATGTTATTTTATTTAATTTTTCTTTATTAAGGAAAACAAACTGCTTACATTATTCATGAGTACAACACAAGTCAGTAATTCATAAGCCAACAAAGTTTTCACCAATGTATTACACTTAGGAATTAACTACACAAAGCTAACAACCTCTATTATTAAAACACACTTTAAACAGTATATCTATTAGACATGGAGCGAAATGAAATGATTAGTTTCTATAACATTAGTACAAACTAGTGAAAGAAAAACAATTCTACAAAAACAGACTTTGTAATTACGCAATTAACCTGTAACCCAGCCAGAGTGATATCATTGAATTAATTAATCCAAGTTCTAGAAAACGTATTTTGAACCCCCAAATGCATATAGAGTTGTGTTATAAATCAGTCTGTTGCATGTTTCTGTGTCTGCGTAGGTTTAATTTCATACATACATAACATCACGTCTTCATTCCCAGAATGGGGTAGGCAGAGCTACAGAAATACCATCAACTCTAAAAATACTTGTTTATAATTCTGTAACCACATTTTGCACAACCAAGCCAAGATGTTTACCAGTGTATTAGTGTCAGGTTGCAAGCCCATCGCCTAACAGTACTACAAGCCCTTATACCCTGAGTCGCCTCTTACGACATCCACGGGACATGGAGTGGCACTATTCTAACCCGGCAACCACATAATTTCATTGAATGCTATTTTTTGCAGGTTAAGTTAAGCTAGTGACTACCAATTAACTAACTTTCAAAAGATATTTAGCTCTAAAAGAATCGTCATTAAATCGAGGATTTCACTTTTCAATGGTTATTTTACACCTAGTTATATCCTTACAAGGTCAACATCTTAAACTGCGTATTGAACCTTCAGTTAAGAGAAACCTGTTGGGTTACTTCGTAACATAAAAACACGAAAATTTGGACATTTTTCTTTTTAAGGCACAAGGCCAGTACAGTCTGATTAATAAGTATTAAAAATGCAAAAGTGTGTCTGCTGAACCGATTTAGATGAAATTCGGTATCGAGATAGTTATTATCCAGAATAATTGTACAGTTTCCGAGGGAGCAGTGATAAGCGACTTCGACGCAGGCGGAGTCGCGGGCAAAAGCTAGTGTTTTTTAAAACATAAGATCAATAAGGTCTGTCAATTTGACTGGTCTACTGAATATTTTATTTGGTAGCAACTGTAATAATTGAAATACCGTTTTTAGGGTTCCGTAGTCAAACTATAGTTTCGTCATAGCCGTCCGTCCGTCCGTCCGCAGCCAAGCTCAGAGACTATTAATACTAGAAAGTTATAATTTGGCATGAATATACATATTAGTCACGCCAGCAAAGTGGTAAAATAAAATCCTGTTTTTTTTTTTGTGTACCTACCTTAAATGTGACGTGGGGATGTTTTTTTTTCTCGGCTACCCCGTAGTGTGGAGTGTCGTTGGATAGGTCTCTCAATTATTAGATTAAGGGATCCATTTATGAAACATTACGCTTAAATTTTTTGCTAGAGTCAAGTGTCCCCCCTCCCCCCTCCCACAGCCAAAACTACAAATACTAAAAATCTGAAAAAAAAACTTAGATGAAAGAACATACAACGAATTTTAACCTTTTCGCCGCCATTGGCTTGATACAAAAGTGGTCCTCACACGCCATTGACAGCTGAAAACCACAGCTAATTTGAAACCTTACGTCACAATAACTCGGGTCTATTTTGCACTGTATCTGTGACCACTATAACGGTTGATGGCGTGGTAGGCACGACAGTTCACGACCACTTTATGGGTTCTTGGCGTTCAAAGGGTTAAAGCAAAACTATCACGAGTAAGTAGACATCATTGGTGCTTTAGATACAGGCGATTAAAGTGTTTATAAGTATTAAAAACATCTAAGGCGGCCCAATTGACTTTAAATAGAAAATTAGTTATTACTTGTTGATTTTTATGTTTGTAGTACTTAACAGCTTCGGAATGGACACTGAGCATGGTCCGATATACTCTTGCCCGGTTTTTTATGGATGGGAGAAGGCACGCGAGCACTCAAGTCACCGTGAGGTTAACAACAAACATCCAACGGCAACCTCACTTGAGTGCATATAAATGACATGTTTGTCGTCAACGTGTCGGGCAGTTGGCAATAATTCCAAAAAACCGGCCATGTGCGAGTCGGACTCGCGCACGAAAGGTTCCGTACATTATCTATACAACCACGGTGTCTGTATTAAGACAGATCACGGCAAAAAAAACACGTTTGTGATATGGAAACCCCCCTAAATATATTTTTTTTAGTACTTGTTGCTATAGTGGCAAGAGAAATACATCATCTGTGACAATTTCAACTTGCAGCTATCACTGTTCGTGAGATTCAGCCTGATGACAAACGGACGGACGGACAGCGGAGTCTTAGTAACAGGGTTCCCACCTTTACCCTTTGGATACAGAAATCTAAAAACCAACTTATTATGTACCAAATTAAGTTTAATATTATAATTATGCTGATACATTGGCAACCCTTTTTTATGTTTAAATAAATCTCATGTCCAAATCGGAGCCACAGACCTATCTTGTGTTGGGGGTTAAAAATGCCGCTTATTTTAGTACCCAATTAAGTTAAATAACAGCTTATTTATCATAATAAATATACCAATTACCCGTAGCCTGCTATAATTACGAAAATTAAAACAGCTCGATAATTTTGGCGGTCACCCATCCTGTTTTGGTCCGCTCTTGTGATTGCTTAACTTACCGGCTACATATATATCAGTAGGTATTTTAACTCTTCATAAACGAACAATAACTAAAGTATACTTATTTACGATAAAAAATCATTACTGGGACAAGCTTTTATTGCCGACTGTACTTTTTTTGCAAAGTCATTTACAGCTTATCAAAACCAACCTAATAAAAAAACAAAAAATTAAACAGAACAACGTCACACAAATTGACCTAGTCCCAAACTAAGCTCTAGGCTTGTACTATGGGTACTAGACAACGATAAACTTACTTATAAAGAGAAATATATACTTAAATACATAGAAAACATCCAAGACTCAGGAACAAATACTCGTGCTCATCACACAAATATCTGCCCTCATCGGGATTTGAACCCAGGACCCCTAGCTTCGAAGGCAGAGTCACTCCCAACTAGGCTAACGTGTCGTAGTGTGAATGAAGCCAAACACGGTGGGTCTACGTTAAGTATAACGGAGATCCTGTCGCCACCTTTCGAGTCCGTCAGACCAGCTCGATGATGCCATATTATTGAATTGTCATCGAAGTTACGTACGAGTAGGTATACAAAATTTCAGCTCAATCGGTCCCCGAGAAAAGTTTCAAATATTCCTTGAAACATTAGACCCGAACATACATACTTACATAATATACATACATTGCAAGTTAATATAAGCTTAAAAATATAGAATCTCCTTGTCTTTGACGGTTATATTTAAACTGGACAGCAAGTGACAAAGGATACTGTAACTTAAATAGGTTTATTGTATGTTTGAGTAAGGACGAAAAATTTGCTCACTCCATTTATTTATTTTATGAAACTTTGGCAATACAAATGTATGGCTAATTTTCGTGTCACAACGGAATTTTTTTCACTTTTGTTGTTTGCATGGTTAACTACGCTTAACTATGGTCCAACTATTTGGTCCTTACCCGTTTATGTTTATGAAAGAGGGGGTTACATTTTAACTACCTATAACGTTAATATTGTGTGATGATGAAACCCTCGGTGTGCGAGTCTAACTAGCACTAGAACAATTTAACTCCCCGACGCAACTAGAGAGGTATTAAAAACTTAACATGTGAATCTGCATATCTACGGAGATGGCGACGAATAAAGAAATACAGAAGATAAAAAATAAAAAACAAGAACTCCTAGGTCACTCTAAGTGAACTCGGCTTTTGGTTTAAAATATTATAGGACGCTGACTTCATTCAGACTGACCTATTACTAATTGAAAAAGAAAATATTTTTTTGCTTAATGAAGACGGTTTTTCGTTTTTTTAAACATTTCATTTTTATTTTACACTTTTTAGTGATCATAATACACTGTTATAGTCCCACTTCTCAATTAATAATATTTCATATTTCATGCTCGCCGCTAGCAATGCCGCGGGAAAATCATAGTCATTTACATCATTGAAATGTGCTTCGTCATAGTCGCTCAACTATCTTGATCGAGATATCTTATCGCCACCCTTGAAATAGGTATCGTTGAGGAGTTCCGGTCCCCATCTGTGGTCTTCATCATCAGTTCCACTTCACCGAATGATACTTTTTGAATGCATATGCTAGACTTGCTACTGAAAATACTAAAATCTATAATAGCTATATGTATGCCTAAAATATTTGAGGAGTTCCCTCGATTTCGCCAAGACTCATCAGATCTTAATTTTGTCAAACATGGGATCAATCTGAAATAATAAGCAAACGATAAAAAAAATGAGTCGGTTCGTAAACGGCGGAGCTTTGAGGTAACAAGCTTTGAAAAAATACAAGTGAACGGACTTTTTATTAAATCGGTTACAAATAAGGGACTTGAAGCTAACCACACGTGCTTATGTGTAGATCACAAGAGAAAATAGTATTTTACTGAACAACTGATTTTCATGCATGTTCTCTAATGCATGAAAATCAGCATTGAGTTTCATCGATACGATTTTGGAGAACCCTACCCCCACTAAGTTTTGACCCGTTTATTAAGATTTTATATACAATCAAAACTTGTTCAAATTCTAAAACTTATTTTAATGTTAACATTGTAATTTTGTACGTATTTTTTTAATTTAACACATACACATACATACATAAAGTCACGCCTATATTCCCAGAGTGGGGTAGGCAGAGCTACAGAATTACCGACAACTCTAAAAAACTTGTTGATAATTCTGTAACCACATTTTGCACAATCAGGCTAAGATGTTTACCAATGTATTAGTGACAGGTTGCAAGCCCATCGCCTAACAGTACTACAAGCCCTTATTCCCTTAGTCGCCTCTTACGACATCCACGGGAAGACATGGAGTGGCACTATTCTAACCCGGCAACCACACGGAAAACAATAATAACAATAATAATAATAATAATAATAATAATTTAACAATATTGGCTTAAACATAGTAATTTGTGAAATAAATGCGAATTTCTTTATAAGTTCCTGATATTTTAAACATGGAACAACAGCTGTGACGTCTTATGAAAAAAAAACACGACAATTATATAGCGTATACAGTTATTCCTCTTTTTCATAGCACTTTCCAAAAAAAAAAATGCATGTTCCGCATTGTCTTCGCGTGTGATAACCATAGTGATATACAGGGTGGAAGAGGACCGTGGACCTTCCAGAAAATGGGAGATAGTTTAGCCTTAACACTTTATTTCCCCCATAAAAACTTTGTGAATTTAAGCAGCCATTTTCAAATTGCATCCAGTTAAACATTCACACAAAATACTACTTGTTTCAACCCTAAACATACGTACCTACGGTGCAACACTGTCACTTATGCAAAAAAGCATTTTTCCAGGAGAAGCATTTAAAGATTTAGTGTGGTATAATATTATTATACTTTCTGATCTAGAAAAGGCGATTGTTTGATATGATTACTGCTACTTTTAGCTTATTATGTTGCTTCAAGGACAGGGTACTTAAAGCGACGTTATGGCATACTTAACTCAATTTTCAAAATTTTGCAAAAGTGACAGTGTCGCACCGTAGGTGCGAATGATTGGGTCAATGAATTAAATTGTTAACAACCTTTTCATTACAGGATATTATTACGTTTTTTTTGTCGTTGATGCATACTTAGACCTGCTTGCAATGCGGTAAGAAAAATTGCAGCGTTTGTGAGTCTCTTTGTAAATAGGAGTGTTTATAAATAACCCGACATTGGCGGAATTTACCTTAATAGCGAAGGTCATACATTAAAATTTGAATTAGAATAATAACAGAACAGCATCCGCAATTCTGATCTCACGCTCGCTTAGATATTAAACCAATTGCAGCTTAGTTTGGGACATGGTCAATTTGTGTGAGATTGTCCCCTGATATTTATTTATTTATTTTTTAAATCCCAGAAAGGGCTGATATTTGTGTGGTGATCACGAGAATTTGTTCCGGAGTCTTGGATGTTTTCTATGTATGTAGAGTAAATATTTATCTATATAAGTTAATTTATCGCTGTCTAGTACAAGCCTAGAGCTTAGTTTGGGACTAGTAATTTGTGTGACATTGTCTTGTGATATTTGTGATACATAATTTTAACCTAATTTAGGAGTTTTAAATATCGTACCGGGAATCGAATCAAAAGAAAAAATACAGTTTTAAATCTATGTACGCTGACATGACAATATTGACAACTAGCTGTTTCCCACGACTCCGTTTATCGCTATTCCCTCGGGAATTAACCAATTTCAAAGTATCCTAAATCGTTCCCTTCAGTTATCCCCATACTAAATTTCATCTAAACAAACAAGCACACTTTCGCATTTATAACATTAACTATGGATAGTAATTCTAGTCTTCAATGTCATGCAAAGTATTATTTAAAAAAATGCAGTGTTAATTTCTCGTGCTTATTCCTAAAAACAGGTATGTAATTAGATTCCTATTGTTACAAAACGCGTCATTGCTTTGGAGGTGATCAAGTTATTCAACCCATTGTTTTTGCTGGCCAGTGTACTGCTGATGCAAAAGTAAATTTTGTCTTTACGTTTTTACCTGACTGTCCGAAGGAGGGTTATGTTTTTCAAGTGTATGTGTGTATTTATGTATTGCTTTTTTTTTGGCACGCTTACTAGGTATCATTAGATTCGTCTTAAGTATCGGAGTGGCATGGGTCATACACACTCTTAAAAACAAAAGTTGTCTCTCCTGTGGTCAATAGTTAAGAGCTTGTGTGCATATAAGTTATGTTTTTATATCATAGGTCTAACTCAGTCCTTGCGGTGTTTTTACGGGAATAGACTTAGCCAGAAAGTTAGGCCTTAAAAACGTTAACTTTCGGTATGTCCACAGAATAGACGGTAACCTAAATCTGTGTATGGTATGACCCACATAGGATACGAGTATATTAAATTTAAATATGGCGCACGCGAAAATAAATAAATGGGCTTACTTTTTTTAATTTTATCTTATTAATATGGGTATTCAATGAAAGCAGAACACCAAAATTTACATATTATAATTTATATCACGTGCTTCCATTTCGACAGGAACTACAAAAAAGTGCAATATCGTGTAATAATCGTGAAATAAACTAAATAAATTAAAAAAAAAGCAAAAAACCCGACGGCGATAAAAAGCAAAAAATCAGCTTCATCACGTATAGAAAATTGTAACACTCTTTTTTCTTAGAAACGGGTCGAGGTACATATAAATACATAACAAACATCACGCCTTCATTCCTAGAGTGGGGGAGGCAGAGCTACAGAAATACCAACAACTCTAAAAAGATTTGTTTATTTTGTGACCACACTTTTCCCAATCAGACCAGGAAGTATCCAAGAGGTTATCGGTGGAGGTATTAAGTTGGAATTAAGTTATGAGGTTTCCGGGGAGCAGAGGGTTGTGTTAGTTAACATTATTTCAACTTGATAGCTCTACGCGTTTCTGAGAAAAAACACAAGACCGAGACGGACAACGAAGTGATCCTATAAGGGTACCTTTTTTCCTTTTGAGTAACGGAACCCTCAAAATTACAGCTGTCAATGACTTGTCATTTTCTTTCACGTGTATAATTTTATTAATACCACAAATATATTCCATTACCGGGGATTTTTGGGACATGGTAATTAAAAACCGGGCAAGAGCATGTCGGACCATGCTCAGTGTAGGGTTCCGATGCCGTTAAGTACTACAAACATGAAACCCTACAAGTAATGACTAATTTTTAGGGTTCCGTTGTCAAACTAGGAACCCTTATAGTTTCGTCATGTTCGTCCGTCCGTCCGTCTGTCTGCAGCCTAGCGCTGAGACTCTTAGTACTAGAAAGCTGTTATTTGGCATATATATGCATATTAGTCACGTTAACAAAGTGGTACAATAAAATGTATTTTTTTTTTACGGTACCCTCCCATACACGTAACGTGGGATGTATTTTTTTTCTCGTCTATTCGATAGTATGGGTGTCGTTGGATAGGTCTTTCAAAAATATTACTTATTAAGCTTTAAAGCGCTATTTTTGTTAGACTCATGTTTCCCCCCCCCCCCCCTCTACATCCAAACCCCTCCCCTAGCTTCGAAGGCAGGGTCCCTACCAACTCTAGCGTGTCGTCACTTGCCATTTTCTTTGACGTGTATCATTTTATTAATATTTTAAATATTTTTCATTACCGGGCATCGATCCCGGGACCACTAGCTTCGAAGGCAGAGTCACTATCAACTAGGCTTTTTACCTTGTAATTAAAAAGCCCAAAGACCCAGTCATGTTATTTCTATACGTTGTTAGTGTTTTTTCAATAAACATCTCTCGTATCTCATAATTATGTAAATTTTACCAGTTCTACAAAACTATGTCATTACTAACGACGTAAGGTGACACTTTTTATATATATAGTTGAAGAATATTACTTCCGCAAAACTTCCGCCTTTTTTCTGTTTTTTTATTTCTGACGTGAATCTTTCAAGGCAATTTCGACACTTCATGGGCAGATGTAAGAAAATGCTAAATTATTTGACGACGCAGTTGCCTAGTTGATAGTTAAGTGACTATCTATGAAGCAAGTGGCCCAGGTTCAATTCCCGGTAAGGGCAAATAATTTTGTATTATGATGAGCGCGAGTATTTGTTACCGAGTACGTAAATACACCTAATAGACCTTTTGTATACAACATGATCGCAATAAACGTTTTGATTTGATTCGCCTTCATTCCCAGAGTGAGCTAGGCAGAGCTACAGAAATACCAACAACTGCAAAAAGACCTGTGGTTATCCTGTAACCACATTTTGCACAGTCAATGCATTTTGTACAAGCCCTAAATCCTTAAGTCACCTCCAAGTACGATATTTTGGTTTATAAGTATTTTTTAATACAAATAATGTTTATCGTTGTCAAGTACCCAAATTACAAATAATTAGAATCTCCCGTGGTATAAAAAACAGCCAAGTGCGAGTCGAACTCGCGCACGAAGGGTTCCGTACCTTTATATACACAGCATTGGATACATACATACATACATAACGTCACGCCTTTATTCCCAGAGTGGGGTAGGCAGAGCAACAGAATACCAACAACTCTAAACTTGTTGATAATTCTGTAACCACATTTTGCATAGTCAGGCTAAGATGTTTACCAGTGTATTAGTGACAGGGGGCAAGCCCATCGCCTAACAGTACTACAAGCCCTTATTCCCTTAGTCGCCTCTTACGACATCCACGGGAAGACATGGAGTGGCACTATTCTAACCCGGCAACCACACGATCCATTGGATACTATATTAAAAAAAGGGATAAACACTCACGTTTCTTGTATGGGACTAAATCATTTTATTTTTATTCTAGGTATTATTTGTTTCTGAAGTGAATATTCTTTGAATAATATCTCAAGCGTCTACCAGTTGCCGTAATTAATATCGAGCAAAAAACAGCAAAATAAACACGTTTGTTGTATGGGAGCCCCACTTAAATATTTATTTTATTCTGTTTTTAGTATTTGTTGTTATAGCGGCAACAGAATTACATCATCTGTGAAAATTTAAACTGACTAGCTATCACAGTTCATGAGTTACAGCCCGGTGTTAGACAGACGGACAGTGGAGTCTTAGTAACAGGGTCCCGTTTTTAGGGTTCCGTAGTCAAACTAGGAACCCTTATAGTTTCGCCATGTCCGTCCGTCCGTCCGTCCGCAGCCTAGCTCAGAGACTCTTAGTACTAGAAAGCTGTAATTTGGCATGAATATGCATATGAGTCACGCCAACAAACTGGTTTAATGAAATGTATTTTTTTTTAATACTGAAAATCTGAAAAAAAAACTTAAATGAAAGAACATATAAAGAATTTTAAAGGAAAACTATAATGACTATGTAGACATCATTGGTTCTTGAGATACAGGCAATTAAAGTATTTATACCTACGAAAATCATCTAAGACGGTACCAATTGACATTAAATAGAAAATTAGTTATTACTTGATGATTTTTATGTTTGTAGTACTTAACGGCTTCGGAACCCTGCACTGAGCATGGTCCGACATGCTCTTGCCCGGACTTATTCTTTGGGTACGGAACCCTAAAAACATCCCAGATTCAGACGAATCAATAGGCCAATAGTGTCCATGTACATTACACGAGTAGATTAAATCTCCACGAACAAACTGCGAGAAGTTACTCAATTCTATTTGCATAATCACTTCCTCTCAGTCTACGCGGTTAATATGAACTAAACCGCCGACTAGCGAAAAGACAGTAACGCATATGGAGTTCATATTCTTACTACCTTTTTCTTCTAGACCGTGTATAGTTCTTACAATCAGCAAGAAAAGTATCGCAGTATAAACAGTCAAAAAAGCAACTGTATGCTTATGTGCTTAAGAGCGAGTTTGTTTTTTATCGCGTTGTCCTTTAACATACGTCACCAACTGTATTACAGTCCCTAATTGGGAGCATACGCTTTAGCCCTTCCCGCCATCTTGGTTTCTAGTTCATTGACCCCTTTATAACCTCTTAACCTTGACCTCGAGGAAGCGCGTTCAGTACCAACAACTCCATAACAAGTCACGTTTGTATGCAAATTGAGGAAGCCGGTTTTGGATTATGTTAGCGTTCAATGAAAGTGAAACTTGCTTTGCTGATACGTCGTACGTCGATATAACTAGTTCAAATGAAGTTGGTATTTATTTTGACGCGTGGATTCTTATTAAGTCCTGAAAAAAAGAGGCCTGTTATAAGTTGTGTGTTTGTGTGTCTGTTGCTTTGTAGCTTCCAAACGGATGATCGATTTGGAAGCGGTTGTTTTTTAAAGTAATCTTGATAATCGCTATGGCCCTTAGCTAGGTTTTATGAAATTGGGCCGTTTAAGAGATTTAACTGTTTATTTAACTTGTATCTGTACGATAAAAATGATAATGTTGACTTTACTCATTTTTCCTCGAAAACATCACCTTATACCCTTTTGGCGACTAAGGTCTATAACTAAAAATGAGTAGGTATAAAAATTACTACAAATAAAATTAGAGAGAAGGATTTATTGACTAAGTATAAAAATGTGGACATTTAAATACGTAATTATTTGAAATTAGATAGTGTCGACGGAGCTCCGCTACTGCGGAGCTCCTATTTCTGGGTGGTTTCGCCCTCCGGGCCTGCTGCAAAAATTACATAACCTAAACCTACCTACGTATTTGTCGGCATTTTTATGCTTAGTCAATAAGTTCTCTCCAATTTTCTTTCTAGTCAGACCTTAGTCGCCAAAAGACCTTATCCGAGAGTTTCGGTTTCGGCCGCAAAAACTAATTTCGGTTGGACACTAGGACTAACAGGTACTTTTAGTAACTGATTAGTGCAGAAGATCAAACACGGCGTTGAAGTGACAAAGCACTAAAGTGTTACTCTTAAGGTCGACGTTTTGATAGCTCTTATTTATTCGACATTAATGGCGGCCGAGTTAAAAACAACACATCGCAATTTTGAGCCAAGACCCAGGTCGTAGCCGCTGGTAAATATGCTCTACCCAGAATGAGTAATTATTATGGGGACAGGCTTATTGAGAAGCGCTTGCCTTACATCCTCAACAGCTGACCTACGGCTGTTAGATTGTAGACTAACAAGAATAGGTTTAAGAGAGCCTTGTAAACATTGCTTAAATAATGATGGGCCCGTGTGGTTGTCGGGTTAGAATAGTGCCACTCCATGTCTTCCCGTGGATGTCGTAAGAGGCGACTAAGGGAATAAAGGCTTCTAGTACTGTTAGGCGATGGGCTTGCAACCTATCACTAATACACTAGTAAACATCTTGGCCTGATTGTGCAGAGTGTTGTTACAGAATTATCAACCAGTCTTTTTAGAGTTGTTGGTATTTCTGTAGCTCTGCCTACCCCATTCTGGGAATGAGGGCGTGATGTTATGTATGTATGTATGTAAATAATATTACATAATAATAAATAAATATAAGGGGTCAATCTCACACAAATTGACGTAGTCCCAAAATAAGCTCTAGGCTTGTACTATGGGTACTAAACAACAATAAACATACTTAGATGGAGAAATTCATACTTAAATACATAGAAAACATCCAAGACCCAGGTACAAATATTCGCGCTCATCACACAAGTATCTGCACTTACCGATTTGAACCCAGGACCATTTCGTGACTACATTCTTGATCGTATTTCTCTGCTATTTATTGTTTATCATGAATAAATCGTTGCCTAAATACAAAAGTGCCCCAAATCAAAACTACAATTAGGTCTTAAAACTTTAAGTTTAAAAGACACATTTTTTATCGAAGCGCTTTTGTGTTTAAGCGACCAAATGTTTTTCTTTTCGTAACAGATCAAAAGTGATTTTGTTTTTTAAAGACAAAAATTGCCTCTCCTGTGGTCAATAGTTAAGAGCTTGTGTGCATATAAAATATGTTTTTATATGATAGGTCTAAAGCAGTCCTCACGGTGTTTTTGCGGGAATGGGCTTAGCCAGAAAATTAGGCCTTAAAAACGTTAACTTTCGGTGTGTCCACAGGAAAGACGGTAACCTAAATCTGTGTATCACCCAGTCCCTGTGTATCTTTTCCGATTAACGTTAATTAGTATTTTATATAATGGTCAAGGCTAAGTCACCCGGGTTATTTTTTATGTATGTGTTTTAAGATCATCTTTAAGGTTACAGTTTGTTATCTCATATATCGTTAGTAAATAAAACAGTTTCGGATAACATTATAAGTATATAAGTTTTTAGGTCATGGATTCATAACAACGTCCAATAAAAATCCACCTGGGCCTCTATTCTACAATACAAAACCTTATTGCTTTTGGTATGTTATCGTTTAGTCAACGTTGCGATAGCTCTTATTTACTTGACAGTAATGGCAGCCGAGTTAAAAACAATACAAAATGTTTAACCGAGACAATAGAGGCCACTGATAAGTATAATAAATAAATAAAAAACAATTTGAGTGTAATCTATTACACTAAAATTGTCTTTCATTTATTTATTACTAGCGACCCGCCCTCGCTTCGCTCCGGATTAAAGTATTATACATATTAACCTTCCTCTTCAATCACTCTATCTATTAAAAAAAACCGCATCAAAATCCGTTGCGTATTTTTAAAGATTTAAGCATACATAGGGATATAGGGACAGAAAAAGCGACTTTGTTTTATACTATGTAGTGATACTTATCAATATAAGCTTTAAGCTTAAATAAAATTATGGGTACTACTCGTAGACAACAATAAACATTACTTAAACAGATAAATAATAAATATTACTTATATACATAAAAAATATACAACCCAGGAACAAAATTTAAGTGCTTCTCGGGTGCTACATAATTCCAAATTTTCAAAATTCCGAATTTTCTAATGTTTTACTTTATTTTACGAGATTATTTTCTAAATCAAACCTAGTTATAGCAAATAAATATAAAAATCGGAATTAATCCAATTCGGTCAAAAAATCGACATTGTGACGTGTGCCCTTGCATTATTGTTTATTTGGCCTTACCGGGAATCGACCCCGAGACCGCTAGATCAAGGTCAGGGTAATAAATAACAGTGCCAAATAGGATAACGTTGGATTTTTGTTATTATTTTTGTATACATTACAATGCTATTTATTTTTTAATCATAATACCACTCAATAATTTATATAGTTAATTTTATCTTAAATTCATACAAACTAAAACTTTAAGATCTATCCGCCAACTGAAATCTTGCAAAAGCCAAACATAAACACACAAAAGCTTAATCACAACAGCGTTCCTACCAAAATAGCTTTTAATAAATATCACAACAACAAAAACGTACTTATTCAAATGTAACTATCTCAACTTCAAAGCGCATTTAAAACAATATTTAATTTATATTTTACCTAGTTATGTCCCATTCAGCAAAATCCACAACGAAACTAACACCTTTTTAACTGAACTATTACTGCGCGCGCGTCGGTCGCGTACTAGAGCACGGTAGAGACTAGATGCGCGTGCGCTCAGTTTACACCCAAGCGTGAACAGCTGTTTGGGATGGACGTCAACCAATACGGCACAGCAGGGACTAAAGGACACCCATGATTTCGTACGCTTACAATTGGAGTGATGATTCATGTTGAACTTTATTATATACTCTAGGTATGTGAATTAAAAAATAACAATTCATAAAATATAGTTTTTACATTTCTAAGATTCTCTACAATTTATCCTCTATGGCATCTCGTACAAACAATTGAACATAATACGTTCATTACAATATAGACCTATTGCAAAGGACATAAAAATGATTTTCCTTTGTTTTCATTATTTATAATAGGTTAATTCCATAGAGTAGACAAATTTCGTTGTATAGTTGGGTCTTAGGAGGATGGGTAAATAAATGTAAGAATAATAAAATAAAAAATCACGAGATAATTTGACTCAAATTAATCTTGGCTGCTACGGTCGCCTTTATAAGTACCTGAACACTTAAGCGCTTTGTCACTTTAAACATCATGTTAGTTGCACTAATGTGTCAAAGGCGTTAAACCGATAAGGTACCAAAGTGTGCGGCTATTTATAAGGTTAACCACACTATTGGGTAGGTAATAAACACTACTAAACATACTTATTAAAATAACTGTTTAATTATATACATACATACAAAACAACAGAGAAAGTAAAAAGTTTCTGGAAAAAAATATTTTTTGGCAAGCTTTTGTTGCTGACTGTCCTTTTTTGCAAAAGAATTAACTCCTTATCAAGACTAACCTAATGAGTCCAAACACGGCGGGTCTACGTTAAGTATAGCGGAGATCCTGTCACCTTCCGACTCCATCATCTAACCAGCTCGATGACGCCATATTGTATTATGCTTTATTCTCAAATGGCAAATGCTAAAAACGTCGTAAAATAGGTATTATTTCGTCTAGGCCTATGTCCAAATAATTTTGCGCAATCTCAGACCTCATCGCTAAACTAACCTTGGTTGGAGCTAACTCGATTAACACGGTTAGAGTAATACTGTGTTTTAAATATGTGATATTTGTGTGATGAGCACGAGTATTTTGGTTCCGTGTCTTGGATGTTTTCTATGTACCTATTCATACATAAGATCACACTCACCCAGAGTTGGGTAGACAGAGTTACAGAAATACCAACAACTCTACGTATTCAAAATTTATTTATCTATATTACTATGTTGAACATTATTTAGTACCCATAGTACAAGTCTAGAGCTAGAAAGACTAAGTGAATTTGTGTGAGATTGTCCCGCGACAATTATTTATTTAAATAAATAAATATCATATGACCATCTCACACAAATTGACCTAGTCCCAAACTAAGCTCTACGCTTGTACTATGGGTAGATAGAGAAATACATACCTAAATACATAGAAAACATCCAAGACTCAGGAACAAATATTCGCGCTCATCACACAAATATCTGCCCTTACCGGGATTTGAACCCAGGACCGCTGGCTTCGCAGGCAGGGTCACTCCCAACTAGGCCAACGTGTCGTCAAGATTACATCGAATTTAATTTCATCGAATGCAATTTTCTGCTGAAACCATAATTTTTTCAGGGTATCTTAAACATTAATTATGTAGGTTAGGTTACGTTTAAGATACCCTGAAAACATTATGGTTTCAGTAGAAATTAGCGTTCGATGAAATGATACAATCGATGAAAGGTGTTTAAAAAGAGAGACACCCAAATTAAAAAGATTCACCGATCAGAAAGCTTAGCATAACCTGGTATCGAAGACCAATGCCCACTACAGGTGATTGCAATACCAGTTGGTATTAAAGCTTTGTTTCGTGTCTAATTTGCCTTGACTAAGTCGTAATAAGCTTACGACTTGCCAATCCAAACATTTCGCTTGTATATCCATACCATGACCCACCATAGAACTATGTCACAGTCACGGTATAAATAAATCAAATCGTAAGAATTCTCAAACAAAATGCCACTGTGATGTGACACAGTTCGACACGCATGGTTCGCAAGTATTATCTTGATAACCTTAAAGGATATGTCAAATCAAGTCATCAAATCAAATCGTTTATTGATCACAAAATAATAATTTGCATATAAACAAGAATACCAATGATTCCCTGGTCATACACATATTTAGGTTACCGTCTTTCCTGTGGACAAATCGAAAGACAACGTTTTTAAGGCCTAATTTTCTGGCTAAGCCCATTCCCGCGAAAACACCTTCAGGATTGCTATAGACCTATCATATAAAAACATAACTTATATGCTCACAAGCTCTTAACTATAGACCACAGGAGAGAACTTTTGTTTTTAATAGTGTGTATGACCCTCCCACACTAGGCCTGGCCTGTATCATTGGATTCAAGATTAGTAAGAACCAGGGTAGTGCGGCTTGAAATTTAAGTTATTTTTTTATGAAACATCTACATTTGATCAAAAGTTTAAATGTGCAAAAACACGAGCAGTTTATTTAAAGTAAAGTAGAAACTGACATAGGGGACAAAGTTCATACATACATACATAAATCACGCCTGTTTCGCAGAGGGGAAGGCAGAGACCATTTCTTTCCACCTGCTACGATCCTGACAAATCTCTTTCGCTTCTTCCACATTCATACATCGAAACATGCATACGTCGGTTTCGGGTACTTAAGATTCGGCCGTTTTCCAGTGTTTCCCCGATTTGATTAAAAAAAGTACGCCTAGGGCGGCCTCTTCCGACCCTTCCACTCAATATCGCACTGTATATTTCTCTAGTCAATCATTTTTCATCCATCCTCTCCAAATGACCGAACCATCGAAGCACGCCTTTTTCAATCTTAGTCACTACATCTTCTTTCAGACCACAAAGTATCGGGGGACAATCTCACACAAATTGACCTATTCCAAAACTAAGCTCTAGGCTTGTACTACGGGTACTAGACAACGAAAAACATACTTGGGTCATACACACTCTTAAAAACAAAAGTTGTCTCTCCTGTGGTCAATAGTTAAATAGTTTGTGTGCATATAAGTTATGTTCATATATGATAGGTCTAAAGCAGTCCTGACGGCGTTTTTGCGGGAAGTGGCTTAGCCAGAAAATCAGGCCCTAAAAACGTTAACTTTCGGTGTGTCCACAGGAAAGACGGTAACCAAAATCTGTGTATGACCCACTTATATAGAGAAAAACATAGTTAAATACATAGAAAACATCCAAGTCTCAGGATCAAATATTCGCGCTCATCACACAAATATCTGCCCTTACCGGGATTTGAACCGAGGACCGCTGGCTTCGGAGTCACTCCCAACTAGGCCACCGTGTCGTCGGATAGGAATTTCGCAATAAAGAGTGTGTGTGTTTGTTTGTATTTGTGTGTATGTGTGTGCGAGTAGTGTGAGAAGGAAAGAAATGTAAATATTATATTTGTGTTTTACTTATATACCTATGTATTTTACTTATAATATCTACCTATATATATGTATGTACTATTTATTTAATTATCTTAATTAATTTGTATCACTAAAAGTATTTGTTTTCTTATTTATTTCTAAACACCAACTTTAATTTGTTTGTTTGGCACATTTGTTGACTGGTAGAGAATGCCTTAAGGCATTAAATCTGCCATTTGTACCTACTTTGTGTATTGTGCGATAAAGTACAATAAATAAATAATTGCAATGAGACAGGGGTCCGTTTTGGATTATACATTCCGTAATCAGCATTAATGTTGGTTTCTATTGATGATTCTAGAATCAATAATCATCATAATTTTCTTGCCCTTATCCCATTTACCTGAGGTCGGCGCAGTATGTCCTTTTCTTCCATACCTCCCTGTCACTCGTCATCTCCTCACTTCCTTCCTCTTCATATCGTCTCTCACACAGTCGATCCACCTTTTCCTTGGCCTACCTCGTCTCTTCCATTCCTCTAGAATATATAATCGATTATCAAAATGTATACCTAAGGAGTTTTTTCAACAAAACTTGGAAGTTACAATGAAATAAAGAAACTCACAAATACATATACATACATGAATCCTGAAAACATTACACTCCTTCTTATGGGCATTTTTTCTACCCTTATCCTGCAACGGCCTTTGTTGGAATAATTAAAACTCTAAAGACCAAGTTTAGTGTCAAGGTCTATAGACCTCAAATCTCAATACCACTATGTGGCCTTTAAAAAACTAAAGTAGCGCGTTAGCCTTCTCATTAAGCTATAAAAAAATAACTAGCTCTCGTATAGTCTCCATTCATAACTACTTTCACGAGAGTCCGTCAGCAAGAAACGTCGTCTCTTGAATGATCTTTAACTAATAAGTCACGTAAAAAACGTTTCTGTCAAAAATATAATTTTTGGGATAAGCTTTTGTTACTGACTTAATTTTTCAAGACCACTCTAATAGAGAGACACGGGACAATGTCATATAAATTGACCTAGACCCAAACTAAGCTCTAGGCTTGTACTATGGGTACTAGACAACGATAAACATACTTATATAGAGAAATAAATACTTAAATACATAGAAAACATCCAAGATTTAGGAACAAATATTCACGCTCATCACACAAATATCTGCCCTTACCGGGATTTGAACCCAGAACCCCTGGCTTCGGTGGCGGTCACTCCCAACTAGGCCGACGTGTCGTCAAGATTACAGAGTAACTCATCACTTCATCGAATGTATCATTTCATCGAATTTCATTTCATCGAACGCTATTTCCTGCTGAAACCATAATGTTTTCGGGGTATCTTAAACATTAATTACCTAGGATAGGTTATACTATGGGTACTAGACAACGATAAACATACTTATATACACAAATAGATTCTAAAATACATCATATAAAACATCCAAGACTCCGAAATAAATACTCGCGCTCACTCCCAACTAGGCCAAAAAGCTTAAATATTTCGGAGTAACTATGATCGTTAGCAAGAGAGACTAGTTATGAATAGTGTTATTTATTAGTAGCCCGGATTAGTGTCCCAACAGTGGGACAAAGGCATCTCCCTCGGATTTCGCTATATGTATGCCTATAATATTTGAGGAGTTCTCTCAAACCCATCATCTGATAGTCATTCCGTAGTCAAACTAGGAACCCTTATAGTTTCGCCATGTCCGTCCTCCCGTCGGTCTGTCCGCAGCCTAGCGCAGAGACTCTTAGTACTAGAAAGCTGTAATTAATCATGATTTTGCATATAAGTCACGCCAACAAAGAGTACTATAAAATAAAAATAAAAAATAGGGTACCTTCCCTACACGTAACATATGGATGTATTTTTTTTTCTGATTTACCCTATAGTGTAAGGTGTCGTTAGATATGTCTTTCAAAGATATTTCGGATTTCTGTAAACAATTTTTCGATCATCCGTTAATGAAATATTGAGCTTTAAAGTGCTAATTCTTGTTAGAGTGAAGAGTCCCCCCCCTACATTCAGAACTACAAATATCTACTAAAAATCTGAAAAATCTTAAATGAAAGCGAATATAACGAATAAAAAAGGAAAACTATCACGTCTAACTAGACATCATTGGTTCTAGAGATACAGGCAATTAAGGTGTTTATACCTACTAATATCATCTAAAACGGCACCAATTGACTTTAAATAGAAAATTAGTTATTACTTATTGATTTTATTACTTAATGGCTTCAGAACCCTACACTGAGCATAGTCCGACATGTTCTTGCCCGGTTTTTTAAAAACTGTCCAGTATTTCGTTATAAATCGTGCTACAGTCTAGAGCTTAGTTTGGGACTAGGTCAATTTGTGTGCTTTATCCCCTGATTTTTTCTTTTATTCGCAATTTTAGATGATCAACCTGAATTGAATGGCAGAGAGATGAATCGAGCATTGACCTGGCTCGAACGATCCGGCTTGATCGTGCTATTGTCACCGAGATGGCTGCAAAGAATTAACAAGTCCAAGGTCTTGAGATATATGGTAGTGCTATCAGACAACTAACAATAGGATTTTTTTTTAAAGATGTTTTTTTAAATGTTTTTTTTACTAAGTAAAAATAGAAGTGATCGGAATGATTTTGATTCTGACGTTTAAAAGGCCATGAGGCGTTTAAGCTATTTAGCCATTAGTAGAAATTTTATTTATTTTCTCTGTTAATAATAAACAAAAAAGTTTCCTTTTGAGACAAAGAAGAAGTTATTTAGGTAAGAAGCTATTACCAACTTTAATATTTCAATTTAAAAGATAAAAATCAACGATACCAATCTCTTCTCTGATAGCTGATATCTATTAATCGGCTCAAGCGATATTCATAAAATCTAGCTAAGAACCATCCCTTAAGATTAACTAGCTTTATTTTTAAAAAGCCGCGTCCAAATCGGTCCATACGTCCCTAATAAACGTGGAGTAAGCTTGGAATAGATCACTATTATCATGATCACTAGATCATGGCATCAGCCATGCTTTGTCCTTATCTATCGAATTCAAATGTCGCAATGACAGATAAGGACAAAGCGTGGCATAACTATTCCAAGCTTATGCCACAATTATTAGTAATGGGAAAGTCAACACCATAAAGGCAAAAAATAATCATCTCAAGTAAACTAAGACTTACTTTTGCCCGTGACTCTGTGCGAGCAGAAGTCATTTATCGTTTTATTCTCGAAATATAATTTTCCGGCTAGAGATTATCATATCGGTTGAGATTCTACACGGTATAACGATATCGCCTTTGACGTATTTCTGTATTGTCAACGTACAGAGCCTCTATTCAGGTGCGTTAAAACGATATCGTGTTTGACACGTTTAAGAATCGTTAATGTCACAGTCGCCATTATTGTAAATGACATAAGAGTTATCAAAATGTTGACAAGACGGAAACAGGTCAAAATCGATATCGTTATTACCTTGTTATTATTTACTGAAGAGAAACTGGAAAGAAAACTGATCGTTCATTAAAAATACGATAATCAATATCCCTTTCGGTGGACATAAAAGAGATTTATTGATTATTTAAAATTTAAATCATTTATGAATGGTTCGTGCTATGAAGATAACGATAATTTGTTAGTAATGATGAAAGATTGTTTTTTTTATTTATAGTAATAAAAATATTTAACACATTCATTTTGTAACTATATAGTCCTGTTTTATAAAATAAAGAAGTTTAATTAAAGTCCTAGAACCTATAATTATCGACATAGCTATTATTTCAAAATATTCTTTACTCATCTCTAAGAACTTGACAGCTACCAATTTGCACCTCCGATAGCGGGGTCTAGTTATGAGGCTTATGGAGTTGACAGTAATGGTGGACGAGTTAAAATCGATCCTAAACACGTCAAACGCCCGATGTTGACTCCACGATGTTTTTGGGTATTACAATTGATGAACACTGTAACTGGAAGAGGCATATAGATTTAATTTGTAAGAAAATTAATAGTTTAGTTTTTGCACTTCGTCCTCTAAAAAAAAATGCGTGCTTACAGACAGCAATAAAGGCATACCATGGTTACATTGGCTCGGTTGTCAGGTATGGAATTATAATTTGGGGTAATTCAGGTGAAATTGAGAGAGTATTTTGAGCACAAAAAAAGTGTATAAGAGCCCTTTGTGAGATTGGCAGTAGAGAATCATGTAGACCAATGTTTAAGAAACTTAAAATTATCCCATTACCGTGTTATATTGCTGAAATCTGCCTCTTTGTAAAGAAACATAACCATTACTTTACAAAAATATCACAAAATAATCCCAACGCGAGGAATACCCGCAAATTATAAAAAGCAACCTAGCTCTGTATCGGAGAAATGAGGACGGAATGGCGGTCAAAATTTAAAATAAACTCACACTGGCTTTTCTAGATTTGCAGTTTCCAAAATTCAAGCATGCAGGACTAAATTGGCTCTCATTAAACAACTTTTATAGCTTGCATGAATACAGTAACTACCGATATGTTTAATGTATATTTTAATATGTTTAGTGTACCTCTTAAAGATTGATGACGAAAATGCAATATATATTCATACATTAAGTTTTCCTTGTATTAGCATGCCTACTATTATAAGGTATTGGCATTATTGGAACTTGTACTATCTCACCATCTGATTTCACTATGTACCTAATGTTATGCAAATGAAACAAATAAATAATAAAAAAAAACGCACTTTAACGCAGTAGAATAGAGGCCCTAGTTTTTTTACCTACTGTAATCATGCGATTTAGTAGCGATATACAATAACCCCGTGTGGTTGCAGGGTTAGAGTAGTGCCACTCCATGTCTTCCCGTGGATGTCGTAAGAGGCCACTAAGGGAATAAGGGCTTGTAGTACTGTTAGGCGATGGGCTTGCAATCTGTCACTAAGACACTGGTAAACAACTTAGCCTACTTGTGCAAAATGTGGTTACAGAATTATCAACAAGTCTTTTTAGAGTTATTGGTATTTCTGTAGCTCTGCCTACCCCACTCTGGGAATGAAGGCGTGATGTTATGTATGTATGTATGTATACAATAACCCCAATACAATGAAACGCACAGATGCAATTACAAACCACACCCATGTCGAAATTTAAATCCTAAATAACCAGATACCGGAGTACAATAGCGTTACACATCGCTCTGAGATAGATACATCCTTACACAAGATAATACATGTACCATTTCTCGTAGCCATACATAAGACCTTATTGTAAATGTGGTAGAGTTCAATTTTCTTAACGTTTGAAGTATGTTTTGTGCCCTTTTGTAGTTGTCTAATTTGTTTGCGCAACCGTCGCCCGCGCAGCCGAATTCAATGATTAGTATCGGCATTGTAATTGCGGCTAAGGATATGTACATATACCAGTGATTTATTTTACGTCCACATACAACATACAGAAAAAATAAAAAGTGGCTCTAAAAGAATTGGTTTACAAAATAAAAAAAGTCGTCAAAAAAGCAACAAATCTAACCGTTGGAATAAAGTCGTCAATATAGTGTTACTGAGCCCTCATTTATTTAGGTGGTAGCGATGGTGGAAGTTTCTTAAACATTGGTCTACATGATTCTCTACTGCCAATCTCACAAAGTGCTCTTATACACTTTTTTTGTGCTCGAAATACTCTCTCAATTTCACCACTCTCAACGTCCACGGTGGTCAACGAGGCACTCTTAGAATATTTATAATGACACAAAGCCAATTTCTCATTCATGTTGATTATTGAAATTTCCTCACCTTTTATAAGACTGTTTTCTTTTTTCATGTCATAAACAGTATTTAACATCGACATCTTTTTTATCGATATCAAATCCCTAGAACTTGCCCCGAGTTATCCCAGGTATGGTACAACCCTTCGGCCATGCCCCGGGCCCGAAGGCTGCCCGCTAAGAAGCAGGTATACTGGTGGTCGCAGGAGATTGCGGCCCTGCGAGCCGCCAGTGATGCCGCCCGCCGTGCCTACACCCGTTGCAGGCGGCGGCGACACCTGCCGGAGGAGGAAGAGCATCTCCACAGAGAGCTGAAGGTGGCGAAGGAAGCACTCTCTGTGGAGATAGCTCGCAGGAAGGACGAGGCGCGTGAGGAGTTTTTAGCCACGCTGGATAGGGATCCGTGGGGGCGGCCATACCGAGTTGTGCGCAACAAAATGCGTTGCGCTCCCCCCATGGATTCCCTTGAGCCAGAGCTCCTCGCGAGGATTGTGGAGGGACTCTTCCCGGCCACGTCGGCTTTTCAGCCACCACGAATGGTGAGTCCCACGGTTGAGGAGGTTGATCCAGATGATCCCCCTCCCGTGACGGACGACGAAATGGAGAGCGTCGTCGACCGTCTCCGGGCCTGCAAGAAGGCGCCGGGACCGGACGGGGTACCGGGGAGAGTCCTCCACATTGCGGCTGAGCATCTCGGGGACCGCTTGCGGACCCTCTTTGATGACTGCATCAGAGAGGGGCGCTTCCCGAAGTGCTGGAAGGAGGGACGCCTCGTCCTTCTTCGGAAGGAGGGTAGGCCGATAGATTCCCCTGCCGGTCACCGCCCCATCGTACTCCTAGATGAGACGGGCAAGATGCTCGAGCGCATCTTGTCACGTCGCATCGTCCAACATCTGGAGGGTATGGGGCCCAACATCTCCTGCCGGCAGTACGGGTTCCGTGAGGAACGGTCCACTATGGACGCGCTTTCGTCCCTCCGGAATTTCTGTAGGTACGCGGAGGAGAGGGGTGAGGGAGTCGTGGCGGTGTCGTTAGATATCGCCAACGCATTCGGCTCCCTACCCTTCCCGGTCATCAGTGAGGCCCTCCGCTATCACAGGGTGCCCGGGTATCTGCGGCGGATTGTGGGGCACTACCTAACCGACAGAGTGGTGCTCTACGATCGTGGGGGTCTGCGGATCGCTCACCCGATGTCGTGCGGGGTTCCCCAGGGGTCCGTGCTAGGACCCCTGCTATGGAACATCGGCTACGATTGGGTGATCCGCGGAGCGCTCCTTCCCCGCATGGTCGCCATTTGCTATGCCGACGATACAATGGTGGCCGTGCGGGGACGTGAGCTGGAGGAGACCCTCCGGAGGGCGTCGTTGGCGGCAGACCTGGTTGTCGGCCGCATCCGACAGTTGGGTTTGGAGGTGTCCCTCCCGAAAACAGACGCTGTTGTCTTCGGGGGGAGGCGATGGCGTCCCCTTAATGGGACGACCATCCCTGTGGCGGGGGAGGCGGTCCAGGTGAAGGCCAATATAAAGTACCTTGGCCTCATCCTGGATCGAAGGTGGGATTTTGGGGAGCATTTCCGCCAACTTGCTCCCCGGGTGGTAGGCGCCACGTTGGCCCTAGGCCGCTTGTTACCGAACGTGGGAGGACCTCAAGCGCCGTGCCGACGCCTGTTTGCAGGAGTTGTGCGGAGCATGGCGCTGTATGGAGCGCCAATGTGGGCCGACACGTTGTCGGCTAAGAATACATACACATACATAACATCACGCCTTCATTCCCAGAGTGGGGTAGGCAGAGCTACAGAAATACCATCAACTTTAAACTTGTTGATAATTCTGTAACCACATTTTGCACAGAAAATTGCAAAAAAAAAAAAAAAAAATTGAAATTTTTTTTTTGATTTTTGGCTTAGAATAAGGCGCTACTAAGGAGGCCCCAAAGGGTGGTGGCCCTCCGAATAGTGAGGGCCTATGTCACGGTGGCACATGCGGCCGCGTGTGTTTTGGCCTGCACCCCGCCGTGGGAGCTAGACGCTCAGGTGCAGGCCGAGACGTACCGGAGAAGGGCGGGGTTCCGGGCGAGAGGAGAACGCCTGGACTCAGAGGAGGTAGAGGGGGCCCGTCGAATGACGGAGCGGCGCCTCAGGGACCGGTGGAAAAGGGACCTGGGGGACTCCCCCTATGGACTCCGCACCATAGGGGCACTCCTCCCGTCGCTGGACCGCTGGTTGAGTCGGAGGTACGGTACCGTCACGTACCGTCTTGTGCAGGTGATGACCGGGCATGGATGCTTCGGTCATTACCTGCACAAGATTAGGAGAGAGCCAAGTCCGGTTTGCCATGGGTGCGGCGATCCAGACGACACGGCCCAGCACACCCTTGAGGTGTGCTCGAAGTGGGATCTTGAGCGCCGTACTCTGGTTGCGGACACGGGGCTCTCCGATCTTTCGCTGCATAGCGTGGTGTCGGCCATGCTGTGCAGTGAGAGATCGTGGTTGGCGGTCGTCTCCTTCTGCGAGAGCATCATATCGCAGAAGGAGGTGGCGGAGCGGGAGCGCGAGGAAGCAGTGGATGCGCATCCGCTCCGGCGTAGACGTATGGGGCGAAGGCGGAGGCAGTTCGCTGCCCACCTGGACCCCTAGTAGGACCGTGGGGATAGGGTCCCACACTATGGTCCTACACGTCTAGGGAAAGGGTTCAATGTGTTAACTTAACCCTCCCTCCTTTGGCGCGAGTGCGCGTGCGCGCGGCTGGGGGGCACCCAGTGGTAGCATAGCAATCAGCCCACGGTGCTCCCGCTACCAGCCCCTTGGAGGTTTACACCGGAGAGGTTTTAGACGGTATGCTTCCACCTCAGCTCTCATCAGGAGACAGAGGTGGTCGAGAGTCCGTCATACCCCCCCCATTTGGCTGCCCCTGGCCGGGGGGGACGATGCGTAATGACATTTCCTCTCCGTTAAAAAAAAAAAAAAAAAAAAAAAAGTATGGTACAACCCTTATTGTCAATGGAATAGAGGCGTGTGATATTTTTGACGTCTTGGGAACGTATATGTATTAATGACTTGGACTGTACTGCATAATACTTAACACTGCAATTTTAATGTATTTAGCATGACTGTAACGAAATAAACAACACTCAGTGACTAAAGCTAATTATCATTATCCTGTTAAATAACGATAACCTTATTTTGACTCTTATATTTCTAGGAACTGTTAGAAATTAGAGGTCAAGCTTACTGGTCCACCAGGCTGCTTCTGCTAACAAGCATTTTAAAGGTTCCGTAGTCAAACTAGGAACTCCTATAGTTTCACAGTCAGTCTGTATGAATGTCATACAAACTTCATATCAGAAAATATCAATTTTGTATACATAATAGTTTATACTGCGCAATTTAATCAGTAATTACGAATATATGTCAAATTTATCAAATTCACTTCAAGGTTATTTATTCAGAAAGAAAGAGTTTTATGCGTTGTTAGAAAACTTGGTCTAAGTTACTATTTATGACCTAACACAGACTCAGCTCTTTAAAAAAGTTAAATGTATTAAATACAGGACAGCAATATGGGCAGCAAGCAGTATCTCCAATTCAAATACCAAAGAAAATTTTAATTCTCTCTGCTAGTAATAAAGTTGATATTGCTACAGCAGTTTTATCTGACATACTGCCTATTGGCTTGGGACGGCGGAATGTTTATGTACTTACTTATTAATTACTCCTAGTATGTTTTTAGGATTCTGTACCTCGAAAGGAAAAAACGGAAACCTTATAGGATCACTTTGTTATCAGTCTGTCTGCGTGTTTGTCAAGACCTTTTTCTTAGGAACGCGTGGAGTTATAATTAACAGCAAATACTTATTGAGTAGCCCGTGTGGTTGCCGGGTTAGAATAGTGCCACTCCATGTCTTCCCGTGGATGTCGTAAGAAGCGACTAAGGGAATAAGGGCTTGTAGTGCTGTTAGGCGATGGGCTTGCAACCTGTCACTAATACACTGGTAAACATCTTAGCCTACTTCTGGCAAATGTGGTTACATAATTATCAACAAGTCTTTTTAGATTTGTTGGTATTTCTGTAGCTCTGCCTAACCCACTCTGGGAATTAACGCGTGATGTTATGTATGTATGTACTTATTGAGTGTGGTTCCTTGGAGTTGTAAAAAATCAAGCTTCTAAGTTAACGCAATCCAAAGATACGGCCATTTAAGCCATATTACCCACGGTTGTATGTTACGCTTTCACGGATAAACCGCTAAACCGATTCACATGAAATTTGGTATTGGGATAGTTTGAAAAAAATTAGACGGTGCTTGAGGGAATAGCGAACAACGACTTCTACGCGGACGGAGTTACGGTAAACAGCTAGTAATATTATAAATGCGAATGGTTATGTGTGTGTGTTCGTTCGGATTTGGATAAAATTTGGAATGGGTATAGTTTATACCCTGGATTGACATATAAGCTACTTTTATCCCGAAAAAATTAAAAGTTTCCGAGCGGAAGCTAGTTTAGTAATTAAACTTATTAGCACATTCACATCGACGTTGACTTACGTTAAATTATGTATGAGACGTAAGTCTGTTACAGGGGTTAGAGCTATATAACGTAAAAGTACAGTCCAAGTTGTGAAATATTACACGATTCGAAAACAACCTATTCAAACCTTTGACTTGTAACTCTTGTAAGAATAGTAAGCAAAGGCGATGGGTGTCTATCATTTCATCGAAATACCTTTCATCGAATTTAATTTCATCGAGCGCTATTTTCTGCTGAAATCATAATGTTTTCAGGGTATCTTTAACATCTAACCTAACCTACGTAATTAATGTTTACGATACCCTGAAAACATTATAGTTTTGAGTTTTTTTTTAAGCTGTAATGTAAGTATTAGCTTAAGCGTTCGAAGAAATGAAATTGGATGAAATGATGAGTTACCAAAGCGATATATAAACGTGACTTGAGATTGAAATGTTCACACTTACCTATAAACATTTACGCAGTTGCCAATATCCTGCAAAAGGTTGATGTTGTAATCTTTATCGCCATGAGCGAGCCAATGTAGCTCATTGGCTATATCATTATTCTCTTGTGACATCACTAAGCGAGTCTGACAAAAATTACAGGGCTTATTTTATCCCCTGGGGCGTTAATCTTTGACGCTTAACTCCGTGACAGCCGTGGGCTTAGTGATGCCAGATTCAGAGCTTTTCCCTAAAACCTAGGGCATTTTTCAGGTCGTTGACCATTCTGTCAAGCTGTCATCTTTAGAAAAACATAAATTTTTAAAACGTTAAGCCATCTTCTAATACTCAAATCGCTATACTCATATTCATTTATTGATAATATTATATAATATTGTCAGAATAAAAAAAAAAACAATAAAGTGTACAAAACAAAACATTTGGTCATTTGGTTATTTAGGTAGCAAGTTACCTAAATATGATGGTAGTTTGGTAGTTTAGTACCTTTAAAATTTGAAGAGTTCTCTCGACTTCTCCAGGCTCCCATCATCAGATCCTGACCTGACAATTAGGACCTGGAAAGTATCTTCTAAACCAAAAAAATATATTTTCGAATACGTGCAGAGTATCAGGGAATATAAGGACACGTTAGCTTTGTTGAGATTGACCCTGTCTCCGAAGCTAGCGGAGCTGGTTTCAAATCCCGGTAAGGGCAGATATTTTGTGTGATGAGCGCGAATATTTGTTCCTGAGTCTTGTATGTTTTTTATGTATCGCCCCCACTTTATTAAATAGGGAAGATGTAGTATATTCCCACATGTATGTTATTACTAGCATAAAGGCATTCCATCTTAGTCCTCAGGGTTGGCAACGCGTTTGAGGTCTTAGGATTATAGTCTTGAGAATTCAAATGTCTATGGGTCTCAGATTCCACTTACCATCAGGTGGCCTAAGTGCTCGTGTGCCTTCTACTTGTCATAAAAAAAAAACATACGCTCTCTGGAAAGTTAGGAAGAACTGTATACGCGAAATAATTGTCGTGTAATTTTTTCATAAGGTATGAAGCTTCAAAAAGTCTAAGTTCAGACCCCTTGCAAAAACACTCTATACTAAATCGACGACAGGAATGACGTCACAGCTTTTGTTCCATGTTTAAAACTTAACCTTATAAAGAAATTTGCGTTTATTTCGTAAATTACTATGTTAAAGCCAATATCGTTGAATTAAACATTACGTAAATAAAATGAGCATGCCGATAAAAACAATCTAAACATTAAAAAAAGTTTTGAAATTTTAACAGGTTTTGATTATATATAAAATCTTAATAAACGGGTCAAACTTGGTGTATTGCGTTTTATATGTTTGTCTTTTACATATGAAACTCAATTCTGTTTTTCATGCATGTTCTCTATTGCAATTACTCACCATAATATAAATCTCTTTACATCTGTAACTGAAATCAGACGTAATGACTGAACCCTAAATAAATTAAAATGACCCTTCTCCACATTAAAAATAATAAGTTCTAGCCCTCACCAAATGCTCATTAAAATACATAACCATCTACCTAATTCCATTAAAGATTTAGAGAAACCAAAATTGTTTCCTAAACAATGAATAGTGTATCTTATCAATATGTGTTATTATAATTTTAATGTTTTTTTTAACGACAAGTAGGTACCTACTTAACATTTAAATTAAACGTTTAACTAGAATTTGTCAACAGTAGTTGGAGTTGATAAAATAAGTATTACTGTAAACATGTGCCACACAGAAAATTTTAGAGTTTGTTTAGGATTAAGTTATTTGTATTAGATATAATAAAATACCCAGTTAGCCCTCTAATAGTGCTGTGCCCTTGCAGGGCGTCACATGAATACCTATTGTTGGTTTTCGCCTTATTACTTAATGTGAGGCAATAGTTTTTTCGAATTTTGAATTAATGTAGAGCTTAGTTTGGGACTAGGACAATGTGCGTGAGATGGTCCCCTGATATTTTTTTATTTATTTATTTGTTGTGTTCCGGTGTGGGGATAAGACAACCGGTGAAATTACTAGCATAGAGGCATTCCATCTTAGTCCTCAGGGTTGGCAACGCATTTGAGGTCTTGTGATTATAGTCTTGAGAATTCAAATGTCTATGGGTCTCAGATTCCACTTACCATCAGGTGGCCTGAGTGCTCGTGTGCCTTCTCCTTAACATAAAAAAAAAAAAAAAAAAATTATTAAGTACTAGCGAACCGCCAGCGGCTCCGTCCACTGCAAATTTCTGACTTTCCCTTTGGATTTATTTTCATTCATACAACGAATACAGCAAAAAAGAATTAGCTAAATCAGTTCAGCCGTTCACACGTGATGCCGTGATAAAGGGAAATAGGGATTCATTTTCATAAAAGGATGGCAATGAATTAAAAACTTCTCATTTGAAATCAGTTAAAACTTCCACCTATTAAAACAGCAAACAAAGCCACCACGTCACAAGTGATAACTGTTTCACAACATCGCAATATAAACATAATTGGTTAGTTTAATCCTCAGTTTAATCTGTGTTGTAAACGATTCCCGTAACAATCATCAAACTCATTAATGATAATTCTACTTGATTGATTATCTGTTGTCAAGTTACTTTGTTTCAGAGGAAACTAGGGATGTTACGGAGATTCGATTCCGATTGTGAAAAGTCGGAACTTCTGATTGATATTACACCTCTGATTCCGACTTGTGCAGATAAGATTAGATTTATTTATTTCATATTGAAAATTTACATGTCTCTTTTTTAAATTAAAATACCATGAATTTACAAAAAAATCGTCAAAGTGTATAAACAGTCATACGCCTTTTACACCGTCTGTAAAATATTTGATTTTAGTTCTTTTTAGGGTTCCGTAGTCAAACTAGGAACCCTTATAGTTTCGCCATGTCCGTCCGTCCGTCCGTCCAAAGCGTAGCTCAGAGACTCTAAGTACTAGAAAGCTGTAAAATGGTATGAATATAAAAAAATTGTCACGCCAACAAAGTGGTTGAATAAAATTTCTCTACCCCTTAGTGTGTTGCTGAAACAATTTTCGATTAAGGAATCCGTTTAGGAAATATTAAGCTTTACAGCGCTAATTTTTGTTAGACTCAAGTGTCCCCCCAGTGTGTGTGCAGCCAAAACAAATGTCTTGAATGAAAGCGCATATAACGAATTTAAAAGGAAAACTAGCACGACTAAGTAGACATCATTGGTTCTTGAGATACAGGCGATAAAGTGTTTATACCTACTAAAACTATCTAAGACGGCACCAAATGACTTTAAATAGAAAGTTAGTTACTTGTTCATTTTTAGGGTTCCGGAGCCGAATGGCAAAAACGGAACCCTTATAATTTCGTCATGTCCGTCTGTATGTCACAGCCATTTTACTCAGAGCCTATTGGCACTATATAAATGAAATTTGGAGGATAGATGTATTCTATGAACCGCTATACAATGATGTAGTAAAATTGAAAATAAAAATATATTTAGGGGTGGCACTCCATACATGTAACTAGGGGACGAAAAAATTTTTTTGAGTTAAATCAGCGTGTGGGGTATTTTTAGATAGGGCTTCCAAAATGATACTGAGGTTTTTAAGTGACTTTTTTACGTAAGTGAACAGTTGGCGAGATATACGCTTCTAAAGTCGTAAAAATTCTGTCCGGGTGGGTAGTTTATGAACTGTTAAATAGAACATTCTAATAAAAATTACAGTAGTAGAACATACGAAATACTTCCAATCAAAATTGTTTTGAACACGATACGCTGTGTAGTTATTGAGATTTTAATTAAAAAAAAAAAAAAACACTACCATGAACGTTCATCCCAGCTACGGAACCCTTCACTGTGCGTGGTCCGACATGCACTTGGCCGGTTTTTTATGTTTGTAGTACTTAACGGCTTCGGAACCACACTGAGCATGGTCCGACATGCTCTTGCCCGGTTTTCATATTTAGTGTGTGATTTATATCAACAATGTTATTGTAAATAGTCTAAAAATAAACATAAACAACTATATTTACAAAACATCCAAACAGTAACAAACACATCTCTCTTCCGCCTCTGACTCCGTTTCCAATTCCAGTCCGATTCCGGCTTCGGTGTCAAAAACCTCCGTATCATACCTGAACCATTTCTCACTACACGTGTAAGAAATAAATAATAAATGATACTGTATATTATGCTCAATACTATGAGCAAGTACGCGACGTCGTTTCCACACTTGCTAACGAATCGGCTGCTATAAGAACTGCAAAAAAATGTTTTCAAAAGAGCAAATTACGACAGGAGTTACATTTCATTCGAGTATTACGAAGTAATAGCCTTTTCGATAGAACAACTGCAATGTACGACTTTGTCCATTGAGAAATCCTTCCTTATTTTGGACACTGTTCGTTATTACCTAAATTGGAGTACAGTGTTACCAGTGATACGTAAATTTGAAGCTGTGCTCGAACGAAATCCTGATTATGAAAGTTTACGAGATATATCTGAAAATTGTACTAAAACTACAAAATTATACCAATTACAATGAATTTTATAAATTTGCTCCCTTGACGTCAAGTGAAGTTGAACGTACATTTAGTATACATAAATGGCTTTATAGTGATAAACGAAACTGTTTGCTCCCAGAGAATGTTGAAAAACTAATGATTATCTACTCCTATCACCATTACACGAATAAAACGTCATGTGCTGCTGTGCGTACTAACGTGGATTACGACGAAGAAATTGAATATGTTTCTATATAACTTCATACAAACTATGTATGATTTTTTATGTTGTGTAGGTATGTTATTCTATTTGGTCACGTTTTTTATTATATTACACAATTATCGATATCGATAAATTGATGTTTGTATCACTAGCCAGATAACGATAGTGTTTTGTTTTGCCATGAAAAATCCGGGCTCTGCTAATCAGTAATCATCTAAGCAAAAATCCAGTACCTAAGTAAATGTCGACGAACTCAGCTGTGGGTAATATCATGTTGGTTCCCGCCAGCGGAAACGTGTGTCTTGTAACCTCATTGAGTTGCGCATGTCAATTACGGCCGTACATACTAGCATTATACTACTAATACACGCAGTAACGTAACGACCCGCGTGCACCGCGAGCCTATTTTAGTTGGTCTCATCGCTATGGAAAGAAAAAACCTGACTGCAATAAAAAACAAGCGAAAAGCAAATACAAGCTCTAGGTATACGGGTGACTTCAAATTGGTAATACAAAATAAATGTTTTACACACATTTCCCCTAAACTTAGCCCCTCAATTAAGTCTCATACTTTTAAAATAATCAGAAGTATTCTTTTTTGAATTTTTAAATTATTCCATTTTTGTTGGCTTAACATGGTTATCCTACCATAATAATTAACAAAGAAGTTTAAAGAATTTCAAATGAACACTTTCCTCTTTGGTTATCCGTCACCTGTCACAATTTATGAAGAAAACGTGTTTTGACTAGGAATTGTCACTTATCAAAGAAAATATGATTGTATTGTAAATGTAGTGTAACCACACTTTGTGACTTTAATTATTTGTTTTGTTCGAAAATTAGCATTAATTAAATACAGTTAATTTTAACAAAGGGGTTAATGTATTATACTGTGTGGCATTAACTAAGCCACAATCAAGTGTTTTGTATTACCAATTTACGAGTTAACGGACTCGTTAACTTCCGTAAAATTTCCCTAAGTCCGTAAATCGTTAATCCAGTACCTACTATTTAATAAATAGATACCGCACACATCGCGCCGAGTCTTATCATAGTTCAGACGAGAACTTATTAATGTTCATGAAGAGGAATATGAACATTATGACAGATGACTACATTACACACTCTAATTATACACATTTTCTTTGGTTCCTGCTGTTAACTTTCCAGAACCCAAATAACAGTTTTTATAAGTAGTTCACTAACGCAAAGAGATAAAAAATTCAGGCGGTGTTTTTAATAATTTGGTTTACTTTTCATTAATCTTAACATGCCCCGTGTCCATGCCGGGTTAGAATAGTGCCACTCCATGTCTTCCCGTGGATCTCGTAAAAGGCGATTAAGGGAATAAGGGCTTGTAGTATTGTTAGGCGATGGGCTTGCAACCTGACACTAATACACTAGTAAACTACTTGGCCTGATTGTGCAAAATGTGGTTGGGTCTTACACAGATTTAGTTTAGCGTCTTTCCTGTGGACTCGCCGGAAGTTAACGTTTTTAAGGCCAAATTTTCTGGCTAAGCCCATTCTTGCTTAAACAGCGTCAGGACTGCTTTAAAACTTATATGCACACAAGCTTTTAACTATTGACCACAGGAAAGACAACTTTTGTTTTTAAGAGTGTGTGCGACTGAATTTCCTGTCAAAGTATTATGGTAGCATCAGAGCTGTTTATTAACTCTCATTTGAGACTTATACTGTAAAATTGTATGTACCTACCCTTTGGCACTCCGGTGATGATCATACGAATCTAATGAGACCTCACTTAAAAATAGGTCAAGCCGTTTAGGCTACAGGAGGTCACAATGGAACGGAAATACTTACATACATACCTACTTATACCCACATACATACATACGGGCGAAGAATATTACCCTCTAGGTCAGTCGGGCAAAAGCTGTCACTTTTTGACAAGTACATAAGTGCGAAAGTGACGATGTGATCCATAGTGATGAAGGCAACATAGGTCCGCTTAGGCCAGAACTTAGCGCAGCAGCGGTGAGCGGCGAGAACAAATGCACATAAATCTTAGGAACTTGTCCCACCGCCAGGAATGAGCGAGAAGCGAGCAGAGCCGTAAACTGGAAACGGGTTGGCAGCGAGAGTGTAGTTCCAATAATTTTGTCGTTGAGGGATGTGCGAGTGCAACGAGTGATTATTTATACTACGCTAGGTGCGGCGATGGCTGATAGCGAATTTTCTCTTTAGCTTATCCACCAGAATCCCCAGGTTCTCACTTAAGGACATAATGCCAAATGTAAAAGCCTATAAACAATTCAACGGAGATTCCGGTAACCTTCGGGGAGAGAAGATGGCCGATTGAAAATGATCTCGCTTTTGATTTATTCTGTTTCCTGTTTTACTATAGTTACTTGATGATGGACCGCCATTAATAAAAAAAAGCGGCCAAGTGCGAGTCGGACTCGCCCATGAAGGGTTCCGTAGCAGCAAGTAACATAATATAAAAGTTCGTTGTAGCTTTGATCAATGTTTTTATGACGTATTAAAAAAAAACTACTTACTAGATCTCGTTCAAACCAATTTTCGGTGGAAGTTTGCATGGTTCCGTGGCCAGTCTGTTAGTACCGAAACCGCTGACCTATAAAAACGCGGGTTTACAAACGCTAGCTTCGCAGGCAGCCTACCAACTAAGCTAAACGTGTCGTCGTGGCTACACTTTAATGCGTTGTCATTTTAATGCCATAATTTAACAACTGCACTGATCTGTCAAAGGCGTTAAAGCGACAAGGTACAAGTGTGTAGCTAGTAAGACCGAGTGCACATCAAGCTGACGTTAATTTACCCACTCATTGTGTCAGTCATAGCTTATTATCTGCGTACTCAAAACTCACAATGGAGGAGTTAAATCGCTTTAGCCTTGCGTTTTCATACATGTGTCCGCATGTCTGCCCTGCTAACACAAATGGCAGTATCTCAGACAAAACTCCTGTAGCAAATGCAACCTTATTACGAGCAGGATAGAATTGCACCTGTTATGGCCATTGAATTTGAGATACTGCTTATTGGCTTAGGAGGGCAGATGTATAGACGACATTTCTGCCCTCAAAGCCAAAAGGCAGTATCTCACATAAAACTCCTGTAGCAATATCAACCTCATTACTTACAGAAAATAATTTTCTTTGGTTATTGCATTTGAAATACTGCTTAATTTGAAATTGAAATTGAAATTGAAATCATTTATTTCAGACCATGGATCCATAATTGTGTTAGGTATACAAAATACTTAAGAACCAAGGTTAGTACGATACAAATGCTTAAAACAAATGACATGAAAACACCAAAACACAAAACACAACATAAAAATAAACAATAGCCAGCGCAACAGCCCTGACTACCCTAGACCCCCCGCACGTGCAGGCGCACCCAATGCCTCTGGTAAGGACATTCCTGGCTGCTGCCAACAACGGCCATGATGCTATTAGGGCTGCCACGTACACGAGACATCAAGGAGGCGGCCCTTCCTTCGAATAACGGCGTAGAAGCCATCGGTAAGCGCCTCCGCAAACATACCGGATGCACTACAATATCGCGGCAGCCCCATTAGCATCCTGGAAGCGTTGTTATATTGCACTCTTAACATATTCAGGGTTCTCTGCGTGAACTTCACCCACAGACTGCTCGTGTAGAAATTTTGGAGCAGCGAGCAAACCTGAGGGCGAGCATATTGCGTCTTACAGATAGAGGTCTTCTTTCTCTCCCCATATCAGCACTATCGGATAAGTCGTCGGTTATCCAGTGGCCCAGGTATTTGAATTGAATTAATGGCTGAGAAGAACAGATTTCACACAAGCACCGTGACGTATGCGTAAATTTTTAGCCTTCAACAAAAACACGTTATAACCTCATAAGGATTTACATAATCAAGGCAATTTAATTTAAACTACATCACAATGGGAATAAAGTTTAGTTTTCTTTGTTTAAAATATGAAATTGGCATTATCGAGCAAACGTATTTAAACTTTATTACCTTGCTGGATGATAAAAATTCCCATCGAAAAACACTTCCTGTTTTATAATGGTGGCCCTTATGGGAATAAGTTTAACGTGTGTACCCGTGTGTCCCTGGCATCATAGCTCCCAAACAGATAGAATCATTGAAACGCGGACCATTTTAAATAAAGCTGTTTTATCCGGGATTGTTCTTAGACAAGATGCATTCGGCGAACATTATCGCTATTGAAAATTTAAGGGATTGACGTAAGCTGCTGGACGGTAACGTCAAACGCTTACGATAATCCATACATTTTAAAAGTTTTCGATAATCATTCACGTTAGCGTCACGCATATTGACTAAGTCAGTCCTAGCAGCCGAGAGCTTAGAAACAAGTAGCTTTTTAAATTATAAATGAATTATTTGAATCGGAGTTTGTGTAAAACATTGCCGCTTGCTTTATAAAATTTTGTTTTTATGGGTAAGTTCCTGCTATGTCTTTTTCAGAACCCCATTAATTATCTACTCTATATTTTGATAATTACCGTGCGTAATCGACCGACGTTGACGAATTGAGACGTTTCACGATCATAATGGTCATCTGACGTGTTACAAACAATGATTGATTAGCCGATTGATTTAAAGATAACAAAAAAATATAAAAGGCAACCATCACAACAGTTGACAGTCTACAAAATGCGGCTATCGTACGTGTTCACAATTTTACTGTTCAATATCACTGTGGCTAAAATACTGTACCAAAAAGAAAACAATAATGCAACAGCGGAATGTGTTACAGCTATTATTAAAAGATACTTCGACCATAAAATTACCACGTTTATCAACTTTGGCGCTAAAGATATTAATGTTTTGAAACATTTACACAGAATTAATTCAGTTATAAACAAAGGATCATTCACAAAAATGCAGACATACAACTCTGGATACCTCATTTACACAAAGAACACGGAAGACTTCACGGCAAAATTTCGAAGAGTACTGACTGAGCCCACATGGATGCCATTCTCGTTATTCATAATCGTCGTGAAAAATCTTGAAGTCGATAAACTTGACTTAATATTCCAGGATTTACTAAGGGTGCATGTCAAAAACGCAATCGTTATCGACTTTCTCACAACTCAAACGTATACTTACAACCCTTTCGAAAACAATGGCTGCGGAAAACACTTCGACAGAGTTATTCGACTGGGAAAATGCTTAGCTGAAATGCCGACGGATTACTTCCCTATTAAAATAATCCTTAAAGACTGTGTTCTCAAAGTAGCAGCTACCCACTGGCCTCCTTACACCATAGACCCTTCAAAAAGCGAAGTCAATGCGACGGGAATCGACGAGTTCCTTCTGTCGCTCATAGCTGAAGTCGTAGATATAAAATTTAAAATAACTTACTTCAATGGTCTTGCTGATCAAGTTTCTATGATCAACGAAGATATGGTTGCATCAGGACCTTTGGGATGGCTACAGAAAAACAAATACGATATAGTAATGGGTTCATACGTGCTGACAGTACATCGAGGTGTAGCCTTTACTACACTCCACGCGCACACAGAATTTGACGACGAGTTTAGAGTGATAGTGCGCCGAGCAGGCAAAGTGGCGCAATGGACAATGATATATAGAGAATTCACAACTCCAGTATGGCTGCTTCTCTTCTTCACCATAATAACAGTCGCCATGTTGTTCATATTTATAAAATCAACTTCAGACAAAACGTTAATTTTCCTCAATTTGTTCGACAATATGTTGCAGCACGGCTGCAAAATAAAAAGAAGTCGCAGAAACGAGGTTATTCTGTCATTCTGGATTATATTTGCTTGTCTGATTGCGCTTTATTACGTGACTAGTCTGGTCGGTTTGACTGCAAAACCTGTGTACAACTATCAGGTCCAAACATTCGAAGACTTAAAGAAGTATAATTTTCGACCGTGTATCAGCGATGCCGTATCGGACTTCATGATGTCTGTATCAGCTATAGATGCCCTCGATCTTAATAACACTAATAATAATCCTAGCTGCAAGATGATGAGTCGAAGTCTGGACGCTGTGAGCCACTCGCAAGATATGTACACAATTGTTCCATACAGTTTGTACTACTTTAATAGGTACAAATATAAAAATGGCGTCAATGAACTTTATTCAAGACGAATGCCTGTTAGCAAGATTATATATGCTATGTTCTTGTACAAAGGATTCCCGTTGTATAGCAAGCTACATAAAATCTCTCTGCAGATGAGAGCTTCCGGGTTATCCCTTAAGGCATGGAGTGATTACGAGTACCAACAATCTCGCCGGTACAAGGTATCACCACTAAAAGACAAGCCAGTCTTCATCTTACCAATGTGTATCCTGTATTTAGGGTGGGGCGGCAGTTTCCTGTGTTTTATGTTAGAAATCGTGACCAACAAGCGTCAATCGACGATAATGTAGTTTCATAAAATTGATGATCTTTGTGTCGTGGAGTGTTCACATTGCAAAAGTTCTTTTTTAGGGTTCCGTACCCAAACGGCACCAAAGAGACCCTATTACTAAGCAGCGATGATTGTCCGTCTGCCCAATGGTGACTTACTTGGTCAGTGGTGACTTAAGAGGATTGAGAAGCGTTGCTTAAATCGCAATCGCTTAACTGTCAAAAATATACAAATTTAGCTCTGGGCGATCACGTTTCTCACCCCTAAATCTATTCCGATTTCCACGATTTTTGTTTATGTAGTTGATGTTATGAACAACTAGGACTGTACGTTTCAGTTTATTTTTAATTTTATTTCTTTTCTTAAGTAAAACATACAGTATTAGTCCCCTGCCTCACTGGGATGCCATGGCGAGGGTCGCCAGCTTCGGTAGCCAAACAAATCATACCGAGCATATATGTATGGCAGCTCACTCACCTGGCGACGGTTTGGCGACGTCAAAATGTAAGGGCGACGTCGCCATGGCGTCCCAGTTGGCGTCCCAGTGAGGCAGAGGACTTAGTTGACAAAAGGATTTTTATGAAAAGGTGATGAAAGGCGGAATGCCGTCATTCTGTTTGTAACCTCGTTTTGCTTCTTGTTTAAGTCTAGCACTTGCTGTGACGTAGAAAAGACCATGTGGCGTTTAAGTCTCTCAATGAGTAATTAATAATTATATTCTTTGGTTTAAACTCTTTAGCCATAAGTAGAAGTTTGTTTATCTATTTTCTCAGTAAATGATGAACAAAATAATTTGCATTCGAGACAAATTTCTTTAAAATGTATGTTTTTTTTTTATATTAGCAAAATGATAAGCGATACGGGTTAGAAGAAAGTGTAATAGAAACAAAGCTTAACAAAACAAATTTTAGTATGCCTGACAAGAGGCATTCTACAATCGCTAGGGACTGTGAAGATCTGTATAAAAGTATGGAATTGACGCGACCGAACTTTTGGTGGCGACGAAAACGACAAAAAATTTCACACATGGTGCTAGAGTCTAAATAAGACATAATCGCAATTATAATACGGATCACAAAAGCAGATTATTTTATTTTCAATTCATCACTAAATGGCATATTGAGTCAAGGTTAGGGATGTTACGGCGGTCCAGTTCCGCCTCTGTTAAGCCGGAACCTTTATACCGAACTTATAACGGAGTCAAAAGAAATGCATTAGCTGCGGCAGAGGCATGTGCCTACTGCCTTCACCTACGAGTTTCAACTCATCTTCCATCCAGAAGTAAAGCTTCTACTAGACTACGACTCCTTTCGTAGCAGTGGTCCAACTGATCAATAATTTCCATTTGAATATCTAGTTATCAGGCTCGACGGCGACTAGTCTCCCATTTCTAATCACCCTATATCGTCCCTTTATTATCCGGTATCCCAACGTCGTATCGTATCTAATTGATAAGTAGGAAAAGCTCTCGTGTTCCAAGAAAAATAAAGACTACTTTTCTATCAAACTATTCGATCCGATAAGAGGTTGAGAAAGTGAATGGACGATAAGCATCTTGACGTTACTGGGACCGAAAGTTCGACGTCTGTATATCGTATTAAAAATAAAATGTTACTTCATAAACCATTTATTAAAAATATACAAAACATTTTACATGTATAACCATAACTAACCAAATTACAGAACCGTCGAAATAACTATACAGTAAAATTATGCTAAGTACAATATCTACCATGTTCCCTGCGTTAAATATATATAAAGTCCATTTTTGTTGATAATAAATATTTCTTAATATAATTTAAATATTAATAATTGGGTCAATCAACTTTTATTTGTACCTCGTTGCCTTGGTGACGTCTCTTGGGTCACTGCCATGTATTTAATGTATATAAATCCACCAACATTAGTTTTTGTGGCAATTACAAGCCTTTTTTTTTCATCATATTAATTTAGCGGTGTATATTAAACCAATTTTCAAAAAAACCCTATCACTGTTGTCTCCTGGCTAACGGGACAGAATAATAACAACAAAAAGTTGATTCACCTAATTTTATAAGTTGTCGTGTCTATATTATATGGATACCCTACTGCACCTTATACTAATTCCAGGATGAACGAATTAAAGTATATATTAAATTAGCAATTTACATAATATTTTTACCGATATAAAGTTCGCTAAGTAATAAAAGATAATTATTATAGCTCTGTATCTGTTTTCTATGTTCAATAGAGGATTTATTTTGTAGGGTATCGATATTTTATTTGAAGAGCCACATATTCGCTGGATAGAGATACTGTTGCACGATTCACATACACAATATATCTCTTGTTTTGCAATTATCTCTCTCTTGTAAGAATATATTGACATAAATAATTATAGGCTTCTTACTCATTGAGAATATCTTTACCTATAGATTGAATTTAGGGAACCTGAACTTATAGTTGTAGAGAAACTGAAGAAAACTGTCATCGTCGAAGGCAAGTCGTACCTAGGCAAGACACAGTATTTATTGTTCATACGCTTAATAATTAAACCTAATTGTACATAATTACAATTACTTAGTATTTATTGTTTCGACAAAAGGTCACATCCGCAAATTATTTTTTAAGGCAAACTCGTCTCTGCTGTTTAGACCGCTAGAGTAAGATTTCGATGCGACTTTTCATCTATATATTCATTAAATAAACTGTGGATTATATTGATATAAGTTGACAAATTGTTTAATAATAACATTTGATCCCAACTTGGACTTTCAGATCTTAAATAAATAACTCTAAATATTTGGGTTGTTCAAAAATCAACAAATACAACAACCTCGTAAGGCAACTTGGTTTATAATATTTTTTTCTTTTAAATGGAAAATAGCCGTACAGTAAACGCGCGAATGAAGAACACACGGCAGCGGCGCCACTATCTACGTAAAAGTGTCACAGTTGTATAGAAAATTAGTTCCATTTTCAACCACCGCGCATTTGCTCGCTAACCATATTGGCAAAAAAAAACAATTAATTTTGGCTTCACATCGTATCACAAACTATCACAATTCAAACTGATTCTAACAAGGCACTTTTATTAAAGATTTCAAAATAAAATATTAAATAAAATTTGTCATGGTTTATTGAAACATTCAAACAAAGTATATAATTATATTGAGCAACAAAGGGTTAGGTCAAGTTATTTTTCCCCATTTGGTATAAATCTAATGCAAACAACATTGTTTTTGTCCATCGTTTTCTACTTCAATGACTATAAAGTCTGTTCTAGAATCTAATAGACTACACTGATAATGTAAATGCCCACTTATTTTCCAATATCACAACAAAAATCGGCTAAAATTAGCTCAATTTATAACGCCGATACTATTATTTGTTTAAAATTCGTCCAATTTAATTTGGCCAAGAAATTCGTCTCGTACAAAATGACTTTTGAGAAAATGGTTTTACGTGACATTACTCATCTGTCAGTGTAGTCACACATAGTAGAACCAATTATTTGATAACTGCATTGTTTCTAAATTTAGCAGACGAAATTTCATTAAGTTCAGATGGGGTAAATGCGTCTACGGGGTAAGTGCGACTAACCATATATTTTGAGGAGATATTCTTGGTTTGATGCACTTGGCCCGTAGATGCAATTTCCCCGTATATGCACTTGCCCCACCTGACTTTATACCATAAAAACGCCTGCGGATTTTGATTTGTCTTAGCTCATACATTGGTAACATCACTTTACACTTAATTCTTTAACTGCTTCGCTTCATTAGGTATGTTAACAAGGTAAAAACAAATACTCTAGCCAATAAACCCCAAAAATGCAACAGTAGGGGTTTCAAAATCAGTCGGTCCTTTCCTTATCTTATAATCAGGAGTAAAAAAATTAAATTCACTATAAGCCATCTCAATTAAGAGCATTCGTTCGCGAGCGTTCGTAAACCAGCAACGAATGTTCATTAGCGAGCGCAGCATATATATCCAGACTCAAAGATTCGATGACGAATTCCACACGCGAAAACTCTTGATGGAGACGCTTGAAACAGTCAAACATCTACGACGCACCCACAGAAAATATTCTAAAGCTTACCTACTTATCTTAATATAGCTTATCTGGTGGACTTCAGTTTCCAACGTAGGAAGAGGAACGCAGATATGCGGAGGAAGAGGAATATGGCGCAGAGGGCGGCGATATCCAGGGTGATGTCTGCGTTTAACATGTCTAACTCTTCTAGAGTGGTCTTGGGGTCTTTGAAGTGGCAGTACGGCTGGAACAATAATGCATTGTTAAAAGATTATAAAACCGGTCAATGTTGCTGGTTTTGACGACGCGATGGCCTAGTTGGAAGTGACCCTGCCTCCGAAGCAAGCGGTCCTGGGTTCAAATCCAGATATTTGTGTGATGAGCGCGAATATTTGTTCCTGAGTCTTGGATGTTTTCTATGTATTTAGGTATGTATTTCTCTATCTAAGTATGTTTATCGTTGTCTAGTTCTCATAGTACAAGCCTAGAGCTTAGTTTGGGACTAGGTTCATTTGTGTGAGATTGTTCCCTGCTATTTATTTATTTAATTGCGAGTACAAAGGGTTTCTACGTCAGCACCACAAGTAAGCAGGATTTGCTGTTTAAGACAGTCAGCTAAATTACATTTTGCTGCGAGCGTGAGACAAAGTAACTTAATATTATCCAAATCCATTCAGCCATTTAGGCAACATTAAAACAACAAACATCCAAACACATACATACTTCTTTACAACGAGAATTAGTAGGACAAATAATTTAGGAATATGTGCAAAAAGTCCTTGAAAAACTTCCATCAATAATTTATTTTAAGGCGACGGGTAGGGCCGTTGTCTTTCCATACTAACTTTGTGCAAGTTTCTCTTTATTTGTAGCCATCCAACATCGATATAACCTGAATTTTAGATTTGAATACTATAAATTTAGGTTGACGCTCTAATTTAACCAAAAATAAAGATATCTGCGAAATACTTTTTCTTTGCAATGGTATCATTATAAGAAAAACCTGTCGCCTTAACACTAAACACGTAAAAAAAAACGATTTGGGCATACGAGCCAAAATTATCGAGGAAGTGAAACTACTGAAGGTAATTTTTAATCACTACTTTTGACTCACCTCATGACACTGCAACTTGGGTCGATCGAAGGAGTACGTCGCGAGCGCAGTACCCTCGAACCCGTATCGTATGTATGACAGATACGTTATCCACCGCAGGTAGACTGGGATAGCGTTGAACGAGACGAAGAATCCACTGAACAGAAGGAAGGGGACGGACATGACAGGAGCGAGGAACACGCCGTTCTGAAATGAAATATGAAGACATTAAACATAGATTTATTACACATACAACAACCAAGCGACAGTGTTCGCATTGTTGTGTTCCGGTGTGGGGATAAGACAACCGGTGAAATTACTAGCATAGAGGCATTCCATCTTAGTCCTCAGGATTGGCAACGCATTCGTGGTCTTAGGATTGCAGTCTTAAGATTATAGTCTTGAGAATTCAAATGTCTATGGGTCTCAGATTCCACTTCCCATCAGGTGGCCTGAGTGCTCGTGTGCCTTCTCCTTATCATAAAAAAAAAAAAAAAAAAAAAAAAAAAAAAAAAAAAAAAAAAAAACATACGTACATACTATCACGCCTTCATTCCCAGAGTGGGGTAGGCAGAGCTACAGAAATACCAACAACTACAAAAAGAGTTGTTAGTAATTCTGTAACCACATTTTGCACAGTCTAAGATGTTTACCAGGGTATAAGTGACAGGTTGCAAGCCCATCGTCTAACAGTACTACAAGCCCTTATTCCCTTCTTCTTCTTCTTCTTTTTTATTAATGGCGGTCCACCGCGATGTACGCAGTGATTTCGCCAATGTCAAGTGAGTAGAGTAAAACAGTAAACAGAATAAATCAAAATCAAAAGCCGGACATCTTTCAATCGGCCATCTTCCCTCCCCGAAGGTTACCGGAAGCCCCTTATTCCCTTAGTCGCCTCTTACGACATCCACGGGAAGACATGGAGTGGCTCTATTCTAACCCGGCAACCACACGGGCAACAAATTGTACCAACGATGCTGGCAGCATTTGATCATGGCTGAAGAGAAACTGCCAGCTCTGCGATATTCCGTGACGTCAATGAGCCTCTTCGAAATTTATTACCAAGAAAAGATGGATGGTGGTGACAGGTGTCAGAATTGACTTTTCATCTTTCTTTTAGGCCGCATTTACACCTCCAAGTTATTGCTGTATGTGCCGGGACGCAACTATAGGTAAGAGTGGATGGTAAATATCTGCATCTCAGTCTTGCATATAGCTTTGTTTCAAATCTTACAATTATAACCTCAAAACCAAAAAAAAAATTAAAATTGTACGGCGATGACAGGTGTCAGAATTGACTTAAGGGCATTTTGAAAATAAAGTGTACCCTAGTTAAGGAAAATTAAGAAACTTTAACTTTGCTTAACTAGGGTATACTTCATAATGAAAATGCCCTTACACGCATTTACACTTCCAAGTTAATGCTGTAAGTTTTGAGAGGCAACTATGGGTAAGAGTGAGTGGCAAATATCTACATCTCAGTCTTGCATATAGCTTTATTTCAAAACTTACATAAATAACTTACAAGTTATAACCTCAAAACCAAGAAAAGGTTAATTGTATGGTGATGTGATGACAGGTGAGAGAATAGACTTTCCATCTTTCGTTTAGGCTGCAGTTACACTAAGTTATTGCTGTAAGTTTTGAGACGCAACTATGAGTAAAGCTCGTTCGCTAAGATAGTGTCGTTGCCTTTGTATCGCGCCGCCTTGACACGTGCAGTCTTTTATGAAAGGATGCCGCCGCGTCAACAAAGAAAGCGAGCGGTGTACCCGCAAGTGAATTTGGCAGTTTACATCGAATTAATTCGTATTTTATTATAACAACCACAAATGCGTGCGGGAGTAGCGACACTATCTAAGCGAATGGACTATAAGAGTGAGTGGCAAATATCTGCATCTCAGGCTTGCATTAAAATTTTGACATTCGGAAGTCTGCCGATGCTTATAGCACAGGAGTCATCTCCTATTATAAGCATTGGCCTCACCTAATAATTTATTAAATTTGCTCGGTTGATATGTCTAAAACAGTAATTTCCCCAATTATGTACACATATTATATTTACCACATGTTTCGCTTACCCTAGCATTGGTGTTGGTATATTTGTGTTCCGGTGTGGGGATAAGACAACCGGTGAAATTACTAGCAGAGGCATTCCAGCTTAGTCCTCAAGGTTGGAAACGCATTTGAGGTCTTGGGATTGTAGTCTTGAGAATTCAAATGTCTATGGGTCTCAGATTCCACTTACCATCAGGTGGCCTGAGTGCTTGTGTGCCTTCTCTTTAACATAAAAAAAACACAAACTGTTAACATGTATAGCTTAAGTTAATCATCCGTTTTTATGTACCAATATTACTGAAATAAATTAGAATTTGAATTTGAATTTGCATATAGCTTTGTTTCAAAACTTACAGCACTAATTTGCCAGTGTAAACACGGCCTTACTGTAGGTAGGGTGTAGCGAGGTAATGCCAGCACTTGAGTGTTGGTAGTATACTCCATTTCATATACCATGGCCCGATGCACTTGAGACGGTCATTAGGCGTTAACAATAGGATTAGTGATAACAAAAGATACCTGGCCAGACCCTTTTGCGGCGTGGTATGCAGGTTGGACCGACGCGTGCCATTTTGAAGTGCTCCTAATTAGATAACAAAAGGCAAACATTATGAGCCCTATTGTTAAGCTTCAAGTGCATCGGGCCATGGTATATGAAATGGAGTATATACTTACGTGAAAATACGAGTGTATCTGTGAGCGCATGCGTGTGTGTGTGTATGTATACTAGTGAGAGTCACCTGAACATTCATAGCAGCGCCGACGACTAAACCAACACTCTGCGCCACAAACGAAATGAGAAGGCACGACGTGAGGAACAGAGAGAAGCGATCCCACGACAACGGCTGTGACGTCAGTAGATACACTATTACCACGTAGATTACGCAGAATATCGCCTGGGGACAAACGTTACATTAGATTAGACCCCGAATGGGAATTTGAACCTACCATCAAGTGAATAAAGTTCGATATCCTTTGCTCTAAATGCTATTATCAATGTTCTAACAAATTAAAAATGAACTTTATACATATTAAAATATAGTTTAAACTAAATTTTATACCTCCAATAGCACACCGGGTCTCACGGCATCTAATATTGTACAAGTTGATTGCTGTCCTACTTTAACTTCTGTTCTAGAGGAACAAGCACCATTTGGCTGTTTTTTTCTTGCTTTAACGTTAGAGTAAAACAAAAGAAACTTCTGCAATTTTTATCGCTAGTCTTAACTTCGCTCTACGATCACGTGACAATGTTACTTATTTAATAGTAATAAAATATTTGCATAATCAATAATAAAAATAATACACCAACTGAATCACAATTCCAAATTCAAACAAGATAATTTACTATATTACATTAGAAGCATTTGTTTTTATGTACGTAATTATCATTCCCAGATAGGTATAAAAAAATAAAAAAAACCGATGGGAAATAAAAAACTTCATTAGTCATTACAATATGTACCTACCGTTTATAAATATAACTATGCTAGCCCCCAAACAAACTGACGACCGGGGCCATAAAACTCGGGTGAGGTGCAATAAAACTAGGCGGTCGTAGTGATGGGAATGTGACGATTACGAAATGTTTTAAACGTCGATGTAATTTTAATATTTTATTTTTTTAAACTATAATTGCCTTAGTTATTCAGTGTTTATTGTCTTCCTAAGTAAGGTTCTTGTTTTGTAATAACCGAATGGAGTACATACATGCCTACATTGTATAGCGTAATGCCATTGTCATTATTATTATATTGAATTCATGCACATAAATTGTATTTACTCACTCAACTTATCGCCAATATCGACATTCCTCAATGTGGGTTTACTACCTGCACTATAGGTCTCGGCTCGCTTCGTGAAAGACAATGGGAAACTGATAACGCGAGCTCAAGGGTTTTATGGCCCCGGTCGTCAGTTTGGTTGGGGGCTAGTATAGTAAATAAACTTACCTGGAATGGTATATCGGAGACGGTGATAGCAAGATAGTATGAACGTAGCGAGTACCAGCGGTTGAAGTGTTCCTTCACAAGCACTGGCATCTCCAGTGGGACTAGAAATAGGCAAAAGACGAAAATAAATAAATAGGTATTTGGTTAAATACGATTGTGCCATTCAATACCGCTGCCACAGTAGCAGAGATTTAAATACTTGGACGTAAAGATTTATCCTATGTTAAGTTTTATTTTTATTCAGTCTTGATACTTTATATTACAAGTGTTTAAATTACAAAAATGTGTACAGTAAGACCACAAATGTAAGTTACGCCGGCAATCTTCGTCCAACGCAGAAAGGTGCTAACTAATGCCGAAGATAAACGAACGTAAAAATCTATTCAATACAAACCTTGTCGTGTTACGCGTAAGGTAGAATATGCGTCTCAGCTTGTGTAATGACAACAGACGCGACGCTAAATAAAATGGCGGTCGACGGCGTCGCTGCAATGGCTACCGAATATTTGGCCAATAGCCGTCGAAGTTTCACCCGCGCAAACGAACTGCCTTATAATTGGCCAAAACGATTTCGCGCCTTCTAGAAAAATGCTTTCTGCGCAGGTACATCGTTGTAACTCATATTTGTGGTACTACTGTATTGTGTTTATCCTGCTAATATTATAAATGCGTTTTTTTTTGTGTGTGTTAGTTTGCTACCCGTTCACGCTGCAACGACTCGACGGATTTGTATGAAATACGAAATGGAGATAGCTAATACCCTGGACTAAGACATAGGCTACGTTTCATCCCGAGGGAATAACGATAAAGGAAATGTGTGCGGACGAAGTTGCGGGCAGAAGCTATGAAAAAAAAAATTATAAAAGATATTAACGAAAACTTAAAAACAGAACAGTGTACACGGTACTCACAGCTGAGAATAGTGATGGTCATAGATGTGTACATGAGGAACAGCATGTTGAAGAACAGGAAGCCAAGGTTAGACAGCACCTTGGAGCCATCGTCGCCGATGTCGTAGTACAACGCCCCGATCAGAAGTCCCACCAACACGTGGGCGAACAGACGTAAGTACATCAGCGTCTGTGCAGATCAATAAATAATTCATACACATACATACATTACATCAAGCCCTCATTCCCAGAGTAGGGTAGGCAGAGCTACAGAAATACCAACAACTCTAAAAATGATTGTTGATAATTCTGTAACCAAACACAATCAAGAAGTTTACGTATTAGTGACAGGTTGCAAGCCCACCGCCTAACAGTACTACAAGCCCTTGTAACAAACAATAAAATTGGTCAACTACTTTTAGATTGGTGGTCAAATTCTATAAGTGACATTAAATTTGTAGGCAATAGCATGGAAAAGACGCAAGTGTATCTAGTTATCTGATCACCCATGTATATCTGTCGTTGCATTCTAAATTGCCAGCTTCTGAAATTGTATCTCATCTTACAGATGGGCCCTTTCGTAAGGGACAGGGTTTGGCATTCCATCTTAGTCCTCAGGGTTGGCAACGCATTTGAGGTCTTAGGATTATAGTCTTGAGAATTCAAATGTCTATGGGTCTCAGATTCCACTTACCATCAGGTGGCTTGAGTGTTCGGGTGCCTTCTCCTTAACATAAAAAAATAAAAATAAAAAACACTTCGATCCCTTTAGGATCTTTTGTGCAATTACCCTCTTACACACTCAGCTGTTCTAATGTGCAGATTTCTTCACGATGTTTTGCATTCACCGAAAGAGCATCGGGTAATGTACTTAGAAAAACTCATTGGTACACGGTGACAACGGGGATCCGAACTCGGTACCTTACAATCACTAGTCGACCACAAGTGTTTTTATTAAAAATAACGTACATTGAATAGTTATTTCATCTCAAACTTAATATGAAAATAATGATCTAGTGTATAAATCATTGCAAAGACCTCACTTGATTTGTAAAAGTACGTGATTATCGAGTTATCATGGTGAATTGGTTCGTTTGGTTTGCTTAATCTTTTGCAAGTTCAATTGACACTTTAGGCCACCGACGCTCTCTCTGAAATTGTATAATAAAACTCCTAGGCAAACAATAACGCGTATAAAATCACAACTTACCCAATCACGCCGACTGAACAGCAATGTCCTTTTTAGAACCACCCAGAATTGTGTAAGCTCTGACGTTGCGTAACGCTTCGGAGACGCTTCCCCCCCTAACAAGGCCACTTCGGTGTTGTCTAGCTTCTCTGTGTCGATTTGGACTACGAGAGGCTCACCTGCAAAAAAAAATAAAAAAAAACTGTTCAATCTCTACTATACTAACATTATAAGTATGAAAGTAACACAATAGTAAACTTCTTGGCCTGATTGTGCAAAATGTGGTTACAGTATTATAAACAAGTCTTTTTAGAGTTGTTGGCATTTCTGTAACTCTGCCCACCCCACTCTGGAGTGTCCAAATTTTAGGGTCCAACGGCCACACTCAGAGATGTCAATTAAATTTAATCTTACAAAACCCATGACACGTTTTAATTGAATCATTAAAATTCCAATTTAAAATCTTTTGTCCATCAAAACAAAGTTCGAAATTAGTATTTAAGGGTATGACATCTTAAGATGTCAGTGGGTTCTGAAAGTTTAATGCTTGTTAAATGACGTGTTGTCTTATTCTATTTCTTTGGCAAAGAAAGTGACAGCAGCAAAGTTAATAGCACTTTAAAATTAATTGACTGTTCAGCTTTTACTATGGGACCAAAATCAAAATAGCGAGAAAATAACAGATTTTCCGTACATTTCGACGGTTTAGCTCTAGAAGTTTTTATTGAACAGCTTGATATTTAATGTTGGATAATAAAAGATGAGTATGTCCGACATAGTCCCTAAAATTTGGAAACAATCACTATGTTTAAAATCGGTATTCGGGTCATTCTTCTTTTTTACCGACAATTGCCTGTCTTCATTTTACCATACCTTATAAGTTAGAGTATTGATTATTAATGTTTTAGTGTTTGAAGATCCCAGTGTCCCAACCTTTATTCATCTATTAGTACTAAATAATCTTTCATTTTCTCTATCAAGTGTTTTTTTTTTATAAGTTTGTTTTTCATAAAATCGCGTGACAGAGTGGTAATACAAAATTTAGTCTCCTCTGAAAACGGCCACTCTGTCACAGTATATTCTAAAAAACCACCATAAAGACAAAAACATTATCGCCACCGAATTAATAATTAATTAGTCCAAATAAAAATTAACGCAACGTATTTTAAAATAAAAAATTAAAACCATAACTATCAATAGTTGAAAAACGCAAAATATAGAAAAATGACGATGTATTGTCGGTAAAAAAGTAGAACGACCCATTCCTGTTTTTTATTCAAACATCTATTTTAGCCTAAAACCTTCCCTGGGGCCTTATTCCACTTTGTCTCTACACGTATTGTTATTGTATTGTTTTTAACTCGGCCGCCATTACTGCCAAGGAAATAAGAGCTATCATAAACAAACTTCACCGGATTGACGGGGGCAAAAATGTACTAGGGCCAGTGATTCATTTAACATCGACTAAGTTTATCGACATCGATAATAACCTATTTTTAATCATCATTCACAACTAATGGCGAAATTTGAATACCTTTTAATTTATACTTATCGCAATTACAAACAAACGGTATCTGACATTGACTCCGGACTCGAGTAATTTTAGACAACTATTGAAATTACATTGAATAACAATTCATTCAGTACAACAATATACTTTGACGCATTCCGACGAATTGAGAACCTTCTTATTTTTTAAGTCTGTTAAAAATGCCTCGCATGAAAAAATATCGCTAACAAACAGCTCTCCTCTTCATGGAAAGCTGATATAGAACTAAATGTACCACCTACTATTATGTCACGAAAAAAGTTGTCGATAAACTTAGTCGATATTTAATTAATCACTAGCACTGGTACATTTTTGCCCCGTCAATCCGGTGTTTGACATAACGTTGACAATACGATAACATATAAAAAACAAGCAAAATAGAGAAAAAGGTATTTAATAAAAACCGCATTAAAATCTGTTTCAAAGCATAGAGGACAAACAAACAAACAAACATTGTTTAATTTTACACAAATTATAGATATCATCCATTGATCACGCCAAGAGCGAAACAAGGAAAAACACTGACACACAAACAAACAGGAAGTATTATCATCGACCAGACCTTTAGCCCTTGCTATCGGTAATTACAAATGCGTTTGTTAGATAAGCATAGCAGGCACGTTAGCCTAGTTGGTAGCGACCCTGCCTACGAATCTAGCGGTCCCGGGTTCAAATCCCGGTAAGGGAGAATCTGATATTTGTGTGATGTTTGTTCCTGAGTCTTGGATTTTTTCTATGTATTTAAGTATGTATTTCTCTATACAAGTATGTTTATCGTTGTCTAGTACTCATAGTACAAGCCTAGAGCTTAGTTTGGGACTTGGTCAATTTGTCTGACATTGTCCCGTATTCTTTTTTATTTATTGTTTATCCTCGTGAACCCCACCATACTAAAAACAGATAGATTTTTGTGAATGGGAATTTGAATCATCCACCAAATTAATAAAGTCCAGTTACCTTTGCTCTTAAATGCCATTTTCACCTCAGCGCCTCAAAAAGGGTGGTTCTGCTGTTTAAAAACAGTGAGCAAAAGGGTCATTCTACTTTTTAGCGCATAATAATCATTGGTGAAATTAAAGGCATTTTTAGACATTTTTTTCACGTAAATTTGACTTATATTGAAACTGGAACAACTAAATTTAATAGTTCAAAACAAAACACTTTAAATTTATTGATATTTTATCAGAAAAAGTTGGTAACACAGCGGTAAATACACTTTTTCCATACAAATGGCGGGGACATGCGTGACCACTATGTTACCTACTTTAAAGTTAATTACAGTGACTTTTTAAATGTAGTGATAATTTTAAATGTAAGCCAAGTTGTGTAACTATTTCAATATTAAATTACAAAACCGAGCACTTTAACGTTTTTATAAAAATATTATTTGAAGAGCACTTCTTGTCAAAAAATCGACCTGCGCTTAAAATTAGAATGACCCAAAATTCGATTTTGCTGCGAACGTGAGACAAAGTAAAGTTTTATTATTTGTTCCGTGGCCGTGGTGCGGCGCGCGAGCGGCTGGGGGATGTCGTTTTACTTTAACATGTTGTTTCTTTACCTTATAGTAGTTTATGTGACTGTCACATAATAACATCACACGAGTGTTTTAATGCCTAATTAGGTAATTATATACAGTTACAATCTACATACATACATAAAATCACGCCTTCATTCCCTGAGTGGGGTAGGCAGAGCTACAGAAATACAAACATCTCTAAAAGACTTGTTGATAATTCTGTAACCACATTTTGCACAATCAGGCCAAGAAGTTTACTAGTGTATTAGTGACAGGTTGCAAGTCCATCGCCTAACAGTACTACAAGCCCTTAATCCCTTAGTCGCCTCTTACGACATCCGCGGGAAGATATGGAGTGGCACCATTCTAACCCGGCAACCACAAGGGGTAAAAAATACATATATTATTATAAAAAACAAAACAAACTAAACTATTTTTTGCGACAATACAAATCAAAACAGTATCAAGTCAAAATACTCGCTAGTTTTGTATAAAACTCGAGGTTGAGTTAAAATTGATTTTAAAATACAGTTGTATTTTGAGTTGCTACTGTTTTGATCTAGCAGTGCGATATCGTTCGATATCAAGTAACAAGCGAGATTTGTCCAAATTGTATGCAATTCACATTTCATTTCGAATAAAATGTCATCTCGAGTGATATTAGAATCGAGGTCAAATAAAATTGCTATGTTTTTCAAAGATGTTCGAAATTTTAATGTAATATTGATATCGGATTTGATGTGTTATTATTAAGCAATAATAACATTTTCACAAATATTCTAACAAAACAGTTTATCTTTATGCTAGTCGTAATTTGCGGTTTTTGAACGCATCATAGAGGGTTTATGATATTGATATGTGTGTAGATAAAGGTTATATTTACTCGCTGCTAAGGTGAAAAAATGTATGTGCAACACAAGACCAAAGTTATTTGCGTCTCGTGTCTTTGAATCCCTCACTGCACTCAGGATTCTAACCTAGAATCATCTAGAATCCTTCGCTTGCTCGGGATTCAGAATCTACACTCGCAGCAAAAAACAACTTTGCTCTCTTGCTGCACAAATAACTATTTTAAGTATGAGACAGCTAAAAACGATCTTTATGCACATTACAATAGAGTTATAACTAAATTGCCTTGATTATGTACCTACTACGGCACAGCGGGTCGCACACGGCAATTGTTTTCATGGCGTCAGAAATCCACCACCATCCTATCCACCTCCTATCTTATCCACTCAGGAACTCTTGCTTATCACAAGTCTCTAGCCTTAAGAGGATGGTGAAGCGATGCCTAAATCGCGTAGCTGTCAAAAATAATCCATACAATTTTAGCTCCGGGCGATAACGTTTCTCACCTTATTTGTTTTTTTTATTTTATTTTCATTCCAATAAATATTTTCTTGGAAAGGAAAACGTAGACATTTTTTCAGTATATCTAACATATCAAAAATCGGACAAAATCGGACAACGTTCAAGGGGAGAAAAACGTTATCGCATTTTTGTATGGTTTTTTTTTGCTTCACAGTCCTCTTAACGTGTTGTCAAATAGAAGAACAACTCACCTTTGCCTTTAGAAATCTCATTAGCGGCGTACTGTAGTATCCCATTCTGCAGATTCCCAGTACCATTGGCACCATTGGACCCGTTGGCTTTTTCCTCTTTGAACTTCTCTTGGACCTGGGACAAGTCGTTCTTATTCCGTTCAAGGTTCAAGGACTCGTGCATATCGTTTTTGTTGTTCAAGTCCGGCAGTTTAACATCGGGAAAAGGTTGGCCGTTCCTGGAAAAAGAATAAAGTCAGGGATCAATAACATTTCTTTTATCGCAGTATGTCTGTCTGTCTGACTGTCACCAGGCTGTATCTCATGATAGCGAGACAGTTGAATTTTTTAACAGATGATGTATTTTTGTTTTCTCTATAACAACAAATACTGAAAACTAAATAAAATAAATATTTAAGTGGGGCTCCCGTGCAACAACCGTGATTTTTTTGCTCGATATTAATAACGGCAACTAAATATTCAGTTGTATATTCACTTTAACAATAAATAATTATAAGTATTCAATTCCCATTCAACAAACGTGATCTTTTGCAGTTTTTTGCTCGGCAACAGGTAGACTAATATAGTGTCTAATGGGTGACTCATCACTTCATCGAATGTATCATTTCATCGAACGCTATTTTCTGCTGAAATTATAATGTTTACAGGGTATCTTAAACATTAATTACGTAGGTTAGGTTAGATGTTTAAGATACCCTGACAACATTCTTGTTTCAGCAGAAAATATATTGCGTTCGATGAAATGAAATTCGATGAAATGATAGACCCGTCTAAGGTTGTATAGATAATGGTACGGGACCCTTCGTGCGCGAGACCGACTCGCACTTGGCCGGTTTTTGTATCTGAATGTTATTCCGCCTCCTTAGTCTTAATAATGAGAAAGATCAAAGGTATTTACGAGACGATCACCTTTTAGTCATTGAGAAGTGGAACCAGCACACAATCTACCTGATGGTAAGTGGGTTCTGTGTCGCATTTTCTATGAAAGGTTAGGTCCCTTAAAGGAAAGTTCGCCTTTGTCGATTCCTATTCTGTAAATATGGGATCCTATCATTTCATTTAAACAAACAAATTTCCATCTGAATATCGTCTTAATGACGTTGTGTTAAAGAGGTTTCTTCAATTCGTGACTTAGGAGTAATTTTGGATAGTAAACTAAAATTTACCGACCACCTCGATATCATTGTTACCAAATCTTGGAAAACTTTAGGTTTCATAAAAAGAACATGTAGTGATTTTAAAAATACACGTTCTATTATAACTGTTTTTAATGCACTAGTTTGCAGTACCCTAGAATACGCAGCTGCCGTGTGGAATCCACACTATAACGTCCACATAGACAGAATTGAACGCATTCAGCGCAGCTTTACAAGATTTCTGGCGTACAAAGATCAGCGATGTCCTTATAGGTCTAAGTACAGTGAGCGACTTTCGCATTTCAAACTATGCTCGTTGCATAAACGGAGAAAAATAAACGATCTCGTTACATTGTACAAAATTCTAAACGGGCATATCGATGCTCCCGATATGTTAGGCCAAATAAATTTGTTAGTACCCAGATGTAGACCGAGAGCACAAAAAAATACCTTTCTGACCAGCAATGGCTCGCATGTGCGGAAGTTTTCTCCCCTTAATCGAATAATGAGGTCGTACAACGAGCTGAACCAAAATGACATCGACATCGGGGGGAACTCGCTAGTAACATTAAAAAAATCGCTTGTTCAAATAATTAAAGATAGCTATTAAGTTATTATACACTCTTAAACTCTTACTCTTACTCTTTTACTCTTTTCTTTTTTCTTGTCATAGTATTTAAATTCTTAGTCTTCCATTTGTTATGTAATATTTTATGTTTTATAAATTCTTTCCTTTTTATTAATTATAGTAAGTAGCTGTTTATATGATGAGCGCTGTATGTTCCTGTAAAAGATGGTTGCACGTAGGATAAGTATAATTGTTTTATTTTTATAAGTGTTTCGTGTAATAAATATAAATAAATAAATAAATAAATAAAAATAAATAAAATAAAATTTCATAACCAATGTTACACAAATGTTAATTTTACAAACATATCATTTGACGACTCGCCGCTTCCGAAACTGTAAATGTTTCTGGATTTATTTCAGGACCATCGTGTAGAACCCTATAGGGTTGGTTATGTTAGTGTTATAAAAATCCTGAAATATTTGTAGTTACAGAAAAAAAATGCGGGTTGTCAAATGAATGCGTTGCGAAACGATGCATCTGTCAAAGATTTGTCGGCGAAAAGGCAGAGAACCTGTAAATATTGTATTTGAATTTTTGTCTGTTGTACAATAAAGTGTTTACATTCCATTCTCAACACTATAATCTTAAATCTGCAATCCCAAGACCGCAAATGCGTTGCCAACCTTGAGGACCAAGATGGAATATATTTAAAATATTATTTATTGCGTGATTTAGCAGATCCAAAGCGATATTAAAAAAATCGTCGTCGAAAACATTTGTTTTAATTTGAAGGTTACTGAGCCAGTTTAACCAGTTTTAACCGGATGATTTCGCATGTTTATTTCCGATATCACGTTAACTTCCCGATGTAAATAACTAAATAGGTACAGTCAAGTTCGCCAACTTCTGATTGGAAACCATTAGTAAAGACATCATATCTTATCTCACAGACGGGCCCTTTTTGATACACTTCGACCCGTTTAGGATCTTTTGTGCAGGTTTCCTCACGATGTTTTTCCTTCACCGTAAGAGCTTCGAGTAATGTACTTAAGTTAGAAAATCTCATTGGTACATGGTGACCGCGGGGGTTCGATCTCGGTACCTAACGATCGCGAGTCGATCCCAAAGGTACAAGGCCACCAACCCTCTATTTACACTTAACATAATCAAAGACAAATCCCTCGTTTTGAGTAGAACTCAAACCTCCATCCTTTTCCGATAACTGAACCGGCTGTTGTTTTAAAGAACATATTATAAGTTGAATTTTTACAGTTTTTGGTTCAAAATCTTTAAAAAAATATAAATGACAAATAAATTATTTATACAGCAGTTAAGTAGCTTACTTCAAGGATTACTATTCTGTACTAAGCATTTGAAAATAGCTTTGATTGTCATCGACTTATTAACATTCTACTAAGGTGCTAATATTGACTCAGTTTTGCAACTAACTGTATATTAAATGATTCAAAATATTTTTTTTATTGGTTTCTTTTGCTCGACTTGTACAGAAAAACATTGTGACATCACTAGTCTGTCAGAAACGTCAAATGCTACCTAAATGCCACAAGTAGCCGATGTTTAATTATAAAATAGGCATTTTTAGGGGATTCGGAGTTGGATTTAAATCTGGTGTTTATTTTTTTGTTCTTCCGCTAATACTTACTAAATGTACCAAAATGTCAAGTTAAAAACTTATTTAACTAAAATAACCAAACACATTTAAGGTTTGAATATTAGGAACGAGCACTGATCGAATATTTAACTTTATGTTAATAGAAGAACACGGTGCAAGGTGTGGTTACCGGGTTAGAATAGTGCCACTCCATGTCTTCCCGTGGATGTCGTAAGAGGCGACCAAGGGAATAAAGGGCTAGTAGTATTGTTAGGCGATGGGCTTGCAACCTGTCACTAGTCACACTGGTAAGGTAAACATCTTGGCCTGATTGTGCAAAATGTGGTAACAGAATTATCAACAAGTCTTTTTAGAGTTGTTAGTATTTCTGTAGCTCTGCCTACCCCACTCTGGGAATAAAGGCGTGATGTTATGTATGTGTGTTATTTTTTTGTTTTTTTTTTATGTACGTATGTTCGGGTGAAATCTTGCAAGGAAGATTTGAACCACTCCCCGGAGACCGATTGAGCTGAAATTTGGTATACCTACGTAACTTCGATGACAATACAATAATATGGCGTCATCGAGCTGGTCTGACAGAGTCGGAAGGTGGCAGGATCTCCGCTATACTTAAAGTAGACGCGCCGTGTTTGGACTCATTAGACTGGTTGATAAGCAATAAATGACTTTGCAAAAAAAAGTACAGTCAGCAACAAAAGATTGTCCCAGAAATAAAATATTTGACGATAGTTTTTTGTGAAATATACCGAGTGAATTTATAAATTATCATCATAGTTCCTCGACCAATCACAGCGCGTTTAATTTTAAAATTATTCGCGTCGGCACAACATGTTATCAACTTATATGATAATGCAAAATCATTAGTAACATAACTCTATAATCCAATAGCAATAAGGTCTGTTTTAAACCCAAGATGTGGACGATCTTGGCTCCACTTGCAAAGCTGATGACCTTATTCCAATAACTTATGATTTGCTCTTGACTCTGAATAAAGGTCAATTATACCTTAAAAGGGCTAGACACGCATTTTATTAGCATTTCATTAATTAGCGAACTTACTTCCAATAAATATTTTTCTTAATTAATGGCTTTCACTCCTTGTTTTTAATATGGTGTATTTTACCATTATCAAGTTTTATATAATGGCCATGGGCTTATTAGACAAATAAGTCGATGGTCGTTCTTAAAAAACTTTACAGGTATAATACGTTCACGTCAAATATCGTATTTTAAAACAAAAAAATATTCTTATAAAAACTTAAAAATGCATTAAGTAAACAACATTATATTTAGAAAGGACCTTTAAATTTTTATCCTTGTTTTTGGTTCAGCTTATCCATGAAACAAAATGTATCGTTATCGTAACATATCGCTCGTCGAGTGTCTTTAGACGCAACAGTAAATTAAAGTGAGTCTTAATCAGTGACATCACGAATATGCAAGGTTTATTATTCTTTTTTTTATGTTATGGAGTAGGCACACAAGCACTCAGGCCACCTGATGGTAAGTGGAATCTGAGACCCATAGACATTTGAAATCTCAAGACTATAATCTTAAGACCTCAAATGCGCTGCCAACACTGAGGACTAAGATGGAATGCCTCTATGCTAGTAATTACACCGGTTGTCATCTCCACGTCGGAACACAGCAATGCGATTACTGTTGCTTGGCGGGTGGTTAATGGATAAGATGGTGGTAGCGATCCGGACGGACCCTGCACGGGGTCCTACCACCACTAAATTATTATTCGGAAACAATCATTGTCGGGCGAAACAGAGGAGGGAAATTTTCGAAACCAATTGACATAATACAAATCCTTTTCGGTGCACGCACTCTGTCAGGTTGTTTTTCGACTACCGGCCTGCATTAGGCAAACACAATCAGTAGACACCTTAAAAGGCAAATTGAATAAAATCTGTCTTGGCTGTAGCTCCTAAATACTGTATAAATAATCATCTACATAATGTAGTTACACATGTGGTTTATGTACCTGGTTTATTATGTATATGGATGTACAAATATATTTTACGAATATATCTTTATTCATTTACGTAAGTAGAACTTTTATTGTATTTTTTTGTAGATTTTATTGGTTAGATTAATTTTCATGTTCTCATGTTCTCCTAAATAAATTTGATCATTTTTTACTTACCTCAATCACTCAACGGTTAGCTGTAAGAGGTCGCTTAAGGGATGAGTTCACCTTTGTGCATTCTTTTTTATCTTGATTGTATTGTTTTTATTTTTCTTTTGTACAATGATACACACATACACATCATCACGCCTTCATTCGCAGAGTGGGGGAGGCAGAGCTACAGTAATACCAACAAGTTAAAAATACTTGTTTATAATTCTGTTACCACATTTTGCACAATCAAGCCAAGATGTTTACCAGTGTATTAGTGACAGGTTGCAAGCCCATCGCCTAACAGTACTACAAGCCCTTATTCCCTTAGTCACCTCCTACGACATCCACGGGAAGACATCGAGTGGCACTATTCTAAGCTTGCAACCACACGGGGCCTAACCTGGCACACAGGGCATTTAGTATTAAATATAATAAATAAACGATTCTACAACACCTTACGGTTTTCCTTCGCATTTTTAATGGCATTATCTCTGCCCTGGCAACACAAATGGCAGTATCTCTGACAAAACTCCTGTAGCAAATATAACCTTATTACCAACGGGACATGATTGAGTCTGCTTTGGCTATTGAATTTGAGATACTGCTTATTAGCTTAGGGGGCAGATCTACGTGTCTGCAATCCCTGAAAGCCCTTACACTACATTACCTAATATCGTGTTTCCCGTTGTCGATGGCTCGCACCAGCTTGCCCGTGTTGTCTCCATATTCACCGCAAGACACTTCAATGATGAACGACGCCGGGTTGTGGTACGAAGGGCACTGCAGGCTGAGACTACCGAGCCATTGCACTGTAAGAAAAAATAGAAGATTGTTCAACAAGGGACTAAAACAAGCCATAATGACACGAGATGTTTAACCACGCGAGCGAGCTTGCGAGCGAGGATGGCTGTAGTTCCAGTGTCATTATGGTTGTTTAGTCTCGCGTTAAACACTCAACTTTTCACTTTGAATGCGAGGAAAAAAACGACGTTCTAAACAATATTGTTTTTTTAACAACGTACTCTCAATACAAGTTATGAACATCTATTCAAAATACAAGAGGAAAAAAAAGTTCCGCGGTTTTTTTGTAAAGTGATGTTTTAAATGCTTGCATATTTAGCCAACAGATTCAAACTTGGACACCATTTTAAAAGTAATTGGACCACGCATAATAAAAGAGTTCGGCCTTAATATGATTAAATAGATTCATATTCGTAATAATTAATCGTGTTTCACGAAATTAAATCCTTTTTTTATATATTTGCACAGTTGTCATTTTGAGGTTATTTCGACACGGAAGGACCCTGCACAGGGTCCTACCATCACTAATTAACCATAAAATAAGAGAAATGGTTTAATATACACTACTGAATACGATTTAAAGATAACCAATAAAAATGGGCTTGTTATTTATTGCAACAAACACTGATGTTTGGTGGACTTATAAAAAAAAAATTTCAAAGAGTAAGGGAGCGGCCACACCGACGCGTAAAATACGGTAACATTGTGTAAACTAAAGACTGGGATGACCCAGTAATTACATGCACGGTTAAGCTCCGGTGTGGGCGCTCCCTAACTTAACAGACGTCACCATGGCAACGAGGTACAAAGAAAAACTCATTGACCCAAATACAGTGATAAACATACCTAATTTCCCTGTGCTCCCCTGATACACGCACTGCCCATCCGCCAAGGTGTACAAATGATCAAACATCTCGAACAATCTTGCCGACGGCTGGTGTATGGTGCATATGATCGTCCGTCCACCGCTAGCCAGATTCTTCAACAACGATATGCACTGGAAGCAAGATGAGCTGTCGAGCCCTGATGTGGGCTCGTCGAAGAACATAATGGGGGGGTTGTTGACTAGTTCCAAGGCGATGGAGAGACGCTTCTTCTGGCCACCAGATAGGTTGGAAGTCATGGTTTTGTGGTGCTCTGCGAGACCGAGGGTTTCGAGGATTTCTTGGATCTGAAATAGAGCATACGGTTCGATAAATAAATTGCTTTAACCTTTTGAACGCCATTGACGGCTATATCCGTCATGGTTGACAGCGTAGACCAAAGTGTCTTTGAGAAAGATGGCGTTCAAAAGGTTAAAGTATGTGGTGAGGGGTCCAATTGATGGTATTATATGAAGAACATATCTAGTCACTCTTTCTTTTGAGTTATAGCGACTTGAAAGTTAGGACCCAGTAATTTCGTAGAGGTTTTTTAAACCGAAAAATAAAAGTTATACGTACTAAGATATTTATATCTTGAAGTAATAGTTTATTGCGAACTCTACATTTTGGGATTAAGATCGCAGTTTTTTTAAGTGACTAGCCATGTTTTGACGTGTTCTTTCCGCGTGCCCACAATTTGTTTGTCTGTTTCTGTTATTTTTGGTAATTCATCACTTCATCGAATTTATTATTTTATCAAATTTGCTTTCATCGAACGTTATTTTCTGTTGAAACCATTATGTTTTCAGGGTATCTTTAACATTAATTCCGTAGGTTAGGTTAGGTTAGATGTTTAAGATAAAGTCCGTTCAGTAGTTTATTGAAAGACAAACCGCATTTTTAGAATTATAGTGACCTAATCCAAATATTTTGAATTTCGATTTAGGTCTCTATAGTACTAAATTTATGACTAGAAATCGAAAGCTGAAAATGTTTGAATTAGGTCACTATAATTCTGAAAGAGTGAAACATCCACAACAACTTTCATATTTACAATATAAGTAGGGTAGGTAGGTTATATATTATTATATAACATATACATTAAATCGATTTCATAGGAAAACTTTAAACTATATCATTTTGAGTGAAAAGTCAATGTAATGGCAAATTAACTCGCTACAATTGTCGATACAATACAAAAGTACAAAATCTTTATTTACTTTCACAATTGTTATGATATACATTATGTAGGAAAAAGAAATAAAATATTTCAAGAAACCAGTGTGAGAGCCTGGTGTGTATACTAGGAGACCCTGTATGACAGATCACCAGGCTCCCGCCCCGATAACGCAGGGAAGTGGAGTTGACAACATAGCACAAGTATATCCTTTAGTAAAAAAAATAACAAAAAGGAAAAAAAACAATATAAAGAAAATATACATAAATATAACCCCTTCGGAGCAAAATGCACAAAACGCAAAATGTACATTACATCACACTTTTCGTTTTTTTGTTCACTTTGAGTATGTACGTTTTGCGTTTTGTACGCCCTGCGTAGTTCACATTATGCGTTGTGTACATTTTACGTATTGTGCATTTTCCATTGGTTACTTTTTGCGTGTAGTGTACATTTTGCGTTTTGTGCATTTTGCTCGGAAGGGAATTTAACATGCCCCATCCTGCCATGCTATAAATGGGAAAATGTTTATTAGCTAGTCTACTATTGCTCAAAAAACTTACGCGGATATTAGAAAAAAAGCTAGTTTTTCAATTTATTCTATTTCACATCCAAATTATAATCATTCATTAGCTCATTCCTCATCCACCTGTTGATCCAAGGACATCAAGTTAGTTAATTAATTATTCTTATACAAACAAATACTTAACTATTATATCGATTGTTGTTTTCGGTAGACAACAACATGAATGTATAAATCATTATCATAATCATAAATGTCATCCAAAAATTAAGTATTGCATTGTTCACCGCATAATAAATATAAAACCGGGTAAGAGCATGTCGGACCATGCTCAGTGTAGGGTTCCGAAGCCGTTAAGTAGTTACTACAAACATAAAAATCAACAAGTAATAACTTCTTCTTCTTTCGTGTCGGCAAGAACTCGGGCTAAATCTTAAAAAACTTACTTACTTACTTACTAAGTAATAACTAATTTTCTATTTAAAGTCAATTGGTGCAGTCTTAGATGATTTTAGTAGGTATAAACAATTAAATCGCCTGCATCTCAAGAACCAATGATGTCTACTTAGTCGTGATAGTTTTCCTCTAAAATTGGTTATATGCTCTTTCATTTAAGATTTTCTTCAGATTTTTAGTATTTGTAGTTTTGGCTGTAGGGGGGGCACTTGAGTCTAACAAAATTTATCGCTATAAAGCTTAATATTACATAAACGGATTACTTAATCGAAAACTTGTTTCACAAACCCATAATATTTTTGAAAGACCTATCCAACAATACTCCACACTTAGGGTAGACGAGAAAAAAAAATGCATCCCCACGTTACGTGTAGGGGAGGTACCCTAAAAAAAAATATTTTTTTACTTTTTATTGTACCACTTTGTTAACGTAACTAATATGCATATTCATGCCAAATTGCAGCTTTCTAGTTCAGTCTTTGCGCTAGGCTGCGGACGGACGGACGGACGGACATGGCGAAACTATAAGGGTTCCTAGTTTGACTACGGAACCCTAAAAACGAGGAAAAAGTACAGATTTTTATCGTCTTTATGATGAACCGTAGGTATTCTAACCACAATTAAAAAGTTATAAGTACCTAATTAATATTTCCATATAGAGGAATTGTCACAAAGGGTTCTCTATCGTTTGATCGAATTTCATATGACATAATTTTATATGCCATAACGATCATGTGTCATAATATTAATTTGCCATAAAGGCATTTTATCTAATATCGTGAACTATACAAAATTGTAATAAAACAAACCTAAATTAACCTATACGACGGCATGTAAAAAATACAATACAATACAAATACTCTTTATTGAACACCAAACAGTGGTGGTAGGACCCTGTGCAGGGTCCGTCTGGATCGCTACCACCATCTTATCCATTAACCACCCGCCAAGCAACAGTGTTTGCATTGTTGTGTTCCGGTGTGGGGATAAGACAACCGGTGAAATTACTAGCATAGAGGCATTCCATCTTAGTCCTCAGGGTTGGCAACGCATTTGAGGTCTTAGGATTATAGTCTTGAGAATTTAAATGTCTATGGGTCTCAGATTCCACTTACCATCAGGTGGTCTGAGTGCTCGTGTGCCTTCTCCTTAACATAAAAAAAAAAAAAAAACATTTAAAAAATAAAAACAGAACACGGAACAGTACATTACCTAGAATTCAATAAGAATATAGAATTTCAGAAAAAAAAGTCTTAATGGCAAACGAAATTATGGTATGTGATATTAGGTAAAATGAAGGTTATAGGTTTGACGACACGTTGGCCTAGTAGTGACCCTGCCTCCGAAGCCAGCGGTCCTGGATTCAAATCCCGGAAGGGGCAGATATTTATGTGATGAGCGCGAATATTTGTTCCTGAGTCTTGGATGTTTTCTATACATATTTAAGTATGTATTTCTCTATTTAAGTATGTTTATCGTTGTCTAGTACCCATAGTATAAGCCTAGAGCTTAGTTTGGGACTAGGTCAATTTGTGTGAGATTGTGCCCTAACATTTATTTTATTTATTTATTTATTTATAGCTAGTGACCATTATGGCAAATGAAATTAGGAAAAATGAAGGGATACGGTCACAAAATATTGCTTTTAGCCATGTTATCGCACCGTCAACTATAGCTCTTATTCACTACTACCTCAAAAATGGCGGTCGAGTTAAGAACACAACGATAACAGATCAAAATATATACTCACCACTTCATCTTTATCAGCTTTGGTGGTAGCTGATGGCAACTTCAACGCCGTTGCCACCGACATGGCCTCCTCAACGGTCAGGTTCCCATGCAGCTGATTATCCTGCATGATGTAGCATGATAGCTTGCGGAAGCTCGAGAGGTTTCGCTCCATACCGTTCACTGTGATACTGCCTTCCATTCCTGATGTCCTGGTACAAAGAGAAGTAAGTGTTAAAGCCACGGTGTTGTATATTATATATTACAATTTGGTGTACAAGGCTGGGATTCTACACGGTAATAACGATATCGCCTGTGACGTGTTTCCGTATTGTCAACGTTTCGATAACTCTCATGTCATTTACAATAATGGCGATTGTGACATAAACGATTCTAAAACACGTCAAATGCGATATCGTTTTAACGCAGCAGAATGGAGGCCCAGGGCCCGTATTATGGTCACTTTTATCGCGGTGGATAAAGCTTCTGTCACTTTCGCACTTACATACGGGTCAGAAAGTGACAGATGTTTTCGCCACGCTTATCCATGTCGATAAACACGACCATAACAGGCCCGCAGAAACACAGCGGAGATGCCGTATTTTAAATAAAGCTGCGAGGCAATTGTGACCTGTACTTTCGAAGTTAACTCTTTATTAATTTAAATTTAATTAAATGTCAAGGGACAATTTCACACAAATTGTCCTAGTCCCAAACTGGGCTCAAGGCTTGTACTATGGGTAGGTACTAGACAAAGGTTAAATTACTTATATCATACTTCCATCTAATATTATAAATGCGAAAGTTTGCGTGTGTTTGTTACTCTTTCACGCTGTAAAAGCTGAATGGATTTGGAATTGAGATAGCTGGATTAACACAGGCTAGTAGAGAAATTATATTTAAACACAAAGAAAACATTCAAGACTCAGTAATAACCAAACCACCAAAATTAACTTAATAACCAACGAGAAAAATAAAACAACATTTGAACGGTGCTTTTTTTTTAGGAGAATATGAGTTTTTTTTTATGGAATAGGAGGCAAGCGAGCAGACAGATCGCCTGGTGGTAAGCGAATACTGTCACCCATAGACACCTGCAGCACCAGAGGAGTTACAGGTACGTTGCCGGCCTTTCAAATGAGAGTACGCTCTTTTCTTGAAGGTTTGAAGATCGTATTGGACCAGTTTAGTTGTGCGTGGCAGGAAAATCCAAGTAAAACGCACGGTTGTGGACTGCCAACCATCTAAATGATGGTAATGGAAGTTCTGTCGCGTAGGACGATGGCGTAAGGATGTGGAAGGAATTAATGCGAACAGCTCCTCGGAGCACAATTGCTTAAACTAAACTCTTTACAGAAGTTAGAGGGTTTAGTCACGTTTCAGTACATTCGAGGACAATTTCTCCCAATAGGTAGAGACCGAGCAGCTAAAAAAAATACGTGTCTGTTATTTTAGACTACTCTCTAACATCCACCAAAATTTCCTTTGTGTTTTCCATCCTTGAATGTTCCACCTTTCCTTGTGAGTGGAACTTGGCAGGTTGTTTACAAGATAACAATACAACCTGAGGTGGGTAACACGAGAGCGGCGCGCGCGCATATTCACACATTCCTGCGGTAAACCAAACATGAGTAGAATGAATTCACCTATACTTAGTTTACTGCTAGTTCACTTCCATAGTAACTGCTGCGCGCATATAAATAATGTTTTTAACTTGTAGTCGTTCCAAATGCAGATGTTTTAATTAGGGACAGACCCGACAAGCCACAGTGTTCGCATTGTTGTGTTTCAGTGTGGGGATAAGACAACCGGTGAAATTACTAGCATAGAGGCATTCCATCTTAGTCCTCAGGGTTGGCAACGCATTTGCGGTCTTAGGGTTATAGTCTTGAGAATTCAAATGTCTATGGGTGTCAGATTCCACTTACCATTAGGTGGCCTGAGTGTTCGTGTGCCTTCTCCTTAACATAAAAATAAAAATCAAAAACAAAAATGATATAATTATTATTATTATGGAACTATATCAACTTAAGTCAAAATGTTATACCTTGCCTAAGTTGAATGTGACCCTGCCTAACGAAGCTAGCGGTCCTAGGTTTGATTTCCGGTATAAACAAATATTTGTATGATAATCCCGAGTATTTCTTCCAGTCTTGGTTTTTTTTCTAGATTAAGTATGTTTGTCGTTGTCTAGTACTCATAGCATATTATACATATATTTTCATAAAACTAAAACGGACATGTTTTTTTTTAAATAAAAATTATGTTTTTTGACTTAGTTAATATTCCTGACATTAGCCAATATTAAAGATATGTAAAAATACAACATTTCCAGGCGTTATTTTTCAAATGATGACTCAATGGTTTTATTTCAACGGAATTCAAACAATTGTTAGCAAAACCATTTTGAATTGTGTCAACTGTATGACTAAATCTCAGCATATACCTATAATGATGATAAAAATTTAGGTATAAATGTTTAACATTTAACATAGTGGGAAAACCAGTAACATTAAGTCGGGAATTATATTATTACACAAACAGAAAACATGTAAGACTCATAATACAAAATATTTGCCCTTAGGACCGGTTTAGACGAAACTCACATACATACATACATAAAGTCACGCCTTCATTCCCAGAATGGGGTAGGCAGAGCTACAGAATTACCAACAACTCTAAAAGACTTGTTGATAATTCTGTAACCACATTTTGCACAATTAGGCTAAGATGTTTACCAGTGTATTAGTGACAGGTTGCAAGCCCATCGCCTAACAGTACTACAAGCCCTTATTCCCAAAGTCGCCTCTTACGACATCCATGGGAAGACATGGAGTGGCACTATTCTAACCCGGTAACCACACGGGAGAAAACGGAACTAGACAAAACTTTAGACTGTTTTAATCTCTTCAGTAATATATCTTTCAGAGACATAGGCCCGTATTCATAAACTGATCTCGGTGTAAATGCCCGTCTCAAGATACGTCAAAAATGACAGCTTTCTATGGTTTGACGTTTACTTTGACGTATGTTGAGATGGGCATTTAAACCGAGACGAGTTTATTAATACGGCCATTAGAGAGCTATCTCGCCGCACCAGACATTTCAAGACATTTCAATTGGACAATATTTAGAACTTAATAATTAGATTTAGTTTTAGTGTTTAAGGTTGAGGTTTTATTTTCAATTTAAATCCTAAATTACTAAGTAGGTATGCCGTGGCATTCAAATATTACAATATTTATATTCATTAAGATGTTCCACAATTTTATTCCACATTGTTTTATATTTTTCTATTTCAAGAGACTTCAAAAAAGGAGGCTTTGAATTCGTCGGGTTTTTTTTTTTTATGTATGTGGCCCGATTATTCAAAGACCGTATACTGGTTTTTATTTGTTTGAGTAGGTATACTTTCTAGTTGGTCCCATTTTCAGCACGTCAAGATCTGATGATGAGATCTTGGCGAAATCGAGGGAACTCTTTCCTTGGTCACGGCATCACGCGTGAATGGCTGGACTGATTTCGTTCATTATTTTTTTATTGTGTTCGTTGTTATCAGGAGGAGGGTTTCTTTATTATGAAAGAAAAAAAATGAAAAGTCCACCGGGAATGTCACAAATTTGCAGCGAGCAAAGCCGCTGGCGGGCCGCTAGTTGGTACTATTATTTTATTGAATAGCAACTAACGCGACGGTTGTATGTATTAATGATGATCGCTGCAACTGACCGTGTGACCTGGTTCAATATGAGGCACTTGATAACAACAGATCCGGTTTACCCACTATACTTAAGAAGTTACTTATGTATTTTGTAATTATACATAATTTATGAAATAGTTCTGTTACTGGATGGGTGACGTAGGAACGTGAATATTAAATTTTTTTTTTTTTTTTTCACAATAAGGTACATGAGTTATTAAATAATCACAAGCTCGCCAAACGCGTTACCCAGTTTGTTGGCGAGTAAAGCGCTCAAACTTCTAGCTAATCATGCACCCGGGTATAGTTACAAGGTACAACAACTCTTATCAACTAACTAATGAAAGTAATGAAATAAGTACTATTTATAAAAGATCTATATATTTTCTAAAAGGTACTTTTTCAACCTATTTTTGAGTGCCGGCTTACTTACTTGTATTTTTTCTCTCAACCATTCCGTTTCATTAAATAATTTGGACACTAAATATTGATTTATTTATTTTCCTGCTACTTCACTATAATCATTACATCTTTGTTTTGTTTTGTTGTCAACTAAGTACTTTATAATTCTGGTTTGTTAGTTTTTTACATCCTTCATGTAGGAACAAAAGGTGCGACCGTACACAATTAAACCATAATTGATTAACGAATCTGCTAACGCATAATACACTACTAATGACACCTTTATAATTACAGCTGGTCTAAGTTGGTGAAACTGGCCTAGTACTATTCTAAGTTACTATCCACTAGCAGCCCCAAATATTTATACCTACTTACAAATTCTAAAAACGAACAATCACAACCTATTTTATTACTATGCAAAACACTCGTAAGTATGCCCAACTAATCCATAGTATGTGCCACTCCATGTCTTCCCGTGGATGTCGTAAGAGGCGACTGAGGGAATAAGGGCTTGTAGTACTTTTAGGCGATGGGCTTATGTAGTCGACTCGTGAGTTTAAACCCCGCGGTCACCATGTACCAAAGACTTATTCAAATTTAAGTACATTACCCGATGCTCTTACGGTGAAGGAAAAACATCGTGAGGAAACCTGCACATTCGAACAGCTGAGTGTGTAAGAGGGTACATGCACAAAAGATCCATAGTGTATCCGAAAGGGCCCATCTGTAATAGAAGATAAGATAGGCGATGGGCTTGAAACCTGTCACTAATAGATAAATAAACACTAATAAACTTCTTGGCCTGATTGTGCAAAATGTGGTTACAGAATTTTAAACAAGTTTTTTTAGAGTTGTTGGTGTTTCTGTAGCTCTGCCTGCTCCACTCTGGGAATAAAGGCGTGATGCTATGTATGTATAAAACAAATTCAGTCTGTATGTGTATCAGCTAACTCGTTCTAAACCACGCAACGGATTTTGGCGCGGTTTTCACCATCAGTTAGATAATTTTTCACAGAAGGTTTACGGGTCGCTAGTATACTTAAGAACCTAATGTAAACACTAGGGCTTCATATAAGCACTGTAACTCAAGATTATAGTCCTGAGAATGCATATTTCTATGGGTCACAGATCCAACTTGCCGTCGGGTGGCCTGTGTGCTCGTTCGGCTTCCCCGAAATTAACTAGGTATTTGTCTACAGTGCGAAAATGATGTACACAAAACCGTTTTGATATATAAATCATTTTGTTTAATAAATCAAGTCAAGAAAAGTAAACTTTAAGAATAAAACCTATCAAGAGGATGATCTTATGTATACTAATGCCACTGGCAATAGCGAGACTCATTTGAAATTTAAATAAACAAGTTGCAATACTTTATTAAGTAATAAATTAAACTATTCAATTGTCCGTTTCAAGCCATGTATGAGTGCTAAATATAGTGTAAAAAAACTAAAAACCATAATTTGGCGGACTAATTTGACAAACTTTGACGTTTTCACGTCAAAGTTTAGTTAAATTTTTCGGTAGAAGATACATTATTTGTTTATTAAGCGGGTATTTATTATAAGTCAAAAATGTTTTCTAAAGATTTCAGTATTTCTCTATTAAACTTGTTGATCGTTTTCTAGTAGTCACTGTACAGTCAGCCTTAAAAGTAGCTGCACAAATAGTACAGTTCACCATCATCATATCATCGAATTTAATTTCTTCGAACACTATTTTCTGCTGAAACCTTAATGTTTTCAGGGTATCTAAAATATCTTACCTAGCCTACGTAATTTGTTTAATATACCCTGAAAACATTATGGTTCCAGCAGAAAATATAGCTTTCGATGAAATTAAATTCGATGAAACGATACATTCGATGAAGTCATTAGACGGTTCCCAATTAACGACTTCTACGCAGACGAAGTCGAGAGAAACAACTATTAATAAAACACTCGAAAAACAACCTTCCTCACACAATTGGGTAAAAATTCCACTGCAGCCACCGTCAACCCATACAATTTAACCTGCCATTTAAAAGTTGGTTCAATTATGTACTTAACGTGCTCTCAAGAATAATTATAGTTGCGTGATACAATGTTTTTGTCGGGTAGCTGGTTAAGTGTAAACAAGGTCTCGGTCCAATGTGTAATTGCACCTAGGCTAGTTACATGTCACGTCCTCGTTGAAAAGGTCAACAGATGCTATGACTCCTGTCTTATCGTGTTTCACGTAATACTTGACGGTCTATATAGATAAACAAGCGAGTTACAGTATGTGTTTCTCTTATTAGTGTATAATTAATGAGATATATTGAGTAATCATTATGTCTGCAAGCCGTATTCGGCCGAAACAGAGCAGTCAAGATCACCAAATTGTTGGAAACATCCAAAATGCTCATTAATATCGACGCAGACAAGTGATCAAATCGTTCAGGGCATCCACAGTGCTCAATTATACCGGAGCACACACGACGGCAAATACTGGCTTAAATTCAATACGCCGCTAGAATCCGAAGTAACCAACATTTTTTCACTTCTCACGCTCGTAAAGTCCTTCCTTATGCTAGCATGGTAAAATCGCATTTTATGAACTAGTGCATAAAGTGTTGTCGTCATCTAGACTAAGACCTAGAAGCCCTACAGTCGGACAACCGAGGCGACTGCACTTAATAAACTTGAAGTTTGAATACATTTACTTTCATTTAACTGCCTTCAAAGTTGCAAGTAACAAAAATCAAATTATAATTTATTAAAAACAAACATTATTGACATTGTATTTCAAAAAGAAATACAGTCGCGGGAGAGAGGTTTTTGTCTCGTTTTGGACTATTAATTAGTTGTTTACTTCGCAAAACTGGCAGTGTTGCGTTCGACCTATGTTTAAAGTTACATGAAATATATATAAAAAAAGCAATGTGGGGAAAGAGTTTCTTGTCTCGTTTTGGACTATTTAATTAGTTGTTTTCTTTGCAAAAGTTATTGTACGTTACGGAATTTTGATCAAATATCGTCACTCGTCGACCGTTATCGTCGTCGTTCGTTAAATAATGCTCACACCTAACACACTAATGGTTAAAAATGCAAAAAAAAACTTGTTGAACAGATATTGCCGCCTAAATCCAAGAGAAAGTTTTTAATATTATTATTGTTTTTTTTCCTCGTAATGGAAACCGGCTCGGATGGATACCATAAGTCTCGGATAAAATGGTTTGTTTTATGCCCTTGTTGTACAATCTACTATTGTATTGAAAGGTTTGTCGCATTGCATAATATTTTTTTCATTTTCTTTTTATTATTCTTTACTGAGAAAAATAATAATAAAGTTATCTATTTTTGCTACGCCCGCTTTGGACTAATGCTCGTGATTACGTCATTTTGTTTGTAACCGCGTTTTTTTCAAGTCTAACACTAGCCGTGATTGTGACGTAGAAAGGTCAAGGGCGCTTAAGCTCTCTTAGCCATTAGCAGAAATTTGTTTATTTATTTTTCCAGTAAACAGTTTTCAGTAATGAACAAAATAATAGTTTGTTCTTGAGACAAACGTCTATAAGCATGATTTTATCCAGAACACGAAGACAACAGATTTTCGCAGCGAATGAACGACCAAACTCGCCGCAAGTCAGTACCCCTCCGACATAGTTGTAATGTATGGCTGCAACGGGTCGGGCGTTTATCGGCTGTGAAGGCAAGACAACCGATGAAAAAACTAGCAGAGAAGCAATCTTAGTCTTTAGGAAGTTTGCCTTCATCGACAGGCCTGTTTGTTATTTGCTTTCTCCATGCCCTATAATAAATAAATATAATAGCAAAATAGGTTTTGAAAAATGGAATGAAGGAAATCGCTATACTATTTGACAACGGTATTCTGTTAAAGAGTAACACTAATACCCAAATCAAGTTAGCCTTTGTAAATAGTAAATCATGTATCAATAAGCTAGAGTGTGGTTCGACGTTTACTAAAATTTCCATTACCCCATGTTTACGCGTTTATCGCGTTTCTTAACTTTAAACGACCTACATACCTTACACAGTTACGCCAGCATTTAGTACACAATGACTGATGACGTTGGGATATGTGACATGTAAAACCGGGCAAGAGCATGTCGGACCATGCTCAGTGTAGGGTTCCGAAGCCGTTAAGTAACTATAAACATAAAAATCAACAAGTAATAACTAATTTTCTATTTAAAGTCATTTAGTAGGTATAAACACTTTAATCGCCTGTAACTCAAGAACCAATAATGTCTACTTAGTCGTGATAGTTTTCCTTTTAAATTCGTTGCGATTTCATTTAACACTTTTTCTGATTTTTAGTATTTCTAGTTTAGGCTGTAGGGGGGCGAGGGACACTTGACACTAACAAAAATTAGCGCTTTAAATTTTGATTTTTCATAAACTGATCCATTAATCGAAAAATTAAAGACCTATCCCACGACACCCCACACTATGGGGTAGACGAGAAAAAAAATGCATCCCCACGTAACGTTTAGGGAAGGTACACATTTATTTTACTACTTTGTTACGCCTGTTTCCCAGAGGGGTAGGCAGAGACCACTTACACCACCACATACTTTGTTGGCGTGACTAATTTTGTATATTCAAGCCAAATTACAGCGTTCTAGTACTAAGTCTCTGCGCTACGCTGCGGATGAACGGACGGATAGCAAAACTATAAGGGTTAGTTCAATTATATTTCCAATAGGCAATATGCATTTTTTTATGCTCTCTTCGAAGTGCTATGAAAGAGAAGGGTAGGTAACTGTATACGCGAAAAAATCGTCGTGCTATTTTTTCATATGATAACAAGCTTTAAAAAGTCATAGTTCAGACTCCCTGCAAAAACACTCTATACAAAATCGACGACAGGAATGACGTCACAGCTGTTGTTACATGTTTAAAGTATACGGACCTTATAAAGAAATATGCATATATGTATAGTACAATCTAAAGAGGTCGCCGAGCGTCCAGTGGTGGTAGGACCCTGTGCAGGGTCCGTCCGGATCGCTACCACCATCTTATCCATTAACCACCCGCCAAGCAACAGTGTTCGCATTGTTGTGTTCCGGTGTGGGGATAAGACAACCGGTGAAATTACTAGCATAGAGGCATTCCATCTTAGTCCTCAGGGTTGGCAACGCATTTGAGGTCTTGGGTTTATACTCTTGAGAATTCAAATGTCTATGGGTCTTAGATTCCACTTACCATCAGGTGGCCTGAGTGCTCGTGTGCCTTCTCCTTAACATAAAAAAAAAAAAAAAAAAAAAATTTCTATGTTTAAGCCAATATCATTGAATTAAAATACGTAAAAACAATGAAAATGCCGAAAAATCAACAAGTTTTGATTTTATTAAACTCTTGATAAACGGGTCTAAACTTAGTGTATTGCATATCGTCTCTTTACTATCTCAACCTCGTATTGTGTCTAATTAATTCGTGGGAAAAGCACTCGTGTTCCAAGAAGAATAAAGACTACTTTTCTATCAAACTATTGGATCAGGATATGCTTCTTTTTGTACGTTTTCTCCTAAATCGTATCAATAAAACTCAATTATATTTTCATGCATATTCCCTATTGAGTGGACCGCGATGAAGCACTGAACATAATTCAAGTTGTACTAAAGAAACAGTGTGACACCGGCAGATAAACTGTGTTCAGGGACTTTATACTTGTTCAAACCAGATTGCTTTCGACATGCTATAGGATTATTTCTAACACGGCCGCCATTACTGTCAAGATACTAAGGAGCCATCGCATCGTAACATTGACTAAACGATAACATGGCATAAGCAAGGCTCGGAAAAACGAACATCATTTTGATAACATAACCCTGTTCCGTAGAGCAGAAACTTCCTTATGATGTAAGTATCCTTGTTTGCACCGCTTGCTTTATTTTAACGTTTATGTGGCTGCGTCTCTGCTATCCAAGGTTATCTGGAAGAGATCGCTTATAGCGGTAAGAATGTCTGTTGTCTGGATCGTTTTAAAAAAAATGTACATAGTCAAAGGCTTAGTGAAAACAAAAACACGATCGCTTTCGAATCAATTAAGTTTTGTTTTAATTCAAGCCCTTAACAATGTACATTTTTTTAAAAACGTCCCGTCTTTTTCTGTTCAATAAAGCGTATTTGTATTGTATTGTATAATGTAACCATTACCTACTCTCGTTCTAATACCTACTGTTCAAAAAGTGACATGTTTTATTGTTTTGACCACACCTATATCTTGCGCGATTTTCTACTACCTTGTAAAATCTATCTGCTCACGTTATAAACTACGAAAATCTGTACCGTACTAATATTATAAATGTTAAAGTAACTGTGTGTCTGTCTGTTGGTTACGCTTAACGGGTAAACCGCTGAAACGATTTTGATGAAATTACAGTACCTTGAGTCTTAGGGAAGGACATAGGGTACTTTTAATCCCGATTTTTTTTACAGTTCCCGTGGGTATAACAATGAACGATATCGACGCGGATGGAGTCGCGCGCCAAATTAGTAAGTTAATTTATTTAATAACAGAACTGCCCGTGGTACTAACAATAAAAGATCATTATCAGCTGACATTTTCCATGTTCCATCAAATAATATAAGTTGAAGCGGATGACAAACACGATGACCCAAATATTTTAATTTATTTATAATTCATGCCGATGTTATCGTTACTTACGATAGGATTATTCTGCCCTGGTCAGAAAAATGGCGGTATCTCACACAAAACTCTTATAGCAAGTGCAACCTTATCCCTAACAGAAGAGGATTGAATATCCTTTGACAAATTAATTTGAGATGCTACCTTTTGGCTTATGAGGGTACTCGTAGTATGTGTCATTCAAACGCATACTTAAAGTACATAGTCCAATAGGAAATAGTTTGCAGTGTTTAAGTGATTATAAGCGCTAGTAGGGTGTACTGCCTTTTCGCAGAACTTTTTTTGGCCGAATTTCATTTGCCAACCAACGTTTCGCCGACAATTCACTTTGACAACTAACGATTACCAAAATTTTATATGACAACTTTTTAATTCGCAGAATTATTATAAAGCGTATTATTATAACGCCTTTACACTTTTGGCAGACTCATCATTTGACAAATCTTTCACTTGGCTTAACAACTCTTGGACGAATAACGTTTAGTTGATGCAACATTTCCCTTTTCATACATTTGGCCAGATAGAAATAAGTAAGAAAAAAAATAACAAATTCTTTGGTTGGAAATTATTATATGTGTGCATGAGCGAGCGAGCAAGACCTTCCTGGGCAAAACCGACTCGGCAAGGTTAGGTTAGAAGGCTATGGCGGGAGCGAAGCGCAGCGAGCTCCCGCCTTAGCCTTCGAGGTTATTTTTTTTTGACATCCCTTGAAAAAACTATGCTAATATTCTCCGTTTTTGGGGCTTAAAATAAGGCAGGGAGTACCTACTCAATAAAAAATTTGGTAAACAATAAACAACCAAATGAATATTATGCCAACTAAAACATTACACAACATGAAAGTAAGCATTTTGAAAAATAATATTATAAAAAACAGACCACATGTTGAGTTGGTAACTGTTAAGTTGGCAAATAAAACAAATACATTTGATAAGTTGGGAAATGAACGTTCGGCGAAATAAATTTACGCGAAACGTGAGTTGGGAAGTGATAATCGGCCATACAATTTTCTGCGATAAATAAGAGAACCGCGCTAGTAGCGCTAGTACAATCTAAACAGGGCGCCGAGCGTCCAGTGGCAGCCTCGTTACTTTTACTGGGTTTTCTAATAAACTAAAGTATTATCTTAAAATCTAAGAGCGCTTTACTGTTGTACAAATGAATACGCAATATATAGCATACATGACACAGTTTCATAACCTTTAACCTTCGTGAACGGAAAAAGGTGGCTACTTTTTCCGTTAAGTTGCTCATTCACAGTTCAATTGTTGTTAAGTGATGTCATATTCTCTATAAATTGTGTATTGATTTGTACAACAGTAAAGCGCTCTTTGCATACATACATAACATCACGCCTTCTTTCCCAGAATGGGGTAGGCAGAGCTACAGAAATTCCAACAACTCTAAAAATTCTGTAACCACATTTTGCACAACCAGGCTAAGATGTTTAGTATTATTAGTGACAGGTTGCAAGCCCATCGCCTAGCAGCCTAAGCCTTTATTTCCTTAGTGGCCTCATACGACATCCACGGGAAGACATGGAGTGGCACTATTGTAACCCGGCAGCCACACGGGAGCGCTCTTTGATTTTAGGATAATACTTTAGTGTATTAGAAAACACAACTGCCCTCCTAAGCTAAAACACAGTATGTCAGATTCAATTGCCAAAGTAGATTCAACCTTCTCTTGTTAGTAATAAGGTTTTGATTGCTACAGGAGACTTATTTTACATACTGCTATTTGGCTTAGCAGGGCAGACAATAAATGTAATGAAGGCGCCACTAACCCAAGAGCCACTTTTTTAAAATGTTCCTAAAACTAGGGACACAAGCTGCGTAACACTTGTATGTAGATGACAGCTACATAGTGTCACAGTCGTAGAAAATTTCCCATATCGAACCAACGTGTTTGTTTCACCTAAGACCCTATTTTAAACTTGTCAAATTCTAGACAGTGAAAGGGATAGAATTTAAGGTTATTGACTATTGTACGGATTTGACAGTTCATAATACTGCCTTTGTAATGTAGGCACCAACCACACGTTACGAAAAAAACTAGGAACTCTTCAGCAACGTTCCTTTTAATAGGAATCATGCTTATACACGTGTTACGTGCCAGCGGTCCTGGGTTCAAATCCCGGTAAGGGCTGATATTTGTGTGATGAGCGCGAATATTTGTTCCTGAGTCTTGGATGTTTTCTATATATTTAAGTATGTATTTCTCTATTTAAGTATGTTTATCGTTGTCTAGTACCCATAGTACAAGCCTAGAGCTTAGTTTGGGACTAGGTCAATTTGTGTGAGATTGTCCCCTGATATATTATTATTATTATTATTATTATTATATGAGACGAAGGTACATAAAAATGTATGGTTGAAAAAATAAGTTTAAAAAAATACTGTGACCTGAATAATATTAAATTTTCTTTAAATTAAAAGCCACGCTTTTGTCAGGTAAGTGGGATCCGAGACCACGGACATTTACAAACTCAAGACTGGAAGTTGCGAACCCTGAGGACTAAGATGGAATGCCTCACACAACAGTGAATTAAAACTGCTTGATTTCAGATACTGCTGATGGAATTGACTAGCATGGCCTGCCGACTCCCCAGGTTTGTCGCTTGCTGCTAACCTCCATCAGCAGTATCTCAAATTGAATAACCAAAGCAGTTTTAATTCTCTGTTGTTAGTAATAAGATTGATATTGCTACAGGAGTTTTATCTGAGATACTGCCTATTGGCTTAGGAGGGCAGCATGCCTAAACACATGCAAACACTGGTGCCAGTTACAGTAGCATCAAGAGTAGTCTTTCGTTAGATTTGCCTAATGAACAGTGGCGGTACAGCCGCGGTAGATTAACGAATTGCGTCAACCTTTTCTATGTGTGGTCTAAGTCTAAAGCGCCCTTTTTAAACCCCGATATTATTTTTTTACATACATACACATACATAACATCACGCCTTCGTTCCCAGAGTGGGGTAGGCAGAGCTACAGAAATACCAACAACTCTAAAAATCCTGTAACCACATTTTGCACAACCAGGCTAAGATGTTTACCAGTGTATTATTAGTGACAGGTTGCAAGCCCATCGCCTAACAGCCTAAGCCTTTATTCCCTTAGTGGCCTCATACTACATCCACGGGAAGTCATGGGGTAGCACTATTCTAACCCGGCAAGCGCACGGGCTATAGTTTTTTTTTTTTAAATGGTAATAACCTAATAGTTTATTAAGTCGGCTTGTGGCGAAAAATATTGTGGGACGCCGACTTCAGTGTTGTACTAACGTATTACCTAAGCCTATCTAAAGAAAAACCCCGACAAATAGAGGTCTTCCTTTTTTTTAAGTCGGTTAAAAAAGGCGTGTTATACGTTCAACGTGTATCTGTGTATCTCTGTGGAATCGTACCACCCAAACGAACGAGCCGATTTAGTCGCTGTTTTCTTTAAAGGAAACCAAGTTTAATCCGGATGGTTCTTGACTAGGTTTCATGAAAATCGATTGAGCCGTTTTAACAAATATCAACGTCCATGCTTACAATGCCACAGACAAACACACAGATATACAAGTTAATCTTATAAGAACCCTCTTTTTGCGTATAAGGTTGAAAAGAAAGCGCTTTAGACTTGAACCACACATAGTAACGGTTGACGCAATGCCACCACTACTTATTGAGGTCTATTAGGCACTACGCCGAGACATTGACGAAATCTTTAGGAAATCTAACGGAAGACACTACTCGACTCTTCCCACACATTAACAAGATGAGATGGGTAATTGAATAGAATATTCCAGAGTTCAACGGAAAGATTTTCTAAATCGGAAATATTTGAGTAACAAACATCTGTCCATTCAAACTTTCGCATTTATATAGTAGCAAGAAGTAAAATGATGCTTTATCTTAAATCTAAAAGATCCTCTCAGTGTCATTCAAAGTCAGTCACAGTATCTCAACGGTTATAATGATGAATATCTGTATTGACGTCATCTTGCATGACTACTATTGCATCTTGCTATGAAACAACGAAACAATATAACGCGGCGCGATATTTCTGTAACTGTTAAAGCAATTTTTGTGTGCGATTCGCTTTTATTATCTTTGTAGTTAGCGTTGGAACAACAAAAGGCGTAAAAAGCGTTGTTAGGCGTTGACCGTCAAAGATTTTTAAAATAATGTGTTTTTTTTCTGTTAAATATTGATGACAACGTTAAATATGTTTTTAAACAGTTCTTAGAAATGTTTAAAGTACATCACACTAATATTATAAATGCGATGCACATGTGTCTTTGTTAGCTCTTTACGCTGAAACGACTATGCGGAAATAGATGAAATTTGGAAAGGAGATAGCGTATACCCTGGATTAATACCTAAGCTACTTTGTATCTCGAAAAATTTAAACGTTCCCAAGGGAACAGCGATAATTGAGCTCTACGCGGACGAAGTCGTAGATAAAAGCTAGTATTACATAAAATGTAACATTGACGACACGCTAGCCTAGTTGGGAGTGACCCTGCCTTCGAAGCTAGGGGTCCTGGGTTCAAATCCCGTTAAGGGCAGATATTTGTGTGATGAGCGCGAATATTTGTTCCTGAGTCTTGGATGTTTTCTATATATTTAAGTATGTATTTCTCTATTTAAGTATGTTTATCGTTGTCTAGTACCCATAGTACAAGCCTAGAGCTTAGTTTGGGACTAGGTCAATTTGTGTGAGATTGTCCCCTGATATATTATTATTATTATTATTATTATTATATGAGACGAAGGTACATAAAAATGTATGGTTGAAAAAATAAGTTTAAAAAAATACTGTGACCTGAATAATATTAAATTTTCTTTAAATTAAAAGCCACGCTTTTGTCAGGTAAGTGGGATCCGAGACCACGGACATTTACAAACTCAAGACTGGAAGTTGCGAACCCTGAGGACTAAGATGGAATGCCTCACACAACAGTGAATTAAAACTGCTTGATTTCAGATACTGCTGATGGAATTGACTAGCATGGCCTGCCGACTCCCCAGGTTTGTCGCTTGCTGCTAACCTCCATCAGCAGTATCTCAAATTGAATAACCAAAGCAGTTTTAATTCTCTGTTGTTAGTAATAAGATTGATATTGCTACAGGAGTTTTATCTGAGATACTGCCTATTGGCTTAGGAGGGCAGCATGCCTAAACACATGCAAACACTGGTGCCAGTTACAGTAGCATCAAGAGTAGTCTTTCGTTAGATTTGCCTAATGAACAGTGGCGGTACAGCCGCGGTAGATTAACGAATTGCGTCAACCTTTTCTATGTGTGGTCTAAGTCTAAAGCGCCCTTTTTAAACCCCGATATTATTTTTTTACATACATACACATACATAACATCACGCCTTCGTTCCCAGAGTGGGGTAGGCAGAGCTACAGAAATACCAACAACTCTAAAAATCCTGTAACCACATTTTGCACAACCAGGCTAAGATGTTTACCAGTGTATTATTAGTGACAGGTTGCAAGCCCATCGCCTAACAGCCTAAGCCTTTATTCCCTTAGTGGCCTCATACTACATCCACGGGAAGTCATGGGGTAGCACTATTCTAACCCGGCAAGCGCACGGGCTATAGTTTTTTTTTTTTAAATGGTAATAACCTAATAGTTTATTAAGTCGGCTTGTGGCGAAAAATATTGTGGGACGCCGACTTCAGTGTTGTACTAACGTATTACCTAAGCCTATCTAAAGAAAAACCCCGACAAATAGAGGTCTTCCTTTTTTTTAAGTCGGTTAAAAAAGGCGTGTTATACGTTCAACGTGTATCTGTGTATCTCTGTGGAATCGTACCACCCAAACGAACGAGCCGATTTAGTCGCTGTTTTCTTTAAAGGAAACCAAGTTTAATCCGGATGGTTCTTGACTAGGTTTCATGAAAATCGATTGAGCCGTTTTAACAAATATCAACGTCCATGCTTACAATGCCACAGACAAACACACAGATATACAAGTTAATCTTATAAGAACCCTCTTTTTGCGTATAAGGTTGAAAAGAAAGCGCTTTAGACTTGAACCACACATAGTAACGGTTGACGCAATGCCACCACTACTTATTGAGGTCTATTAGGCACTACGCCGAGACATTGACGAAATCTTTAGGAAATCTAACGGAAGACACTACTCGACTCTTCCCACACATTAACAAGATGAGATGGGTAATTGAATAGAATATTCCAGAGTTCAACGGAAAGATTTTCTAAATCGGAAATATTTGAGTAACAAACATCTGTCCATTCAAACTTTCGCATTTATATAGTAGCAAGAAGTAAAATGATGCTTTATCTTAAATCTAAAAGATCCTCTCAGTGTCATTCAAAGTCAGTCACAGTATCTCAACGGTTATAATGATGAATATCTGTATTGACGTCATCTTGCATGACTACTATTGCATCTTGCTATGAAACAACGAAACAATATAACGCGGCGCGATATTTCTGTAACTGTTAAAGCAATTTTTGTGTGCGATTCGCTTTTATTATCTTTGTAGTTAGCGTTGGAACAACAAAAGGCGTAAAAAGCGTTGTTAGGCGTTGACCGTCAAAGATTTTTAAAATAATGTGTTTTTTTTCTGTTAAATATTGATGACAACGTTAAATATGTTTTTAAACAGTTCTTAGAAATGTTTAAAGTACATCACACTAATATTATAAATGCGATGCACATGTGTCTTTGTTAGCTCTTTACGCTGAAACGACTATGCGGAAATAGATGAAATTTGGAAAGGAGATAGCGTATACCCTGGATTAATACCTAAGCTACTTTGTATCTCGAAAAATTTAAACGTTCCCAAGGGAACAGCGATAATTGAGCTCTACGCGGACGAAGTCGTAGATAAAAGCTAGTATTACATAAAATGTAACATTGACGACACGCTAGCCTAGTTGGGAGTGACCCTGCCTTCGAAGCTAGGGGTCCTGGGTTCAAATCCCGTTAAGGGCAGATATTTGTGTGATGAGCACGAGTATTTGTTCCTGAGTCTTAGATGTTTTCTATGTATTTAAGTATAATATATTTCTCTATATAAATAAGTTTATCGTTGTCTAGTACCCATAGTACAAGCCTAGAGCTTAGTTTGGGACTAGGTCAATTTGTGTGACATTGTTCTGTGAATTATTTATTATTTTATGTGTACAAACAAACAGACAAGAAAGCGAGCTAATATAACTCTTAAATACATAAAAAACCCCAAAAAAGTGGTCGCCATTGTACCCTTCTTTCATAGCCTTCTTTTAGCACTTACCTTCACAATTAGGCAGCTTTAATCGACTGATATCTCTTATTAATTATTAAACAAGTTTTCTTTAAAAAACGCGTTCAAATCGGTCGATCCATTTGGGAGCTACAATGCCCCAGACAGCCATACAGATAATCAGAACCCCTCTTTTATTATCGAGGGTTAAAAACGTATTAGGGCGTTTTCCAAAAGAAGTGTACATCGTTAAAGACAAAAGTTAAGCAAATTTAACTTTTCCATTTCGTCACGAAAATTAACGTATGTAAATGTATGGCTATGTTTCGTGGCGAAATGGAAAAAGTTACATTTTCTTAACTTTTGTCCTTAACGATGTACACTTCTTTTGGAAAAGGCCCATTAATATGATGGTATGTGCTATATTAAACTCCCAAATTAGTAAATAGGGATCAATTTTTATTCAGGTATTCATATATGTACATGTGCCCTTTTGAACTAGAGTTGAATCATCCTTCCGATTGGACAATGGACTTTGAGTTCTAAGCATTAATAATATCAAGCTGATAAAGATGGCACAATGACAATGTAAAATATGGCCAATTAAAACACAAAGAACCTTGTTGTTATTTAAAAAACCATTGCCGACGCGTTCATACAAAATTTACGAGATTTGTATGAACACGTCAGCAATGATTTTTTAAACTAAACGCTAGTCCTTAACGCCTTAGGGGATGAATTTCCAAAAATCCCTTAGTACACCCCTAGGATATCCAAGGAATATTCCCTGCAAAATTTTGAGTCCCTATGTCCAGCGGTCTTGTTTCCCCATACAACTTTGGACCCCCGTTTCACCCCCTTAGGGGATGTAATTCCAAAACTCATTTCTTAGTGTAAAATTGGAATCTCTAAACCCAGCGGTTCGGCCTATGCGTTGATATGTCAGTCAGTCACTCACTCACTCGTTTCCATCACTCTTTGTCTAGACACAACTACCGTAGGAAGAGGAAGGAATGCTATTTGTAAAATATTAAACCTTCTGGCTTCTGATTCATCGGTGCAACAAGCCGTACTTACAATAATATTATAAAGATCTATATCATCTATCATTTACCGTCTTTGTCTCTGTCAGTAAACAATTATGGATTAAATAACTCTACCATAACACTGTTTCTGCTTTCTATCTACTCGAAATGTATGCAGTTGACCGGCCGACGTCGATCTTATATTAATGTTGTGGATGTTCGAAGATTATGCCTCATAATTCAGTCTTCTGTGGTAGACTAGCATCCATCGAATCGGCATCGATAGTCGATATCAGAATTATCATCTAAATGGAACTTTCTAGTTCGGCGTAGTTACCTAAATTTTTCGGACAGAAACGTTCCTACGGTTTTGAGAATTCAAATGTCTATGGGTCTCAGATCCCACTTACCATCAGGTGGCCTGAGGGCTCGTATTCCTTCTTATTGCCATATAAAAATACACTTTAATCTATGCTTACGATTTGTACAATGGTAACATGTATATTTAACAAGAATAGTTCTCGATTCAAATAACTAAGTAAACGAACACATTGGACGACGAGTACGGTCCCGTATTTGTTCCTGAGTCTTGCATGTTTTCTATGTATTTAAGTATGTTTTGACTATATAAGTGCACGATATCTAGTGCCCACAGAGCTTAGTTTAGGTAAATTTATGTGAGATTTTCCCTCATGTTTATTTATTGACATGGAACTTTACAACACTTACTTGTATCCGGTAAGAATGTTGAGCAGCGTGGACTTTCCGGCTCCGGACGGCCCCATGATGGCGGTGAGTTCGCCGGACCGGAGCCGGCCGGACACAGACTTGAGAATGGTCTTGACATCTGCAACAAACAATCAACCTGCTGAGACCTGATGTTCTATCGGAAGTACATAATCAAGCCAATTTAGTTTAAACTTTATTTCAATGAGTATAAAGTTCATTTTAATTTGTTTAAAACTTGAAAATGCCATTTAAGGACAAAGGAAATTGAACTCTATTCCCTTGCTTGTAGATTCAAAAACTCACTAACAAAAATCTCCCTGTTTGTAATATGGTAGGCCTCACGAGGTTAAGAAAAGCTTAGTAGTTCATTTTAGTCCTCAGGGTCGGCAGCGCATTTGAGGTCTTAGGATTTATAGTCTTGCGAATTTAAATATCTATGGGTCTCAGATTCCACTTACCATCAGGTGGCCTGAGTGCCGTATGCCTTCTCCTTATCATGAAAAAATCATACTACGTTTGACCATAGCTATTGGCTACCCAGAACCAAACGATCTGAACGCACTGCCATTGCACTTCATTATCCGGTTTCTGGAAGGGGTAAGAGCATGTCGGAGTGTAGGGTTCCAACAAGTGACAGCTATTTTTCAATTTACAGTAATTTGGTGCCGTCTTAGTAGGATCAATACTTTAATCGCCTGTACCTCAAGAACCAGTATTTCTCCGATTTGATTCAAAAAAGTACGCCTAGGGCGACCCCTTCCGGCACTTAGCTGTATTGAATACTTTTAATACGTTGTCTATTAAAACCTGATTACGGAAACGTGGCGGGTTCATATGAAACTAGTTTGGTGAGATATTAAATGAACCGAGGCGTAACAGTTATATAATAACCGCCGGTTTCTGCTCAGTTCCTTGATCAGGAAATATACGAGTAGAATTCATAAAAAACTTATTCATGATAAAAATGTATTTTAGACAACTATGATCCGTACAAATTACATGACATAAATACAGATATAACTTCATAAATTGGTTAGTAAATTACTTTGGATTTCGTGGTGGTAGGACCCTGTGCAGGGTCCTACCGCCACTAAATAATATTAGTAGACTAATATTCGAGTGAAGCCACAAACGCACTGAGGGAAGGCGGGGCGGCGCGGCGCGTTCCCATGCTAAAAAGCGTTTCCATAGCGTTCCAACGTTAGTTCCAACTCCTGAAGGCGGGTGGTAAACCAGTTCTTAAAGGCCTTCAGACGCTGTTTAGTTCCGTCCTCCACGAAGGGAGAACGCCAAAAGCATGGAACAGAAGTGTGGTGGTGCTCTTCTTCAAAAAAGGTGATAACACCTTGCTGAAGAATTACAGACCCATCTCACTTCTGAGCCATGTTTACAAGCTGTTTTCGAGAGTCATCACGAATCGTCTCGCGCGCAGGTTTGACGACTTCCAGCCTCCCGAACAAGCCGGCTTCCGAAAAGGCTATAGTACCGTAGACCACATACATGCGTTGCGGCAGGTTATACAGAAGACTGAAGAGTATAACCTCCCTCTTTGCCTTGCATTTGTGGACTACGAGAAAGTCTTCGATTCGATCGAGACCTGGGCTGTGCTGCAGTCTCTCCAGCGGTGCCAAGTTGACTACCGATATATCGAAGTGTTGAAGTGTCTGTACGAAAACGCCACTATGTCCGTCCGACTACAGGACCAGAGCACAAAGCCTATTCCTCTGCAGCGAGGAGTCAGACAAGGGGATGTGATATCTCCGAAGCTGTTCACCGCTGCATTGGAGGATGCTTTTAAGGTTCTGGACTGGAAAGGACGAGGCATCAACATTAATGGCGAGTACATCACTCACCTTCGATTTGCCGACGATATCGTAGTCATGGCTGAAACCATGGAGGACCTCAGTGCTATGCTCGCTGACCTCAGCAGAGTTTCCGACCAAGTTGGCCTGAAAATGAACATGGACAAGACGAAAGTCATGTCTAATGTCCATGTTGTGCCAACTCCCGTGATTGTCGGAGGCTCTGCACTCGAAGTTGTTGACGACTATGTATACCTGGGACAAACGGTCCAGTTAGGTAGGTCCAACTTCGAGAAAGAGGTCACTCGTCGAATCCGACTCGGCTGGGCAGCGTTCGGGAAGCTTCGCAGTGTCTTTTCGTCCAAATTACCGCAGTGTTTGAAGTCAAAAGTCTTTGACCAGTGTGTGTTGCCGGTGATGACTTACGGATCTGAGACGTGGGCGCTAACGATGGGCCTCATAAGAAAGCTCAGAGTCACTCAGAGGGCTATGGAGAGAGCTATGCTCGGGGTTTCTCTGCGGGATAGAATCAGAAATGATGATATCCGCAGTAGAACTAAGGTTACCGACATAGCCCGAAGAATAGCGAAACTTAAGTGGCAGTGGGCGGGGCACATTGCTCGCAGGACTGATGGCCGATGGGGCCAGAAAGTTCTCGAATGGCGTCCACGGACCGGGAGACGAGCTGTTGGTAGGCCTCCAACAAGATGGAGCGACGACATCGTAAGGATGGCGGGATCGCGATGGATGCGGAAGGCACAAGACCGGTCTAAGTGGAGAGCCTTGGGGGAGGCCTATGTCCAGCAGTGGACGTCTTTCGGCTGATATGATGATGATGATGATGAATGATTTTAATGACATTAAACAATATTTTTTATGATAATGCTAAGACCCTTTTATTTACTCTTGAGATAAAAACTACAAGGACAAATCCGGTGATCAACTAATTGAATTTGTCTAACTCAATCTATACTAATATTATAAAGAGGAAATATTTGTACGCATGAATGTATGTAACGAATAAACTCAAAAACAACTGCGCCGATTTCAAAAATTCTTTCATAATTTAGATGCTATATTATTCCAGATTAACAAAGGCTATGTTTTATTTATTAACGGACGACTCCATACATCTTTTTAGGGACATATCAGGAATTCTGTTTCTCGTTCAGAATGATGGTCCCAAATCGAGGAAAAAAATTAAGGAGTGCCATTTTTTTAATCTTTCCTGGGGATAAACGTGTTACAAGACATTCAAATACTTAGTACTTTGGCAACCGTTGCGCTTCGTGACCTGGAAAAATAGTACGGTTGGCGTAATAACTTTCTCTCACAGAGAGTCACAAATATGAAATCGTTCATTTTCTCCTCAAGCATCGTTATGCTTTGCAGCAGGCAAAAACACACAAAACACCGTTGTGTTTTGTGTGTTTTTGCCTGTAACCCATCGAATACTGCCTACTAACGTAAAGCATAACTGGTGTGATGAGTGACGACCGAGCAAACAAATCTAACAAAAAAAACACGCTTGTTTTGACGACACGCTGATCTAGTTAGTAGTGACCCTACGAAGCTAGCGGTCCTGGGTTCAAATCCCGGTGAGGGCAAATATTTGTGTGATGAGCACGAATATTTGTTCCTGAGTCTTGGATGTTTTCTATGTATTTAAGTATATATTTCTCTATATAAGTAAGTTTATCGTTGTCTAGTACCCATAGTACAAGCCTAGAGCTTAGTTTGAGACTAGCTTAATTTGTATGACATTGTCCTGTGATATTTATTCATTTATTTATTTTAAAAACCCAACTGCTGTTTGGATTATGTCGTCAATATAATGTTAGTAATTTTCACTATTACACCGTAGGTATAAAACAAAGTCGCTTCCCGCTGTCTGTCCCTATGTATAACGGACACGATGGCCTAGTTGGGAGTGACCCTGCCCCCGAAGCCAGCGGTCCTGGGTTCAAATCCCGGTAAGGGCAGATATTTGTGTGATGAGCGCGAATATTTGTTCCTAAGTCTTGGAAGTTTTCTATGTATTTAAGTATTTATTTCTCTATACAAGTAAGTTTATCGTTGCCTAGTACCCTTAGTACAAGCCTAGAGCTTAGTTTGGGACTAGGTCAATTTGTGTGAGATTGTTCCATAATATTTATTTATTTATTTGTAGCCTTTTAAACGCCAAATACAAATGCGTCACTCACACGCCAAACATGTATTAAGTTATGCAAAATTTAACTTAATCTCTACGAAATAACGTCTCTTTTAAAGTGTACCTGTGACAACTATAAGTGTCGGTGGCGTTGTAAGCACGACAGCTCATAACTACTTTAGTCGTCATTGGCATTCAAAGGGTTAATACGATACTGAGACAAGGTAACAAAATGTCCAGCTACTTCTGATTACTGTAGCTCAGATTGCAAATAATAACACTCTTTATATGGCAATTTCTTCCGAATAGATAGATAGTTGGATTAGTTCGAAAAATATAAGTGTTGTGAAAAAGTCAAGAATAAAATGAAGATTTCTATGTTTACTATATTCAGAGATCGGACAAATGGGCGACATTACTCGCAATAATGTGGACATGACTCTATAGATTTTAATTAAACAAATTAAATTACATTAATTAATTACTTACCCTAAAAATATTTTTGATCCTTTCCATGCAAGGCAGTAATAATTAATAAATAAATGATACAAAGAATTGTCTTGTTATTGTGTAGATTTATGAAAGCAAATTAACAGTATTTTTATAATTTTTCCGTGGTCAGTTTATTCCTTTTCACGGCTGAAATAAACTTATGAGGTGAAAAAGCTCCTTTCGCTATCCACCGATGTCAATGGAGCAAACTTATGTACTTAAATTAATATAATATCCATGGCCACTCCAGACGTCTTTGTATTATTCATTTATTACTGCAAAGGATCAAGATCAAAGTACAGGTAAGAAATGAATTAATGTTTAATTTGTTTAATTTAAATTGGAGTCATGTCCACATTATTGCGAGTAATGACGCCCATTTGTCCGATCTCTGATTATATTGCACGGAAACGGTTTTCTACAGTTTACAGTGGAACAGACTTTTAACCAACTTCAAAAATATGTTCGGCAGTATGTTTTATTTTAATGTACGAATGTGGGCCAAAACGTTAACCATTGTTAAGCATAGTTAACCATATAAACAAGGAAGGCGAAAACAGTTCCGTTCTGCCACGAAAAGTATCCTTATTGTATGGCTAATTTTCGTCACAAACTGGAAAAGTTTCATACAAAATTTAATTGCTTGAGTAAGCGTACCCAACTTTTTGGTCTTTACCCGTATGTTCACCAATTTCCTGTCAATTGTGAGCCAATTTTAAAAATGCTTTTTTTGTTTCATAGGTGGTCTCTCCCGAGGTGGTCTCACTGTCACCAAGTCAACATCAGATCAGGGGATCAGTGAAGAACTTGGACTTCTCAAATAGGCAGACATAATCATGTAGCGATTTTGGCACATTCAGTCATTCATGAAGTATCTTTTGGTGAAGTGAAACTGATGATGAAGACCACAGATGGCCGCCGGAACTACTCAATGGTGGTGGTGCTAATTCAAGGGTGGCGGTAAGAATCTCGATTAAGATAGTTGAACAACTATGACAAACCACATTCAAATGGTTTAAATTATCCAAAACCAATCAATAACACACCCCGTGTGGTTGCCGGGTTAGAATAGTGCCACTCCATGTCTTCCCGTGGATGTCGTAAGAGGCGACTAAGGGAATAAGGGCTTATAGTACTGTTAGGCGATGGGCTTGCAACCTGTCACTAATTCACTAGTAAACCTCTCAGCCTGTTAGTGCAAAATGTGGTTACAGAAATATCAACAAGTCTTTAGAGTTGTTGGTATTTCTGTAGCTCTGCCTACCCCACTCTGGGAATAAAGGCGTGATGTTATGTATGTATGTATGTAATCAATAACACGCTCAGCGAAGCAGTAAAAAACTATGAAACAGATAAAAGCCTAAAATAATGGCGACCCTTCTCTCACAGCTGATATCTCTTAAATGGCTCCATCGATTCCCATGAAACCTAGCTAAGAACAATCCCGATTAAACTAGCTTCCTTTAAAAAAAAATGCGTCCAAATCTGTCGATCCGTTTGAGAGCTATGATCCCACAAACAGACACACTTTAAACACAGGGTATATTACTAGAAGACGCCCGCAACTTTGTACGCTATCTTAGAATCACTTTCCCGCTACTCCCCCTATTTCAATCCCTTAAGGGGTGAATTTCCAAAAAACCTTGCTTAGACCCCCTAGAACCCCTAGGCCCTAAAAGGAATAAATAAATAAATAAATATCACGGGACAATGCCACACAAATTGACCTAGTCCCAAACTAAGCTTTAGGCTTGTACTATAGGTACTAGACAACGATAAACTTACTTATATAGAGAAATATATACTTAAATAAATATAAAACATCCAAGACTCGGGAACAAATAGCCGTGCTTATCTCACAAATATCTGCCTTTACCGGGATTTGAACCCAGGACCGCTAGCTTCGAAGGCAGGGTCACTACCAACTAGGCTAGCGTGTCGTCCACTTCAACCCCTTAGGGGATGAATTTCCAAAAAATCCTTTCTTAGTGCACCCCTAGACCCTATTAGGAATCAACGTGAAATTCGGAAGCTCTAGACCCAGCAGTTTGGGCTGTGCGTTAGTATGTCAGTCACTCAGTTTCTTCTTTTGCATATTTAGAAGGTACTAGACTCATGTTTTTCTGCTGAGCCCCAGAAGATTTCTATCTTTTTTCACCACGGCTACAGTAGGTGAAGAGTAAACGAAACGGTTACGAAGTAGTTCTACTCCACAACAGTTTGTTCATTAACACTCTGAATCGGCAAGCAACCTTGTGCTAGAAATGGAAATAATTCGAAGGCAAATATAACACGAAGTGTAAAGTCAACATCGTAAATGAAAGTAAAAACCGTCGGAACTGAGTGAAAAGCAAACTACTGAATACCTAGTCACAGAGTAAATAGTATCGAGTAGTCGCTTTATCGAACAAAAAAGGTAGGAAAGGATTTCCATGTTTCATTAGCGGACTAAAAATGGAATTTCCATCCCAAGGGCGACAAATGAGTTTCAAAAATAATGACTTAAACACTTAGCCACTTTTCGACTCTGTTCTAGACCATTAAGACCATGGAAGAATCTTATACAGCTATGACGAAATAACTCGGTAATTTTTAGGGTTCCGTACCCAAAGGGTGACAACGGGACCCTGTTACTAAGACTCCGCTGTCTGTCACCTGTATCTCATGAACCGTGATAGGTAGACAGTTGAAATTTTCACTAATGATGTATTTCTGTCGCCGCTATAACAACGAATTGACAACAATTGACAGAATGTTTAGTTGTATATAAACATCAAAAATAAATAGTTAAATTAAAATAAAATAAAATAAGGCGGGCTTCCATACAACTGCCGCGATTTTTCTGCATTTTTTTCTCGATCTCAATACAGACAGACAGACGCCGCGACAGGTGTAACAAAAAACAAGGTTTATAATATAAGTAGTGTCTAATGTTGTATAGATAATGGCACGGAACCTTTCGTTTTGAAATAATGTCAAAACGCTCATAAATTTTGTACGACAATACTTAAACACAAAGTTCGTGACAATAACATATAACATTTTTATTAACTTTCCTTCCAGACAAAATGAAAAGAAGAGTGTTTAACTCTGGGGCGTGATTCTCTCAACACAGCGCTGCGTCGATCTCAAAGGTGAAGTTTTATCCGGCAAGTTTAACAAGTCCCGTCGAAGCGTACAAAACACACCTTTGAGATCGACGCAGCGCTGTGTTGAGAGAATCACCCCTGTTGAAAGAATCAATTGCAACATTGGACGCACTCGCTTACACTCGCGTTCAGTCTAAATATCTCAGGACTCAATTGATCACTTTCATCCCTCGGTTAACAATCTACTATGGATTCGTAGGTACCACCGTAGAACTCTGTCGCAATAACAGCTACATCACCTAAACTAGAGTAAGGTGGCATTTAATACTTCGCCTAATTGTGACAGGATTCTACGTTGCCATCCAGACTAAAAGTATACGACATAGTATGTTGGTAGTTACCTTGCCTACTGTGATGTAGGGTTCAGGCAAAGGGCATATATTTGTAATGAACACTAACATTTGTTCTTGAGTCATGGATGTTTCCTATTTATTTAGTAGGTATGTATTCCTCTATACATATACTTAAGTATATTGTTGTGTAGTGCCCGTAGTACAATATTTCCATCATCAGATTGTCTTCTGATATTTTCTTGATTTTACATTTGACATAAGAAGCCCAAATAATCGACTAAGCATACAGCCTCAGCAGGCTTTCTCCATCCCAAACACGATAAAGCAAAAGAGAAAGGCGACAAACATCGTCTTCTAGCCGAGTAGCCGACACACAAAACACTATGCCTTCATACCTACTCAAAAGCTATTTAAATAGGTTATATGACTGTCAAAAATTGTAAAGACTCTCCTTTGAGTTAGCCTTGCCAACGGAAATTTCCGCCACTGGTTCCACAAAAGTAATAACTACTGTAGTTAAAGTAGAAGTCTATTAAAAAATAACTTCGTATGCACCGGTCCATCCGTTTCACAATTACAATGGCACAGGGAGACACAAATAGACATAACTGTGTCCCCCCTCTCGCACCACTCTTTATACGTTAGGGGTCAATAATAATAAACAGAGTTTGTGAGAGTTGGCATAACATAGACATACCCTGCCCTGGCATTTAATGGTAGCTGTCAAATGTGTAATTTAATTACTAATTAAATTATTTACATCCCCAGATCACATTAGTTTATTTTTGGGATTTTTTTTGGGAAAAATATTCCGTATGGTTACCGGGTTGGAATAGTGCCACTCCATGTCTTCCCGTGGATGTCGTAAGAGGCGACTAAAGGCGAATAAAGGCTTGTAGTACTGTTAGGCGATGGGCTTGTAACCTGGCACTAATACACTGGTAAACATCATAGCCAGGTTGTGCAAAATGTGGTTGCAGAATTATAAACAAGTATTTTTACAGTTGTTGCTATGCCTACCCTATTTAGATCGATCAGAAATTAGAAGACACCATGGCTAGTCACCCGGACTTGGATGTGATTAGGGAATATGCTGAAAAACTTTCGGAGATAACGGATGTGACAGTATTTTAATGTAGGTACAATTTCGCTCGACTCAGTTCAGTGTATGAAGAAAGATCTTTTTCTATCTGTAAGTGGATAACAATGACAAGAAGAAATTAATTAAAAATAGAAAATATAGAGGAACTGATAGTCCTTCATTACAACTACTTATACAGAAACTTCCTCACTTCAGGGATGGCAACGCATTTGCAGTCTTAGGATTCCAGTCTTGTGAATGCGAATGTCTATGGGTCACAGTTTCCACTTAACATCAGGTGGCTTGTGTGCTCGTTTGCATTCTCAATGCCATAAAAAAAAACTTTAGAATAAATACAAAAGCATAATCAGTTTATTAGTTTCATCATATTGACTAAACTTTTATTTTGTTTGAATATTTATTTCCAGGGTGTATCCATATTAGTATCTACATTACTGACATAAGAAAAGCTCACCCATTCCGAGCTCTGATAATAAAATACAAGATGATATCCCCGACAATCATCAAGAACGCAAATCCAAAAGCATATGAACTGTACAATGTGCTAATTTCAACACTGTTTACGAAATTGATTAACACTAATCCCTACCTACATCTTAGATAAGAACAGGTGGCTTATCAGAGAATAGCCTATTACAGAACAACGTCCAAGGCGAATGATGGTGAGTAACACACTGACAGTCAATCCAAATGGACTGAAATAGTCTTTGTTTGATATCTTCAACTCGAGATTAAAACGAACAAACCCTGCGTTTGAAATCAGAGCTTGTGAATTTGAGATTAAATGTTAAAACAGTCCTTCTATTAAAAATATAAATCAATTCAATGATTTTATTTGTATCAGAATATCCATCTGCATTTTTTCCCGATCTTAATTTTTCCAGTTGTTTATTTTCCTATACGGATTTCTCACAAACGCCATATTTTCCCTATTAATAACTCGAAATAGATAATTAGGTTTTATCGCCCAGAAATAGAATTTCTGGGAAAAAAGGCGTATGGAAATTCTGCTACCAATAAAATATGATTTTCGGAATATTCGAGTCCCACCCAAAAAAAACCCACTAGGCAAACATGGAATTAGAACAAGCGACACAAATGATTTTGGGAAAATATGGGCCACACTCAATAAATACCTCTTAAAAAGACCTTTGGGTTGTACTTTGTACTCCCTTCTCCCGATATGGTAATGTAAGCATCTTTACATGAACGCCATTTAAAAGCCAATGTACAGCACTGTACAGTCAACCAATTTTATTCGTAGGCCACAATGGACTATTGGAGTATCTTGAGGCACTTCTTCTCCGCAATGATGGTCTTGTGCAAAGCGCTAGTAGATTCACTCCATATCACAGACGTTGTAAAAGTTCTCATATGGCTACTGAATAAACATTTTGAATTCTGAATAACGTCAACGTGACGTTTTAAACCAAATCATAAGAATACTCGCGTTTGGTCGACAACGTCCACCTCCTTTAACTTCCTAAGACCCGGTGTGCTAAAGGAGGTACAATGACATAATCCAGGCAATTAAGATTAAACTATATTTCAACGACTATAAAGTTCATTTTGATTTGTTTCTCATTTGAAAATGGCATTTAATAGCAAAGGTAAGTGATCTTTATTTCCTTGCTGTTAGATTCAAATTCCCACTTACAAAAATCTCCCTGTAATATGGTGGGCTTCACGAGGTTAAAAAGTTCAGTGGCCAGGAATCCAATTGGTGGACTGTACATACACATCCAAACTTTTAAGGAAGTCTGGTTTTGAAAATTAATCTAAACCTTGACTATATCACAACAAGGTTTATTTTAGATTGAAGCAAATTTTACAAGCTGATTTTTAATTCTGAATTATTTCTAACTGCTGAGGTTGCTCACGCGTCGATGCATCCAAGATTATATTTCTTTTAATTGTTGCTGTTTCGCTCATTATGAAACAGCATCAATTAAAAGAAATATAATCGTGTAGCCGTTAGTTATTATTTTACTACCGACAGCCTTAAAATTAAAATTATAGGTACTATACTTATTATAATTTAATATGATACCATATCTGTGGTTTTTTTTTAAATCCCCAGCACCCTTGCAGGTACAGTATCCCAACGATAATGTTGCATTGTGATAATAAACTTCAAACTGAACATCAAATAACAAGCATGATATTGGTGACAACGACAGTCACAATGACAAGGTTCTTAGTAAGTATGCTTATCATTTTTATTGTGTGAATGTACATACCCATAACTATAATGCTAAAGATGAAAATCTATTCATTACAAACTATGATTCGAACTAAGACTGATTATGACTCGGTCAAATTATGACGCAGCACACGACTACCAGAGGATATCAAAAATGGTTTAGATTAAATGAGGGCGGAATTCGAGTGTAATTACTCGTACTTGACAACAGAAAGTTTTTTAATAGCTTAAAGAGGTTTGTCTCAAAAGCATGTCTGTGTCTGTGTCTGTGTCTGTGTGTGTGTGTGTGTGTGTCCCCTACAGCCAAAACTACAAATACTAAAAATCAGAAAAAAACTTAAATTAAAGATCACGACTAAGTACACATCATTGGTTCTTGAGATACAGGCGATTAAAGTGTTTATACACCTAATAAAATCATCTAAGACGGCACCGATTGACTTTAAATAGAAAATTAGATATTACTACTTAGTTGATTTTTATGTTTGTAGTACTTAACGGCTTCGGAACCCTACACATAGCATGGTCCGACATGCTCTTGCCCGGTTTTTGTATGTTGGTAACGAACAAACTCAAAAACTACTGAACCAATTTCAAACATTATTTCACCATTAGAATGCTACATTAACACAGAGTAAGATAGGCTATGTTTTAATTTTCTACGCTTGCGGAGACGCGAGCAACAGCTAGTTACTTATAACTAACGGGCTATCGCTTGTAGCGTCCATTACAAATAATTATGCATTCATATAATCACCAGGGTCATGACGTTAATCTCTTGTTTTCTACATTCATCAGACTCATTACACAAACAGGGCCTTGTGGAGTTAACTGCGAAGGTCAACGAGACACGTGATTAGAACTACTACAACTTTTGTGTTATTTGCCATTATTACCATTAGATATTGCTAATTAACAGTAGTAAAGACCGCCTGTTGTAGGCCGAAATTAAATTGTCCTGTTCCGTGTTTTATGTGCAATAAAGAGAATTTGTATTGTATTAGTCTCTCTGGGAATTAAGGCGTGATGTTATGTATGTATGTATATACGTATGCATTGTATTATTCTACATAAATTAAATTGTTCTTTAATTCGGATAAAAAAAAACATTATTTCAGCATGACGGAACACGAACATGCCAACTGTTGGCAAGTGGTTTCTCAGGTTATTACACATTTGCAATTTTTAAAATTAAGTACCTGCAGTCAGCAGCAAGTAGCTATGCAACCGAAGCGCTCAAAATGTTTTGCACTCGACTCTATTGTAAAGAGAATACGTATGTATCTAGATTATTTTGAGCATGTTTTTCTGCTAAGCTAGATTTGATGCTGACTAATAAACCTAGTTTTACTTTTTTAGGGGTTCCGTAATTTTTGTTGTGTTGTATGTTCCATAAGGGTTCCGACGCAAAAGTTTGAGAAAGACTGGTCTAAAAGTCTAGTGTTTTAAACTGTGCTTGTTGAATGTTGAAGGAGCTCACTCAACCGATCACGTCCGCCGGTTGCGCAGACTCATCAGTTTCCTCAGTCATTAGACAGCGGTTACACGCTAATTCTGGCGTCAGTCAGTCACAAGTCTTATTCAAGTTTTGACTGATGCAATGATGGAAAGTAGCCACGGTTACACGATCAGGCCTGGGATTCTACACGGTAATAACGATATCGTCTTTGACGTGTTTCCGTATTGTCAACGTTTCGATAACTCTTATGTCATTTACAATAATGGCGACTGTGACAAACGATTCTAAAACACGTCAAACGCGATATCGTTATAACGCTGTAGAATAGAGGCCCAGTCCAGGCTGACAACAGACTGATAAAATTACTACACAGTCGCCGTTAGGACACAGAACGGAACACAGTCGTTTAGGCAGTCTTGTCGTCTACTATGTTTACTATAAAGAAAAAACCGGGCAAGAGCATGTCGGACCATGCTCAGTGTAGGGTTCCGAAGCCGTTAAGTACTTACTACAAACATAAAAATCAACAAGTACCTAATAACAAATTTTCACCGTGTCCGACACCATTTTGAAATATCGGCTCGCGGCGAGCACGCCGCCTCACCCGCGCATGTTTATGTGTTACAATTTAGCTCGCGAGCAGCTCGCCGCTCGCGCTTGAGCCGCTCAGATTCGTACCCAGCTTTAGAGAATCCACACCCCTGAGCATTCATATATAATGCCTCATTGCTAGTCACTAATCAATAGGGTGATCGAACCAGTAATGGACAAGCTCCAATGATGGACACTTGACTCTTATTTTACAGACAATAAAGGTTATTCATTTGTTTTGCAGCGATCAATTTATAACCTTATGATCTTTGAATTAAGAGTAAAGTGTCCATTATTGGTGCCTGTCAGCTTAAAGTGTCCAACACTGGTGCGATCACCCTAATTTATCTTATCCCAACACCAGAACACTTAAAGTATTTCACCTGATAAAAAATAATTTGAGGCCTTTCTCTGTCAGATACTGTTATCTGGAAATGGATAAATCAGCCGTAAGTAGTTTTATTGCCTTAAATATTGATCATCAGTCAGGGTCGTTTCTTTTAATTCGCTAGTTGGAGAATTAGCATGACGTCAATCATAATTCTATCCTTCTGTCCATAGGCTTTACGCAGCCTTAGGTACCTAAGTACTAACTTGTTCCTTGAAATCGCTTCAAATTGTCATGACCAACTCAAAACCTTTTGTGAAAAACAAATCCAATAGAATATAGAGAACTAGTTAAGACAAATCCAACGAGCCCAAACTCGATGGGTTTACTAAAAGGCAGTCCAGGGTTACGTCTCCTATCTTCGAGCCCTAACAGCAGACCAGCTCAGTGGTTCCAGAAGACATTAGTGTTTCAAATGTCAGATCCCACATATGCTTGCAAGCAAACTGAGCGTGTAACATTCCTATCACACCTAACTAACGACCTGATGACCTTGAAGACCTGAACCGATTTCCACCAAACATAGCTAAGAACTCTCTCGACTGATATACCTTTCAAAAAAAAACCGCATTAAAATCGGATCATCCGTTTGGGAGCTACGATGCCACAGATAGACACATACACATTTACACACACACACACAGACACGTCAAACTTATAACAGCCCTCGTTTTTTGCGTCGGGGGTTATGAATAATTAAATATATAAATAAAACCAGATATACAGGGCGAAAGTGAGTCGAAGGGTCGGAAGGGGCCGTATAGGCGTACTTTTTTTCAATCATTTGGAGCAATACTGGAAAGAAGCCGAATCTTAACTACCCAAACGAAACCGACGTGCACGCATGACTCGATGTATGAATGTGGAAGAAGCGAAAGAGATTTGCCAGGATCGTAGCAGGTGGAAAGAAGTGGTCTCTGCCTACCCCTCTGGAAAGTAGACGTGTTTTGTCTATGTTATGTAAACCCAGATATAATGGCAACCCCGAGCAGGGAGATTTTTGTAAGTGGGAATTTGAATCCACCAGCAAGGAAATAAAATTCAATTACCTTTGCTCTGAAATACCATTTACATATTTGAAACAAATAAAAGTGCACTTTATAATCATTAAAATATAGTTTAAACTAAATTGCGTTGATAACCTTCTATGGCCAGGGTCTAACGAGGTTAAACGGCCCAATCGATTTTCATTAAACCTGGCTAAGAACGATCCTGATAAATCAACCTTTCTTTGAGACAAAGCCGCGTCCGAATCAGTTTGGGAGCTACCATTCAACAGACGCATGGATATACAGATGCACACGTTAAAATTATAACATCCCTCTTATTGCGTCGGGGGTTAAAATTAGCTGTACATTGTAATAATATATACATACATACATTAAATCACGCCTATTTCCCAGTGGGGTAGGCAGAAACGACTTCTTTCCGACTGTTACCATCCTGAAAAATCTCTTTCGCTTCTTCCATATTCGTACATCGAGTCATGCATGCACGTCGGTTTAAGATTCGGCCCTTTTCCAGTATTTCTCCGGTTTGATTCAAAAACGTTCGCCTAGGACGGCCCCTTCCGACCCTTCCACTCACTTTTGCACTGTATATCTCTTTTGTCCATCCTTCGCAAATGACAGAACCATTGAAGCATGCCCTTTTCAATCTTAGTCACTACATTTCTCACTGATATTTTAATTAAATAATAAACCAATCCGAAGACAAAAGATACGTCACTGCGCGTGCAAAAAACACCATGTATTATTTTCTGTAACGAGCATTTTAGTCCTTAGACAGTTATGTGGAAGGTAACATATAGCGATTTTTTTTCGACAGTGAGCAGCACTTGATGGAAACATGTTGTTATATATAGCAACAATAAATTTGCTGAGCTTATCAGGCATTCCCTTGCAAAGTGTTTTTGTCGTTATCAGTGATATGATAAGGTTATTTCTCAACTGTATGGAAAAAATATGTAAATAATTATTGAGCAAACTTTTTCTAATGATGTATGCAACCAAAATTTTGATGTTTATTAAATTATTTTCCTTGCGTCTATAAAATCCATTAGCTAATAGTTTTTGAGAGACACAATGAAAAAACATCTTCCCATTGTAAAAAAAAAACTCTGTTACGCGGCTAGTCTATTTTCTGTTTTCATGTTATAGGTTAGCTGACCGTATATCTGTCTGGTTGTCTGCTTGTGGCTTCGTAGCTAAGATATTATGGCACTGTACACATCTTGAATAAAAGGCATTATGGTAAAACACGCATGATAGGTTCGTAGAAATTTTGGAAATACAGACTTTATACGACCTGTGTGACCTTTTCATATAAAGATTGTTTTTAGGGTTCCGCACCCAAAGGGTAAAAACGGGACCTGTCTGTCTGTCTGTCATCAGGCTGTATCTTATTAACTGTGATAGCTAGACAGTTGAAATTTTCACAGATTATGTATTTCTGTTGCCGCTATAACAACAAATACTAAAAACAATAAAATAAATATTTGAGGGGGGCTCCCATGCAACAAACGTATTTTTTTGGCGTTTTATGCTCGGTATTTTAAATTAAAATAAAATATATATTTAAGGGGGGCTCCCATACGACAAAAGTCGTTATAGCGGTTTTTTCTCGATCTTAATGCAGACACCGTGGTTAAAGACAGATACCTGGGCAGTTGAAACTAAAAAAAAAAAAAAAAAAAAACAAAAATAGTGTCTAATGTTGTATAGATAACGGTACGGAACCCTCTGTGCGCGCGTCCGACTCGCACTTGGACGGTTTTTCTAAAATGTCTACATTAGGAATACATACATCAGCTAGGTCAAACTGTAATAAAGTTTACAGTTGCCCTAAAAAGATATGACTGTTACTGCAATCAAATTACACATGAAATTAGCTACGCCATCAATTTACAAGTTTCCCAACACGATATTATATTACATATAAATTTCCTGAGCATTTTTTTTATTTTACTGACTCAGCATGATTGCTTCGCAATCGTAGTCACTATTTGCTGACCAACTATTTTAGTGCACAATAACCTAACCTAAAAGATTAAATCTAGTCTCAATTGATATCTAATACCTATCCCTTCACTATCCTATCACTGCCACACGTCGCATCCCGCTGCCTGTTTTTTAGTGTTCCGGAGCCGAATGGCAAAAACGGAACCTTTATAATTTCGTCATGTCCGTCTGTATGTCACAGCCATTTTACTCAGAGCCTATTGGCACTATATAAGTGAAATTATATATTTAGGGGTGGCACTCCATACATGTAACTAGGGGACGAAACATTTTTTTCGAGTTACATCAGCGTGTGGGGTATTTTTAGATAGGGCTTCCAAAATGATACGGAGGTTTTTAAGTGACTTTTTACGTAAGTGAACAGTTGGCGAGATATACGCTTCTAAAGTCGTAAAAATTCTGTCCGGGTAGCTTTTGAACTGTTAAATAGAACATTCTAATAAAAATTACAGTAGTAGAACATACGAAATACTTCCAAACAAAATTGTTTGGAACACGATACGCTATACGATATTTTAACCATGAACGTTCATCCCAGCTACGGAACCCTTCACTGTGCGTGGTCCGACATGCACTTGGCCGGTTTTTTATGTTAAAGAGAAGGCACACGAGTACTGAGGCCACCTGATGGTAAGTGGAATCTGAGACCCATAGACATTTGAATTCAGACTATAATCCTAAGACCTCAAATGCGTTGCCAACCCTGAGGACTAAGATGGAATGCCTCTACGCTAGTAATTTCACCGGTTGTCTTATCCCCACACCGAAACACAACAATGCGAACACTGTGGCTTGTCGGGTCTGTCCCTATGTATGCTTAGATCTTTAAAACTACGCAACGGATTTTGATGCGGTTTTTTTTTAATAGATAGAGTGATTTAAGAGGAAGGTTGATTTGTATAATAATTTAACCCGGAGCGAAGCGAGAGCGGGCCGCTAGTAGCTAATAAAGTAAGTCGTGATACAAACAGCTACAGAATTTTTGCGTTCCGTTTGCAAAAGTGTGTGTGTAAGCGTGTACAGTTAACTCAGATATATGTACAATTTTGCACCTTATCACATTGAAATAAGGTGCAAAAGTATTTTCATATGGAAAGAAGAATGCACACGAGCACACAGGCCACCCTATAGTAAGTGGGAACACAAAACATTTGAATTCTCAAGACTACAATCTTTAGACTGCAATCCTAGGGCTCCAAATGCGTTGCCAACCCTGAGGACGAACTACTTTTGTATAAATACTTTGCCTCTACGGTCAATCTGTGGCTTGTGTGAGTCAATGTTGTTCTTGATGATTGTAATGTTTGCTTTACCAGTCCATTACACACAAAGAGCGCAGCCCTCAAATGATTTTACTATAATTTATATCCAAACACCGGATTGACGGGGGCAAAAATGTACCAGTGCTAGTGATTCATTAAATATCGACTAAGTTTATCGACATCGATAAAAAACAATTTTTAACATGCTGAGTTGGGACCGTTTCGCAACAAATATCACTTTTCTGTTCTCTTTTCTTTATTTTTTATGTTATTTGATGTGTTATTGTTGCGAATAAATGATTTTCTTTATTTATTTCTTTCTTTCTTAATCATCATTATTGATGGCCAAGTTTGAACAAATTTTAATTATGTGCAAACCTCTTTTATTTACACTGTCGCAACTATAAACAACCGGTATCTGACATTGACTCTGGACTCGAGTCACTTTTGTCAACCATCGAATTTACATTGAATAACAATTAATTCCACACAAAAATATTCTTTAGCATTCCGACGAATTGAGAACCTTTATATTTTTTAAGTCGGTTAAAAATGCTTCGTAAGAAAAAAGATCGTCATCTTCATGGAAAGCTGATCATTTAGATATAGAAGACAAAGGTACGACTTACTTTTGCAAGAAATGTCACGAAAAAAGTTGTCGATAAACTAGTCGATATTTAATGAATCACTAGCACTGGTACATTTTTGCCCCCGTCAATCCGGTGTTTGTTATATCCCTATTGACGAGTTCATTAACTATTGTTCACTTAAATAACACGTTTATTCAAGCCTTTCTTGGACTTCTGGCTCGTGATATCATTTTGTTTAATCATTAAGACATTTATTGTTGTTAAATGGTCGTTAAAAGTGATGATATTATCAGTAATTAGCGCGAAAGCTAGTCACTTTTACAATAATTAATTATATGATAATTATACTACGATGTTTACTTTTACCATATGAAGCAAAAAGGTGTAGACGGTGTAGTGTTTCAAAATACATACATAAAAAAATGGTTATTTGGGTGAAAAGGAAACATCCAAAATAAATGAAAAAAAAAAATCTGTGTATTTATAAATTATGTCTTTTACCCAAATAGAGTTAGATGGCACAGTCTGTATAAATACAAACATCAAAATTTTGCTTGCAACCTATCACTAATACACTAGTAAACTTCTTGGCCTCGTTGTGCAAAATGTGGTTACAGAATTATCAGCAAGTCTTTTTAGAGTTGTTGGTATTTCTGTAGCTCTGCCTACCCCACTCTGGGACTGAAGGCGTGATGTTATGTATGTATGTATCAATATATATTTTTTTTGGTTAATCAACATTTGCCACCCACAAGATTTTTGTCTCCTGCGTTACGGTAGGATTAACTTCCACAACAATTTATACTTAAACTGATCTAGCAAGTTTTTCAAATGCTTTAACGATTTAAAACAGTTTATAAAAGGAATCCTACGGTATAATAACGTAATTACAAACAATACTTTTTCTACCAAAACATGATCGCTTGTCTCCTGTGTTACAGGACAAAGTCGTGTGGGTCGAATATTACTAACCCCATTTTGATATTTTTATTTTGCAATGTCTCCCAACGCAGTACATGGTCATTTTTGATGTGTGTATGTATATCAAACGGAATATAATTATGTACCTATACAAGAGGATTGCCGCAACTTTGCCCACCGTTTCTTGTTAATATTATTTTGTAGTTATACCTTTGCCTTCTGTGTAATGAGCGCAAATATTTGTTCCTGAGTCTTGGATGTTTTCTATGTATTTAAGTATATTATTTCTCTATGTAAGTATGTTTATCGTTGCCTAGTACCCATAGTACAAGCCTAGAGCTTAGTTTGAGACTAGGCGAATTTGAGTGAGATTGTCCCCTGATATTTATTTATTTACACTACTACAGGAGACATTTCAAATCTAACGTTATTTTTATGTCAGGGACGGGTTCCTATCTTTTGGCCGAAATAATTTTTGGCTGTATCGTTACCCAACCTTTTCATTTGCCAACCCGTTTTTTTTCTGTAACTGTATACATTTCAGGACCATCGTATAGAACCCCATAGGTTAGGTTAGGTTAGTTTTATAGAAATCCTGAAATAATTACAGTTCTGCAAAAAAAGATGTTTGGCACAATTAAAAGGGGGGTGATTCTCTCAACACAGCGCCGCGTCGATCTCAATAGTGAAGTTTTATTCGGTAAGTTTAAGAAGTCTCGTCGGAGCGTACAAAACACATTTTAGCGCGTGCCTTCTCACATATATACATTATCTTTTCACATAAGTTAAAAATTTCTAATTGTATTCAGATTGAGGTAGTTCTGAGGTTTTATAACTATGGCGAATTTATGTTTTTGACAAATAAATGCCTTCCATACAAAAAAAAAGTGCAAATGAGTTTCAAAAAGTTTTTTTTTTGTTATATGACATTCCAATGTGCGTTAAACAGCTTGAAAGATATAAATACAGAGCTGTGACATTGTAGCAGGAAGCGAGTGAAGATTGACAAAAAACGCTGGACAGGAGATGACAGGTATGCTAGAATATATTCGGCAAAAACTCACACATACATACACATACATTATGATACGATTTTATTTTATTATATAGTATTATAATTATACAAGTTATTAAAAAACCGCTTGTTAATATGCAATCAATGCAAAGATACACCAGAGCTTGCATGGCCATATTTTATCGTGTACAGTCGTTAACAGCATTTTAAACCGAATGTCCCAATCCATAGAGTATAGAATGCTTCAACTATTAAGTACATTGCAGTTAACTGCCTTCTTTGGTATTACAGTAGCATTCTTAACTACAAGCCTAAGACTAAAGATGGAATGCTTCTTCGCTAGTAATGAACGTTGCGAAGTTGTATAGATGTTATTTATTTTATAAAGCTATTTTACATTCAAGGTAATGCTATAACTGTTTATTTTTTATAATTTCCGCATGTGAATTATTTGGCCTTCGTTTAACGCCGTGTAGTGTTTACCTAGAGGTTAACTGAACGATAGATGATTTTAGAACATATCACATGTTTGTGTTAATAAGTTATAAGTACGAAAACAAAAACGAAACGGTGTAGTTTGAGGTATTCGTTACGGTACTGTAATATTGGGAGTAATGTAACTGTGTGTTTGTCTGCGTAACCCTTCGTTTTCCATACTTTCATTTGCACTTCTTTCATTTTTCATAATGGTCACTGGCTATAAACCTTCATTTTCCATAATTTCATTTGCCATAAAGACATTTTTTCTGAAATCGTAAACCTTTCAGGTAATTTTTACATGCCTTCGTATAGAGCAAAATAGGTTAGGTTAGGTTTGTTTTATTACAATTCTAAATAGTTCACGGTTTGAGAAAAATTGCCTTTATGGCAAATTGATATTTTGGCACATGATTCGTATGGCATATAAAATTATGCCATATAAAATTCGGGCAAATTAAATTATTGCATTTCACATTCGTTCAAACGATCGGGAACCGTTTGTCTGTCCTAAACAGATGGACCGAAAGAAAGGTAGTTTCGCTAGGATCGCCATTATTCGGGGCTTCTATCAGACATTAAACGACCTCGAAGACCTCGAAGACCGATCCGCTTCCCGACATTTTTTGCACGATTCTCTTTTATGGTTACTGTCTAACCTTCAAGCCATCCATTTATGCAAGTCAATTTAATTACCACAAGTTTTCCTGCTTACTGCAATTGTCGCTACTATCCCTCTGGTAATAATTACTGCCCTATTAGCTCCAAGTACTTCGTTAGTTACGTCCGCACGTGAATTGCACTTGGATTTTTAATTGCACCTAGAGTTTTTTCACAAGTCATATGGTTAACCGTTTTCATTGATCATACTTAAGAACCGATGCCGAGATATGCCGGTTAAACTAGACTGCAATACAAAAAACTGTGTTGAAAGATTGTTGATAATGCACCCTCATTGGTCGATGGCGTCAAACAGTAAAGGTCAATGTACGAAATTCTTTGTGATCGACGAACGCGCGTAGAACACAAAAATGCGCGTAACAATCCATTGAAGAGATGGTTTAACTATTGCTGAAACTATTGCGGTGATGTAATGTACTACTGGCATGCGGGCTTTTATATATTACTAGACGTTTCCCGCGACTCAATCAACGTAGAAGTCATTTATCGCTATTCCCTCAGGAACTGTCCAGTTTTCGGGATCACAAGTACCCTTTGTCCTTCCCCGGGACTCAAACTATCTCCATATCAAAAATAATCCAAATCAGTTCCGCAGTTTATTCTCGAAAGCGTAAGAAATAGATAGATAGATAGACAGACATAGTTACTTTTAAATTTATAATATTAGTACCTATAGATTTCTGCCAAGTAACATTATGCAAAACAAAAATATGGCAGTAAAATTTCTTCAAAACATTAGTAAACTCAAAGTTAAATAAGTTTGTCAGTACTTTATCACACTTTATCTCAGCAGAAAGAAATATGAATAGTATTTTTACTTGAAGCGACTGTGCCGCGTGGTTGTTAACATAAAAATATTGAATTCCTAACAGTTTATTTTTATGCAGTGTTTTACCCTAGTCACATTTCACCGAAACAGTTTTATTTAACGCGTTGAATGCTGTTGGCGCTGGCCTCCCAAGTCCCCAGATTTCTCGCTTGAGTACATAATACCAAACATGCACCCTATAGTTAATACTATAAGGTTGGAATTACAATGTCACTAAAAAGGTATTGGGTTTTACGAGGTAATACCTCTTAAGTATTTTTTAATGTGACTAACAATAGACAAAAATAACCTAGCTTGAGACATTGAACTATTGAACTGCAACGGATGACAAAATGCTATTTCAAAATACTGCAACAACGACGATCGAGACAAAATTACACTACACAATATGCGATTGAGGTGAAATGCGACCAAAATTATAAGCGAAAAACAAACAAAACAGCTTCGTAGGCAGTCACTACCAACTCAGTTAACGTGGCATAACTGCCCTCGTAAGCGAATAAGCAGTATCTCAAATTCGATAGCCAAAGCAGATTCAATCCTATCCTTTTAGTAATAAGGTTGCATTTGCTATAGGGCTTTTGCCTGAGATACTGCCATTTCTCTTAGCAGGGCAGATAATTTAACACGTTATTTTATGCACGAAACTCTCGGTGCGCGAGACTTGCCCCGTTTCTCTTGTCGTTGCTGCCTGAACTACTCCTCTAACTTTAGATACCTCCAACTCCTCCAAGGAATAAAATAACCGAAGTAAAACCAGGAAATCGACAAAAGGTCAGGCTTTTGATCTTTAAACTCTCGCAGGACAGAGATGCAATTATATAAATAACGAAGATAAATATAAGATTTATTGTAAAGTTTGTGATCGAAAAAAACACGGTTTATAATATTATATACATAACATATTTAAAGGGTGAATAATTTCATCACGGATACGCGATTAGGCCAAATATATTACAAACCAGATAGCAACAATCTAATCAAAATTTACAAGCAATGTCACAACCATATTTTATCAATACTAATTTCTTGAACTAATTATCACTAATCCTGTAGAATTTCTAAATGGCATTTCTGTTAATCTATCCTTGGAATGCATAAAGCACGCATTAAATCCTACTTATTCCATGATTTCACCCCTGTTAAGGTATATTTCGCCAATTTCAAGTTTTTTATGTACTTTTTAGAGGAACTAGCGGCCCGCCGCCAGCGGCTTCGCCCCGCTGCAAATTTCTGACTTTCCCGGTGGATTTTTCAGTTTTTTTCTTTCATAAGAACCTTCTCCTGACAGTAAGACACAATAAAAAAAGAATTCGTGAAATTGGTTCGGCTGCTCTCGAGATTTGCGCTTAGCAACACATTCAGCGATTCATTTTTAGGGTTCCGGAAACGAATGGCAAAAACGGAACCCTTATAATTTTGTCATGTCCGTCTGTTCGTCTATCCGTCTGTCCGTCTGTCCGTCCGCCCGTCTGTCCGTCTGTATGTCACAGCCATTTTACTCAGAGCCTATTGGCACTATATAAGTGAAATTTGGAGGATAGATGTATTCTATGAACCGCTATACAATGATGTAGTAAAATTGAAAAAAATATATATTTAGGGGTACTCCATACATGTAACTAGGGGACGAAAAAAATTTTTTTGAGTTACATCAGCGTGTGGGGTATTTTTAGATAGGGCTTCCAAAATGACACGGAGGTTTTTAAGTGACTTTTTTACGTAAGTGAACAGTTGGCGAGATATACGCTTCTAAAGTGGTAAAAGTTCTGTCCGGGTGGGTAGCTTTTGAACAGTTAAATAGAACATTCTAATTAAAATTACAGAAGTAGAACATACGAAATACTTCCAACCAAAATTGTTTTGAACACGATACGCTGTGTAGTTTTTGAGATTTTAATGAAAAAAAAAATTAATTTAATTTAACCATGAACGTTCATCCCAGCTACGGAACCCTTCACTGTGCGTGATCCGACATGCACTTGGCCGGTTTTTTTTATTATATAGATAAGTCCACACACGCTAGGACAATTGTTCGCTAAATAGTACATTGTGCATCAAGGGAAGTAAGAAGGGGATAAGTAACGAGAGTATTAAAAGCCCGATGCCGTAGATGTTTTTCATCACATTTGCAAGTAAATAAAAAAACTTACACTATTAAAGAAAACAACAATCAAAAAATGAATGGCACTCGACTCGGTAAAAGAGATTGTCATCATGACAACTCAACTTTTTTCGATATTGTGTTCCACAGATAATGCTAAGAACTGCCATTAGTTTTCAAACTTGACAGGCCGTACTGCCAGATTGCACCGATTTGAAAAATAAAAATAATTGCAAATGACTCTGAATTAATAGTATAATATCAATATAATGCAGTTAAATATACCGTTTAAGTTTTATGTACAGTAGAATTGGTTTGTAGCCAAGTTTTGAGTATAGAGAATAAACCTTGGCTGATTTTATACCTCCATAGTCTGAAATGATATACTAGTGTGACACTGAAAATTTACCAGTTTTTAGGTTTCCATAGTCAAACTAGGAACACTTATTGTTTCGCTATGTCCGTCCGTCCGTCCGTCCGAATCATAGCGCAGAGACTCTTAGTACTAGAAATATGTAAATTGGCATGAATATACATATTAGTCACGCCAACAAAGCGGTACAATAAAATTTACCGGTATGTAACCGGTGAAATTACTAGCATAGAGGGATTCCACCTTAGTCCTCAGGGTTGGCAACGCATTTGAGGTCTCAGGATTATAGTCTTGAGAATTGAAATGTCTATGGGTCTCAGATTCCACTTACCATCAGGTGGTCTGAGTGCTCGTGTGCCTTCTCCTTAACATAAAAAAAGGTACAAAAAAATTACAACTACTAAAAATCTGAAACTACTAAAAAAAACTTAAATGAAAGCGCATATAACGAATTTATATATTTAAACTATCACAACTAAGTAGACATCATTGGTTCTTGAGATACAGGCGATTAAAGTGTTTATACCTACTTAAATCATCTAACCAAATGACTTTAAATAACTTCAAAATTAGTTATTACTTGTCGATTTTGATGTTTATAGTACTTAACGGCTTCGGAACCCTACACTGAGCATGGTCCGACATGGTCTTGCCCGGTTTTTAAGAGAATAGCGATAAAACGAGAACTAGTATAAAATATAACTAATAAAGCTTAACATTAGCAACAGATATAAAAGATTACTTTGTAAGTTTTAATCGTAATTACTTGTGGTTAAAGTTCACTGAGAATTCATCAAAACAAGGAAGTTAACGACTAATTTATCGCCATGTTTCTGCAAACTACACACGTATTTAAAAGAAACCAGTTTTGTACCTAGAAAACATTTAACTCGTATTATGAGACTTTATTATCCTTCACACATAACAAATTGAAGTACCCTGTCGCGTATCAGGGGTTATTCTCTCAACACAGCGCTGCGTCGATCTCAAAGATGAAGTTTTATCCGGCAAGTTTAAGAAGTTCCGTGTCGGAGCGTACAAAACACATTTTAGCGCGAGCCTTCTCAATTAGGCAGCTTTATACGAACTCGACTCACCTGCCTGCTGCATGGGTTTTGTACGCTCCGACGGGACTTCATAAACTTGCTGATCATACATACAAGATCGAGGTATCCATCAACACTCTTCAGAGATCGCGAAGAGAATACAAATTACCTAAGATCAACTACGTAATGGTTTAAATATAAAATGAAATGAGTGTTTGGTCGCATGAATTTGTACACATAAGGAATTTGAATGCCTAACTACCATCACCTTGTAAGAGATAATTAACCTTTTAACCATCTTTATCTTAAGAGGACCGCTAACCGAAACATTTATGCCCTACTTAAGTCGCGTTCCTGTCAAAAAATAAATTACAACTTTAGCTCTGTGCGATAACGTTTCCTTTACCCTAAATGCCCGATTCCCACGATTTTTGAAATGTTGTTGTTAATATAAAAAAATAGGTTTGTACGCATCGGTTTTTTTTTAGTTATTTTCTTGCAAAAGAAAACGTACAGACTAAGTTTATTATAATATCTACCGGTTCAAAAATCGTAAAAATCGGACTAGGTTTAAGGGGAGAGAGACGTTATCGCATTTTGTATGGTAAATTTCAGCTTCACAGTGCTCTTAATTAGAAAAACGAAATATTCGGAGAAAAAGTCCAAAATTAGCTGTGATGTAGAAAAGACAATGTAGCGTTTAAGCTCTTCAGCCAAAAAACAAATGCTTTTGAGACAAACCTCAACAAGCATGATCTTGCTGTCAATTTGCGAATATTTATTATGGCAAACAGAAGGCACACGAGCACTCAGGCCACCTGGGCCTCAATTCTACTGCGTTATAACGATATCGCGTTTAACGTGTTTTAGAATCGTTTCTGTCGCAGTCGCCATTAGTGTAAATGAAATACGAGTTATCAAAACGTTGACAATACGAAAACACGTCAAAGACGATATCGTAATTACCGTGTAGAATCCCAACCCTGATGGTAAGTTGGATCTGAGACCCACAGAAATTTGCATTATTAAACCGCAATCCTAAGACCGCAAATGCGTTGCCAACCAGGACTAAGATGGAATGGCTCTGCTGGCAATTTCACCGGTTGTCGTATTACCACACCGGAGCACAACAATACGAACACCACTGCTTGGCTGAAGGTTAAAGATAAGATGGTGATAGCGACCCGGATGGACCCTACACTAGATCCTACCACCACTAATATCACGAATGTCATTTATACACCGTCACACACACGTGCAAATGCAAGCTCGAAACGATTAACCGGCGCTTCCACGGCGAGACTAAAATCAAGTTGCCTAAATGATTACGGTATTAAGGTTAGACAAATCATCAAAATAATGACCTCGTTAGTGCTATCGGGCATTCTAATTGTGATTTAGATACTTTGTAGCGATTCGAGTGCCACATAGTTGCACGTAGGCAGCTATTACGGAGTATTGTCGTGTGCCAACATGTTTGATGTTAATAGCATAGAATAACATACATATGTATGGAATTCTGATAATATACTGCCCTCCTGAGCCGAACAAGGCAGTATCTCAGATAAAACTCCTGTAGCAATATCAACCTTATTACCAACAACAGAAAATCTGCTTTGGTTATTGCATTTTATATATGTATTGGCTTAGGAAGGCAGTGTACATCGTTTTATAAGTCGGTTGGTCACCGTAATGATAACCCGTGGGTACTAGTGTCAACAGCAAAGTGGCGAAGAAAGAACCTACACAGCTGCATAAACGTTCATTTGCACTAACGCCCCATTAGGAATCCTATCACTTTAGAAAGTGACTTAAGACGACATTAAAATAAACGTCAGTTCAACTGAGCATACGAGTAATTAACCTAAGCACGTCTTGCTAACAGTACTCAAATTTAAAAAAAAATTAACACTGTAATGGACACTAAAGATATCCTTAACGTCAACGATGTCGGAAATTAATAACAAAGAGGACTTGTATAACATTGCATTATAATTTAAACTTTACTGCAAAAAAACGGTTTCAAGTGTACGCAGGATGTCTCGTCATCAGGTCAAGATCACGAGATAACCGTGTAACTTTCAAGAACCTACGCGCCAAACTTGAGCATTGATTTGTAGAAGTTACAACAACTTGAAGTTCCACAAACACTCATAGTCATTAATCACATTTCATATTGTTAGTTTTATTTATCATTTCTTCAAAACAGCTATTGCGTGCCACAGAGTGCAATGAACCCACAAAAAAAGCCGAGGCAAATGCGTTTTTAAAAGTCATTCGACCATCATCATGCCACTACCAGTTATTAAGGTCAACTTCACTATTTATACAGCCAAAGAGTTTCTGCAAGAACCAAGGTAAACCTTAACTATTAGTTTCATCTAAATAACGTGACGGCAAACGTTAACATTCATAGGTTTCAATTTCAACAAAATCATTTGACTTTTATTAGTTATAACACTTATAACTTATAACGTTCACATCAATCAAGCATCGACCGATAAGTTCAAAGGAAAACATCGTCAATAACAATAAATTTCTGTTCTAGTTTCTGTTAAAAAAACTAATTTAATTTAAAAACTAACTGGAAAAATAATTGAATATACAAAGACTAGTTTCAAATCAAGTCAAGATTTAACTTTAAAAACTTTGACCAATGCGTCTAAAACAACTCTGAAAACTCAATACTCACTGCTCTTCCTTCCTTCCTGAACCTTGTACGTCAGATCTTCAAACGCCAAATCCACTGGAGGTCTCTTCGGCAGGTGTGTAAGGGTCTTATGCTGTGGTGGAGTGATGGTCACCTTCAAACTTCCCTTCCTGTCAGAGATAATAGGTACAGTTTCCATGGGACCAGCAATCTCTTTGTCCAGTTTCATTTTGATACACTATAGTTAGTATTAACGTAACTTTAACGCATGCCTATTGTCTACGTGACAAAGGCAAGAGTATTGTTTCCCGTGATGATCTGATCCCGAGAGACGTGCGGTCTCCACCGCGAACGAGCACTGACTGAATGAGTGTCACTGACGGACAAAGCGATATGACGTAGACATGATTATACGAGTTATGAACTTTGCGCTTCGTTTGTTCAAAATAAATAAACATGTAAAAAACAATGTCCTCTTTTATAACGTTATAGTTAAAATTGAATAAATACGTTTTTGCCCGTACCCAGCCCGGCCCGTGTGGTTGCCGGGTTAGAATAGTGCCACTCCATGTCTTCCCGTGGATGTCGTAAGAAGCGACTCAGGGAATAAGGGCTTGTAGTACTCGTATTGTTAGGCGATGGGCTTGCAACCTGTCACTAATACACTAGTAAACTTCTTGGCCTGATTGTGCAAGGTGTGGTTACAGAATTATCAACAAGTCTTTTTAGAGTTGTTGGTATTTCTGTAGCTCTGCCTACACCACTCTGGGAATGAAGGCGTGATGTTATGTATGTATGTACGTTTTTGCTATTTTGTTTGTGCTGGAAGTGCTTATTTTTATTACGTGGAGAAATAACTCATTACTCAGTAGTTACTTAAGGTACTTACCTATTATGAAAGGAGATATAAATTAGTAAATACACAACAAGTGCTTCATATTTTAATAACAGATTCCAAAATTTATATATTACATTTTATAGAGAACGGGAAGAAATGTCATAAGCAAATGTAGTGACACAGGACTATTTGAACAATGATGTCTACCTTGTACCTACTTCCAAATTGTTTAAATAGTTTGTAACGACGACTTATAACAATAACGAATAATATGGTCGCAGGGCAGCTAGTGTCGAGCTGTTGGTGAGTAGCGACCACGGGCCTGAGTGCTCCCGACGGAAGGTCCCGTTCCTCACCTCACGCCTGCCTTCACCGACCAGCTGGAGTGTACGATGACGATGATGTTTAAAAGCAAGCTTAAGGGTCATTTTTTATCACTTCCGTAGTTTTTCTATAATTTCCTTTACTTTTTTCTTTCTTCTATCTCATACTTCGTCTGTTGTCATTGTTTGGCGGTTTGGGAGGATGTATGTATTTATATATTACTAGCGACCCGCCCTCGCTTCGCTCCGGATTAAAGTATTATACATATAAACCTTCCTCTTCAATCAATCTATCTATTAAAAAAACCGCATCAAAATCCGTTGCGTAGTTTTAAAGATTTAAGCATACATAGGGATATAGGGACAGAAAAAGCGACTTTGTTTTATACATTTTATACTATGTAGTGATATAGATGTATAATTATATGTATTTAGTATTTATTTAATAAATTAGTTTTATTTTATGTATTTATATTTAGTCTTTATATAAATTATTTTTAATTTCAAAATTCAAACAATTTGATTGTTTCTTGTAGTTATTTAGTTTGAGTTCTAAACGAATTAGTTTACACCGCCTGCCATGGATTTGTGTCCTCAGTTATGTCTCTTACAAGGTTGTCTGGAAGAGATCGCTATTTAGCGGTAAGACCGCCTGTTGTATTTAAATGTAGGTACTGTTCCGTGTTCTGTTTTATTTTTTTATTTTTTGGTGTTCAATAAAGAGTAATTGTATTGTATTGATGACGAGGACCCTCGCTTCTGGCTTGCCTTTATTGGCCAGTCAAAGTGGAGTCTCAAGAGCTACATGCTTGACGGGCGGATGTGTTTCATAAGTGGCGATTGGCACCTTATAGCCCTTAAAGCCCAGAAGCACCTCTCCACCCAGAACTGTTCCCTCTCTGCTGCTATCTATATCCGGCTATTCTGAGAGGCCCATTCCATTGAGTTAGCGAGTCACCGTCTGTCGTTTCAACCAAAGTAATTAGCTTTGGGCAGACAGGCGCCATAGCTTTATCAATCGCCTAGTTCACCAAACCATATCATTTCATGTATATAGCCCATTATGAATGCTCCCAAACTTCTTAGCCAGTCCTATACTAACCGGTGGTCGTCCGTGGGAGTATACTTCTATAGTGTGAAGGTGTCCCATCTAGGGAATGCAAATAACAGGTTAATAACCGAAATTAGTATGAAAAAGACGGTTAATAACCGGTTTAAACCGGTTATTTGCATTCTCTAGTCCCATCACTTCACTAAATTAAAGTTGTCTAATGCGCCTGCGTGTTGGCTTCGGCGCCGGGTAAGGTAGGCCTTCCAAAGGTTTGGCACTCCCATAGTCCCGTTATTGGTAAAGACATACAAACAATGTAGTATGCCTTCCAAAGGTTTGGCTCTCCCATAGTCCCGTTATTGCTAAAGACATACAAACAATATAGTATGCCTTCCAAAGGTTTGGGGCTCCCATAGTCCCGTTATTGGTAAAGACATACAAACAATATAGTATGCCTTCCAAAGGTTTGGGGCTCCCATAGTCCCGTTATTCGTAAAGACATACAAACAATATAGTATGCCTTCCAAAGGTTTGGCACTCCCATAGTCCCGTTATTGGTAAAGACATACAAACAATGTAGTATGCCTTCCAAAGGTTTGGCACTCCCATAGTCCCGTTATTGGTAAAGACATACAAACAATATAGAATGCCTTCCAAAGGTTTGGCACTCCCATAGTCCCGTTATTGGTAAAGACATACAAACAATGTAGTATGCCTTCCAAAGGTTTGGCACTCCCATAGTCCCGTTATTGGTAAAGACATACAAACAATATAGAATGCCTTCCAAAGGTTTGGCACTCCCATAGTCCCGTTATTGGTAAAGACATACAAACAATATAGTATGCCTTCCAAAGGTTTGGCTCTCCCATAGTACCGTTTTTGATAAAGACATACAAACAATACAGTTATTATGGCATAGTCATATACTAGGTATTTCAGGCAAATCTATACTAGGTATTTAACTTCTTAAAATTATGATTTACAATTATTATTTTTTTACATTCAAAAAATATTGCGTAAGACGCGAGACTAGAAGCGGTTCGTTAAATTAGTTTAGTTTAATTTTTGGTCTAATTTATAAGTTTTTTGTATTATATGTATTGTATTGTTCATAAAAATAAAACCTTTTTTAAAAAATACAAGTACATTAACCTTTTAACCCTTTTCCAGGCCGCACCAATCTAGATGGTTTAACATGGAATGTAATACACATCCAAGTTATTTACATGTTGGGAAATAATAACAGAACTTTTCGCGTAGGTATACTCAATCAGATTTGAACCCTAAACTGTAAATAAACCTATGTGGTCAATATAGGGCCTCTGCCTGGTAGGGAATGATAATAACCGAATTTAGTATGCAAAATACCAGTTTTAACCGGTTATTTAACCGGTAACCTCTCCATGGCTGACGTTGGGTGAGCTTGAATCCAGCCAAGCTGTGCTCACGCCTTTTTTATTTCACATTTAATGAAATAAACGATTTTGAATTTGGTAAAAGGGTTCAGATAAAGGTCAATCAACTTTTTATTGTACTAACGTCAATATTCATTCATTCAGAGTTCCTCGTCTCCTCTCACGTTCCAAACCTATATTTAGTATCCCTCCTTGTGGCACTATTTATGCACAAAATTCGTTTTTTAGGCGCTCTTGCACTCTTTATAACAAATCGCTTAATGAAGTTGATATTTTTGCTAATAGTATGTCGTCGTTTAAAAATAAAATTCGGCAAATTTTATACTCTCCATAATGGTAGCTTAAAAATTGTTTTGTATATTATGTTGAACACTTATGTAGAACACTAGTAAAGATAGTAATATAGGAAACTATAGGCCTTATTTAAGTAATTTTATTTAATGTAATTTTAATTTAAATGGCTGTTTGTTTTCTGAATAAATAAAAATAAAAAAAAATAAAAAATTGAGTGATTATCATAACGGAGATATACATGGTCGTAAAAATTAACAGAAATCACACAACAGCGACTAAAGATAAATAAATAGACAACGGTATTCTTTTGTAATAAGCGATACTCGCGACGCCACGCGACGCTTGTTAAAATCGAACGGTATATCTTTTCTCCAAATCGAGTCATACATTCAGCCTCTACAAGGTAACAAATAACCATACATACATACAAATTCCTCAATCATGGTCAGGTTAACAGGGGGATGATTCTCTCAACACAGCGCTGCGTCGATCTTATAGGTGAAGTTTTATCCGGCAAGTTTAAGAAGTCCCGTCGGAGCGTACTAAACACATTTTAGCGCGTGCCTTCTTAATTAGGCAGCTTTATACGACACTGAACTCGAGTCACCTGCCTGCTTGCCGGATATTGAGAGAATCACCACCCTGGAAGAGATCCTTAAGGGATAAGTTCGCCATTGTACACGTTGATCTAAAGTTTTTGTACTTACTTTTATATGGTAACTCATCATTTTATCGAATTTTATCTAATGAATTATTTATCGAATGCTATTTTCTGCTTAAACCATAATGTTCTCAGGGCATCTTAAACATTAATTAAAAAACATTATGCTTTCAGCACAAAATAGCGTTCGATAAAATGAAATTCGATGAATGATACATTCGATTCAGTGTCTTGATAAAATGATAGACACCCCTTTTATGTGCAATGAAGATTTTACATACATACATTCATACATACTTACATTACTTACAGATCAAAACATTATTCCTTGCCCAGTCGGGTAATTAATAATTGCATAGTTTTATAAAAGATAAGGCTGCATTGAAAATCTGATCTTGGCTGAGATACGAGAAGTATCTCATCAAAATAGATAAACGTCAATTCAAAGAAAACTACCATTTCTAAAGATCTTGAGATGAGTATCTCAGCTACGATAAGTTTATTAATACGGCTCCGATGTCACTGTTGCCAACGTAAAGATAAGTGTCAGTCGTCAGTAGGTCAGGCATCTAGCAAATGAAAATGACGTACTGCCTCAGTGATCACTTTTTTTTTGTATGCTCATAAATAGTCGTCTTGAATACAAATTTAAATATTTCAACACATCCAGCGTCTGTCATTTGCATGGAATTCATGAGCGAAGATCTCAATGTCAAGTCTATTAGTATAGAAATAGGCGACTGTACAAAGAAACTTCCATACAGTGAGACATACTTTAATTGTACTTGATTGTAGTTTTACAGAAAAAAAAATTATACATACATACATAACATCACGCCTTCATTCCAGAGTGGGGTAGGCAGAGCTACAGAAATACCAACAACTCTAAAAAGACTCGTTTATAATTCTGTAACCTCATCTTACACAATCAGGCAAGAAGTCTACCAGTGTATAGTGACAAGTTGCAAGCCCATCGCCTAATAGTACTACAAGGCCTTATTCCCTTACGGCCGAACCCTATATTCTAACCGCGGACAGATAGCCTTACTTCGGATTAAAATTTAACACATTTTGAATCGGTAAATGTCAAATTTCAACCCGAAGTAAGCCTTATCGATCCGCGGTTTGAATATAGGGTTCGGCCGTTAGTCGCCTCTTACGACATCCACGGGAAGACACGGAGTGGCACTATTCCAACCCGGCAACCACACGGGTAGTGTTTTTTATAAGCACAAAAATTGTTTGCAAAAAAATTGATGTTTATATCAGGGATCAGATACCGGTTAAACTTTCAAACGGTTATTATGTATTTGACTCAAAACTTTTTCATTTCGGTTTTGTTCGCATAAACCGGGTTTTGGAGGAACCTTTTTATAGTTATTTTTGAGTTAACCGGTTTCCAACAAAAAAACCGGTTAATCCAGACGCACGTCACACACGATAAACAAGCGCCACTTAGTGCTTTTATTGAGTAAAAATCTTTTGGTTTCTCCACTCGCTCGTTAATTAAACCGGTTAAATAAGGTTAAAATAAAGTTCCCAACACGTTCGCATTTCCAAGTTTGAGGCAAAACCGAAATAAGCCGGTATTAACCGGTTCCGAGCCCTGGTGTTTACAATTCACTAGCATATTGCCCGCGACTCTGTCCTCGTGAAAAAATAAAACATAGCCTACGTTACTCAGTGATAATATAGCATTATACTGGTTAAAGAATTTTCAAAATCGGTCCATTAGTTTTTGAGTTGATGTATGTATACGATAATAGAGGCCTTATAATAATAAAATCCATAAAAAAACATTTCAATGTAATCGATAATACCTACTCTAATCCTTAATAAATACATCTCAAATACATCTTTCTTTATAGTAGAAGCATTAATTTATAGTAAAATCATTGTTTTCAAATCACAATATGATTTCATAATAAGTATTTACACAAAAAACATATTAAATTGCCTATATTTAAGTTAAATAATAACTAACAACAGCATTAAATGAAAGAGTTTAGTATAAAATGACATGATTGCCATATACTGTGGTGACTACAATTTTGTGGTTTGTTGAAAATCCACTTTGTTTAAATTGGTATCTTTTCTTTTTAATGCCAGTAATAAACAAATACATACATATTGACGACACGCTAGCCTAGTTGGTAGTGACCCTGCCTTCGAGCTATTGGTCCTGGGTTCAAATCCCGGTAAGAGCAGATATTTGTGTGATGAGCACGAGTATTTATTCCTGAGTCTTGGATGTTTTCTATGTATTTAAGTATATATTTCTCTATATAAGTAAGTTTATCATTGTCTAGTACACATAGTACAAGCCTAGAGCTTAGTATGGGACTAGGTCAATTTGTGTGACATAGTCCTGTGATATTTATTTATTTATATCTACATAACATCACATCATCATTCCCAGAGTGGGGTTGGCAGAGCTACCAACAACTCCAAAAAGTCTTGGTGATAATTCTGTAACCACATTAAACACACACACTCCTGTCCACAATTTTTCAAACTTTTAAATGTATGTTAGTTGTTCCCTAACCCCACTAATATTAATAGCAACTTTGAAATGTTACAAACTGTCCCTTCTTTCCTTTTTTAATAAGACCCAGACTCCATAGCTTCATTCCTCAGAAATAAATAACTGCACAAAGAGGCCGGATGTCTAGAAAGCTAGTAGTCCCATTCTCAAATCTCAATAATGCGTAACTAACATATTAATTACACCTTAGCAAGTACGTCATTAAGGTACATTTTCCAACTGATTAAATTTGTGTTATGAGCAATTTGTTCCTGAGTCTTGGATGTTTACAATGTAATGTACGTATTTCTCTATATAAGTATGATAATCATTCTGTGTATAGTTGCCGGGTTAGAATAGTGCCACTCCATGTCTTCCCGTGGATGTTGTAAGAGGCGTCTAAGGAAATAAGGGCTTGTAGTTCTGTTAGGCAATGGGATTGCTACCTGTCACTAATACACTAGTAAACTTCTTTGCATGATTGTGCAAATTGTGACAAAATTATAAACAAGTCTTTTTAGGGTTGTTGTTATTTCTTTAGCTTTGCCTACCCCACTCTGGGAATGAAAGCGAGTACAAGCCTAGAGCTTAGTTTGGGACTAGGTTAATTTTTGTGAGATTGTCCCCTGATATTTGTTTATTTATTTATTATTACTTGGCTGTCTATCTCTGTCGCACTCTCTCTGGTATCTGTCAGTAGATATGCTAAGCCAGGGTGTGTGAAAGTGATAGGTAGCCGAGTACTATTAATACCCTGAGTCAATTGTATTCCTAGTACACTGGGTCATAATAATAATATGATTTGGTCTCTTACTATGGGATTTAGAGAAAAAAACTGTGCATGATGTTGAAGAAATTACGTTATACTTTAACGACATGTTGCACGGTAAATTGATGGAGAGAACTTTCGATTCTGTAAACTGTAATCTATTTATTATACCTTATTTATAATCTAAATACCGCCTGCACTTTAACCTTTGCCACGCAGTAAACTTCCAGAAGGCAGTCACTAGGGCCTGGGGATTATTTCGCAATACAGCAGAAACGCAAATTCTTTATCTAAACATTATAAAAGAGGTCAAGCGAAACAGATACGATGCGTTAACGAATCGAATTACGTTTACAAAACTTACCCCAAATTGTTGAGTATGAAGACGTTATCCATTATTTCTTCCTCATACGGTTAATTTAGTTGAAACAGTCAGCAAACGGATAATTAACAAAGTTGTTACAACACTTTCCAATAACAAAGTTATACACACCACGCAAAAACAAAATTCATTTGACAGTTATTTGACACTTGCACAATAGTGTTGCTATAATATTGCCAGCTGATAATAAAATACATTACAAATTCATATTATATTTTGCCAAATTGCGCAGCTTATTTTAATGTAAGAAGTGTATTTATGCCATCGAGCATTACTCATAATTTTAAATTAACACAGAATAGTACCCCATATTATCGAGATTAAAATACATTTCAAAAAAATAAGTATTTTTTCTACAACTTGACTTGGTTATGGAGGATTATTTTTTTTTGGTTTGCTTAGAACCTCTATAGAACAATAACGGCCGCACTCAGAGATGTCATTTAAATTTAATGCTTTTAAATGACGTGTTGTCTTATTCTTTTTCTATGGCAAAGAAAGTGACAGTAGCAACTTAAAACTTTAAATTGAATTGATGTCTCTGAGTACGGCAGTAAGCCAACTTGGGGTTATCGTTCTTATGTCAACAATGTCAACATACTTAAGTTAAGATTGCCACGTAAATAATTAAAGTTACAATAGTAGATTTGTACTCAACCCCGAAAAGTGAATCTTTAAGTATTTGGGATTATTTTATAATTTTCAAAACTTTATATTGCAAAGTTACGTAGCCGTCGAGAAACAGTTTTTATTGCTATTTGTACTGATGAGATGACTTTCGTTGCGCAATATTTATTGTCCTTATTTTTATGGCTTATTGCCCTTTATTATTTATAGTTTCTTTCTTTTGTTCAAAAATAAATATAACTTATAGTAACATTATCCGTGACTAATTAACGATCCTCCTATTAAACATAGAGTATAAATATTTGTAACAGGGGTCCACGCTTTTAAAATAGTATTAAAAATATTAATTTATTATAAGAACTCCAAAAACCTCAGAGATAGAGCATCGCACGGTTTAAAAAATCTTTGCAGCCAAAGGGCAAAACTGAGAAATCACGATTAGAATCTGTGAGCTACTTACTTGAGTCCATTGTCATTATCAGTATAGTTGTACTAAATGTATGTATGACGTACATTTTCTTAGAATATGTAAACACTTTATTGTACTGAACAGAAATTCAGATACAATATTTACAGAATAGGAACGTACAAAGACGAACTTATTAGGGTTCCGTACCCAAAGGGTAAAAACGGGACCTTATCACAAAGACTCCGCTGTTCGTCTATCTGTCTGTCTGTCACCAGGCTGTATTTCTTAAACCGTGATAGCTAGTCAGTTGAAATTTCCACAGATGATGCATTTCTGTTGCCGCTTTAACAAAATCAGAATAAAATAATTATTTAAAGGGGCTCCCACACAAAAAATGACTTTATTTTTACGAATATTAATTTTTATGTATATTAATAACGGCAACAGTAGACACTTGAAATATTCACAGAATATTTAGTTGTATATTCACATTTAAAATAAATAATTAATTTAAAATAAAATACATACTTCAGGAGGGTGACAATTTGGTGGAGATGCTGGGAACAAATTGTCGCAATCTTTATTAGATCTACACGTTATTTTATTAGTAACATTGCCTTAATTCAGATAAAAAAAAAACAAATGTTAATAATAAAATATATGGATATAAATTCTCGTGGAGGCAATAAACATCAATAATATTTAAGTACAAGAAATCACGTGTAGCATAAATAGGCATGGAAGGATATTTTGATAATCGAGATTACACTCGGCGTCAAAAATATCGCCCCTCCTCGGAAAATAATTACAACCGACTTTAAACTCTATTTGATCAAGGACAACAATATGATTGTTAGGTATCATTTGAAAGGTAATAAAGTGTTTTTTTAGGAAAATTAAAAAAAAAAGGATTTTTTCCTTGGGGTCAAAAATTAAAGGAAATGACATTGCGAACAGTTGAAAAATGTTTATTCAAGTTTAAATTTACAACAATAAATGGATAACAAAATTTTACAAAAAGTGCCTAAAATTAACTTAAAACCTAGTGTTACCCCCCCTTGCCCTTACCACTGCCTCTAAACGGTCTTTCATTGATCGCACCAACTTTACGATGTCCTCTTGTGGAATGTTGCCCCATTCTTCGATGACTGCGTCCTGAAGATCTTGCAGGGTGGTAGGGGCGGCATCTCGTGACCGAACCCGTCGCTTCAGCTCGTCCCAAAGGTGTTCAATCGGGTTTAAGTCAGGACTCCTGGCTGGCCACGGCAAAACGGGAATCCCGGCCTCCTCCAGATAATCCCGAACAATTAATTCAGTGTGGGAGCGAGCGTTGTCGTGCATTAATGTGAACCCAGAGCCGACGTAACCCGCATATGGCATCACATGCTCTTCCAGGATCTCGGCAATGTATCGGCGAGCATTCAGGGACCCTTGGCCGCGAGTGCCTCCAGTCCTGGAGACGCAGACAAGGTCGGTTTTGCCGTCTATAGACATGCCCCCCCAGAACATGCAAGAGCCACCCCCGTAGCCCACTGTCTCTTCAATACAGGCTTGAGCAAATCGTTCGCCTGACCTTCTGTAGACTCTGGCCCGCCTGTCGTTGCAATAAAGACAGACTCTCGTCTCATCGTTAAAGAGAACCTGCCTCCATTGCTCAAACGACCTATCGACGTGGTCGCGGGCAAATTGCAAGCGATCTCTGCGATGCTGTGCGGTCAACATTGGGTCTGTGGCAGCCCTGTGAGCCACGATATCCTTCTCCCGCAGTCTTCTTCTAACCGTAGAGATGCTAACTGATCTTGTCCGAGCTTCTCTGAGGCGTTGTTGCACCTCAACAGCACTAGCAAAGCGATTGCGTAGAGATGATGTCACGATGAAGCGATCATCTCTTTCGGATGTGCAGCGTCGCTGACCAGCCCCACGTCTTCTGATGTAGTCCCCAGTCTCCTAGAACCGCTGAAATACTCGGCGGACAGCATGACGGCTTAAATTGAGTTGCCGAGCGACATCACACTGCCGAACTCCTGCTTGCAGTAGTGCAACCACTTGAGCTGATTCAGCAGCGGTGGTCTCCATGTTCGAGGGTTGTTTTCTTGCTTGAGTTCCTTAGATGTGTTCTCTTCGACGTCTGGATAGTGAATGATTGACATTTGACCTTGTGCAGGCATTTTATACCCCTGGAAAAGGGCACAACTCGCGACCCTTCAAACGAGTATTTGTGCACTTTTTTTTCGAAACGCTCTGATTCACAAGCCATTACGTTTTGTTTAAATTAAACATTATTAATTTAAAACACATTAAACGTGCTTTTAATTGATACTAATATTAATTGGGGATCGCCTAAAAAAAAAACTACTTGTTTTTATATTTTTATTCGAAAGAATAGACTTTTATAAGCAATTAAAAAAAATATCTGATTTTTTGGTTGCGTCATATAATTATAAAAAATAAAAACAGATTATTAAATCTGGGACGGATTAAGATGGACACTAACCTTAGTCCGTCACATAATTAAAAAAACAGTGACAGATGTGCCATCGACAGCTACCCTGTCATAAATGAAAACAAACAACATAACCTTCGCTTGTGATTTTACGCCCGCTTCTTTCTCTAAGTTTTCGGAATTTTCTCTGGATTTCTTTTAATTTTTCGACTGCTTACCCACACCGGACCTTTGATATTGCCTGCTTCGACGATAATCTTGCTTTGTACCCTGGACTGAACTTCTGTTCGTGGCATTCAATTTGTTTTTACCATGGAAGACCAACGATGGAGAGAACCTAAAATGTGTTTTTTACCAACATGCACCAATAATGACATTAAAACCCCTGAGAAGAGGTTCTTCGCTATTAGGAAAGAACTAAAGGAAAATTGGTGTGAAATGGCTGACAGAAACTGCCCGAAGCGACGTCTTTATTGTTGCGAAGACCACATTAACGTAAGTTGCCACTTTGATTATTATTACTGCTTTGAGCACTGCACCTAAGGCTGCGGTCTGCCTGACCACACTTCGCCCGCAACCTATGATGTACCGTCGTCCGCGACTGTCGAATGTTATGTTCGTGAATGTATAAGCGTGATTTGTTTATCCACATCCCTGCGACTGCAAGACCGCAGGCATTTCATGTGATTTGAATTTGGGGTACAAATTACACTCATTCTCAACAGCGTGAAATACAGACTCCTATAAATTAGATAAATTAGTATGTAGCCTAATTCTGTTCTTGATTTTTTTTTAGGTTGAAGAAGACTTAGAAAACTACAATAAATGGATATCTGGTGTAAAACCACGACTGAAATTAAATGCTAAAAAATATACCATTTAAAGCAACAAACCCAACTTCTACAGAAAAAAGCGGGAAACAGGTCTCTATATTTTATTTAAAACATATTTGTTAAATCCATGGCGGTTCTGCCAGGCAGCATGATACAATTTTTTGTATTATGTAACATGACATAACATAACCCTACTATTATAAATGAGATAGTTTTTTATGTTACTTACTCAATCACATGAGCACAATGAACAGATTTAGATGACATTTGGCACACAGTTTATTACCTGGATTGTCACAGAGGATACTTTTTATTTCAGGAAATTTGATAAATCCCGAGGGAATCAAGATAAACGAGTTCCACATGGATGAAATATTAATAAAGTGAATATATTGTAACTAAGTCCCTAAATGTTTGTTTTAGGCTGATGTTGCTGTTGATGGGCAGTGTGACAGCATAGTAGCAGTTGCAAATAAATATGTGATGGTCAAACCAACAACTGAAGAAAAAAGTACCAACTTTCGCACCACGAAGAAAAAACAGAAAACTATGCCATCACTGATGTCACATTTACCTGATAGTGATGAGTCTTCCTGTCAATCTGCTTCTGTTTTAGGAACATCAAATTTAGAATCTACGTCATCATTTAGTGTTGTAAATTATGATGAGAAATCTGGCAGGGAACACATTATGAAAAGGATCAAAAATAAGCCTAAAATGTATATAGGTGTGCCTAAAAACTTTTGGTGGATAATAGACTTTATTGCACAACAATATTCATGTGTGCCATTACACATTATGATGACATTATTTAAGTTAAAAAATAATGACACATTTGCAAGAATGAGTGAAGAATTTGAAATGGCTCAATCTACTATCAGATTGTTATTTCAAAAGAATGTTGTTTTATTAGCTACATATTTTCAAAATTTTATATATTTACCAACTCAAATAGAAATAAAAAAAAATCTACCACATGTATTTAAAATAAGGTACTCTAATGTACAATGCATAATTGATTGTTTTGAGATTCAAATTCAAAAACCTAGTGATCCCATTAGACAAGCACAGACTTGGTCACAATATAAATCTTGTAATACCGTTAAATATTTAATTGGTTGCACTCCCGCCGGATTTATATCCTTTATATCCGAGGGTTATGGTGGAAGAATATCTGATAAAGCGTTAACAGAGAAGAGTGGCTTTATAGATAATCTTCCATCTAATGCTGTCATTATGGCAGACAGAGGCTTCAAGGAAATAGAATCCTTATTGAGCTCAAAAAATATTAAACTGCTAAGACCTCCTTCTGTTTTCACAAATAAACAGTTAACAAAAAAAGAGGTAATTCAGACTAAAGTTATCGCAAGCTTGAGAGTACACATTGAAAGGGTTATAAGGAGAGTAAGGGAGTTTCGAATGTTAAAACCTCATTCTGAAGTGGATAATAAACATGTGAAATACTTGGACGAATTAGTAACAATTGCATGTGGCTTGATAAACCTTCAGGATCCTATAATAAAAGTTATTTGATTAGTTAAATTGTTTTATTTTATATTAAAAACCTATGTAAAGGCACTATTCAAAATGACAGGAAACACATTCATTTCCCAGAAATTTTCTGCAGCACCCATCAATTTTTTTAAATGTTTTGCATCAAAGTTGACTATCACCTTCTCTATCCTGCCATTGGTTTCAAAATTTGGATCAGCAACACAAAATAAACATTTTTTTTTCCCCGTGGCTAACATTTCTAACTGAACTTGGGCATTAAATTTATCACAAATTTGCCCATTGTTTATGTAATTTTTTTTGGTTTTTTCTGAAATGGGGCATTTAATCTCTATAACAAAATTGTTACAAATGCCATCAGGTGATGCCCCAAAAAGTCCGTTTATTAATATTAGTCCGGTCTCATCAATTTTTTCGTTTGTCTCTTCCTGAATTTTTTTTAGAACACTTTTCTCTAAATTTTTCCCCCTTATCATTGCCTTCGTTTCCTGTATCTTGTAGCCCCCTAATATCGCCTCTACTAGACTCCCAGCTGGAGTTTTGCAATGAGCAATTTCATGTAGTTTGTAGCCAGTAATGCGACTTTGTCTCAGGCAATGCCATAATTTTGAATTGGCCTGTTTAATTGTGGCTTGGCTAATTTTATTTTCTTTTCCACATACAGTTCTGTCAATAAATAACTTGAAATTTTCAAAACTATGATCTATTTCTTGTTGTACAAAGTTGACCATCATATTAAAAATGCAGTAATTTGTCAATTTTTCAGTTTGCATATTCTGATCATGAGTCATGATCAAACTGTTTCTGCAAGCATGTTTGTAGGCTTCGTTGCGGAATTTTTCGAGAATGCTCGCATCCTTTGGACCCTTCTGTGGAACCTTGCTTTTGATTAAATGTTTAATTGATAAAACTTCCTCACGAGCACGCTTCAAATTTGGCTTCACCCAATAACACTCCACACTTGTAGGTGATGGTTCAGCACTACGTTTTTGCAGCCAAAATAAAAAGACAAGTGTATGTTTACACCCACCTGAAAAGTCACAAAATAAAATCAATGCAGGGCAGGTTTATTTAGAATATGGGTAAGGAACTTTTTGTATGCCATAAAATATTTGAAAATAAAATCAAATCATTTTTCAGTTTTCACAAAACACAAGTGAGATATGCAAGATAGATGCCAGTTATTTATCAACAAAACTTACCAGCTGCAGCTGCACAGCCATCACATGAAGTGTCTGTGATGACATCGTTTATTTCATTGAGATGGACCGTAACAGTGTAGTACTTGTTGTTGTTGTTGTTGTTCAGGAACGATTTTTGCTCGTACATCACATAAACTTTCAGTTCTTTTCACCTCAACATAGCCAACTGCACTCTCTACATAAGACTGCCGTGATGACCTTAAAAGCAAAATATATTTTCCAGAACTTTCCTTACTAATAATAGAAACGAAACTCGTAAATACATTTTCGCAATTGAATACCTCAAAAATAAAGAAATATACTGAGGAAAAGACGCGATTAGGTTGAGCTCAGTACTTACATTAAGGCTTTAGCACCTCTAATTTCAGCGACGTTATACTTGTCACTAGTGTTCATAAACTCCATAAGCATAATCGTATCTAGTTTTGGCAGATTTGATGTGTCCGCTCTAACAAAATCAGTGGTTCTATTCATATTTTGCAGTTTTCAAATTCCAGTATCAGTTTCAAGTCGTCGTATCAGCTATCAAGTTCAGGTTCAGGGTACAAAGCAAGAGTTATCGTCGAAGCAGGCAATATCAAAGGTCCGGTGTGGGTAAGCAGTCGAAAAATTAAAAGAAATCCAGAGAAAATTCCGAAAACTTAGAGAAAGAAGCGGGCGTAAAATCACAAGCGAAGGTTCTTCTTCTTCTTCTTTCTTTGCCCCCGCGGCGACTTGAACAGCTACTACCGCGGGGATATGGCGTTTCCACGTGAAGTGATTTCGCCAGTGTCAAGTAAGTATATATAATTATAAATCAATATAGCAATAAAACACAATCCAATCTTCTCTAGGAAGATTGGGGGCAACGTTGTACGGTGATTAGTAGGTCAGAGGTCAAGATAGTTTTAACCTCTGCACCACTGCGAGTCCACTTGAAACGAGAAGAAAGATGCCAGATACACGAAATAAGTCCAAGTCTTCAATCACTGTGCGACACAAAGGCATAAAAAGTACAAATCACTATCAGAAAAGAACTTTGAACACCTAATTACCCAAAAATTAAAGTCTAAAACAAATCACACGTCCGCCATCTTTTAACGTTGCAAATGGCCCCCCAAGCGAAGGTTATGTCGTTTGTTTTCATTTATGACAGGGTAGCTGTCGATGGCACATCTGTCACTGTTTTTTTAATTATGTGACGGACTAAGGTTAGTGTCCATCTTAATCCGTCCCAGATTTAATAATCTGTTTTTATTTTTTATAATTATATGACGCAACCAAAAAATCAGATATTTTTTTTAATTGCTTATAAAAGTCTATTCTTTCGAATAAAAATATAAAAACAAGTAGTTTTTTTTTTAGGCGATCCCCAATTATGTAACATAATTTCGCTAAGGTCTAGATTAGCTTGAATCTGATTTTCGCGGAGGGGCGATATTTTTGACGCCGAGTGTATGATATGGCATCACATCGCTCTACGTTAAGAGTTTTGCATATTACCATTCATTACTTTTCCATAATCGACTATGCCTCTGTACTAGACACCTAATAGTTGTGCCCTGATGCTCAATGTCATTCATTCTTCAGGTACAACAAGTAACACATCATCGTAAGCTAGGGTTAACCTTCGTAACATAGTCTAGCACGTAATCCTATTACATTATTGGCGCCAACTGGACACGGGAGCTTTACTTCCGCGAGGACTTCCACCTTTCCCATAGTCCTTGCCACATTTACCTCAACTCATAATCGATCATGCATTGCCCGTGTGCTTTGTATACACACTCTGAACAGCCCCGCATGGGCTCCCGCCAATATGTTGCTACTCAATGTACAATGTACGGCAGGAATGGACAATAAATCATAGGATAACCAGTATCGACTAGTTACTTTATAGATCTCCATATCTATCCGTACCAATTGCATATATAGGATATACTCGTATAAATACAGTCGAATTAGACAGAATCCATATTATTTAATATCTGTTAAAAATGTTGATAACTGTACCATCAACAAGTGTTTCTTTCCCAATTAATTACGCATTTAGTCAAAGATGTTTTTTGTTTCTTTATAAAACTTTTATAAACTGGTTTTTGACATTTGCTAATTTAGCGTGACCAGACTGTAAATCTTTTGGTCCTGGATTCAATATTCAATTTCTCTCAGTCTTCAAACCCTATCGAAAAAGATAATATTCATGAAATAAATTGGCCAATTCGATGTGACTGCAACCGCAATAGTAGTCACTACAATATAAAACGTTACGTTGTATGATAAACATTATACGATACCTATCTTTCTCTAACGGTTTGCCATATATACCTACGTCACTCATAGCGGCCTTTTATTTCTTCACAGAATAAATTGAAGGACCATAACGCGCATAGGCAGCTTGATGGACGGTTGTCATTCAAAGCACTTAATTTATATTTTAACTTTGTAGGCTCGCTATGCGACGCGTTGGTGTTGGAAGCTTAAATTAGTCTTAAAATCATCACGTATACATTTGATATGTGAAACACTTTTTACGAATTCTACCTACTCTTGCCGGACATAAGTAGAATAAGTAGTAAATAAAAAAAGCGTCTGGCAACATAATCTGGGTTCAACTGGGTTGGTAAATAAAAATACCATATGTGGAACGTACCTAAAATAAGAATAAATTACGTCAAACAAAATTCAATGATGTGAGAATGCGAGGCACTGAAGTTCATTATCGTGGAGAACAATGAAGTAATAGATAAGTCGCTGAAGGTACCTACAACATGGAAAGCGTAACGGTAAGTCAAAGTCCAGAAAAAAATAAGATTCTTTGTTTTGACATAATTAAATTACAACTTATTGTTGCAGAATTTCTCGGTATCGCTTATAAAAGGATTTATAGATAGCTTGAGAGGGGTGACTGTGCTTTTATATCTGGATAAGGAGATCAATGAGCGGGCGCTAAGTCGGTCGCCCCACAAAGATGTGGATAGTAAACAGAAGCAGAAAGGTCCTAAAGTGCAACAGTAAGATTAACTTATTTAATAAGTAATTTTTAAATTCCGAGGAAACTAACACAACAGATTCCGCGCTAGTAAAATCCTGTTTTGTTGGCACTTCATTAAAGTTTTTTTTTACAGATTATTGTTTTTCACTAATGTTTAGGCTTGATTTAATACTTTTACAAAGAGAGCAAATAGTATTTCTAAAGTTCTCAGCACTCAAGTTTAAACCTTTTAATTATTAGTATTGCTTTAGTTTTTATTTTTTTTCAAGATGAAAGTAGTTATATGGCTGTTTTTCCAAGCGGTTGTAGGGATTTTTTGTGTATTTAAAAAAAACAAAGACGGAGTGTTGTGTTAGTGTTTGATTACTTAACAATGAAGGTAGCAAGGTTTAATCCCGAACAAAGGCAAATATTTGTAAAGTAACCATGAACCTTCCTGAATAATGGAGTAGCCTGTTTTTCTCAATATGATGAGTTTTTTGTATTTCCTTGTGCAGCCACCAGTAAACATGTATATTCCAACAACTCGAAAATATCTGACACATCTTCATTACTAGCAGGCCTAATAAGATAAGTGTGTTGGTTATGTTTTAGTGCATTTGTTTTTTAATTTAATGTTGGTTATTTATGTAAATAAGATTAGTAAGTAATATAATATTGCCTGCGACTGACAGGTATTTAACAAAATGTTAACAAACAAAACCAACTGACAGAATCATCAGCCAATACTAGAAGGCTGAATGTCTTTTAATAGTTACAACTTATGACATAAGTTAACAACACCAGTACTCAACAAAGGACCAATGTTCGACACTGACTCTTATGCAAAGAAAATAAGAGTAATTAATTTGTTTTGCGACTCTCACTTTATAACCTTATGATCTTTGAATTAAAAGCTTATGTCGATGATTGGTGCATGTCAGCTAAAAGTGTCGAGCACTGGTATTGTTACCTTAAGCCCCGATTCGACCAAACTTTTTACACGAGGGTAAAGCTTACTCTGAGATTAGTAATGTCAAAATGCCATAGAAAACTGTAATTTTTTAACATTACTAATCTTAGAGTAAGCGTTTACCCCGGTATAAAAGTTTGGTCGAATCGGGCCTAAGTAATACTATAATTACTTAAAGAATAGAATAAACTACAAACAATTTAGTAAAGTTTTTAAAATTCTAGCAATTGTTTTAATGTAAACATCTCAGCCTACTTGAGAAAAATGTGGTTACAGAATTATAAACATATCTTTTTAGAGTTGTTGGTGTTTCTGTAGCTCTGCCTACCCCACTCTGGGAATGAAGGCGTGATGTTATGTTATGTTGTGTTTTAATACAGTTCTCATTCACCAATAAGATTTTGTTTACATTTATTACAATCACCTAAACAATCATCATATATCATTGTCAATTTTTTCAGGGAGTCAAAAGTACTTACAAGAGTGTTGCAATCTTGCATACTCAACGGTTTTATATTCTTACTAAGTATATTAGTGTTTGAATATGTGCTGCTACCGTCGGTGAAGTACTTAGTGACCGTTGTGTTCGGTCACAATCCTGGTGTTGCCCATAACGTTTGGGGGTGGATGCAGCCGTTTCTGTCGATGACTTTCAGGATGATATGGGTGCTGCCGCTGTTTTTGTTGAGCAAGCTAGTGAACAGTTTGTGGTTTCAGGTGAGTTTTTGCTATTCAATGATTATGATAGCTAGAGGTTGGCATATTCAATTCTTTATGAATCAACACAATTTTATTGTTACCCACTGTAATACTTGTATAAAAAATTGGCGTTTGGTTGATTGTATGATAATATTTTGAGCCACTGCTATTGTATGATGTTATTTGTCTTAGTATCTAATAAAGTTTGTAAAACATGCAGTAATGAGTTTTGGTTGCATTTCACTTTATTAGTTATTATCCACCAAAGAAAAATTAATTTTAAAACGCAGCCATATCGACGGTTCTGTGACTCAACCTCGTATATTTAATATTGTCCAGTATAAATTGACACGCATTAAGTATGTACTCGCGTACTTAGTGAGTATCAGTTTATACTGGACATTATTCTATATACGAGGTTGAGTCACAGAACCGTCGATATCCAATCTACAGTTAACCTCGTGAGACCTGGTGACCCATAGGAGGTACATAGTGAAGGCAATTTAGTTTTAACTTTGTTATAACAACCATAAAGTTCATTTTAAATTGTTTCGAAATTGTAAATGGCATTTAAGAGCAAAGGTAATTGAACTTTATCTCCTTGTGTGTAGATTCAAATTTCCACTTACAAAATACTCCCCGTTGTTGGTGGACCTCAGGACGTTAAAAACATAACACTGTCGTCAGTAACTACACGTAGCCGTCTCTATTTTTAATACATTGACACAAAAAAGCAGGTATCAAGGGCTGTAGCTGTGAGGCCATTTACAACTCTTAATGCAAGTTGGATGGAGTGAAAGGGACAAATGTATAGCAAGCATAGGGCAGTGCAATTTATGTAATATAATATTGATCACTTAATAAACTATGTTAATGTAAACTACATATAGTCCTGTCCATTTCCCTGCCTAGTACTTGGCAGGTTGTAACAGATAAAAACCCTGATTTTTTATTTTGTAGGATATAGCGGATTCTGCGTACAGACACCGGCGTGGGCGCCCTCAGTTCATGTCTAGCGTCAGCAAAATAATTGCCGATTCGTTGTTCAGTTTGTTAGTGCAAGCTTTATTTTTAGTACAGGTAAGTTAATATACCATGCTATTCTATGATACAATGTTTATAAAGAAAACCAACCGTAGACAAATTAGTGTAATTTTTTTTATTGACGGATAAATCCGACATTAGTGGTAAACCTTTGGTCAGGATATCCGTGTGATGACGGATAAGGTTAAGATTAAATCAATTGTTTCTTTGACATGTTTCTTTCTGGTTATTTAACTTGACTTTCATTTGACGTATGACAGATTAAGTCGAATACGCAACGTTTTCAAAGCCATGTCAAATACAAAAGTCACACGATAATGCCTGCTGCATAGTATTGAGAATTTCAATTAAGAAGTGTAGTATTTTTACGGTGTGACGGATTAATCAATCGTCATGGTGAACCTGTAGTACGGATACATCCGTCAGTGGCCTTTAAAAGGTTAAACTTTAATTTGCATTCCATTCAACTCTTCAACATTGTTTCAGAATTGTTTTGTCCTTTTCAGAGTATGCTAGTTAGTATGCTACATTGTTTCAGAATTGTTTTTTGTCCTTTTCAGAGTATGCTAGTTAGTATGTTGCCCATCACATACATAGGAGAACTGCTCTGCCTAGTCCACATGTGTCTACTGTACTCGTTGTACTCTTTTGAGTACAAATGGTTCAACATGGGCTGGGAGCTGCACAAAAGGCTGACTTTTATTGAGACAAATTGGCCTTATTTCCTCGGGTTTGGGCTTCCTTTGGCTGTGCTGACTCAGATACCACAGTCTTATATAATAAGGTAGGTTTTTGTTTATATTATTTAAATAATTCATTACATAACAAGCCTTTGACGACACATTGGCGTAGTTGGGAGTGACCCTGCCTCCGAAGACAGCGGTCCTGGGTTCAAATCCCCATATATTTGTTCCTGAGTCTTGGTTGTTTTCTATGTATGTATTTTTCTATAAGTATGTTTATCGTTGTCTAGTTCTCATATTACAAACCTAGAGCTTAGTTTGGGACTAGATCAATTTGTGTGATATTTATTTATTTATTTTACGAGCAAACCAATGTTATCACTAGAAATAATAAATTTGCTCCCATTTTGCTATATTTGACATGTCTCTTTTACTAGAGAGCGTGAAAGGTGTTTTTGAACGATATGTGACTGTAAAGTTAACCGACTAAAGAATCTTCCGGTCTCGCTCAGTCTTGACTAAGACACCAGATTAGGCCAGATTATTTATTTAGAAAATATGCAGAAAATAAGCTTTAACAAGAAAAATGTGGTAATTGTAAACGCGATCACACCAATAATTACTCTTTAATACAGTTAGTCAATCTCTACTAATAATATGAAGAGGTAAAGTTTGTGAGTTTGTGGAGTTTAGGGGGTAATCTCTGGATTTACTGAACCGATTTTGAAAATTCTTTTACCAATAGAAAGCCACGTTATTTGTGAGTGTTATAGGAATGTTTTATTTTTCTACGCGGACGAAGTCGCGGGCAACAGCTAGTCTATAATAAAGGTAAGAACTTAATTGACGACACGGTGGCCTAGTTGGGAGTGACCCTGCCTCCGAAGCCAGCGGTCCTGGGTTCAAATCCCGGTAAGGGCAGATATTTGTGTGATGAGCGCGAATATTTGTTCCTGAGTCTTGGATGTTTTCTATGTATTTAAGTATGTATTTCTCTATATAGGTATTTATCGTTGTCTAGTACCCGTAGTACAAGCCCAGAGCTTAGTTTGGGATTAGGTCAATTTGTGTGAGATTGTCCTCTGATATTTATTAAGTAAACAACTAATATTTGCCTGCGACTCCGTCGGCATAAACGGTAGTTTTTTGTTATTAAAACAACCATGTACGTTTCGGATTACAAACTATCATTGTAACTTCACATCCATCGGTTAGGGCATTGGATCGTGAAGAAGACTCATACTTTCGCATGTATAGACTAGCCTCGTGAGGCTCACCATACTATAAACAGGAAGATTTTTGTGAATGGGAATGTGTATCTAGCATCAAGGAAATGAAGTTCAAAATGGCTCTATAATGCGTTTTTGTTTTACCAGTTTAAATTAAATTGCATTTATTATGTATATTCTATTGTTATTATTTTATTGTTATTATGATAACTGTCGATGGAGTACTTCTCGAAATTGTCGACAAGTACGTCTACCTTGGACAAAACCTGCAATTAGGTAGGAACAATTTCGAGAAGGAAGCCGATAGGAGGATTTCCGGAAGCTACGTCATGTTTTCTCGTCACCCATACCCCAAAGCCTAAAAACAAAAGTCTTTGACCAGTGCGTCTTACCCGTGATGAAATACGGACCCGAAACGTGGACACTGACGGTGGGACTGGTCCGCAAGCTAAAAGTTGCTCAGCGAGCTATGGAGAGAGCTATGCTTGGAGTATATCTAAGGGATAGGATCCGAAATGAAGTAATTCGACAGATAACTAAAGTTACCGACATAGCTACTCAAATTAGTAAGCTGAAGTGGCAGGGGGCTGGTCACATCTGTCTCAGAACTGATGAACGATGGAGTAATCGAGTTCTGCAGTGGAGACCGCGCATAGGCAAACGTAGTGTTGGACGCCCCCCTGCTAGATGGAGCGACGATCTGCGCAAGGTTGGCTGGCAGCAACTGGATGCTCAAAGCTCAAGATCGAGGAAAATGGCGTGCCTTGGGAGAGGCCTATGTCCAGCAGTGGACTGCCGCAGGCCGATGATGATGATGATGATGATGTATATTCTATTGCACAGCGGGCGTTGCAAATGTCCATAGGCGGCGGTGACCACATCCCATCAAGTGGGCCGTCTGCCTGTTTGTCCGTCGATGGTAATAAAAAAAAAGAGGATAAGGACGCACGCGACTTTGTACGCGTGGAATTAGTTTCCTGCTACTCCTCCTATTTTAACCCCTTAGGGGATGAATTTCCAAAAATCCCTCATTAGTGCGCCCCTGGGATATCCGAGGAATATTCCCTCGAAATTTCCCTGGGTCCAGCGCTTTCGGCTGAGCGTTGTCTGTCGCTCCGTCAGTCACGGTACTGTTTTATATATTTAGATGTTTTATATATTTATTAAGTATGGAGGATTTGACAGTAAATATTTACACTAAAGATGTAGAGATACGTATTCCTTTGTTATTAAACAGTAATGATCCATAATTGAGCTAGCTTCGATCGGTTTTACGGTTTCGGCGTAACAAAAGAAATGAGTCATAGCACTCATTAGTATACTCCATTTCATATACCATGGCCCGATTGCACTTGAAGCTTAACAATAGGGCTCATAATGTTTGCCTTTTGTTATCTAATTAGGAGCACTTCAAAATGGCACGCGTCGGTCCAACCTGCATACCACGCCGCAAAAGGGTCTGGCCAGGTATCTTTTGTTATCACTAATCCTATTGTTAACGCCTAATGACCGTCTCAAGTGCATCGGGCCATGGTATATGAAATGGAGTATATGTATGTACAACTGTTCATCCTTGAAGAGCTCATGTTAGCCTGATTAGGATTAATTCATACTATTTTGTTTGGCAAACAGTTCGCTTAGTTCCGTGTGCTCAGCTTACTCATAAGGCGGGTAGATCGTTATAATTTCTACCTTAATAGTATAGATTATGCGATTTGTATAAAATATTAGTCTATAAGGTATTTGTATATATGGGCCAACATATACAGGGTGACTTCAAATTGGTAATACAAAACACTTGATTGTGGCTTAGTTAATGCCACACAGTATAATACATTAGGGTGAATCAACTTTTAAGGTACTCCCCAATTTTCGACATGTCTCACTATGTCACCTTAATTTGGTAGAATGCAATTTTTTTTTGATGTGGTCAATATATTGAATAAATCAGACAATTAAACTTACTTTCTAGCTGACAATTTTAAAAATTCTTATGATTTACACAAATATATCAGGTAACGCAGGGGACGACGTTGTCCCCGGGTTTTGTATGAAAAACGTGCATTTTCCACTGCGTTACCATGTTTTTACAAAATTATAGCATTGGTTTATGATTATGATTAGTGAAATCCGAAAATCTGATTATCTAATTTTAACATGTGTAAACCATTATCAATCTCACATATTCTAGTAAGTTTTTATTAGCGTGTAGAAAAGGAGGACTTTAAAAGTTGATTCACCCATTAACCCCTTTGTTCAAATTAACTGTATTTAATTAATGCTAATTTTCGAACAAAACAAATAATTGAAGTCCCAAAGTGTGGTTACACTACATTTACAATACAATCTTATTTTCTTTGATAAGTGACAATTACTAATCAAAACACGTTTTCTTCATAAATTGTGACAGGTGACGGATAACCAAAGAGGAAAGTGTTCATTTGAAATTCTTTAAACTTCTTTGTTAATTATTATGGTAGGATAACCATGTTAAGCCAACAAAAATGGGATAATTTAAATCCCATTTTTGTTGGCTTAACATGGTTATATAATAATAAAAAAAATACTTCTGGTTATTTTAAAAGTATGAGACTTAATTGAGGGGCTAAGTTTAGGGGAAATGTGTGTAAAACATTGATTTTGTATTACCAATTTGAAGTCACCCTGTATACAAATACCTTATTATATGTACATTAGTATATGGCAGAAAAACGTTTGCTGGGTCAGCTAGTCTATCTATATTTTATCTAACAAACCCACCACAGCTATTTAACTACGTTGTATTTTTAATTTCAGTGGCTGTGTGTTTTCCATCTTCTTCCCGGTGTTCATATTGAGCGGCAACGAAGCGACACCTGTCATTGGGAGGTATGAACTCTGTCCAATCTACGTCATTATTGTTACATACATACATAACATCACGCCTTCATTCCAAGAGTGGGGTAGGCAGAGCTACAGAAATACCAACAACTTTAAAAAGACTTGTTGATAATTCTGTAACCACATTTTGCACAATCAGGCCAAGAAGTTTACTAGTGTATTAGTGACAGGTTGCAAGCCCATCGCCTAACAATACTACAAGCCCTTATTCCCTTAGTCGCCTTTTACGACATCCTCGGGAAGACATGGAGTGGCACTATTCTAACCCGGCAACCACACGGGATTATTGTTATCACTACATAGTATAAAACAAAGTCGCTTCCCGCTGTCTGTCCCTATGTATGCTTAGATCTTTAAAACTACGCAACGGGTTTAAATGCGACTTTTTTTAATAGATAAATTAATTCAAGAGGAAGGTTTATAACTATAATACTTTAACCCGGAGCGAAGCGAGGGTGGATCGCTAGTTACCCATAAACTATTGAGCAAGGCACTGGGATCCTAATACTGTGACAGTGTGCTTTAGTTGTTTAGTGTGTTTTTGTTCCTTGTGTTATTTGAGTTGCAAAGCACTGTGAGCGGGGCAGGCACGCTATAGCTCGTCCCATACTAAAAATCCACGCTTTTATAACGCTTTTTAGCACCGGTATGCCTCCGCTCACTGTGCACTTGTTTTGAAAACCTTAACTAACATGTGACAAACATGTAAATCGTTGACTGACTTAAAACTATGTTTCAATGTACATCACGTAATAAACAAAGATAATAGATGTTTACCCAGTAAGTAGGCTGCACGGGCAGTATTTCACTTCATAAACCTACCAGGGCTTCCCGAGAGGAGACCACTGCTGCGAAGAAACGTCGCAAGAAACTCAACAGTCAGACATTTTTTAAATATTGCTTATGACAATAACCTAGTATTAACCTAACCTAAATAATAATATAATATAATAATATAATAGTAATTAACCTAGTATTATATTAAATAAAAGTATCATGCGTTTAGCCTTTGTTTCGCGAAGCCTTGGCACGTGCCGCCTTTTGTCAAAGGATGCCGCCGCGTAAACAAAGAATGCGAGCGGTGTAACCGCGTAAATTTGGCAGTTAACATCGAATTAAATTCGTATTTTATTACGAAGCGAATGGACTATAGTTGAGCAGGAAAACATGTCAATACTCAGCAAAACTACAAGAGCAAATAAAAAAAATATATACTTATCTGTGACGGTGCAGGACAAACACATTAAATAAAGTTTCGAAACGTTCTCGTACAGAAACCGTGTCTACAAGATACAATTTTTACATGATTTTAGTACTAAGTCACTATTAAGTTATTTAGCTATCTGGTTTAGGCCAAGCATTTTTCTCTGTTAGTTGACCCTGTAGTAAGCTTTAGACATCAAATACTTTTTCAAGTAATTTTAAAATGTATTTCTCTTTATTTCCAGCGAGTACCCACTCCGTCTATTCTCGCCTGTGGTGGCGATATCTAACGGAATGTTCCGGTTCGTCCGACAAAGTGCAGAAGCAGTCACACAACGGAGTAGGTGATCGTTAACATTCTATCCTGTCCACTGCTGAGCGCCTGATACCGTGCAATACGTTGTAAAAAAAAAACAACGACGAAGAGTCGCGTGATGTTGTAAAAATCCCACGGATGTTGTGATATATGAGAGTTGCTTTTGACTGAGCACTGTTTTGAATGTTAAATGTTACAATTGTTCTCCTAAGGTTGCTGGTTTAGTGTAGGATATTTCACACACGCCTAGTCAAAATGAAAATAACGACGTGAAGAAAGATTATCGTGTTGGCTTTGATAGGTTATGGTTCATTGTTCACTGTTTTAACCTTTTCAATGCCTTGACGTATATGTCCGCGTCACAGGCTCACCACTAACGACGGATTAATCCGTCTATTCTGTCTACAAGATGGGCCAGAGAGACTCGCTTAGAGATAAGTTTAAAGAAATTAATATATTGACCATGCACAGTCAATACATTTATGAAAACATTATTTATGTTCATAAAAACATCGCTAAATTTAGAAAGAACTGTGACATACATAATGTTAATACCAGAAATAAATATAAGCTCGCAGTGCCCTTCACGCGGCTCCATAAAATAAAAAACTCTTTTATGGGTAATTGTATTAGGTTCTATAATAAGCTCCCAAGTAATGTTACTGAACTATCAGTAAATAAATTTAAGAGTTACGTTAAGCGTAAACTAATTTCTAAAGCATATTATTGTATTAAAGACTATATTAATGATAACAATGCTTGGGACTGAATTGCTTGTAATAAAATGTTTAGTCCTTACGACAAAAGGTTGCGAACGTCGAAAAAAAAAAAGACATCCGACAGAGTTTCTTACAGGTTCTTCTCTGATCGGTCGCGATTTGAACCTGCAGTCAATTTAGGCTAAGTCGCTACTATGACGTTTCAAAAGAGTTTATTATTTGTAAACCTACTTGAATAAAGATTATTCTGATTCTGATTCTGATTTATTCACACTAACTGCCGTATGTACTCATTATAGTTGAGCTGTTATAAAAGGCCCGATTTTGACGTATAGTCTCAAATACATATTTTGGTACTAAGTTGGCAGGTCCAATCCAATCCTTTTATAACGGCGCGACTGTAGTATGACATTAAAGATAGTTAGGATTTAATAGCGTAATAGTGATCCATTAGTCATAGGGCATACGCAGCTTAAGATTAAGCTGTTAGTTAAAAACTTAGCGGCTTTGATAGGATATTATAGTGTGGTAAAAATGGTACAACTCATATACAATTTATTTGGGGATTGCATCTTTTTGTATTAGATATCTTGTGAGTGAAAGAAACAAGGGAATGAGTGCCAACTATTGGACAAAATTATAATCGTTCGAGTGAATAAGATGTATGAGTTTATAGGCATTACAGGGTTAAGTTTCATGTCGCATCAATGACAAAGTGCAGTTAGGCATGGATGCAACTTTTTTTATGTATATTTCTTATCTTGTGTCTTCCGTTGCTTTTGGGCTTGATTTAAAATAATGTATAACACCAAATATGCTGTAATAGTTTTTTCTTTAAAAAAATATAAAAAAGAATGATCTAGTTGATTTTATAATTCTTTAAGCCAGGTATATTGTGCAAAAAGTGTGTGTGTTCCGTATCATTCGAGTTAACAATTGCTAACCTTTATAACGCCAACAACAATTTAGCACCAACGACGGATAAATCCGTAACTTTTTCAATTGGCATAAAATTGAGTACTGTTTGTAGTTGCAAATATAAACTTTGCACGTTCCCTGTGCATGACCCAATTTAATGTACATTCCATTAGTGCACCACATAAGAGTCACAAGTTGTTCCTAAGTTAAAACCTTATCCAACTGTTCTAGAAGGGTTAAAATTGTGTTACCTTATGTGGTCCATTCACATAGCATGTAGACCTCTAATGTAAAGTGCGTGCAGTTAACATGTCAAGAATTGAGACTTCGGTGATGCCTTATAGCTATATAGCGAAGTTTAGACGTTGATTGTAAAATTTTGAAAACGTAGGTAGCTGTAGTAACCCTGTAATAAATGCCATTATTAGTTTATTGTGATGTTCGAAATGATATTCGAGCAGAAAAGTTGTTGATCGTGTCGGTTAATATTCTGGCTGTTAAGGCATGTTGAATGTTGGAGACTGTGGCATATTTAATTGTAGACCTTTTCGACGCCAATGACGAATTCATCCGCCAAGGTTTTTAGCGTAAAAAGACATTAAATTAAAAGATTTAAATCACACTTTGGAGTATTAGAGGCTTCTGAAATTAATATGGCGTTAAAAAGGTTAAAGTTTCTTACATAAGACCATGTAAACTTATTTTTTGTCACACGTCAAATATATGTAAAAAATTTTCGCCATGCGATGGCTGGATGCTATTTCTGTCTGCCCCGACTAGATGTGACATCGTCCTATCCAATCCTAGTCAACCGTCGGCATTTGATGTCAATACATCTTTACATAACGCAATTTATGTGCAAATAAACGCATCCACCTCCCTTAAAGTATGTCCATATTACTATCAACATAATGTTTGAGGCATTGATTGAAACAACTAGATGGAGTCGTCCGAACAAAAACTTTTTTTTTTTTTTGGCCAAGAAACAGTCTATCACATTGCTTACAAGCTACGTCAGACTACATAGCACTGTCTGTCAAAATTAAAAACAAACTCTGACATACTTTGTTTTTGAGCGGTTGACGTAACCTTATAAAGATAACGTTTACCCTTATAATGCCTTACAATCTGTGTTGCTATGTCTAACGTAAACCTATTACATGGTTATATCGTGTGGATGATTACGTGGTATTTTTAATCTAATGTAATGAAAATCAGCCAAACTAGAAGGTTGATAGAGTGCGTTTGACACGCGTAACCATACTATGTAACGTGGTCGGGTAACCAAGCAACAGCCGTATTTACAATAATATTAAGAATGCTTTAAAAATGCTTAGCAGAAAAAAAACTCCATGCTTCGTTTTCGATACCTTTGAGGTATAATTCTCACAAGTATTAATGACACAACATGGCATTTTAGTTTTTTAAAAGCAAGTCCGATTTGGTGCGAGGTTGAAACGTCACTGTCCTAAATGGTGCTAAAACCGTAGATTTAGCACCATTTTTTCTCCAGATTTTTTGTTCTAGAAGTCAGTCCATTCAAAGTTATATATAAGTTAAGGTTTGAGGTCAGAAAAGCAGGAAATGGAGTTTAAAATTTGCTGGTATAAAACCAGCCCTGCTAATACAACTTGATGACTTTTTTTTTTCTTGCTTGGCTTGAAGCTACAAAATTGAAGTTCAAACATGCCTAAAACACATAATAATATACTGAGTTAATGGCTGTCAAAACGAGCCTTATACAGCGGTGGGAGTACAGCTGTATTCGAAATAAAATAACAATAACATTTGTGATGGTTGCTTCATATAGTCGTTTTACTAACTCAAACTCATATCTACATATATTTTTTGCTGTTGGTATTTTCATTTTCATTCATTAATACTCTAAGTATTAGTTTACCAACAGCAAAAATAAAATATCAGATACGAGTTTGAGTAAGTAAGACGGCAAAATGGGGTGGTGAAATCAATTTCGCCTTGCGTTCGCATGCGTGTGTGACGATCAATCTCACGCAAGCTGTGGCGTGTGTTGATTTTGCTCTAAATCATTGAACTACACACAACTCTATATACAGGGTGGAAAGAACGAAGGCCACGTGGACGGCAACTACCTTATATATTGGAAATAGCGAATTATACGCAAAGGAGACTTACTTTTATTTTTGAAAACAATAGATACTGCAATAATAAATTAAGTCTTCCGTAACCGGGATTCGAACTGGTCAAATATAACAATACAATAAAGGCGTGTTTTTTTACGGTCTTTATTTAGTTGAAAGGTGTATGTGTTGTAGATATAAATGATTCCTATCAATGACCGTTTTGATCGGTATTATAAAATACGACTTTACTTATTGTCATAACATTTTACCAGTTCAATTCCCGGTTACGTTAAATAAATTTCCAAAAAAACCGTAAATTCAATATTTAGTGTTTTTAAAAATAGAAGTAGGTCTCCTTTGCATTTAATTCGCTATTTCCAATATTTAAGGTAGTTGCAGTCCATGTAGCGTTCGTTTTTTCCACCCTGTATATGTATTTCCTATGTAATTTAGTTTGAACATGGTCATATTCGACTGTTGTAATGGTGCGATACATAATATATTAACGTTTTTGTTGTTAAATCGCTTAATAATTAAGTTTTAATTATAGTTTTTATATATTGTGATCATTCTCTTTTAGATCTTATGCCTTAAATTGTGTATGTTGATTTTATACATGACATAACTTATTAAACTGGGACCGACTGAGGAAAATTGTTTATTTTTCGTCCTAATTTACCCCTGGCGATTATTTTGAAGTGTATTGAGTTAGGTATCTTACTCAAGATCCCTCTACAGGGCCTCTATGCAACTAGGTAAAATAAATTTGCTTTTGACGGGTTTTTGAATTGCTTTTAACTCCGCTGTTATACTGTGAGTAAATACATACATACATACATTTAATCACGCCTGTTTCCCAGAGGGTAGGCAGAGATCACTTCTTTATACTTGCTACTATCTTGACTAATCTCTTTCGATTTTTCCGTATTCATACATCGAGACATGCATGCACGCGGTTTCGGGTACTTAACAGGTTTCCTGTCATGAGGTCATTTAATTTAATTATTACTATTGGGACGTGTCGAAAGAACGCTGCACATTGCTACGGGACAGGGAACCTGTAAGATTCAGCCCTTTTCCAGCATTTCTCCCATTTTTATTCAAAGGAGTACGCCTAGAGCGGCCCCCTTCGACCCTTCCACTCACTTTCGCACTGTATATCTAGTAAAGTAAATAAGAAGCTATCAAAACGTTACGGTACGCTAACACGTCAAAAGCAATAATATTTTACTAAGTTGAAGAAAGGCAGCGGGGAAAAAACGACCTGTAGCCCGTTTCACGAAGCTACAAGTTACAAATTACAAGCGGAACTCTCTAGCCTCTGATTACAAATGAAACTGCAATAATTTTAAGTCGCAACCTTATTAAGCAGCAGTTTTATAATTGAATAAATTTGCCAATGCCACATCGATCAACGCTATCAGTTTTCCTAACACATTTTTGGCAAAGATATAGGGTAATTATTGGCATACAAAACACCAGTTAATGCCATCTAGTGATTATAATATTATCGCCTTTATTTATCATGAAATAAAGTTCACGGTAACAATGAACAATAGGGTACCAACAACAGTTATTCCCATATTTTGTTCGAATTTGAACTAAATCCTGTATAAATTTTTGCCTTGCTTCTTTTCGTTGGATATTTTTACACGTTAATGTTTAATTTCGAATAGGTTACTTAATTTTTTCACTGGTTTGCGTTAACAAAATGGACCATACGATGATGTTTAAGATGTGTGGTAAGTTTTAAGCGGGTTGTAAAGTATAAATAAAATCCACAAAAATATCACATAAACGATATAATAATGCCATTTTAGCAACAAAATACATCACAGTAAAGTTAATAGATCGAATATTGTTATTAAACTGTTGAATAATAATAATATTTGGGATATAATTTCAATCGCTATAAGTATCTAACATTACTAATATCAAATCAAAATATTGATTATGTTTATTCATACTACTTATCAGTTAATATAATAGTTCTTATAAAGCTATTAAACCATCTGAAATAAGTAATTAAGAGTAATTTCCGAATTAAAAACAATCATAAACATTAGCTAAGTCACTATAAGAAAAACCATTGTTCGCTAATAAAATTTGACAGATGACGTCTCGATTTTAATCGATCGATCGATCGTCCATTATAGACATTGGCCACATACAATCACAATATATCCACGTAATTTCGACGCAAGATACTTAAACAAGGTGTATTTTATTGTGATTTAGTTATAAGCAATGTTGACGCGAAAGTAGTTATTTAGATTAGTTTTTGTACAGCTTATAACATCAAACTACAACTTATTTCGTAAATATCTTTGTTAGTACTCTATTATAACTAAAGATATAACATATCGAATACAGAAAAGCTCAACTTAATCCACTAATCTAGTTAGCAGACCGCACCAATATACTTATTATGACTACAAATCAAATACATATATTCAAATTAGTTGTGTATTGGGAAGTAATTTAAGATAAAGTATATTCTCACGTAAATGCAATCAGATTTAAACTTTATGTCGAGGTACTAAGGCTGTAATTTCAACCGAATGTGATACATAAAAAGCTCTGCCTTGATAAGGGTTAACTGCGAAAATCCGGCGTCGACTGCGTTTAAAGAGTTAAATATTACAATAGCAGATTACACACGTACCTACTTACACATATGAGAGAATAATTATAAGTAAATATAATAGACTGATTAACATCTTTCATAGTAAGGCTATGTATGAAAGGAAAATGTGGGAACAAGTTTTAACCTTTTGAATACGCCATAGGCAACCACAAACGACGGATTAATCCGTCACAAATTACTGAAAATAGGCGTGCGTGTACTGTTAAGGTACTTTTCCACCGGCGAGGCGAGGATAGTTTTTATTTTAACCCTTAATATTGTAACAATTAAAAAAGTCGTAAATTCAAACCCTATTCGATTTTGAACCAGCAAAAAAAAAACTATATACAAAAAGTGAACATTATGGTATGTCAAGTATATTGGACACCATCAAACTCAGGGTTTTAATTAATCAATTCCACCGATAATGCGCGAGGTTAAAATTGCGATAAATTTTAACTTTTTCCAGATGTCTGTCATTGGCAAATAAAACAAATAAAGTTGTGTTTATAATGCTTGGAATCTTATTCGTCCTCATATTTTCCTAGATTGTTCGAATAATTGAATATTTTCTTTATAACACATAACATAATTATATCTACATTTACACAAAACTACGGCTTAAATTTTTATAATGTTTAATACTTGAGATCACGCGCATAATGCCTAGAATAATTCGGTTAACTCATAAAATTCAAAAATTAAATAAAGTAAAAGAAATATAATAATAATTGGGAATGTTGTTATTGAGCGAGAAAATAAAGACATAAATGAATCTTACCTGTATTATAAATTAAAAATAATTCTTAAAAACTAAAATCATAAACTAATATCAAGTTAAAAAAAAACACTATATGGTAACCGTTTCAATTTATAAGTACTTTAAACTTAATCATAATTCCTAAGAATCACTCGAACGATCTCGATATTGGATCGATGATTACCGATCGATAAAACAATCGACTGTCTATTAATACCAATTTACACCTTTACAGAGTCCATTTTTAATAACACACTATGGCCGAATGTAATTCTCATACTGATAATAAACTCATTATCAAATTGATTGATTTCATTTTATCAATCGATGATCGTTCGATTGAAGCATGTGGTATTGAATATAACATGTTACAAATAGTTTTGTATAATAAAAGTTTAATCCAAAAATCGATTAAATCTAAAATAAAATGTTCAACTTGAACAATAAATTATATACTAAAAGTACTTGTTTGGTCGAAATAATAAAATTGGCTAAGGTGCGCATAATAAAATTAATAAAATGTCATCGTTTAAAATAAAAAAAATACATATAAATGGTCAAAATATGTTGATAGTTCACTATTTACTTACTATTATGATAATTTTGCGCTGCACTTGAAATAAATCCCACAGATCTATGACTACATAAAAACTTAATAAACCCATATTGCTTTTAACATGTTATCGAATTGCTTTAATTCGGCCACCATTAAAGTCAAGTAAATAAAATTTCAATGTGATATCATGTCAAAAGGAATATGGTTTCACCGAGTGGCATGGAGTCCCTATTGGAATAAAAGCATTTCTCCATTGTTATGTATTATAAAACCAGTATTAAATGTATCTAAATACATAACTACTTTAAAGGTAAGGATGGCAAGACAGTCGCTTATCATATCTAAAAAAATAGGTTTTAATTATTTATAAATTGACTTGTTGTCATTATGTTCATTGATCAGATACACAGCGTGTAAATTTCATACGGGCATACCGGGTGTTGCCTGTAATAGGAGCAATAAATTGAGGGATCGCTTCTACTCTATAAACATAACAACATTTGTTCTACAACTTTGAAAAAATATATAATTTATTATTTGGGATATTTTCGAACAAACTAAATAGTTCAATGTACTCCATCCAATAGTCTAGTTGACATCTACTGTCAGCCTAGCAACTTCGTAGTTTTCGCAATACATTGCTTGCTTAGAAAATCTTAATTCAATAATATTTAGTTAACAATAAGTTATTTTCAAAAGTTGTAGAATAAACGTTGTTACGTTTGTGGTGTGGAAACAATCCCTCAATTTATTGCTCCTGTTACAGGCAACACCCGGTGTATTTTATCCAGAAGTAGTTAACGATCATACAAATCATGTGAGAGATATTTTGTTGGTAACTTTTATTATTGAAGAGCAGTTAATTTTTTAAAGTTTGTGATAGGAGCAATGTACGAAGTGTGCGAGCGTCCATCGGTCGTCAATGTATTGCCTGTATCAAAGTGCAAGGACGACATGTGGAAAATAAGTACCTATCTCAAGCGAGAGAACCGCCTGCATTAATAACCTTCATTTTTGACTATTATTGGCGAAGTAAAGAAACAACGAACCAAAATAATTCATGAGTCACGACATGACCAATATGTAGATGCTTTAATTTAATTGGCGCAATGTGTGATACATTGCTTGCTGAGTGAATTAGTAAGAAAAAATAAATTACAACTAATGCTGCTGTTACACAAGTTTTTACGTTAATTAGTGTATATATTAACTGTTGTTAAAATATATGCCCGTATGAAATTTACACGCTGCAGTACGTTGAAAAACCGCGTGACGTCACGCCGTGGCATACGTTTTACCGCGTTGTGACGTCACGAACCCAAACTATTTTTGATTTTATATAGGAAAAATACGTTGTTAATATGTTTGACAACTTGACGGACTGATTAGTTTTGCAACATAAAAATGCACCGGATTATGTATTGGTCTTCCTTGTTTCGGGTAAGTATATACCTATCTCTATCTAGCACATAAGCATAATACATCGCACTACTCAGCACATATCTCATGGTTATTTTAGCGTTACATGAACAAAAATCTACATTACAACGCTGGCGTTATAGTATTTTTTATAGATAACGTCGAAAATAGTGTGATACCGCTAGCAAATTCAATAAGGTGCAACAATATGAACATTTTGAAGTTAATTTACACAATATTGCACCTTACTTGCTATGGTGGGTACGGTGTACAGTATCTCCGACAGTAAGTCCCTATACTTCTTTCAGGTAAACAACCAGACATCGGAATATTGGAAGCTAAATTGAGTGGCACGTAGGGAGTTCCTATATCGATAAACTCAAGCATCGAGGCTTCTTCCCTATACTAGTGGTCGCTCCAAGTTTTGACTGAAAATATATTTTTATTGAAAGTATGAAAATTAAACTATGTAATAACTAAATTCTCTTCTTCTTTACTTTTAAACGATTTTTTAAACTTTTTATCGTGTTTTCCTCAGTGTGTATTCAGAATTACTGGGCCTCTATTCCACTGCATTATAACGATATCGCATTTGGCGTGAATTAGAATCGTTTATGACTCAGTCGCCATTATTTTAAATAAATAAAAAAATCAAAGGACAATGTCACACAAATTGACCAAGTCCCAAACTAAGCTCTAGGCTTGTGCTATGGGTACTAGACAACGATAAACATACTTATATAGAGAAATATACAGGGTGACTTCAAATTGGTAATACAAAACACTTGATTGTGGCTTAGTTAATGCCACACAGTATAATACATTAACCCCTTTGTTAAAATGAACTGTATTTAATTAATGCTAATTTTCGAACAAAACAAATAATTAAAGTCTCAAAGTGTGGTTACACTACATTTACAATAAAATCTTATTTTCTTTGATAAGTGACAATTACTAATCAAAACACGTTTTCTTCACAAATTGCGACAGGTGACTGATAACCAAAGAGGAAAGTGTTCATTTGAAATTCTTTAAACGTCTTTGTTAATTATTATGGTAGGATAACCATGTTAAACCAACAAAAATGGGATAATTTAAGAATTTATTTACTGATTATTTTAAAAGTATGAGACTTAATTGAGGGGCTAAGTTTAGGGGAAATGTGTGTGAAACATTGATTTTGTATTACCAATTTGAAGTCACCCTGTATACTTAAATACATATAAAACATCCAAGACTCAGGAACAAATACTCATGCTCATCACACAAATATCAGCCCTCACCGGGATTTGAACCCAGGACCCATAGCTTCGAAGGCAGGGTCACTACCAACTAGGCTAGCGTGTCGTCAAATGACAAGAGTTACAAAAACGTTGACAATACAGAAACACGTCAAAGACGATATCGTCTATAGAATCCCAGCCCTGGGCCTCTATTCAACTGCGTTATAACGATATCGTGTTTGACGTGTTTTAGAATCGTTTATGTCACAGTCGCCAGTATTGTAAATGACATAAGAGTTATGAAAATGTTGACAATACGGAAACACGTCAAATACGACATCGCTATTACGCAGTTGAATAGAGGCCCAGGGCTGGGATTCTATAGAGAATCCCAGCCCTGTTCATGTGTTGTGTAACCTACTTTATTGTAGTCTCCAAAAAATACATGCTTACCAACGGAGCTGCCGATCACTAGTAGGTATAGGGGAAAAGCATCGATAAGTCAGTTTATCGATATAGGAACCCTATACCTGTCATTCAATTTCGTTCCCAAAATTCCGATGTCTGTACATAACTAAATGTAAACAAACCAAACCACGTGGCTCTCTCACACATCCAATCAAAAGTATTTTATGTTGCTTTGACGTATCAGCCTTCTGCTTCTATTGGCTGGAAATATTACACTTCCTTCTTTGTTTACATTTAGTTATCTAAATAGAGTATAGTAAACAAGATAAGCGAGCCAATTTTGACATCCCTCATCGTATTGTCGCTATTTTAGTAATTGAGGTTATAATTTGTTCTAAGATGACAGCTGTCAGAATTGACTTGTCATTTTGCATAGCTATAGTTGTTAGGTTTGACCTTGTTTTGTTTATAGAATATGCACCAGTAACATGCCTGCGGCTGCGCCTAGGGTTAAACCGACGCTTAGCATGGTTGCTAAGACTGAAGATGCTTTTTCTCGCTCGTGGAGTTCTACTTCTCTGAAAATAAAAGAATATCCAATAAATATCAGGGGACTTGCCCACTTGGATTGGGAGTAGGCTTGAACTATAAGTACTAAACAAAGATGAATATAGTTATCTAGAAAAATACAATTAAATACCGTAAACTCGGGTTATTTTAGCCCTAGGGGGTAACATTGCCCACCCCAAAAACCATCTTTAATATTTAATGATTTTGTTAAATGTAACATAAGGACTAAGCTACTTATATGGTTCTAAAAATATTTAACCAATTGAAGATGATTAACACTAAAATACTTACAGTTTTAAGGGTAGGCAATGTTACCCCCTAGGCAACCCGAGTTTACGGTATGTAAATAGAATACATCCAACAAACAATCAAATATTCGTGCTCGTCACACAAACACGCTCTTCTTTAGCGAAAATGACACAATTCGAGTTCAATATTTGTTAAATGGACCCTCAAATGTACAAGAATATAGTAACATGAGCGTCCATCTATCCTAATTGTAAAGACATTTGTATATCTTCTGAACCGGACGGCGGATTTCTTAACAAATAAAAAATAAGTCCCCAAAACAAGAAACTTTTTTAGTTGTATCGTGACAACGGCAAAACGCAAGCGTCAATTTGGTATGTTTATAAACGCTAAAGAACGACAGCAAACACTAAAAATGTAAATGTAAGTTGGGCTCTCGATAATTCAATTCGAAATCGGATTCAAATCGGAATATAATACCTACTGTACTTTTTTTAAATTAAATTGTTCATCTTACTAGAAAGAACAGACAGACAGTGACCTATAGATAACGAACTGCATGTTGGTCTAACTGGGACATGTATTATGATGTTATAGTGAACTGTGGGTTATCACTGTTATCAGTAACCAATTAACTTATAATTAATTGCTGATAGTAACGACACGTGCAATTGTTTTGCTATTAAATTAAATATCAAACATAAACATTCTTAAAAAATATATAATCGCTGCTAATTTTAAAGTAAAGAGAAACTATATTAAGCACTAGCTTTCGTCCACGACTTCGTTCAAAAAGTCGTTTATCTTCTATCTCTCTCCTCTTAGAATTTGCGCAATTTTTCTTGTATGTACCCAATAGGTTAGGTCACTGCGCGTGCAAAAATCGCTTTGCGTCATTTTCTATAAGAAGCATTTTAGATTAGAGTTCCATAGACATTTGAATTCTCAAGACAATAATCCTAAGACCTCAAATGCGTTGCCAACCCTGAGGACTAAGATGGAATGCCTCTATGCTAGTAAATTCACCGGTTGTCTTATCCCTACACCGGAACACAACAATGCGAACACTGTTGCTTGGCGGGTGGTTAATGGATATATAATAATAATATAGGCCGTAGACAACATTTCCTACATGAAGACCTCGGCGGTGGAGGTAAAATGCAAACATGTATCTGGCTGTTTGGTTTTTCAAGGCTTATAAGGAAATTAACCTTTCGTATGCCGGAGGGGCTTTCACACTTGTGCCCATCGTATACCTTGTCCCGTATCCGTACCCGCGCTGGCGCATGCTTGTACCACTTCCCTGCCGAGACCTTATGTCAATAGAGAGCGCGACTGTAAGGGTTCCTTGGGTTTATATTGGGGATGGATACGGTACTAGGCAACCGTGGCTACGACAATACACAACTACAATACAATTGTGCGAGTCTCTCCGGCATACGACGGAAGTTACGCCGGCAATCTTCGTCCACGCAGAAAGGTGCTCACTAATGCCGAAGATAAACAAACGTAAAAATCAATTCAATACAAACCTTGTCGTGTTACGCGTAAGGTAGAATATGAAATGACAGTTAAACTCGTGCTTTCTCGCTCATGGCGATTAGCGCTTAGCGCTCGTGCGTCTCAGCTTGTGTACGAATGACAACTGACGCGACGCTAAATAAAATGGCGGTCGACGGCGTCGCTGCAATGGCTGCCGAATATATTTGACCAATAGCCGTCGAAGTTTTACCCACGCAAACGTACTGCCTTATAATTGGCCAAAACGTTTTCGCGCCTTCTAAATAAATGCTTTCTGCGCAGGTACATCGTTGTAAATTATATTTGTGGTACAACTGTACGGGTACGGATACGGGATCAGGCCTACGAAGGGCCAAAAAAGTACTTTAGTCGTAAGTAAGAAGTAAAAGAACCCACCTGGTAGCATTGATCATCACGATGTTGGTCAGGTACCCGTTGCTGAACGCGAACGCGATCATGATGAGGATGTACTCCCAGTCCCACAGGAACACCACAGGTAGGTACTTGCGCGGCTGGGCGTTGCACAGCATCAACATTGGGACGCCGATGATGCGGAGGACGCTGGCAGCGGCGATCAGCCATTGGTTGAGAGGCTAGAAAAAATCAGTAATGGGTACGGTTAGGACTTCATGTTATACCACATTATATACTCCAAATAGGCTCTAGAATCGATGGTTAAAATTTGGCGGGTTACTCGTTCCCACCGTGTAATAGGAAGATGACCATGGGGAAGGGTACTGCGTTCCATACAATTTCATTTTTTTTTTTTTTTTATGTTAAGGAGAAGGCCCACGAGCTCTCAGGCCACCTGATGGTAAGTGGAATCTGAGACCCACAGACATTTGAATTCTCAAGACTATGATCCTAAGAGCTCAAATGCGTTGCCAACACTGAGGACTAGGATGGAATGCCTCTATGCTATTAATTTCACCGGTTGTCTTATTCCCACACCGGAACACAACAATGCGAACACTGTTGCTTGGCGGATGGGTCTATTGTCTACACACACATACACACAATAAATCACGCCTGCTTCCCAGATGAACTTCTTTCCACCCGCTACGATCCTGACCAATCTCTTTGGCTTCTTCCACATACATCGAGTCATGCATGCGCGTCGGTTTCGGGTACTTAAGATCTATTGTCTATTCTGACTAAAAAAATAGTTTTTTTTTGTACTCACCCGAAGTAAAAATCCAGCAACGAGCCGCCCAGAATAATCTCCACAGTTGAATATCAGATAATTGACCACAGGCACGAAGTATATATCTGGGAAAAAAACAAATGATTTTCAGTGCTCACTTTATATTTCATGAGTAAAAAAATAACGACCTTATCTTACAAATTGACCGCTAAACTTTGACATTTGCTACATACAAAATGTGTCAAATTTTAACGAGACGTTTTGAATATAGAAACCCAGGGTCAGCTGCAAAGAGAGGTACTAGGTAACTTCTATGCAGGAGGGACCACTTTTGTCTGCAGCTTAAGACATAAGCAAACCTGGCATAGTGCACAACCATGAAATTTCTGAAAATTTATATTGTTACCAGCTGTAAGACAATGAGAAAATAATTTGATGCTTGTTAAGGAATAGTACTAACGGATACCTACGTATATTATCTTATCGAAACACCTTTCTACGAACGTATCATTAGGGGGCGTTCATAAATTACGTGAGATGTTTAAGGGGGGGAAGGGGTCGAGTCAAATCTCATCTAATCTTACGTTGGAGAGAGAGGGGGGGTCTCGGCAAATATCACGCAATTATTTTTCTGATTGAACCAAAAAAAAATATTATTTTGGTTCATTTAATCCAGATTGTACATGCATAAAATTTAATCTTAAGCTTAATCAATCGTAATACGATTAAGATCATTCGCTAATTCGTTCGAAAGAAAATAATTTCATTCATACTTTGACGTTTTTTTTTTCTTTTTACAATAACAATCCAACGCGTTTACGTAAGAAACCCACATTTTGAAAAATCTCACGTGAGATTGGGGGATGGGGGAGGGGGTTGAATGAAACCTCACGACATCTCACCAGGGGGGGAGGGAGGGACAGAAAATTTTAAAAAACACCTCACGTAATTTATGGACGCCCACGCAGAATTTTCATTTCATCGAAAGGCGTTATTTGTTGCATGAGTTTATTTTGGCAGGTTCAAGTCTAACCTAACGTAACGTACGTAATTAATGTTCAAGATATCCTGAAAACATCACAATTCAGTAGAATATAGCATTCAATGAAATCATACAATCGGTGAAGTGAAATTCGATGAATTGATTGGTTACCAGTAATAAGAGCATTAGTACCGGGTAAAAGAATAGAAATACAGCCTAAAATAAAGCATATGCAACTAATAATAAGACTGAGATTTGAACGTAATTGTACAATAGAGTTGTCGATTTAATATTTGTTCTTATTAGTAACAAGTTTATCACTTAGTTATGGTTTAGATTTTAATAGATTCTGCGAATCGCTATTCACGCCATCTTGCGGTACCTAGTTACAAAAAAGTTTTTTTTTTAATTGTAAATATGTAGATGTTTATAAATAGAGTCAATAATTCTTTAGTTCAAAGTCCATAATAATTTTTAGCTGATGGTTGGAACAGTTCTCCTCTCCTTATAGACCTAGTACAATGACTACTTTGCTTTCTAAGTTTAAAATGTTATCTGTATAATAACTATCTAATACATTTAGGGCCTGTTTCACAATCGACAAGTAAATTTATTTGTCACATAAAGATGTCTCTCTCCTTGTCTATTTTCAAGTGTCAGAAAGAGAAAGGGCTAAGTTTATCTGTCAAATAAGCTTTACTTGTCGATTGTGAAACAGGCGGTTAGATAAACATCTTAAGAATGCACGGGTAGAATCTTGCAGATCGAAAATAATTTATCATTGTTAAACAAAGCTCTACGCATTTACCTTGGTGACTAACCACCGATAAACATAATTTTTTAGAGAAATACATAGAAAACGCCCAAGACTCAGAAACAAAATTTGCAATGATCACAAAAATATTTGCCCATAAAGGAAAATATTTGCTTAATATATGCACTTTTGTTCTGCTGCAACGACTCCAACGTACATATTCTTTTGGTAACGTAGGTGTCATTTTAGAGTCGTTATGTATGTATGTAAGTAAAGACTTTATTGTACTAAAATAACTACATTAAAAAAAATATAAAATATATTACGAGAAAAACGTGTAGCAAACGATAGACAAATACTAAAGTACTAAATCTGGACGAGAGGTAACAATAGCAAACAATAACATTTTCTAAGGAAACAAGAAATATATAACTATAAATATAAATAAATAGATATACAGGGTGGAACAAAACGAGGGACTTTTAAGAAAACGGGGAATTCTTTAGGTCTTGACTTTATTTTTCACCAATTAACTATATTATTAACCGTTTTAGAGATACAGCTTGTTAAACATTAGTGCAAAATCTGCACATTAGCAACCCTAGCAAGTAGATCCGATGACATCATCAAGATAAGGCATCTAGATAACTTAGACCTTTTTCACCGACTTCATTAGTAAACAAAATTAATGAATGACGGGCGGCAGCATGCATAATACGACACGGTGGTACTTTTGAGCATCGCATGTTAAGTGAAGTTGATGACATGTGTCAATTTAAAATGTAAATAACTTTGATCTAGTAGTATTAGGGTTGTCACTGATATTAAATTGATTAATTTTAATCATTTTGTTTTACTTTTAAGTCCAGCTTTACAATTATAATAAATCGATTGTAGATCACTTAGATAACACTATCCTTTCAGCTCAGTCCCTGGTTTTGTTCCACCCGGAATATATAAATAAAATATTCAGATTAAAAAAAGGAAAATACAGTACAAGAAATTTTCACAAATGAGGAGACATGTAGAGCCAGTATGTACTTACTTTATTAATTTAAATTAAAAAAAACCGGCGTAAGAGCATGTCGGGCCATGCTAGGGTTCCGAAGCCGTTAAGTACTACAAACATAAAAATCAACAAGTAATAAATAATTTTCTATTTAAAGTAATTTTAGTAGGTATAAACACTTGAATCGCCTGTAACTCAAGAAGCAGTGATGTCTACTTAGTCGTGATTTAAGATATTTTTCTGATTTTTAATATTTGTAGTTTTGGCTGTTAGAGTCAAGTATCCCCCACACTTGGGCCAAAGAAAAAAATGCTTTTTAAAGCGTAATATTCCATAAATGGATCCCTTAATCGAAAAATTGTGTCCACTAACCCGTGATATTTTTGAAAGACCTATCCAATATTATAGGGTAGACAAGAAAAAAAAATACATCCCCACGTTACGTGTAGGGGACCAACATTAAAAAAAAAACAAGACATTATTTTACCACTTTGTTGGCGTGACTAATATGTATATTCATGTCAAATAACACCGTTCTAGTACTAAGAGTCTCTGAGCTAGGCTGCGGACGGACATAGCGAAACTATAAGGGTTCCTAGTTTGACTATGGAAGCCTAAAAAGGTACCGATTGTGACTGTCTTGTCAGCTAGTACCCGAATCCAAAGCCTCACAGAATGCATCAAATAAGAACTGGAATACGACAAACTGGATATGTTCATTCTTACTACAATTCTACGCCAATAAACTATTCTTATCAACAAACATACAATCGCAAGGCCAACACGAATTGTCCTTAACGTTTGTCTAAATTTGTTTAATTTAATGACTTAATTAGAATCTTGTTTATAACAAATTAACGATGATTAGAAGCTTGTTTTGTAGAATGAGTAAGCCGAAAACATGTTTAATAAAATTAGCAAAGCTACTAATGTGCCAAATCATGAATAAGTACTTCTCGTTTACGATGACTATACTAGGTTTGCTTATTAAAGTAAACATAATTGGTTGAGTCCAGCGAAGTTGACCATAAAACAATGAAGGCGAAAAAGGTTCCGTTGTGCGTCGAATAGTATCCATACAATGTATGGCAAATTATCATCGCACAACGGGAAGGAATTGCATGAGTTAGCACGCCCAAGTTTTTGGACTTTAAATAAAGAAAGAAAGACTATAATGACGTAGGCGCGTAACCAAATGAATTAGAATAAAAAATCCTGGTCGTTGACTTTAAGTCATCGTGTAGCCGACGAAGTAGCTGTACACTATGGTACCTTGTCGCTTTAACGCCTTTGACTGATTAGAAAATAAGTTGGCAATTGCAAAAAAAAAAAGTTTTAACCATTTTCGGACGTTTTCCTTTGCTTGTGCAGTATGACCTTCCTTCTTGCCAAATTTCAGGATTCTAGATCTATGGGAAGTAAGTTCCCTATAAGTTTTGATTCCCTTGAGTGTTGTAATATAAGTTTTTTGCGGCATAAACGGCCCTATCTTTTTTAACACGAGAAAGAAATTACACATATAGTATAGGTACTTAAAAAGATATTGTTAATTAGCTTAAGTTACTTGATACTAGGGTAGTTTAAAAAAAATAGCACACCTTTCATTTTTTTCAATTCAATTGTTTATTTTAATACCAAAAAGAAATTGGACTCAGGTAACAAATCGGACATCTCCATACATCTTTTCTTGTCCCATATCAGGAATTCAAATTGTCTCATTCAGAAATCGGAAGAAAAAATAAAAATGTGCAATTGTTTTGAAACTGCCCACTTAAATCATTAATTATATTAAAATACTTACTGTTCCAATCCGTTCCTTTAGTAATAGGATGTGATTCCACCAACACAGTGACAGCGGGATACACGGCCATGCTAATAGCAAATACAGCGAAAATACTAAATGCATACACCCAGATCTTCTTCATCACGGCTACCATAGACACCTCTCTATGTCTATTAGTCGCTATACCACCAGTGCCTCTCAAAATATGATATGTGAAGAAGTCAATCTTGTACAACATGGCATAGGCAATCAAAGAGGTTATTAGCATTATGTCTGCTATCACGAAGTATATTAGAGCGCTGTGTAATGGAGATACGTTGAATGCTAGAGATATTATTTGGGCGACTGCTGCTATTATGCCTCCTAGGGATTGACCACTAATTAGAGCGCCCATGTATTCTTTGGAGAAGCGGCTCGCTATGCCGACTATACCGCCTATGAAAATCGCGCTGGCAGCTGGAAGAGAAAAACGTTATTAGTTTTAATGTCACTGTTTCTCACGCTAAAACAATTTATCAATATTGATGGTTTTATTGATAAATCCATCAATATTGGTGACCCAGTGGTGGAGATGGGTCCTTATGCGTCACAAACAATTCTCATTCCTTTTACAGGGTGTCTCATTTAAATCGGTCAGTATTTGAAATTCTGAAACTATAAGATATACGAAGATCTGTTCTTAGGAACCATGTCATACATTAAAAAAAAAAAACTTACATTATTTCTATTTAGATATCGATTGTGTAGGTCTTAAGCAGTAAATGGCTCTATGAAACACGATGTCTAAAATGAATAAAATGCTTTGTTTTCACATACTTTAATTTGTTAGGCGATGGGCTTGCAACCTGTCACTAATATACTGGTAAACATGTTAGTGTGTTGGTGCAAAATGTGGTTACAGAATTATCAACAAGTACTTATACAGTTGTTGGTATTTCTGTAGCTCTGCCTACCCCACTCTGGGAATGAAGGCGTGTTTTTTTTTTAACGCCATCGTTGCATTCTCCTGGCCTCACTGAAAACCAGCGTCACTGAATGTAACGACATTCACAGGCACAAAGCTGAGCGGAGACCATTACGATCATAATCAAAAAACGTTAATAGGTTATGAAAAAATTGAGATTGTAAACTGTGTTTTATGTGCCAACTAAAATATTTTTCATTTCATTTCATTTAATAATCACTCTTCATATTTTTTCCCTCATAATTTTTTTGTTCATATTTTTTTAATTACTAATTACCGACAGAACTCATAACAGGCAGTAATCATATATTTTTAATTAATACTGTAATTACTAAGAACATGTTTAAACGCAGTTCGGGAGTCGTCGTACCTAAGGAAGGCCTTTGTAATGAAAATGAACAAGGTATACAGTGTTTTTTTAACTGGGACCTTATGGGGAAATCCGAAACCATAGGAGATACAGGTAAACTGTCTTTGGAAACATTCGGTCTCTTTTTGTTTAAACATTTTCGGCGTAGTTATTTTTTTGGTAAAGTAAGTCGACCTACTCTCATTTAAGGATCATTTCAATGAAAAAAAAAACTCGGGCAAGAGCGTGTCGGATCTTGCTCAGTGTATAGGGTTCCGAAGCCGTTAAGTACATACATACATAATATCACGCCTTCATTCCCAGAGTGGGGTAGGCAGAGCTACAGAAATACCAACAACTCTATAAAGACTTGTTGATAATTCTGTAACCACATTTTGCACAATCAGGCCAAGAAGTTTACTAGTGTATTAGTGACAGGTTGCAAGCCAATCGCCTAACAGTACTACAACCCTTATTCCCTTAGTCGCCTCTTACGACATCCGCGGGAAGATATGGAGTGGCACTATTCTAACCCGGCAACCACACGGCGTTCCGAAGCCATAGTACAGTCAAGGTTATAAATATGTATACACTTTAGTACCTTGTCACTTTAATCGCTGTAGCAATTTCATATGGCAGTTTAAGCATGACGTTAAATAGACAAGGTACTAAAGTGTATACATATTTATGACCTTGACTGTACAAACATAAAAATCAACAAGTAATAACTATCATTTGGTGCCGTCTTAGATGATTTTAGCAGGTATAAGCACTTTATTCGCGTGTATCTCAAGAACCAATGATGTCTACTTAGTCGTGATAGTTTTCCTTTTAAATTCGTTTGGTTTCATTACATTTAAGATTTTCGGATTTTTAGTATTTGTAGTGTTGGCTGTAGGGGGGGACTTGACTCTAAGAAAAAGTAGCACTTGAAAGCTTAATATTTCATAAACGCATCCATTAATGAAAAAAAAAATTTACAATTATTTATTTTACGACGTTGTTGGCGTGACTAATATGTATATTCATGCCAAGTTACACCTTTCTAGTACTAAGAGTCTCTGAGCTAGGCTGCTTGAAGTTAGTCAAATTTACCAATATGTTTTTTTTTCATACAATTTGAAGTAGTCTGTTAATAAAACTTTTTCTTTGTAGTATACCTAAACTAGCTTCAATTTAATAATGTCATAATGTCGTCAACTGTGAGATGGGCATGCAACATTTCGATTCGAAATAGAATTCAAAATGGAATCTAGTAATACCTAAGGTGCGGTAGGCGGTGGTGGTAGTACGGAGCTCTAAGTGCGAGAGTCCGACTCGCGCTTGGCCGTTTTTTATTTTTTATTTGAGGGGTAAAGAGTGGTGCTTAGTTTAAACATTTCGCAACTGTACAATTACATAAATATCTTAATAAGTGGGTGAATCAACTTTTAAAGTCCTCCTTTTCTACACGCTAATAAAAACTTACTAGAATATGTGAGATTGGTAATGGTTTACACATGTTAAAATTAGATAATCAGATTTTCGGATTTCACTATTCATAATCATAAACCAATTCTATAATTTTGTAAAAACATGGTAACGCAGTGGAAAATTCACGTTTTTCATACAAAACCCGGGGACAACGTCGTCCCCTGCGTTGTACCTGATATATTTGTGTAAATCATAGAAGAATTTTTAAAATTGTCAGCTAGAAAGTAAGTTTAATTGTCTGATTTATTCAATATATTGACCACATCAAAAAAAAAAATGCATTCTACCAAATTAAGGTGACATAGTGAGAAATGTCGAAAATTGGGGAGTACCTTATAAGTTGATTCACCCAAGTATAGAGGTAATTGACACTACTGTTTTTTTTTTTTTCCAAAACATTTCCTATCCATTACGAAACCATTAACTTCTTATTACCTACATTACTACATTGCATAAAGAGATAATGCAATTAAAGTGATAAGTGATAATACTGTTGGTGCTAAAATGCTCCAAATAAACGAATACAATCTTAGAATAAATTTATATAAAAAAATAGTCAAGTGCGAGCGGGACTCGCGCAACGAGGGTTCCGTACAAACTTATAAGAATGTAAAATTGAATTGAGGGACAAACTTAACTTTGCCGTTGAAAAACTGCAAATAAGTTTGCGTTAGCAAAATATTATTTTTGTGATGAAGCAACCAATTAACGATTTTCGGATTTTGTCCTTTACTTTTGACCTTGAATGAATGAATACTTTTTGGGGTTAAACGGCCGCATCTTATTTTTACATTAACTTAGAAGCCTAATTTTATCACAACTTCAAGAGACTGTAGACAACTCTACTGTAATTTCTACCTGTAATTAATACCTCCCTCCACGCGTTCCCGAGATAAACGGTCTCGACAGACAAACGGACGGAAGTGATCCTAAAAGGGTTCCGTTTTTTCTTTTGAGGTTCGGAACTCTAAAAGTTAAGAACTCGGCTAAAAAGAACTTCTTTACTATTACGATGTTATTGCCATAATTAAAATTATTTCCAAACATAGTTTAATGTCAGTATTTCCAAGATGAATTAAACTTTAAAAAATTAAAATATAGCAACGGTATTATTTACTACATAGGTTATTTGTCTAATGAGATAATGCAATTATTAGCCCTTACCTTTGAATTATTACACTTTTAAAGGGTGCCTACGGGACGGTATTACTAAGCATCCGCTATATGTCCATACGTCTATCTGTCAGTGGACTCTATCCCATGAACCGTAATGAGTAGAAAGTTAAAATAATCACAGTGTGTGTGTGTGTGTGTCTATTGCTTCAATTATACTCGAAAATAATTACAATTAAATTAAAGTATGAAAAAGTACAATAATGGACAATACAATAATGGTACAGAATCGTTCTTCTGAGAGTAATTTTTATAAGACTATTTTTTTTTATCAGACTGTAAAGGAGGCGGGGATAAACCAAAAGTCACAAACTAGTTACTAACTATTAATTTATTCTATCAAGGTTAGTACTAAGTTTTCATCACACTTGTTCGGAAATGGTGTTATTACACTCAGGCATATAGAGCAGTTATAGCCGATCTACCTCCCACAACACGAGTTAGTTTAGTTTTAAATATTAGTACGTCATTTCAGACAAAGGAGGTTTAGTAAGGAGCCAAGGTTTATTACCTATATTCAAAACTTGACTACAAACTAATTTTAGTGTAAATAAAAGATTGAAAACGAAACGCAGTTCTTAGAATTATCCCCGGAAGACTATATTGAAAAAAGTTGTCATCTTGTTGACAATCTCTTTTAGCAAGTCGAGTGTCATGATTTTTTTTGATTGTTGTTTTCTATCATAGTTTAATTTTCGTTTCCTCGCATAGTGATGATAAATATTGTGTATCATGGTCAGTAAGGGGATAACAAACTCAGCCACGGCGTCGAGCTTTTAATACTCTCGTCGGTAATTCCCTTTTTACTTCCCTTGATTCACAATGTACTATTGTTATATTTAAGACAACGAAAAAGCACTTGAAACCAACCATTACCACTACCTATTGTTTAAATGTTATCTTTAGTGTTGAATAACAACTACGCAGGTGTGCCTCAAGACTGAAAGTACACTGTTTTTTTTTTAAATGTTTCTTGCATTACTTTGATTGGGTATGTTAACGTTCAGTTATTATCCGACTGTTAACGAGTAGAGTTGCTATTCTTAAATCTAACACTATTGTTATAAATATTGTTGACCCTGATGGCCCTGCGACTTGCAGGCGCAAACGATTTGTCAAAGCTGGGTACGAATCTGAGCGGCCCAGCCTGAGGCATGCTCGCCCCCCGCATCGAGCTGCTCGCAAGCCAAATTGTTGCACATAAACATGCGCGGGTGAGGCTGCGTGCTCGCCGTGAGCCGACTTGCAAAATGGCGGACAAGATGACAGCCGCGGCTGCGTTTATGATAATTCACCGAATTATTAACAAAAAAGAAATTGCCTCGGTGGTGGAACGGCTCAGCCACTTTATCAAATTTGTATGCGCCTCGCCCACAGACAAGTGAGAACTGGTCGTTCCGCCCGTCCTGCACGTCCAAATTACGCGACGCATACACACTGAGGCGCCTTAGAGCAAGGTCACGCACAGCGCGTGAGCGAGTAGGTACGAATTTGAGCAAAACTGACACGGTGGGGGACCGCTAAGTTAATGAAATAACTTAAAATACCCCAGCTGCTTAGCGGTCCCCGACGTGTCAGTGTTCAGTTAACTATCTACTTATCAAACAATCAGCCCTTAGAGCCACTACTTTTTTTTTTTACATTTTAGTGGTTTTTTACGGACTATTGAGTCGGGGGTTTTTTAAATTTGTGGTTGTTTTTTTTTTGTTTCTGTTTTTATTTCATGACCGTTTGACATTTTTTATTCTAATATGTCTCATGCCGCTGCCTGCATGCCAATACGCTAGCTATTTGTATGCCTTATGGCAAAACATAGTGCTCAACACTTTTATTAAACATAAATTTATAACCTATGATAATGCAAATAATGATTGTGATTTGGGATTTGATTTGATTTGTATTAGGGTTTTTTTGTAACTAACGACATTTTAATTTATATACGTAATGATATTAGCAATAAGAATAAGTAGTTCGCATGATTTTAAAGTTAATTTATTGTATTACAGTAATAAAAAAAAATAAAAAAAATGTTCAAGACGGGTTATGCGGAGTATATTCGCTTCCTCCTTTAGTTTTAAGATCTCTATTGTCATCTTTCCCTTTCATTTTAAGCAACAAAAGAAGTTGTAAAATTCCGCGTTAAGTGCCTTTTCGTCGTCTTAAATAGAACAACTATACAATTTACCGTGTTTTTCTCCTTTCAGTTACATAATTAATCCTTGTTTTAGCAGTGGGGTTTTTTGATTTTTAAAATATTTTTTACCTGGGGGCTGATTTTCTCAAAACAGCGCTGCGTCGATCTTAAAGGTGAAGTTTTATCTGGCAAGTTTAAGAAGTCCCGTCGGAGCGTACAAAACACATTTTAGCGCGTGCCTTCTCAATTAGGCAGCTTTATACGACACTGAACACGACTAACCCGCCTGCTGCCTAATTGAGAATCACCCCCCTGATCTTGAGTGAGTTGCCCATTTCAAGACATATGAAAATAATTTTGAAGTTATATCGTCGGTGAAATTTCAATACCACGTAACTAACAAATTGAATAAGTTGCAAAATACTCCTTAACAAGTAAGCCAGTAAGGCACATTTTGCAACTTATTGAATTTATCGATAAATAGCTGTCGCATCTGATGCATCTCGGAACTACGAGTATTCTAATGCACTCAACTTAAAAAGATTGCAGCTGCTGATAACTAGATAGTTATATGTCAACACACAGATGACCTATTTACATAAGCCTAGCCATATCTCTTTAGGTATGCTAGGAACAAAGGTCAGACAAACAGAAACTTATCAACGGCCAAAGATTAGTCATGATTCCAATGTTTTCTAAGTAATTATCTAACTATTTCACTTAAAAGACAGGAACTAATAAGTTGTATTCTACGAAAGTTAACATTTTTATAGAACTTTAATATTGAATACTAGCGACCCGCCAGCGGCTTCGCCCGCTGCAAATTTTTTTTATGTCACTTTGGGGTATGAAAACCAGATGTTGGCCGATTCTCAGACTTACCCGATATGCACAACAAATTTCATAAGAATCGGCCGAGCCGTTTCAGAGGAGTTCAATAACGTACACCGTGACACGAGAATTTTATGTATTAGATAGAAAATTTTAATACTTCACCACACCAAAGGCCACTGTTATCCACAATGAGCATAACCATGGTAACAACAATGCTTTAATTTTTATTATTGAACTGTTATTACCCTGGCCATGCTCATTATGCAACTGTTATCAGTTATCACCATCACAATGCCTCAGTTACACAATGAGTGGCTTAATGATCATGCTAACAACATCGAAAATAGCAGACTATAGTACAAATGTAAAAAAAATATCTTACCTGTCATTATAACAACTGTCACCATAGTTATGATGAAGAATGTGTTTTGCCACTTGTCAGTGTCAACTTGTACCATGGAAGTGGTCAGTAGGAACGAGACAGTGATAATTATTAGAGATCCTTGCAATCGAGTTTTGACAGATACTCTGTAACAAAATGTAGATAAAGTTTATTTTATAAAATCAAATAATTCTCAAAGGTATAGAGATGAACATAAAGACATAAGGTTAAAATTGACATCACTTAAAATGCAACCCTGTCACATTGATATTAGGTTTATATTCTATTGTCACAACTAGAACATTTGGGATGATCATAAAGCATGGCCGTTTTTGATTTTTTTTATGTTAATGAGAAGGCACACGAGCACTCAGGCCACCTGATGGTACGTGGAATCTGAGACCTATAGAGATTTGAATTCTCAAGACTATAATCCTAAGACCTCAAATGCGTTGCCGCCCCTGAGGACTAAGATGCTAGTAATTTCACCGGTTGTCTTATCCCCACACCGGAACACAACAATGCGAACACTGTTGCTTGGCGGGTGGTTAATGGATAAGATGGTGGTAGCGATCCGGACGGACCCTGCAGAGGGTCCTACCACCATTAAAGCATAATATAAAAAAATATATGTATGATAATATGTAAATTAACGAACATCCTAATAATTAAGGGTAATATTCTAGTTTTACTTACAACTGTCCATAGAGTGAATTCAAAATAAGGAATACTAAGTTAGGTACAGCGGACGCCACATTCAGGTAGGATGTAAAGTCAGCTTGGAACCGCGTTTTCCGCACCTCTATCAAAGTAGTGAAGTTGACCGGTGTCACATCTCGGAATTTGTACATCCAATACTGAAATAACAATAAAAAAACAATTTTAATCTATCAGATTCCGGGGGTTTTGAAGTGGATAACTAGAAGAAAAAAACGAAATTAAATTTGATATAAATAAGCCTTAAAAATAAATGTAAACATAATACATGGGTAAAATCATAGGAAGAAACGTTGTTTACCACTAACGGAAAATGCATCACTCAAAATATTTACATACCATTGCATTTGACCGCACTTAGGTGTTATCTGATCTTATCTTACAGATGGGCCTTTTAGCATAGACAGTTGATCGAATGTGCAGGTTTCTTCACAATTGTTTTCCTTAATCTCAATAATATTTTCAGTAAGAGACAGTTTTTGATAATGAGGGTGGAAATGGCGTGACCCTAATTAGGGTTGTAGGAGGGCGTTTTCCAAAAAAAGTGTAGGTACATTGTTAAAGACAAAAATTTAACTTTTCCATTTCGTCACCAAAATTCTTGTACCTATGTAAATGTATGGCTAATTTTCGTGACAAAATGGAAAAAGTTAAATTTTCTTAACTATTGTCCTTAACCTGTCACTAATTACTCTGGTAAACATCTTACCTACTTGTGCAAAATGTGGTTACAGAATCAACAAGTCTTTTTAGAGTTGTTGGTATTTCTGTAACTCTGCCTACCCCGCTCTGGGAATGAAGGCGTTATGTGTATTGTCCTTAACAATGTACATTTTTTTTAGAAAACGTCCAGGAACATTATATCCTAAATAATTTATTACCTGAGACTGGCTAAGACATTAATTTAACCCTTCAGACTTTAATGTCTGTAGCAAGTCTTTGCTGCACATTTTATACTAAATGTATAAAAAGCTCAGATCACCTCTATTCTCAGGGGCAAAGAATCAAAATTTATTTTTGCCGATATAACTGAAACACTATTCAGGCTATTAAAAAAAAGAGTAACAAGTGTAATTGAGTAATTCTACTCAAAACTCATAAAAAAACACAATCAGCAATTTTACCCCTACTTAAATAAAATTTAATAAATATTTAAATTAAATATGTAAGTAAATAAAAAGTTTAAAAAAATATACCCATTTCGAAAATTACAAAAGAAAATACTTACATCATTGGCAGTAATGAGAAAATTCCATGGTATCAGAGAAGTGATGCCAAACAAATAAAAAAGTAAATAGACAATCCAGTAGTTGTCATGGGGTTGATCGCAAGTGTCCAGCACTTTAGTCGAGCATGAGTCAGTCACTAATTCACGTTCCTCCGAATCGTCAATAACTTCTTCTTCATTTTCATTTTCATTTTCCACTTCAAGCGCCTCATTGTTAATCGACCCAGTGTCTTGGACATCCATGGTCATACTAACTAATATTCAGTCATCAATACTAATCTCAACAAAGAGAAATTTACTGAATAATATCCATATTATGTCGCACCTTGATTAGCTAATCACTATTTTGGGCTCAAAAATAAACAATCTAAACCTGTTTCTACCTGAATGTGACATTCACAACATGTTCGTTTTGCTTTGCATTATTTGTTATGCGACGGAGGGCCATAAAATTGGATCGTACAGCTGTGTGCACTGCACTGCACACTTTGCACTACTGTGCGTCTGTGACTGTGCGTGCACTCACTAGTCTCACTACACTATCCTTACTCTTTGACTACACTACAAAGCGAAATCGAATCGAATTGATTAGAATGACAGCTCTAATGTCAGTCAGTAAAATTTGTCAAGGTCGCGGTCCGTTTCACGTACTTAACAGTTTGGTTGGCGAGTCCCGTACAATACAATGCGATCCCCTGCATAAGAATAAATACTATTAGACGGGTAACTTCATCCCCACCACTCACCCTTCCGCGTGGTCTGTCAACAGCGCAGCAAACACTAGCGGGTTGCCACACAGAATCGGCGCTTGAAGTGCAACAATATTTCAAATGAAGCTCTCAGAGGCGCCACTGTCTACGCAAACTAGTATTTCGTACGCAAATTGTTAGTTCCGTATTTGACCACGTGCTTTACGATAATTGTAGGACGATATCAACGTAGTTAGAAATCTTTATTTATTCATTGTAACATAAACACATTAATGAAAGAGCTTAAATAAAAAAAAATATTTACCTGTGCACTTTTTGTTTAGATTTAACAATACTTGTTTTAAAACACACAGTAAAAAATTGCAATTTGCCATCAAGTTCTTGCTCTTGGTATATATTATTTGTATTATTACGTCACTGATACGAGTATCGGTTTTATTTAAAACTGCATCTTTTGACTGATAAAAGGTTTGTCAAGGACACCACTGAGACGTAAAATATTTTGGGTACTATTTACTCACCTCCGCTTGTGTAAAAAAAGTTATGGTTTATCGAATAGTTTTACAGGTAAATAAACTAATTCTACGCGGACGAGGTTGCAGGCTCAGTTATCTTTATATACTTTTGACAACCCTAACTTTGCGACACGTGAGAGAGAGAGGCAAGGGGGGCGTGGGGCGCTGTAGGTAATTATTTGACGGCTATGCTCTTTGCTTATTAATTCTTATGGTTTTTACCACTTGAATATTGTAATTTCATCTTTAACCAGAACAATCTATTTTTTGCCAAGCTATACTCATTTAAAACGCCTCGTCATCATTTTAGCTTCAAATAAAATAAAATATTAGTCTGTATTGCCCTTAATCCAAACCAAAAGTAACACAGTTTTTTGAGAAATGATACAATCGACCAAATGTATTTCGCCCACTTGGCAGGAATGGCAGGATCCCATAAAACATCGACTTACCTTAGTTTCATTCAACAGACAATTCACTTGAACCAATCCCACGTCAACGGCTTCGTCAACCGATTCTTTTTAGTAAAATTGGCATCCGACATGGTAAATGGTCCCACCTGCATCAGTCTTCGGTCTCCAGCATTTGGTCTTTGTATTGTCGTATTATCGACATTGCCGTCGTCTGTCTTGTATGGATATTAGGAAGTATTCTTTTAGCCTTGTCATATTTAAAATACCAAAATACTTTTCTTCAAACGTTTCAAGTGCAACGTGGTGATAATTACTTATGTGGTTCGATTTGACGCAATTTAACACAATTATAAACAAAATTATGAATATTATGATCATCGTATAACAGTTTTAAAGGGCATCGTATGATGCCGATAGCTGTCAGTGGCATGTCACCTAATTCAAATTTCAAATTGGTGGTGGCATTCGTATGGATATCATAGAAGTGAGAATTATTAGTGATTCGTTGACTTTCAAAAATAGGTCTTTTCGGAAATCAGTGACAATCGGCCGTTTTAGTCACCGGATGACACTCAAAAATCGCCCCCCCCCCCCAGTTCGGCTGGAAACGCGGTGCCGTATGTAAACTCGCATAATAAGCACCGTGCAATTTGTACAAGCGTGTTTTGGAACGTAATCATAGAGAATAAATAAAACCACAGATACCTGACGGGCAGGGCTAAATGCCAATATCAATAATGAATGATCAATGAATGTCACTTTTGACATGGATGATATAAACATGTCCGATGCACCCACTACAGAAAATCAATATACCGCAAGTTCTAGCTTACCCTCGTTACCAAAAAGACGTCGTAAACGTAAGAACAAAAACAAGAAGCAAAATAAGCAATTGAATGCCAATAAAAAGGTTTTAAAACGCAAACTAAACGGTGAAGCTAAAACCGTGTTAACTATGACCGCTTGGGCCGAGCAGTTTACTTTCGCGGCAACATGGCAGTTAAAACACCAGCTAGCTTATTGGAAAGCAAAAGCCAAGGCGTTACAATATGAGAATGGGGTATTACACGATATAATTCGCCAAAATCAAAAGGTGGATGAAGAGGATTCGTATCCAAGCACGTCCAAAATGCCTGATGCTTCTGACAATGAAAAAGAACCCGAAGAAATACATACTACAAATGAAGATATCAACATGGAAGAACCTAAATTGGGAAAGTGGAAACAAAGACATGGTATAAAATCTAATAAACTGATGAAACAAGCAGAATCTGATGATATTTTGGATGACACATTAAATATAGAAGTTAGTGAAGAATACATAGAATTTTTAATGATCAATGCGAAACATAAAGAAGAAATCAGGTTAGAGCGAGAAAGATTACAAAACTTGGAAATTGAAGAGGAAGTAAAGGAAAGAGAAAGAAAGTTAAAAGCAAGGAGGCACTATGGGTTGTCTATGCAAGAATTGTATGGGGATAAGTGGCAGAAAATATCTGCTCTAGAAATGTCTATGAAGTCTGGATTTTTGAGTTTTATGGACAGTAGCAAGCCTGAATTTTGGCCAGTTATACCTTTTAATTTTGATGTGGTTGATGATTAAATTAAATCTTATCAAATATAAACTTCTTTTTCTGTGTTCTATACTGTGGGCCCAAGGAACCTAAAAGATTTTAACCACGCATTCCTTAGGTTATTAGAAGCAGATTTTTTTTTATACTAAACCTAGTCAATTTTGGCTTAGTTTTGAAGATATTAGGGACGTTTAAACAAATGTACTTTGTTAAGGGCTTTAATTAAAACAAAACTTAATTGATACCTTTTTGTAACAAAAGTTGCCCATATAGTTTGTATGACTAACTTTCGATAGCCATACAAGCAATTGTGATTTTGTTTTCACTAAGCCTTTTTTTTTGAAAACAACCTGTTTCTCATTTTCATGTAAACTATTTATTATGATTACTAAAGTGCACTAAGCACCGATGTAGCCAACTTTCGCTTCGCTAATCACATACATGAAAGTGACAGCTAAACTCACTAAATTGATCCTTTCTTGTAAAAATAATTGTTACCATTTTATTAAAAGTCTTAATTTCCATAGAGAAGTGATAGTTATCCAATTATAACTTACAAAAAGCGAAAAACCCAAAATAAATTTTTGGTTTTGCTGAATTTGAATTGTTGAACGTGGTTAAAATCTTTCGGGTTCCTCGGGCCCGGGTCTAGTTATAGTTATTTGTATCTGGTTATCTGCCATATTGTCGTTGATACTGCAATACCAAAATCAATAAGTTCATGTTTGTTTTTTTTTTAAAAGAAAACGTACAGACCTTGTTTTCATAACATCTGCAACATATACAAAAATCGAAAAAAATCGGACAATGGATTTGTTTTGCTTCACAGTCCTCTTAATAATTTTAAGTAAGCTTTCTCAATTTAAGACGTGGGTCCTGCCTTTGTGACACTGTAAAGATAGGTGATGATTTTGATTAACACATTGAATATGTAGTTTTCAGGGTTCCATACAATCGACGGTTCTGTGACTCAATCTCGTATATAGAATTTTGTCCAGTATAAACTAACTGACACACACTAAGTATGCACTCGCATATTTGATCTAGATCTTTCGGGGTTGCAGCGTTCCTGGGAGGCCAGAGGTGGGATCGGATTCGCTTATTAGGGTAGTTTTTAATAGCGCCTGTAAAAAAAAATAGCAATGAAATGCGATAGGCAGTGTCACTTTCTGACAAGCACAGTGCGAAGGTGACGCATGCTTTATCTACCACGATAAAGGCGACCATGATACGGGCCCAGGCGTCGTTAAAAACAAGGGCTTTATGACTCGGTCGCCATTATTGTAAATGACATAAGAGTTAAGAGTCTTCCCGTGGATATCGTAAGAAGCGACTAAGGGAATAAGGGCTTGTTGTACTGTTAGGCGACGGGCATGCAACCTGTCACTAATACACTATTTTTTTTTTGTTATGTTAAGGAGAAGGCACACGAGCACTCAGGCCACCAGATGATAAGTAGAATCTGAGACCCATAGTCATTTGAATTGTCAAGACTATAATCCTAAGACCTCAAATGCGTTGCCAACCCTGAGGACTAAGATGGAATGCCTCTATGCTAGTAATTTCACCGGTTGTCTTATCCCCACACCGGAACACAACAATGCGAACACTTTTGGTTGACGGGTGGAAAATGAATAAGATGGTGGTAGCGATCAGGACGGACCCTGCACAGGGTCCTACCACCACTAAACAGAATTATCAACATATCTTTTTGGAGTTGTTGGTATTTCTATAGCTCTGCCTACCCAACTCTGGGAATGAAGGCGTGACGTTATGTTATCTACCTACATAAGAGTAATCAAAACGTTGACAATACGGAAACACGTCAAAGACGATATCGTTATTGCCGTGTAGAATCCCAGCCCTGAAACAATGCAATACAATGAACAATCAGTTTATCGCTGTGTAACTACCCATAGTACAGTCAAGGGCAAAAATATGTATACATACCTTGCCGCTTTAATCGCTGTCACAATTTCATATGACAGCTTAAACATGACATTAAATAGACAAGGTACTAAAAGTGTATACATATTTTTGCCCTTGACTTACAAGTCTGGAGCTTAGTTTGGGACTTTGTGTGAGATTGTCCCAATTTGTGCCTAATATGGGCAGATATTTGTGTGATGAGCGCGAGATTTGATCTTGAGTCGCAGATGTTTTATATGTATTGAGAAGCCGTATACGAAATTTTGCCGATTTCGCTGATTTACGTGATTTTACAGTTGAAATACTTTGCTTCTACAATTTTTTATGCGCTTCCAAAGATAATTTCGATTTTCATCGAAAGTATGAGCTAGTTTTTTTTAAATTTATTTTGATTAATCGTCCTGAAACCGGCGACTGTTATGTGAATTTTGCTGTAAAAGGTTTAGAATATCGCATATTCACGAATCGTTTTGACGTCTAAGAGGTATGAAAAAATAAAACGATATACTGCTGTAAAAGTCGTCTTAAAAGTTTATGAATAACTTTTGACCACCTTGTAATGATTATTTTGTGTAAAAAAATAATTAACTAGGTAAAATTTTATAGAAAATGAGCAAAAAATTGTTTTTAATTTCGGGTACTTAAAACCCTTGTTCATAAAATTAAAACAACAGTTTAAAGTTCAGTTCAAAATCAATCCATTACCTTAGAAAAAACATAAAAAAAAAATGCAATATTATAATGTTTTAAAACAACCTAAATCTCGCATTATATTATAATACTCGTCAAAAATAAAAAAGTAGCTCATTAATTCTTAACTCATTAATTCGATCATAACTGAAATGATATTACATGACGTGCATTCGAACTTTTAGAAAAGCAGTATTTAAAATCACGAAAAGAAGAAATGCCGGCAAAATTTCGTATGCGGCCTCTCAACTATGTATATATTTCTCTATTTAAGTAAGTTTATCGTTGTCTAGTACCCATAGTATGTTTAAGCCTAGAGCTTTTTTTATTTTATAACTAGCGACCCGCCAGCGGCTTCGCCCGCTGGATTTTTTTCTTCTTTCATGTCACTTAGGGGTATGAAAAATAGAAATAGATGTTGGCCGATTCTCAAAACTACCCGATACGCACACAAAATTTCATAAGAATCGGTCGAGCCGTTTTGGAGGAGTAGGGGCAACGAACATTGTGACACGATAATTTTTAGATTTTTATTTTTGTATCTTTATTCTATTAACTATAACGGGAACTTGGATTTTGTAAGTTTATTAATATATCGAAGGTAGTCTCTGGAACCACTTAATAGTACGACGCGGTTAGCCTTGTCGGGTTCGATTCCCGATAAGAGCAATTATTTGTGTGATCAGCAGGAGTATTTGCTCTTATGTCTTGAACGTTTTCTATATATTTAAGAATGTTTTTCTCTATATGTTTGTTTATCTTTACCTAATAGCCAAAGTCTAGAATAGACTCTCGGTTGGGCCGAGACTTAATTTTTTGCCTTTAACAACTAAACCAATGCCACACGCTGAGGGCGCTTAATCCGCTAACGAGTGCACGGTAGACAACGATAGATGGCAGCACGGGTGAAAAGTCACGGCACTACTTGGTTCATATTTTCCCTCCGAAGCCAAGGCAGTATCTCAGATACAACTCCTGTAGCAATATCAACCTTATTACCAGAGATCCGCCAATTGGGCGTCATTACTCGCAATAATGTGGACATGACTCCAATTTTAATTAAACAAATTAATTCTTACCTGAACTTTAATCTTTAACCTTTGCAGAATAGTAATAAATAAATAATACAAAGACGTCAGGAGTCGCCATTGATACTATATTAGTTTAAGTACATAAGTTTGCTCCATTAACGTCCGTGGATTGCGAAAGGAGCTTTCACCTAATAAGTTTATTTTAGCCGTGAAAAGGAATAAAATAACCACGGAAAAAATATTAAAATACCTGTTTATTTGCTTTAATTAATATACACAATATCAAGTCTTAGTATCATTTATTTATTAATTATTACTGCCTTGCAAAGGATCAAAAATATTTAAAGGGTAAGTAATCAATTAGTGTAATTTAAATTGTTTAATTAAAATCTAGAGTCATGTCCACGTTGTTGCGAGTAATGACGCCCATTTGTCCGATCTCTGCTTATTACTAACAGAAGACAATTGAAACTGCTTCGGTTATTGAATTTGAGATACTGCTTTTGGCGTAGAAGGCATAAATATGATAGGTATAGTCGAACAAGAAAAATCTTTATCATTTTCGAGCCTATTTGTAGGATGTTATATAAGGTTTCACCACAGAACTATATCGAGATACTTCTGTGGGTTTAATAGCGATAAAGGAATTTCTTGGTCGACTAACTTCAGCAAAACGGTTTGATAGTATTATATACTCGTATATATAAAATTGTATTATATTTGATTTGATTCAATATCAAATTAATCAATATGATTGTAAGCTCTAGGCTTGTACTTTATAGGTACTATAATGATAAACATGCTTATGTAGAGAAACCAATACAGCAAAAAAAAAAATGCGCTCATCACACAAATATTTACTCATACCGAGACTTGAACCGGGACCGCTAGCTTCGTAGGCAGGGTCACTACCAACTAGGCTAACGCGTCGCGTCGTCGTTATAACTTATAAGCCTTAAATAGAACGTGAAATGAACGTAAACGATTCAAGGAAGCATCTGTATCTACATACAGGGTGACATCGAAGACGTGATGACCAGTTTTTCAGAATTGGTAATTGATGGCCATTTTCAAGTTATATTAGTTGCAAGGAACAAAAGTTATTTCTTTTTTGTTAATTTTCCCCATAATTAAATCACCGATCTAGTAAATCATGGTTACCCTATTTTTAGAATCATATAGGTGAAAAACTTAATAAGAAACTTATGTCAACTTAATATAGAATGTCAAACGGTCTATACAGATGTGTTACAGAATTCATACAAGTCTTTTTAAGGTTGTTGGTATTTCTGTAGCTCTGCCTACCCCACTCTGGGAATGAAGGCGTGATTTTATGTATGTAGTAGAGACAATTTTACATTCCTGTGCTTGTTGAATATTGTAACGGTAGTCACTTCGAACACCTACTAAAATAAATTAAAGTATGTGAAATCAATGCATTTTATTCATTTTAGACATTATTTTTCAAAGAGCATAAGACCTACACAATCGATATATAAATAGAACATGTAAGTTTTTTATCTTTCAAAACAACCGGGTTCAAATCAATGACATGGTTCCTTAGAACAGATCTTCGTATGTCTTACAGTTTCAAAATTTCCCATACCGACTGATTTAAATGAGACACTCTGTATATTAAATTCAAAGTCCTGTCTCACTGACTCATAACCGCCCCGCCCTTGGACCTAGAAAGCTGATTGTTTTCACAGGTGTCGCTTTTAACACGTAACGGAGGAATAAGAAAGGATTTAATCCTTAAAGGGGTGAAAAAGGGGTTAAAACTTTGTATGGAACTCCGTCAGTTTGAAGCTAGGAGCATGAAACTTTGTTTTTAGGCTTTTTTATGTTAAGGGCATGGCACACGAGCACTCAGGCCACCTGATGGTAAGTGGAATCTGAGACCCATAGACATAGAATTTCGAAGGTTGTCTTTTCCCCACACCGGAACACAACAATGCGAACAGTGTTGCTTAGCGGCACAGGGTCCTACTACCACTAAGGCTACTATTAAGACAGCTAGACAGTTGAAATTTTCACAGATGATGTATTTCTGTTGTCGCTTAATATTGTTTCACCGACTTGAACAGGGTTGAGATTCTACGCGGTAAAAACGATATTGCCTTGGACGTGTTTTGATAAGTCTTATTTACTTGACAGTAATGGCTTCCGAGTTAAAAACGATATCGTTTTAACGCAATAGAATGGAGGCCCAGAGGTCCAGTCGCTTTGTACAGTCAAGGTAGAAACAATTCTAATAAAGAAACCTACAATTTTCTATACTTTTGACGTGATAATTTGCGTTATATTTTTAGATTTAAACCAAAGACAAAATATCTGAATAATTCAATAAGGTCTGTATGTCTATTCCTCGAATCGCTTTATGAATGACAATGCATTGTAAGTCGTGTGTCCCAATTTGGGATACAATGCAAATATGTTTTTTTTCAATAACTTGTTTTGTATGGCCGATTTTGTCATTGGTTTAACAAATTTATTATACAAAAGACTTCAACGTGTCTGAACTTTGCAATTGGGAATTACTAGGATAACAATATTGATAATACTAGTTTATCTTTCATGTGTTGACACTACGTCGATGACTGCATTCGGTTATCTCATCTTACAGATGGACCCTTTTTGATACACTTCGACCCGTTTAGGATCTTTTGTGCAATTACCCTCTTACACCAGCTGTTCGAATGTGCAGGTTTCCTCACGATGTTTTTCCTTTACCGTAAGAGCATGGGGTTATGTACTTAAGTTAGGGAAACTCATTTATGATATATTAAACGTGGTGACCGCGGGGGTTCGGACTCTGTACCTTACGATAACGAGACGTAACTAAGCCACTATGCCACCAACGTTCTTATTTTAGCATTTGGTTTCTGTTAATTTTCACTAAAAAAAACCGTTTACACAACTTGTTGCATCTAGATGGTGACTGGGTATCCCTTAATTTTTTCATAATTTCATTTGCACTAATTTTATTTGCCCTAATGGTAACTGGCTATAACCTTCATTTTCCCTAATATCATATACCATAATTTCATGTGCCATAAAGGCATTTTTTCTGAATTCGTAAACATTTCAGGTAATTTGTAGGTACATGCCATCGTATAGAGCCCAATAGGTTAGGTTAGGTTTGTTTTATTACAATTCTGAATATCTCATGGTTTCAGAAAAAATGCCTTATGGCAAATTAATATTATGGCGTATAAAATTATATCATATGAAATTCGGGCATGTGAAATTATGTCATATGAAATTCGGGCAAGTGAAACTATGTCATATGAAATTCGGGCAAGTGAAATTATGTCATATGAAATTCTTCAAGTGAAATTAAGTCATATGAAATTCTTCAAGTGAAATTAAGTCATATGAAATTCGGGCAAGTGAAATTATTGCACATGTCACTCGGTCAAACGATAGAGACCCGGTGACTGAAAACGTGCTGCAATCTAATACGGCCGCCATTTTTTTTTGTATTTTATTGGCTACTTTCCGCAACTCGAGGTCTAGCGCCTATTTTGCGTGTGGGTGGGGTTCAAGCTATCCCAACTCCTCGAGGAAGCCCACCAAACCCTTAATATCTATGGTTACCTCGAGGAGACATCGGACCGTGGTTAACCTTGTACTGTCAAGGTCATAAATATCTATACACTTTAGTACCTGGTCTATTTAACTGTGGCGACCTAGTGACACCTTGTAACAACCAACTCGATAGCGCCACCAGCGTCAGACAGCGCAACTAAATCTGACAGTGCGCTACATCGCGCTAACGAAGTTTCTTCACTCGGTTGACTTATATACCACTTCCAACTTCATTCAAATGGACTTCGGTTCCCAGGCATAACACCCGACTGGAGAGAGATCTCTCTATTGTCCTCTCTTACTACATTGGTGACCCCGACGTGATTGTCTTCCTACATAACGTCTCGATTAAACTGCCATATGCAATTGTCACAGCGATTAAAGTGACAAGGTTCTAAAGTGTATACATATTTATGACCTTAACTGTACTGCGCCACCTCGGCGCCGTGCAGCACTACAGAACGCTATTTCTAAGCTTTCGTTGTCCGTCCGTCCGTCCATTCGTCCTAACTTTAAAGAGACGTATCTTCTGAACAGTAAAAGCTTGCCGTTAATACATTTATTACAATACAGTATACACCCCCCTCCCCATACACACACACACACACACACACACACACCATACATACATGCCCCCGTGTGGATGCCGGGTTAGAATAGTGCCACTCCATGTCTTCCCGTGGATGTTGAAAGAGGCGACTAAGGGAATAAGGGCTTGTATTACTGTTAGGCGATGGGCTTGCAACCTGTCACTAATACACTAGTAAACTTCTTGGCCTGATTGTGCAAAATGTGGATATTGAATTATATACAAGTCTTTTTAGATTTGTTGGTATTTCTGTAGCTCTGCCTACCCCACTCTGGGAATGAAGGCGTGATATTATGTATGTGTATGTGCACATACATACATAAAGTATTTTAGTAGTTCCTTATAATTTGCATTGTATATGCATTCATACATAACATCACGCCCTCATTCCCAGAGTGGGGTAGGCAGAGCTACAGAAATACAAAAAACTCTGAAAAGACTTGTTTACCACACTTTACACAATCAGGCCAAGTTGAGTAGTGCATTATTAGTGACAGGTTGCAAACTCATCACATACTACAAGCCCTTATTCCCTTAGTCGCCTCTTACGACATCCACGGGAAGACATGGAGTAGCACTATTCTAACCCGGCAAACACTCATTGTACATGCATTTTTTTTTAATTATGCTTTGCTGAATGTACATATCCATGTGGTCCTATTTTGGTGCCTAATAGGGTCCACAATTAAGTTTTAGTTGTTCTAAAACTTAAGTTAACCTAATAACATGTAAACTAACATTGTGGAATGCAATAAATAATTGAGTAATGAGTATTTATTTATGGAATATCTTTATCTTAACATGGTAGAAAACAAAATAGCTTTCTGCGTGTTTTTGTCTTTCAGTCTGTGTGTCTGTCTGTATATCCGCTAACTCTAAAACCACGCAACGGATTTTGATGCGGTTTTCACCATCAGTTCCGATTTATGGTTCGGTATGGTAAATTCGGGTTTACGAGGGGCAAACCGAAATGATCGGGAATTTAAAAAACTATGTACACTGTATATATAAATTATGTTTTATTGTTTTTCGAAGTATTCTCCGTTGCAATTGATGCACTTTTGCATTCTTTTAAACCAGTCATTGAAACAGTTATTCCAGTTTGAACTAGACATTGCCAGAATGGCCGAATTATAGGCTTCTACGGCGGCTTCTGGGTTTTCAAACCGCTGACCACGCAATAAATCTTTAATTCTAGGGAACGTAAAAAATCATTTGGACTTAGGTCAGGGCTGTATGGAGGATGAGACATCAACTCAACGTTTTCCTCGTTCAAAAACTGTTTAGTTGTATGGGCGGTGTGGGAGCTCGCATTATCGTGGTGTAAGATGACGCGGCGTGTCGGGTTCCCTCGGCGAAGATCGGCCAGCATCTGTGGCAAACAAACTGTGATATACTAATCAGCGGTAACCGTTCTTTGTTCTTGTAAAGGAATTGTGGCAATATGTCCTTTTTTTGAGACGAACGAAGCAACCATCTTCTTCGACACGCTGCGGGAACGCACAACTTTCGTTGGTTTGACCTCGCCATCGAAGACCCAAACTGCCGACTGGTGCTTTCTTTCAGGCTCATAGGAATAAATCCAGGTTTCGTCACCTGAGACAAAATTATAAACAGCTTTTGACTTTCCTCCATTGTAGCGTTTCAGAGTAGATCGGCACCAATCAACACGAACCGCCTTTTGCTCTTCTGACAAGTTATGGGTACCCATCGGGAAAACAATTTTCTGACACCCAACTCACTATGTAAAATAGTATGGATTGCAGTCATTCCAATGCTTATGGTTGCCCGAATCTGCTCGTATGTCACATGTCTGTCTTCTTTGAGTATTTTTTCCACAGCCGCGATGTTTTCAGGCGACACCGCTGTTTTCGGCCGACCTGTTGAAGGTACGGTGCTGAGAGAGGCACGACCCCGCCGAAACTCTGCATACCAACGATATATTGTCGTTTGACTAGGTGCTTCAATTTTATATATAGAAACAAGCTCATTGAGACACTCATCTGGAGATAAGCCTCGACGAAAGTTGTGATAAATAATTGCACGAAAGTTTCACGCGTGAGCTCCATTTTGTTCACCGACTTGCCAATTTGAAAGTGGAATAAAAAAAATATTACGTTATTTTTTTAAATTGTTAAAACGGCATCGTGATTGTCAGTGGCCAGTACGCATATGATAAAAAAGGTTTTAATGTAACTTAGTTTAAAGTACTCTATTCCCGATCATTTCGGTGTGCCCCTCGTATGTAGAGGTTACAGAAAACCTTTACAAACTCAAGTGAAACAAGAGCGCTAGTGTGTAATGCAGTGTACCCTTAAGGCTTAAGCATTCACACATCGAGAGGGAGGTGCAGGCTGAAAAACAGCGCTGTGTAGACCCCGTCTCACAGCATACGCTGAGTTCTGAACCTTTTGCCGTAGCATCTATGAGACTTGTTGTAGTCAACTTTATATTTTATCTTACTTTAAATAGGTAATAATCTGTACAAATACTGTGTTATGTGTGGCAATAAATCGTATCATAACGTAAAAAAAATAAAAACTAAAATATTTTTGTCAAACCTAAATCAAATAGTTAAAACGTGTCAAGTGTGAGTAGGGTAGTTCGGAACCCTCAGCCCGCGAGTCCAAACCACTTGATCGTTTTTTTAATCTATAACATGGTTCATGTTCTAAGTGTACCCCAATTGGGTACCCAAAGTGGCACCTAACGCGAATGGTCCCCGAATGGGTCCCGCGGCGCAAGCGCACGCAGTAAACAAACACGCTACCGCTCTTACCGATGACAACTCCAATCCTATAAAACCTATCGGGCCAGGGAGCGAGAAAATGCGGAGAGGGCATTATCAATATAAAAAACCGGGCAAGCGCTTGTCGGACCACGCTCAGTGTAGGGTTCCGAAGCCGTTGAGTACTACACACATAAACATCAACAAGTAATAACTAATTTTCTATTTAAAGTCATTTGGTGCCGTCTTAGATGATTTTAGTAGGTATAAACACTTTAATCGCCTATCTCAAGACACAATGATGACTACTTAGTCGTGATAGTTTTCCTTTAAAATTCGTTATATGCGGTTTCATTTTTTTTATGTTAAGGAGAAGGCACCCGAGCACTCAGGCCACCTGATGGTAAGTGGAATCCGAGACCCATTATACATTTGAATTCTCAAGACTATAATCCTAAGATCTCTAATGCGTTGCCAACCCTGAGGACTAAGATGGAATGCCTCTATGCTAGTAATTTCACCGGTTGTCTTATCCCCACACCGGAACACAACAATGCGAACACTTTAATGTTTCACCTAATATTTCGTAAATGGATCCCTTAATTGAAAAATTGATTTCACAAACCCCTAATATTTTAAAAGACCTATCCGACGACACCCCACACTATGGGGTAGATGAGAAACAAAAATATCCCCAATTCACTTAAAAAAAAAGCAGTTTTATTTTACCACTTTGTTGGCGTGACTAATATGTATATTCATATTATTCATGTCAAATAACACCTTTCTAGTACTAATTCTCTGAGCTAGGCTGCGGACGGACGGACATGGCGAAACTAGGGTTTCTAGTTTGACTACGGAACCTTAAAAAACTGGGCTCAATTCCACTGCGTTTTTGCCGCTATTGTGATCGTATTGTCAACGTTAAGACAGCTGTGTGAGAGCGTCAATGGCCAAGTGGCTTAAGAGGTTGACTCGTGATCGTAAGGTACCGAGTTCTAACCCCCGCGGTCACCATGTACCAATGAGTTTTTCCAACATAAGTACAGAGTCCGATGCTGACGGTGAACGAAAAACTTTGTGAGGAAACCTTCACATTCGAGCAGCTGTAAGAGGGGTAATTGCTCTAAAGATCCTAAAGAGGTCGAAGTGTATCCAAAAGGGCCCCTGTGAGTTTTTTTTTTTTCGTTTTTTTTTATGTTAAAGGAGAAGGCACACTAGCACTCAGGCCACCTGGTGGTAAGTGGAATCTGAGACCCATAGACATTTGAATTCTTAAGACTATAATCCTAAGACCTCAAATGCGTTGCCAACCCTGAGGACTAAGTTGGAATGCCTCTATGCTAGTAATTTCACCGGTTGTCTTATCCCCACACCGGATCACAACAACGCGAACACTGTTGCTTGGCGGGTGGTTAATGGATAAGATGGTGGTAGCGATCCGGACGGACCCTGCACAGGGTCCTACCACCACTAAAGATAAGATAAGATATGAGACAGCTGTTACTTGACAGTAGTGGCGGCTAAGTTAAAAGGAATACTATAACGTGTCAAAAGCAATTAAGCTTTACTGGGTAGAATTTCTTATGAATATGCCCTTGTTACATTTAACGCTGCCGTTGAAGCCTTATGTAAGCGAGATGGCTACCTATTCGTTAAATCTTGAATAAATACTTGTCTTTAATGTCTGACATAATTATTTTTAGTCATAAGTGTTTAAGCCATAATTATCGCAAGTTATAATGTATTTTTTTACGTATTCAGGATTTTTATAAATCTAACCTAACCTAACGTTACTTTGTCTACAGGTTAGATATTTAAGAAATTCGCTGCTATAAAATAACGCCTTTGTAAAAGTCAAGAAGGTTGAATAAAATTAATATTAGAATAAGAGTTAGTGTCTCAGTACTCTCAATTGACTGAAACACTGAATATTTAGTAATTTTCCTTTGTCTGTGTAAACGTAGAAAGATGTCGAGTTGACTCGTAAAGGAGAAGCCCGCTGTTAGGGAGCCCGTTTTTTCCCATATTTTTTTTGGTCATAATATCTTCGTTGACATAATTATTGATAGTCATAATTATTTATATCGCTGAAACCCTTAACTTTTCAGAATTTCTTAAATATCTAACGTGTAGACGTGTATCACACGTGTGTGTGTGTGTGTAACGTGTTAAGTTAGGTTAGGCTTGATATATAAAAATCCTGAATACTTACGTAACAGCTTTTTAAAAAAATACATTATAACTTGCGATAATTATGACTTGGAACACATTATGACTAAAAATAATTATGTCAGACAATATAGACCCTCGCTGTTATTATGCCATTAAATCAAAAACTTTTACGCATTACCAATTTGTTTTTTTTTTACCTAACAGCTGCTTTTGCCCCCAGTTTAATGAAAGTTGTAGTTGTAGTACTTGTAGGAAAATTTTGCGCTGTAGTTTATAATGCTAAATTACTTGACCTTTTTTACTGTTCCGTAGTCAACAAGGAACCCTTATAGTTTCGCTCTGTCCGTCTGTCCGCTGTTTTACTCAGATAATTTCTAGTAAAAAGCTGTTATTTGCCATAGAACATTCAGGTTACGTCAACAAAGTTAAAAAAAAACTTGATTGTTTTTTCCTATCTATGATATAAGTATCTTTTTCCTGCAAGAGACATTAGGATACTAGTAGGATTCACAAATCTACAAAAAATATTCATGATAAATTGATAACTTAATTAAAACACCATAAGCATGTGTGTATAAACTCTTTGGTGTATAAAAAGCCAAGTGTGAGCCGGACTCGCGTACGAAGGGTTCTGTACCATTATCTATACAAAATTAGACACTATATTATAACCTTAAAATAGTCACGTTTGTTGTACAGTCGAAGACACTGTTCTCAACTGTACATTTACAAACGAACATAAACCTTATCGCAACGTATTAAAGTCTACGGGTGGTCAGTTAACAGTGTCTTCGTGTGTATGTGTCACGTATATATATTTTTTATGGTAATTTACAACGAAATACATATTCTGTGAATATTTCAAGCGACTAGCTGTTGCCGTTATTAATTTGTCGTATCGGAGCCCCCTTAAATATTTATTTTATTCTGTTTTTAGCATTTGTTGTTGCAGCGGCAACATTAATACATCATCTGTGAAAATTTCAACTGTCTAGCTATCACGATTTATGAGATATAGCCTGGTGAAAGACAGAGAGACAGACGGACAGCATCTTAGTAATAGGGTCCCGTTTTTACCCTTTGGGTACGGAACCCTAAAAATCGGGCACTTGCAAACGACTGTCCTTCCATCCCCGTTGCCTAGATGGATGGCAGTATACCACTGTGCGTTTTAAATGAAACTTTTTGCCGCGCACGAGTGTTATGAAATCAGTTATGACTTGACGACCTTCAAGAGGGGTCTCTATCATTTGACCGAATTTTCATTTGACATAATTTTATATGCCATAACCATAGTTTGGCATAAAGTATTTTTTTCTAAAACCGTGAATTATTCAGAATTGTAATAAAACAAACTTAACCTAACCTATTGGGCTCTATGCGACGGCATGTAAAAATAACCTGAAAGGTTTACGAATGCAGCAAAAATGCCATGGCAAATTAAATTATGGTATGTAATATTAGTGAAAATTAGGTTTTTTTGTTATTAGTGCAAATGAAGTTATGAAAAAAAATAAAGGGATACGCTTCAAGAGACGAGCATAATCTTTTCTCAAAGGCTGGCAACACAGCTTAACTCTCCAGGTGTTACAGGTGTTCATGGGCGGCAGTGATCACTTCACATCAGGTGACTCGACAACTCATTTGCGCTCTCTAACATAAACATACCGTGTGGGTAAAAGGCAACCTGTGAAATTGCATATAGGCATTCTGTCTTTGTCCTTAAAGTCGGCAACGAATTTGTAGTATTAGGATTGCAGTCTTGAGATTCTAGTCTTCAGAATTCAAATGGGTCTCAGATTCTAGTGACCTAAGTCCCGTGTGCCATCTCCATACTACAAAAAAAATATTAATGCTAACTAATCAATCATTTGTACACAATTCATTTTTATAATCAATAAAAAAACCTGGTTGCCGGGTTAGAATAGTGCCACTCTGTCTTAAGAGGCGACTAAGGTAATGAGGGTTTCTAGGTTGTCACTAATATATTGGTAAGTATCTTAGCCTGTTTGTGCAAATTGTGGCTACAGAGTTACCAACAACTCTTTCTGTAGCTCTGCCTACCCCACTCTGGTAATGAAGGCGTGATAGTATTTATGTGCGTTGAAAAAAATCTAGCACAAAACATCACAACAACAACCACCTTTCTTAAAATTAAATCCTTTCTAACTTTAACGCGAGCTTAGCTCCAAAGCCTCATCCAAAACTTCCAACTTCCAGCTACTAAATTGGCGCTCAAACGGCATGCGAGTCAACCTGTTCTGGGGGGCGCGTCCCCCCGCCCCCCCTTCCTTTACCGCCCGTCAGTACCTTCCGAGACGCAAGCGCATACAGATGTGCGCATAGTGAAGTGAAACCGATGTTAATATTCGGATTGCAGTGTTCAGTGTTAAAGTGTTAAATAGTGTGTTAGGAGTGTTTAAGAGTGTTTTAACTTTCGGAGGTTAGTTTGTAAAGTATTTGTGTTTTGAGGTTAGGTTAAGCATTGAGTTTTAGTTGTTTGAGCTTTTCTAAGTGAGGTTAGGATAAGTTAAGTTAAGCTATGAGCTTTTTGATGATTTTGAACCGATTTGAACACCACTTTGATAATTTATATTACTGTTTATTCTATAGTTTCTATGCTTTCTTGATCTTACAGTAATTTCTAAAACCTTAATCTCAAACATTTCCCCTTCTGAAAAACTCGACAACCATACACACATTCATACATACACTTTATGATCACTAATATTATTAGACGTTGCGAAGGCTTTTGGTGGTTATACTTAAAAGGGCTACAAATTCCTGAATGAATTTGGATGAAATTGGGCAGTAAACCATTTCTTCGATTTACGTATGAACAGTATCAAATCTTAAAAGATAGAGTTATATTATAACGTTGGAATGAAAGTAGAGTTACACTACGGGGCTTCGACATTGTTTATAAGTTTTATAACGTAATAAAAACGGCTAGAGCGTTTATTAGTTAAAGGCCAAAATTAAAGTCTTTACAATATCTCTATTTAAACTTATACCATAATATTGTACTGAAAATCATAAGATGGTACTGTATTTATGAAAGGAAACGGAAATGAAAGAAAAGATACACACAGACACACACACAACATCACGCCCTCATTCCCAGAGTGGGGTAGCCAGAGCCACAAAAATACCAACAACTATAAAAAGGCTTGTTGATAATTCTGTAATCACATTTTGCACAAACAGGCTAAGATGTTCCGTGTGGTTGCCAGGTTAGAATAGTGCCACTCAATGTCTTCCCGTGGATGTCTTAAGAGGCGACTAAGGGAATAAGGGATTTAAAAGAAAAGATGTTAACAAAGATATCTCGACGAACAAATAAATCTTAAAAATGACTTGGATATAACATTATATTACCAAATTATCTTCAACTGTTTACAAAAATCAATTTACAATGAATACCTAGTATGTTTAAAAAAATATAAGCCCTTAAAAACATCATATTAATCTACGTTAAGTAGTTTAACATGCTAAAATAAGATTTAGACAAATTGTAACCATATAGAACTCAAAGGCCACAAATTGTTTTCCACTTTCTAAGAAAGAACAAAATCAAAGATCAAAATACGAGCCATCGAATAATCTTCTTAAAAATATTATTTGCCTATCTATCTTATTTCAATTAAAGCTATCATAAAACATTCGATAAAATAGATAGGTATCATTAGGCTACCTATTTCAATGATTATGTTTGACTAAAAAGTTTAAAATGAGCATTAATTGTGACGTGTATCAAAATATTCCAGTTATCCAGGCGCTCTGTTTTACTTGGTGAAACAATATTGCAATGTTATCGTATTGTCAACGTTACGATAAGTCTTATTTACTTACCTGTAATAACGGCCGAGTTAAAAGCTATACGAGATCTCACTGAATTAACAAACAAAATGGCGAATCAAAGAAGAATGATGAGTTTTGGATTAACTAAAATAGAAAACATAGTATTAAAACCAACAAGCCTAGAACATAGTTTAGCCCTTCGTCAATTTGTGTGACACTGTCCCGCTGATAGGTAGGTCATCATCATTAAAATTAAGAGCCAGGCTCTTGTCAGTGGAGTAATTGCCACTTTTCCTGATACGACACGACATTCGCCTTCTGTCTTATTTGGTTAAAGTATGTGAGCCTAGGTCTTCCTCTTCCTCTTTTTCCTTCGACTTTACCCTCCAAAATGTTCAAAAAGAAACTATCGTGCCGCATCAAGTGGCCCATCATCTTTCCTCTTCTACATTCTATACCTAGTTTTTAAAATATGTTTTTTCTCGTTCAGCATCTTCAAAACTTCTTCGTTGGTTTTCTTTTCCGTCTAGCTAAAAACGGCTGATAGGTAGGTAATTAATCAATTTTAAAATTTTATTGTACCGTGTGGATGCCGGGTTAGAATAGTGCCACCCAATGCTGGTAGGACCCTGTGCAGGGTCCGTCCGGATCGCTACCACCATCTTATCCATTAACCACCCGCCAAGCGACAGTGTTTGCATTGTTGTGTTCCGTTGTGGGGATAAGACAACCGGTGAAATTACTAGCATAGAGGCATTCCATCTTAGTCCTCAGGATTGGCAACGCATTTGAGGTCTTAGGATTATACTCTTGAGAGTTAAAATGTCTATGGGTCTCAGATTCCAATTACCATTAGGTGGCCTAAGCGCCCTTTTGTGCCTTCTCCTTAACATATAAAAACTCCTTCCCGTGGATGTCGTAACAGGCGACTAAAGGAATAAAGGCTGGTAGACTGGTTCACATGTTAGGCTATTTGTGCAAAATGTGGTTACAGAATTACCGACAAGTATTTTTAGTTGTTGATTTCTGTAGCTCTGCCCCACTCTGGGAATGAAGGCGTCATGTTACGTATGTATGTTTAATATTCCAAAGCAATTCCTCTAGATACTTTTGTTATATTTAACCAAAGACTCAATTATTTTTTGTACACATATACATACATACCTTCACGCCCGTCTCCCAATGGAGTAGGCAGAGACTACGAAACGCCAGATGCACCGATTTAAGTATACCTCTTTCGCTTCTTTAACATTCACCAACCTCTTCCCTACGTCGGTTTCGGGTACTTTTAATTCGACCCTTAAACAGTACATCCCGAATTTGATCATTGTATGTGCGTCTATGGCGACTCTATCAAAATCTACCCTCTCTTGCTCGCTATACCTCTTTCGTATTTCTTCGCAGTTTTTGTATGCCTATAAAACCATTTTTTATTGTTAGTTCGTTAAACGCGATGTATCAGTCGACGTCTGTCAAAAAACTAGTTCGACAACAAGCGGTAGAACTACATTTTTGTTCTTAAAATTTATTCCGTGTGGTTGCCGGGTTAGAATAGTGCCACTCCATGTCTTCCCGCGGATGTCGTAAGAGGCGACTAAGGGAATAAGGGCTTGTATTACTGCTAGGCGATGGGCTTGCAACCTGTCACTAATACACTAGTAAACTTCTTGGCCTGATTGTGCAAAATGTGGTTACAGAATTATAAACCAAAAAAAGCAATATCTTTTTTGAGTTTTAATTAACATTAACTTGTGAAGATCAGCTAAAGTGAAATCTAAATTCTTTATAATATTAAAACTATGGTTATAATACATATCTTTTAAATTATATAGGTTTATGACTAATTTTACTTGGTTTATATGATGATGAAAGTTGTCAATGATTTACATTAATTTAACAGTGCTATGCATTCTTATAGTCTTTTGATTTTAGATACATTCAACGTAGATCTTAATCAACCGACATCTCTAGTATAATTCAAAAACTACTTTACACCCTAATCATTTGAAATTACAGCTTTTTATTCGTGCGTTTGTTTGTTTGTTTGTTTGTAAGTTTGCATATTCACCTATAAAATGATATAAAATTAGTTACAAAAATGGTTTATAGCTCAAAAACGGACATTACTACTTTAATTTTATCCCAGAAAATCGAATAATTCGTAATGGAATATAGCAATAAACAACATGTGCGCGAGTTGCGCGGAAAAGCCTAAAATGCGGCATTAATGAATCTCCAGGTTTGTTCATAATGCTATAAGTACATTGTATTCCTATTTGACGTTTTTAATTGACTATTATGTGTTCTTAAAAAGCTAGTTTTACTTATAAAGGGACGCCTTTTCGTGTCACCGGCATTGATTGTTCTCCCGTACCAATCTAAAGTCTTAAAGTGAATTTAAAATGTTGTTAACAATATTCCTTTGGCCGTAGCGAAACTAGTTTCCGTCGGGAAGCGAACCTGAACCAGCCCGGTTGTCAGGCGTATACATATTGCATTAGATATATTTACTGTGTAGACAGCATAGAAGGTTCTGTGAATCAATTAAGATACACCCTTAGTGTGATTGGTTGACTTTGTACAATGAAAGAGATGTATTTAATAAGCGAAAAGACAGAGCGCAGCTATTTTCCTAACTAAAATTTCAATCTAATAGATATTGACCGCGATTCCGTCCGTGTAGAAAAATAAAACATAGCCTATGACACTTAAAAATAACGTGGCTTTCTATAAGTCAAAGAATTTTCAAAATCGGTTCAGTAGATTACGCCCTACAAGTTCATGAACTTTACCTCTTTATAATTAGTATAGGTAAGAGATACAGAGAAATAATTGAAAAGCGGTTTTTTTGCATGTAAGTAAAGTTAGCATTTAATATATATTAAAATATACACGGTGTTTAAAAGATGTTTAACAGTAAATAGAGTTGGGTACAGATCATTTTGAGCACCCTGTATGCTCTGTTGTATTAGATGATGACTGCTTTTACATATACAATCAAAGCCCTGTCAAATCAAATAAGCAAATATTTAACAGTACAATAATTTTAAGAAACGCAATAGCGAAATTAATACCAAGTTATGTATAGCTTAATCAGTAGCGTCATTTTATCACTGAGAATCTGTTTTAAGTATATTAAGTAACTTAGAAAAAAATATTTATATATTACCTATAAAAATAAGCCCATGTCAAATATGTTTTTGCGAAATGAAAGTTTGTCAATCCTGTAGTTTTTGTCAACCCCGGTCATATACTTAGATACCCGTTTTTGTATAAAAAAGGTCTGTTAATAAAGGTTGCATCATATGTTACCGATCGATTGAATGCAAATGTCTAAAATGCATCAATAACGGATTTACCAAAGTGGCCATTGTAACTTCCAAATCTGTCTGACATACGAGATCAAGAGAATAACGCTATATTAGTAGTACCACGGCTGATTCAACTTCAATGTTATCACGACTGGGTAAGGTTTAAATTCTAGTTAGTATGGTTGTCGCTTATAAATTTTATATTTAGGTTTAATATTGTTGACAAGATGTCCATCGGTTATACAAATGGATTGATTTGAATAAAATTGGTATTTGGATGTCTAGGTTGATGTTTAGAAAATGATAATGATTCTGGTTACAGAGTAGAAGTAGGATCATGCTGTATGTTTCTAATTCAAGCATCACTACATAGTATAAAACAAAGTCGCTTTTTCTGTCCCTATATCCCTATGTATGCTTACATCTTTAAAACTACGCAACGGATTTTGATGCGGTTTTTTAATAGATATAGTGGTTGAAGAGGAAGGTTTATATGTATAAGACTTTAATCCGGAGTGAAGCGAGGGCGGGACGCTAGTCTATAATATAAAAATGAGTCGCAAAATGTGTTGGTAAGCGCATAACTCAACAACGCCTGGACCAATTTTACCAATTCTTCTTTTTAAATGTTCGTTGAAGTCCAAGGATGGCTTTTACGCCGAGAAAATTAGAATAATTTAAGGGAAAGTCAGAAATTTACAGCGGGGCGAAGTCGCTGGCGGGCCGCTAGTTAGTATACATATAATGTACACATTTTCAACCTCAAAGATATTATAATAATACTTACTATACGTAGTATAAAACAAAATCGCTTTCCGCGCCTAAACCACGCAACGGATTTAGATACGGTTTTCACCATCAGTTGGATAATTTTTAACGGAAAGTTTTTATGTATAATAAAATTCTGGTTTAAGTACGGGTGTTACAATAAACATACACAACCCGAAGAGTAGCGAGGGCGGGTCGCTAGATTTAAAATAAAATATGAATTGCAAACAACTGTTGATGACACGTTGGCCTAGTTGGGAGTGACCCTGCCTCCGAAGCCAGCGGTCTTGGATTCAAATGCCGGAAAGGGCAGATATTTGTGTGATAAGCGCGAATATTTTTTCCTGAGTCTTGGATGTTTTCTATATATTTAAGTATGTATTTCTCTATATAAGTATATTTATCGTTGTCTAGTACCCATAGTACAAGCCTAGAGATTAGTTTGGGACTAGGTCAATTTGTGTGAGATTGTCCCGTGATATTATTATTATTATTAACTACTTGTTCATGATAACATTTTCATGCAAAAAAATGTTTTTCTACAGATAATTACAATTAATCGAGAATATAAACATAAGTTGGCTAAAACTAGTGTCAAACCTCAACAATACACATTTTAAAGTTTTACTTTTCACTTTACTCATAACGTATGCTAACAAACAAACACTTAAAAACAAAAGTGAACCCTAAAAAACCGCCATAGTTTTAAAATTGGAATGTCTCCTAAAGATGGCGCAGTAACTCATGCCCGCGCAAGGAGCGTCGACGTTCGAATTTCGAAATTTTTGATCCTCACCGCTGCGCGCGCGCTGGATTCTTGACGATAATTTGCTTAGAAAGCTTTTATTTGGCAACACTTTTGGTAACAAAATTTGATAATTGCGTTGGGTCCGACTGTTAAATTATTAAGTGGCGAGAACTCGATTTGGTGTTATTTTTGTATAAAACAATAAGTGATTTAATTCAAATCTTGTCTATTAAACCAAAATTTGATGTTCCTTAATTTGATTATCAACGCATTTATATGTTTAGTTGCTCTTGATATTTTTTTTGTGCGTACAATAGCGACTCTTATCCGCCATTGTTTTAATAACCTTATATAGGATGTCCAATTGTATTGAATCACAACACGTTTTATTAATAAATGTTTCTTGATACTTGCATTTTTTAGTTAATAAATCATAAACAAAGTCTCTTTTTCTGTCCCTGTATCCCTATGTATGCCTAAATCTTTAAAACTACGCAACGGATTTTGATGCGGTTTTTTTTAATAGATAGAGTGGTTGAAGTGGTTGAGTGGTTGGGTGGTTGGTGGGTTTATATGTATAATACTTTAATCCGGAGCGTAGCGAGGGCGGGTCGCTAGTGTCCTATAAAGTGATAATATTCCGTGTAAAAAACAGAATATAAGTAACCAAATCATTTTCCGCGCAAAGCGATTGTTGCTAAGTAAAACGAACCTTCTAATAACATTATGCATAAATCTCAAGCAACCAATTAACAGAGAACCCTTACGCCCCTTCGCGTTCTTTGATTACTTCTTACAATTAAAGGTTGAGGTTAGCTCGATGTATTCTGGTTTTGATCCGGATGGTTTGCGCTAATAAAATCCACATTTTATGATCAAAAATACTACGTTGGTACGTGAGCTGGCCGGCAATGTCGCAATAGATGTACAGATAACTTGAGACGAAGCCGACTGCGCATTAAGGTTTTATATCGATTTGCTTAAGGTATGTTTTTGATTAGATTTTTTTGTAATCGTCACTTGTTTAATTAAAGTGAATATGGGTTCGAGAAGATGTATTCCGGCGATTTATGATGTTTTTTGGAAATCGCGAAGTTAAAGGCTGAGTCTGAAGTTTATACGTTTCTATGAAGGTGATGACTTCTGTCATAAAAATAAGTAAAGTAATCCACCTAAAATCTGTTTTTTTCTGGCTTCTTTTCAAACGTTTTTGAGTTACGTTAACGATAGTTTCCCGGACATCCTGTATATATTCATTCATAGACATTAAAAGAAGAGAAAACTTAAAATATATGAAAGAATTGTTTTACATCACATAAATCTTTTGTGATTCAGTGAAGTGGCAAAGCAAAGGGCTCTTCTGTCTTCTTCTTTAATTCTTTAAAAGTAGCTGTTATTTTGATTATATAAATATTCAAGTTCTACATTAGAGAGACATTAACATCACTCGAAGATATCGAAGTAAAAAGATTCCTCTAGCGAATCTCAGCTGACCCATATTTTTTCTCTACGGGTGTTTTTTTTACCTGTCTACCTGCTAGCTAAAAGTTTTAACAAAGACACTTGTCAGTGCCCTAAATGGCTTCAATGGATAGCTGTTTGAGTTACCTCCCAGGTGGAAATATTTTAAAATGTGATTTGAACGAATTTATTTTGAAAGTTCCATAACGTAAACATGCTGAAGGTAGGTACTTATGTTTTGATGTTGGATTTCTTTTTAAAGGTTGGGAGTGTATTCAATGAAAACCTGATTTTAATATAAAAAAGTACCTTTCAATTTACTCAATCTCTCAAGAGTAAGCTGGAAGGAGACTTTTCATGGGATAAGTTCGCCTTTGTGTACATTTTTTTTTTTATATTTATTGTATTGTTTTGGTTCTTCTTCTATCCAATAAAGAGTATTTTGCTGGATTTTGAATAATATAAAACATGTTTTTACTACTTATTGATTATAGCGTGGACTCCCATCAGGAGTCCGCCCTCTCTCCGGCGAAGTAGTCAAAGCCATCAGAGGCTAACTACGTAGGTCACTCAAAAAAAAAAAAAAACTTATTGATTTTGCCCGTATATTTCAAACAAAGATCTATATTAACATAATAATAACAAAATTGCCGTGTGGTTCCCGGGTTAGAATAGAGCCACTCCATGTCTTCCCGTGGATGTCGTAGGAGGCGACTAATAAGGGAATAGGGGCTTGTAGTACTGTTAGGCGATGGGCTTGCAACCTGTCACTAATACACTTGTAAACTTCTTGGCCTGATTGTGCAAAATGTGGTTACAGAATTATCAACAAGTTTTTTGGAGTTGTTGGAAGTTCTGTAGCTCTGTCTACCCCACTATGGGATTGAAGGTGTGACGTTATGTAAATAAGTATGTAACAAAATTACTAGGTTAGCTAGAAGATCTAAGGCATTTAGCCTTTGTACATACCTTCTGTGTTTCCGTTTCTTTTTTAGTTTTAATTCACCAGTAGAAGTAAATAATAAATAATAATAAAAAGTTATATAAATAGCATATGTTGACGTCTCCTGGGTACTTTATGTTTTTGTAAATCCTAAATGTCACCATACATCATAAGTCTTTATTGTGTAAGAAATTTGGGTAAGTATAGGGTTGTAACAATTATTAAGCTTGTATCACCAAGTTCTAACTTCGCACATGTACACACAATTCTTTATCAAATAAGCCAAACCAATTGTAGTACCTAGCACTCGTAATATATCGCAATACCAAATACATACAAATTGACGAATAAACTATTCTATTCTATTTTCTATTTGTGAAATAAAGAGTTTGGCCGTTTTCCAAAAAAAGTGTACATCGTTAAGGACAAAAGTTAAGAAAAAAATTTTTTTTTTCATTTCGTCACGAAAATTAGCCATACATTTACATACGTTAATTTTCGTGACGAAATTGAAAAGTTAAATTTTCTTAACTTTCTGTCTTCAACGATGTACACTTTTTTTTGGAAAACGCCCGTTTACATATATAGGTTCCTACATTAGGTAGCCACTTTAAAACGGTAGACGCATTAAAGTTTATATCATTAAGTAGCACTTCAATTTTATTAATATTTAAGCGAAAATTATCAATTAGCCTTATAGAAGCGCAAATGTGGCTTATCTACGTAAAAAAAAATAAAAAACCGATAAGCTAACCCGTATAGGTAGAAAACCGGTTTTGCCGATGACAACCGCGAACCGATAATGGGATATGTGATTAGTGGAAAACCGTTAGCATTTCTTAATATGTTCCGTACCAAGAATACCCTAACCTAAGAATGAGGACTCCGTTTAATATGTTGATTTGTAATTTGGGCTTTGATTCTATTATAATATCCGCCTACTTTATATTTATAGTGAGATTAGAAAGAATTCATTCAAAATTGTATCTTAATATGTTGACATTGAATATTCAAATGAGTAGATATTTTAAAGAAACTTGTTTTACATAATCCTGTTCATGCTCATTACGAGAGTTTTGCGTTGAAAGGTGTCTTACAGCTGTCTTCAATAACTAATAAACCGATCACTATATACGGCGAAATAGTGTTTGTTTTAAGACGAAAAAATGTAGAGCTCATTTGTTTGGTACATTTCAAAAACACTGAAATTTAGCAAACACCCTACAGGTATCTTGAAAATGTTTAAAGCTTTATAGTCTGTATTTTAAGTTGTCATTGTGCAAAGTGGATATTTGGAAGATTAAAACAGGCTATCACATCGTAAAAATAGATTAGGGTAAGGTAAAGACACCAGTACTCGACAAAGGACCAATGTTCGACACTGATTCTTACTCAAAGAAGATAAGAGTTATTCATTTGTTTTGCAACAATCAATTTATAACCCTATGATCTTAGAACTAAAAGCTTCTGTCGATTATTGGTGCATGTCAGCTAAAAGTGTCGAACATTGGTGTTGTTACCTAAATCTGTCAAAGATAGCTACCCCAGGGCTACAGTTGCCCCGATTGTAATTACTCTAGTTTCGCGGATATATCGCATGCTACTTTACGAATCTTTTGAAAGACTCTTTAACTACCACTTAGTTGATCGTGTCACGTGTCTCTGTGTGCACGGGAAGGCAAAATGCGATCATAGTTTTCAAGGGTAATTGCCCTGTTTTACGGTGGGGCTTCTATCCCAAACGTTATTTACATGGATTAGGCAAATATCTCCTATGTGGGATAGATGTCCCAAAACATAAAAAATATGTCCGCAAAAATCATTGATACTCTGGAAAGAATTGAGATAATAACTTTTGCTTTCCATAAATTTGTAGATAACCAAAGTACCGGCTATTTTTACAAATAAAGTATTTTGCTTTTTGTACTGAGAGATATAGAGGGATTTCAAAAAGTGTGGCAACTCCCGGATTTACCTTACATTTGTTTTGAAACACAAACGCTTACACACGCACTTGCTCACCCAGACACACATAAAGATCTTAACGATATAAAAACCTAAGAAAACTCTTGTAATAAGCATATCTACCGGTGTTCATAAATAAATTTAAATGTTAAACAAAACAAGTGCCAGACTTGATCAGTGAAACGAAAAGCGTACAAAAGTCGATAAATCATAAGTGGCATATTATCGATTGTAAAAAATAATTACTTCATTGCCGCTCTTGCGCGTATCGCAGATCTATATCGATTATCGATATTTATGATGGTTCGCTTTTACTTTTTCAAAGATTTGGTTAGGTACAGTTTCGTAGATTTATCTAGTTCTTACTAATATTATAAATATGAAACGATATTAATAATAAAGCCATACTCGATCGATAACAAATTTAGTATAGAGGTGACGGGCATTAAGAAACTTTTGTCCCAAGAATTTTAACAGTTCTCGAGGGGATAGCGAATTACCATCTGTGCGGATGAACTCACAGACAAATGCTACTCAAATTTATAATTTACATTTTATCAACTTCATTTGGTAATTATTTTATTTTTACTGTAAAATAAAGGAAAAACTTACCAACATTTAAAAAAGGTTAGTATCTATAGTAAAAAGTAAACCTGTGACAGGATATCACGCTCTTTCATAACTACTTAGTAATAATTACAATGTATAAGTATTTTATAATTATAAAAAGGTTTTATAACATTAAATAGAGTCTAGTTTCATTAACTAGTTATTAAAGTAAAACCTTGGTATAACTTTATAGTAATCGGCAGTCTAATGCTACTGTCACACTCTCTCTTGCATAAACAATATTTTAACAGATGCCAGGGCTGGGATTCTACACGTTAATAACGATATCGTATTTGACCTGATTTCGTATTGTCAACGTTTTCATAACTTTTATGACATTTACAATAATGGCGACTGTGACATAAACGATTCTAAAACACGTCGAACACGATATCGTTATAACGCAGTTGTATAGAGGCCCAGAATGAGTGTGACTGCAATAGACAGCCGAGTTATACTGTACAGTCAAGGTCATAAATATGCATACACTTTAGTACCTTGTCTATTTAACGTCATGTTTAAACTGCCATATGAAATTGTCACACCGATTTAAGTGACAACGTGTATACGTATTTATGACCTTGACTGTACATCGCTTATAAATGAAAAGTATGATTAAAAACAACGCAAACTAACACAATAAAACTGTCATGTCAAATTAAACCCTTTGCAAATCTTATAACTTCCAGTAAAAAATAATCTTTAACAATCTGTCATACAAATTGTGTACAAGTTTTTTTTGCATCCAATAAATTTAATATACGAATAGTTGCAGTACCATCGTTCAAGACTAGTTTCCATTTTAATATTGATGTGGCATTCTCGGGTTTTTGTTGATTGTTGACAGCCCTGTTATGTTGCCATGTTGGTTAGGCAGGTCTCTTATGATCGTTTTAAGTTTAACAATACTGGGTATTGTATTTTAATATTCGTACATGACTAACGCAGTTTTACTGGTATAAGACAAAACGTTTTACGTGTGTTTTTAGGGTTCCGTACCCAAAGGGTAAAAACGGAACCCTATTACTAAGACTTCGGTATCACAAGAGCCGCGATAGCTAGACAGTTGAAATTTTCACAAATTATGTATATCTGTTGTCGTTATAATAACAAATACTGAAAACAAAATAAAATAAATATTTAAGGGGGCTCCAATACAACAGACGTGTTTTTTTTGTCGTTTTTTGCTTGATCTTAATACAGACACCGTGGTTGTATACATAATGGTACTGAATCCTTCGTGCGCGAAACCAACTCGCAATTGGCCGGTTTTTCTTATAATTAAAGTACGCATTCACAAAATTTGGGCGTAGGTATCAAAGTAACTACGCCTTCTATGATACTTGCCTAAATACTCACTGCCTAGTAATAATGATGTTAATGCAGGTGATCCAGTAGTGATCGTCTACTTAGAACCAGAAAGAATAGCGTTAGAAAAACTTTAACTATGAAGTTATTACTTGCAATGTACAGTAACTAGTAACTAACAACATTAGGTACACTCTTAAGAGGACTGTGAAGCAAAAAAATTCAATACAAAATGCGACAACGTTTTTCTCACCTTAAACGTTGTCCGATTTTTACGATTTTTGAATATGTTGTAGATATTATGAAAAACTAGGTCTGTGCGTTTACGTAACGTACATACTAAAAACCGTGGAAATGGGATAAGATTTAGGGGGTGAGAAACGTTATCGCCCGCAGCTAAATTTGTATGGAATATTTTTGACAGCTACGCGTTTTAAGCATCAGTTTACAATCCTCTTAAGCCAAATTATCGATACCGTGCGATCTTGCCAACTATAACACGAACTTACTGAGTTTTCGAAAGTATAAACTAAAGAAAGACGTTGCAGTAGATTGTAAAAAACTTAAATAATGCATACATACATACATACATACCATCACGCCTTCATTCCCAGAGTGAGGTAGGCAGAGCTACAGAAACACCAACAACTCTAAAAATACTTGTTGATAATTCTGTAACCACTTTTTGCACAGTCAGGCCAAGAAGTTTACTAGTGTATTAGTGACAGATTGCAAGCCCATCGCCTAACAATACTACAAGCCCTTATTCCCTGAGTCGCCTCTTACGACATCCACGGGAAGACATGGAGTGGCACTATTCTAACCCGGCAACCACACGGGCAATTACAAAATATTCCTATTTACCTACGTGAAATTAATTTGATATGATAGAAATAGAAATAATTTTACTGACAATATTTGACACAATACATATACAACATGCAAAATAAAACAACAAAATAAAAAAAGAAGTAAGATAGTATCAAATAGTGTCAAATAGGATACCACTCGGCATGATGCCGTGGCGTGGCGAGCCACTACCCACCACGCTGATTTTCTGTGGCTCCTATTTGAGTGAAATAACGAATACCAGAGACATTACAAAAACATGCCAATATAGAAAGAAAGTCTAATATAAAAACAAATAAAAAGATAGAGAGACGACATTCTTTTTCGGCGCGATTTATTAGAAAAATTGTACGATGTTCTTTTGTCAAAAAGTCAACTATGTAACGTACTTACAAAATACAGGCTTATAATATAGTTGCTTTAATATTGTTTGCATGAGCTCTTACATTTAACTAAACTAGCTTCCTTTTGGTTATCGACCAACCGAGGTCATTTAACATTGCTTATTTAATAAGCTCATCGTACAGATAAGCCTATTCAACTAATATAATTACACCGAAACCTAAACATTAAAAATTGTAAATTGCTATGCCCTATTAATTAAAATCCACCATTAAAGCGTCTATGGTTACATCATTGAGGCCTGAAGCTGTATTCAAATTATACAATTAAAAAGCTACTTTCGCTGGCTCAACTGGTTTAAAAGTTAATTGCTCAGATCTTAATCTATGTGGTGGCGTTACGATTTGGCTTAAGCAAAGATGTTCTAAAAAGAACAACTTTGTTGGCGCTAATTTAACGGATGATTTTCGATGACAGCGCTTAAACGACAGAACGTATAAGTTGGTTTTTGGATGGTGTTTTAATGGTCTAGGATGTTTTTAAAAGTGTGATTTAATCATGTCCTTAAACCGATAAGGTTGTCTAAATAATTAAACCATTTAAACGCTCCCTTGACACATATGAATGGAATCAATTAAGTTAAATTATTAATATGTCAGAGAAGTGGATTTTACCTATTACATAATTTGTTTAATATCCTACTTTAGTAAAAATGTCGTATCTCTTTCAACTGTACAAAGCCCAAAACGACTCTATGTTCCCTCGTAGCGTCTGATTTCAACAAGCGAGGTGTTGTCAGATTCGTCTGAACGTCGCGAGTGTCACTGGGTACTAACATTAAAACAAAAACACAATAGCGGCACAAAAATATACAGTGTGTGACATCCATAAGAACATACATTTTAAGTAACTATAGCTTTAGATGCTGTGAACGGTTTTATCGAAAAAAAAATAACAATTACCTCTTCTAATGGAGAGTTAATGTTTTAAATTTTAAATCGAGCAGCAATGTAATGCAAAGAGGCAAACGAGTTAGGTACAAGCAATCAAATGTTAATGTCAGTTGTTAGCTTTGTGACCGATGCATTGCGTGGCGAATTAGTTAGTATGAAAAAAAGTACACATCATGTTAACAATACACATGTTTTCATGTTAATTAGGATGCATATTAACTGTTGTCAAAATATATGTTCGTATGGATGTCACACACTATATAAAGGGGAACTAACATATATAGACGACATTATCAAAACATGCACTCGGGTTGTAAACACTCTTTGCTAGACTTGCTAAAGTTTTAATTTTCATTTTCAGGTGCCAGTAACAATGTGCGCACGGTGATATCCTACCACGATGTGGGGCGCGATCGCTCTGATCCTTTGCGCATGCGTATCGGGGGAACACGTGCGCGAATTCGTCGTGCGCGAGAACGCGCGCGCAGGCACCCTGGTCGGCCATCTTGGCGACGAGCTTCCCGACGCCGCCCCCCCTTACACAATCGTCCCCGTCCCAGGCTCAGCCGTCAATGATGACCTAAAAATAGACCCCCATACTGGAGAAATCAGAACGAAAATACCACTGGACAGAGAGAATCGAGATCAATATGCTTTAGTAGCTATACCTGCAAGTGGAGATAACATAAGAGTGGTTGTTAGAGTGTCAGATGAAAATGACAATGCTCCTACATTCCCTACTCCAGTTATGAATGTGGAGTTCTCTGAGAATACTCCTAGAGATGTCAAAAGGAAGCTAAATCCTGCTAAAGATCAGGATTTAGGTGTGTTTAATACACAGAGGTATAATATCGTGTCTGGGAACACTGACAATGCCTTCAGACTGTCCTCTCATAGAGAACGCGATGGGGTCTTGTATTTGGATCTGCAGATAAATGGATTTTTAGATAGAGAGACAACCGATCATTATGAGTTGGTTATTGAAGCGTTAGATGGAGGTACTCCTCCTTTAAGAGGGACTATGTCTGTAAATATAACTATATTAGATGTTAATGATAGCCCACCGGTTTTTACTGAAAGCGTGTATTCTGCGAGCATACCAGAAAACGCAACTGTAGGTACACCTGTATTGCAAGTCTCAGCGACTGATGCTGACTCAGGTGAAAATGGACAAATAGAGTATTCAATAAACAGACGGCAGAGCGACAAAGAAAACATGTTTAAAATTGACCCTGAAACAGGAGAAATAATCGTTAACAAAGCTCTTGATTTTGAAACTAAAGAATTACACGAATTAGTAGTTGTCGCTAGAGACAAAGGCGCTCAGCCATTAGAAACTACAACATTCGTATCTATCAGGGTGACAGATGTAAACGATAATCAACCGACGATAGACGTAATCTTTCTCAGTGATGATGCAACGCCGAAAATTTCAGAATCAGCACGTTTAGATGAATTTGTAGCTAGAATATCAGTTCACGATCCTGATTCCAAAACTGAATACGCTAACGTAAACGTTACGCTTAGCGGGGGCGATGGACACTTTGATTTGCGTACTCACGACAACATAATTTACTTGGTAGTGGTCGCTTTGCCTCTAGACAGAGAATCTCAACCAGCTTACACGTTAAACGTAGTAGCAACAGATAAAGGTTCACCTCCGTTGCATGCATCACGAATCATCAGTCTCCGTGTGACTGATGTGAATGATAACGCTCCAGTATTTGTCGAAAACGAATACAAAGCAAACGTTTTAGAAGCAGCAGCGCCTGGAACGCCTGTAGTCCAAGTTTCGGCTACAGATGTAGACGAAGCTGAGAACTCGGATATTCGATATTCTCTTCTTCCAACAGCGCAGTCTGATTGGTTTTCGATTGACGAGCGTTCTGGGTTAGTTACTACGCGTTCTAAAGTAGATTGTGAGACGAATCCGATGCCACGTTTGACGGTAGTCGCGAGTGACCGTGGTAGCCCGCCACTTTCTTCTACCGCTACTTTGATAGTGACTGTGCTTGATGTGAACGACAACGAACCGATCTTCGACCAGTCTTTCTACAACGTGACAGTTTCCGAGAGCGAGACAGTCGGCAGCTGTATTTTAAAGGTGAGTTATTTAATTATCTTTATGAATTGCCTTCCGCTTGAAAGTGACAGTTTTGATTGAAGAAATCTAGGTCGTTAATCAAACCTAACTAGGTTGATTATTGTTGTTTATAAATAACCTACGTTTACCTTGTATCAACCAATACAGAAATTCTGCTAATGTCTGGTTTTTCCAGAGTTTATGTATTGTACTTATAATTTTTGATATGAAATTTAATCATCTTATATCACTTAACAACAATTTTACTCTCCTAAGCCAATACAATTCTGCCATCAAACTCCAGGGGGGTATTATGACATGGCTATGCGGTTCATTTTACAGTGCGCGTAAAGGACAGAGCTATAGCAGTTATACAGCTCTGTCCTTTTCTCTCAACGTGAACTGAACTGCATTGTTATGTCATGATAACCCCCCTGTAGCAACATCAACCTCATTATTAACAGAAGAGAATTAAAATTGCTTTGGTTGAGCATATTGTCTTAGGATAGTAGAATTGAAGGTCTTACAAAACAATTTAACAACATACAAAAATACATTGACTTCATTTGCAAGTCTCAATCCAATAATGATACAAATCTTGGATTAAGTTAAAAATTACCTTGAACAGTAGCGTTCTTAAATACCTCGTAAAAAAGTTGTAAAGCGTATTCTACCTCCCAAGTGGGTGTTGGATTACTGCAAGTATTAATAAAACAAAAATCGAATCTTGATTTATTTTATAGCCTATGTAGGTATGGCGTCATTGTTGATTAATAGTACCATTGAAATACAATAATATATTTTGAATTAAAGTTCAAGTGACATTTCCTAAACATAATAACAGTACAGGTAGTAAGCTACAATTTGTCAGTTTGGCGGCAAATATATACTTACACCAAGGAAACTTTTTTTTTTTTTTTTTTTTTTTTTTTTTTTTATGTTAAGGAGAAGGCACACGAGCACTCAGGCCACCTGATGGTAAGTGGAATCTGAGACCCATAGACATTTGAATTCTCAAGACTATAATCCTAAGACCTCAAATGCGTTGCCAACCCTGAGGACTAAGATGGAATGCCTCTATGCTAGTAATTTCACCGGTTGTCTTATCCCCACACCGGAACACAACAATGCGAACACTGTTGCTTGGCGGGTGGTTAATGGATAAGATGGTGGTAGCGATCCGGACGGACCCTGCACAGGGTCCTACCACCACTAAAATCTTGGCTTCCGGGGTTCCGGGGGTGTAGAAAATGCACATTTTACAAGTTTTATCTTCTTTGTATTTTTCGCGCTGAATCGAAGTTGAATCTTTATTCTCTTTGCTATTCAACGATTAACATGATGCTCAATTATCTATTCAAAATGGCGTAAAATGCGTAGTTAGGTACCTAATCGTCTTGTATTGTTTTTAACTTGACGCCATTTCTAACAAGTAAATAAGAGTTATTGTAACGTTGAAAATATGATAACATGTAAAAAGCAATATTGTTCTATTAAGTAGAAATAGAGTACACGTTGGCAAACGCAAAGCCGGAATTTGAAATAATTGCAAAACCTTTCACTCCAAATGTTGAGAGGAAATAGATTCTTCATTTGACTCGTAAAATTTTATCGATACTAATTAGTCGATATAAAAGTTGATTCATAAAATTAAAACGGTTGATATTGATTGATGGTAGCATCAATTTTATTGACCGATTTGTCCGGTAGCCAAAATTGGCAAATTTGAGTACTTTAAATGAATTATTTAATTGTGCTGAACTGTAGATGAACGTTGATCTGATTGGTTTATGGTCTTGTATAGTAATGTAAAATACATTAATATAATTTAATAGCGACAATCTTGGAGGCATTCCACCTTCGTACTTAGACTGCAAGAATAAGTAAAATGTCAATGGGTCTAAGAGCTCGTTTATTAATCATTTGCATTCACTAAATATAAAAAACTAGCGACCCGCCCTCGCTTCGCTCCGGATTAAAGTATTATACATATAAACCTTCCTCTTCAATCACTCTATCTATTAAAAAAAAACCGCATCAAAATCCGTTGCGTAGTTTTAAAGATTTAAGCATACATAGGGATATAGGGACAGAAAAAGCTACTTTGTTTTATACTATGTACCTATTGATAATGCTCTTCGATTGGACGCCAAAAGTAGAGGAGTGAAAGTTTTACCCTCCGCCATTCAGGGTATCCTTAATTATTTTAAAGCCGACAACACATTGGTTACCAATGTTGTAGGAGTTTATTGATAGCGGTGGTCAATTACCACTATGTGACAGACTTAAGAACTCTTTGGCTTCTTATATTGTATAACCAAATGCACTTCGCATAAAAATACCCACATTTAGTGACACACTTGTTATATCAGTACAATTTATAACCTATTCTTTGGTTTGAGGTTATAATTTGTACTGGGATGACAGGTGTCAGGGTTTACTTCATACCAACCGAGCACTGTAAAAATAAGCGTATATATACTCGTAAAATAAGGTTTGTTGAAATTAAAAGTATCTTTTCCGAAATAATCTTCAACATTCCAATTTCAAAAAGTTTCATTAAGTCTTATCTGCATACTCATAACTTGCTCGTTAATACTTTTAATATATTCCGTCGATATTGAAGTTATAAATAACCCCTATACAGCATCTGTGCTTAAAATACGCATGCGTAATTTTGCAATCAAGGAGAATCATGCTATAACCGATTGAAATAAGGTTGAAATCGTAAGGGGTGTTGTGTAGCAGTTATGCCCTTTTTTGTTAGGACGGCAGTATAAATCTATCGGGGAGTGACGCGAGTTTGGGCGTACGCGCATCTCAAATTGCGATCTAAATTGAAAATTAAACAGTACGCGCGAGTGTGAGAGAGCCTTTATGTTATGTATGGAGTTTTGCTATTGTGATGCGTCTTAAAAGAAGTTAATTATTATTTTAAATTTAAAATATAAGCGAGAATATAATATCGTATTGTTGGTACAAACAATTACCAAATTTTGGAGGTTGATTTTTCAAAGTTTCTTTCCCCGACTGCGGTGAAGTAAGGAGTTTTTGGAGATAGTAGTATGTATGAGTCGCTTAGTCTTCATGTACACAGCGTATTACATTACTCGACCAGCCCTCGCTTCGCTTATATTTATGTGACTAAAACAGTACATTACCCAGAATTGAGTACACATAAAAATCTTTCGCGAAAAATTACCCTAACTGATGTCGAAAACCGCATTAAAATCCGTTGCGTGGTTTAGGAGACGGACAGAAAGACAGACAGATGCGGAGAGTTTTATACTATGGTATAATATAACGATAAAAGATACAAAAATGTGATAATCTATAAAAAGATTTAATTTAATCTTTCTAACCTTGGATTGTATTATGATGTAATCTACAAAAATGTATTTCAATATGAAATATGATCTCTCAATCATTTACATTGCAAATATAACACCTAATAAGTTTCAACAAGAGTTAAACAAAACGTTTATTTTATTTAAATAATCATCAATCATAGGTAATTTGAATAACAAAAAGGTAGGATTACATATATAGTAGTTATTTGTATACATACATACGATTGTGGGTTGAATTGAATAGTTTTTGACATGTTTCTTTCAAGTTAAACATTATTGATAGTTTTTTTTTTAATTTATGGATTAGGCAGGAGGGTGTAATAGAGATTTCAACAGATTTACAGAGTTCTTTGTAACATTAAACGTGATGAATTTAATGAGCTAAGCAAACATTTTAATGGGCTTCTATTTAACACTGTAAAACCTTTTTATTTTTGAAGTGTTATTGTATTGTCAACGTTTCAATAGCTCTTATTAACTTGACAGTAATGTCTGTTAAGTTGTTAATTTTAAGTAAGCCGATCATACTTTCATGGTCTTTAACGGCGCGACTATACAGGGTAATTTTTTAATAGGTGCACAAATTTTAATATTTGTTTCGCTATTTGTTAATTAATAACGCATGTGGTGTTATTTTTACTCTAGCTTAAAAAATATTAGAGATATTGCCGATTCAATGATTCCACTAACTTAACGATATTCATGGACCCTCTAATGCAGGGGTGGGGGAGTGTTGTTAAGTAAGTTAATAAATGAAATTTCAAATTTAGAATGTCAGTAGGAGAGGGGCTTGTTGTCTGATAAGCTGTACATGAAATTTCAAATTTCGAATATCAATACAGTGTATCGCACACCTACAGCTTGACAACCCATGTCATCATTTCTAATGTGACCGTGTGTTCACACGAGAAGGTAAAAGAGAGATAATTTGCAACTTTTTTTTTTAATCTCTTTTTAGTGTCGTAATCACTACATAGTACAAAACAAAGTCGCTTTTTCTGTCTCTATATCCCTGTGTATGCTTAAATCTTTAAAACTACGCAACGGATTTTGATGCGGTTTTTTTAATAGATAGAGTGATTGAAGCGGAAGGTTTATATGTATAATACTTTAATCCGGAGCGAAGCGAGGGCGTGTCGCTAGTATATTATATTAACGATACAAAATCATATGTTGAAATTTGTGCACTGATAAAAAAATACCCTGTATTCTGGCTACTATTAGAACAGATTAGAATATTGCCAACATATTAGTGGTGGTAGGACCCTGTGCAGGGTCCGTCCGGATCGCTACCACCATCTTATCCATTAACCACCCGCCAAGCAGCATTCGCATTGTTGTGTTCCGGTGTGGGGATAAGACAACCGGTGAAACTACTAGCATAGTGGCATTCCATCTTAGTCTTCAGGGTTGCCAACGCATTCGTGGTCTTGGGATTGTAGTCTGGAGAATGCATCTATGGGTCACAGATCCCATTTACCGTTAGGTGGGTTGTGCGTTTGTCTTCTCCATGCCATAATAAAAAGTATTTTTTTGAGTATTATATATTTTTTTAAATAATTAATTGGTCGCTCGATTATAATTTATAAACCTCGTGGATTCACATCATTCATCCAATCTCTGTCCAAATACGTGTCGTAAATCGCCATCGATTAATTGCATTCGAAACGGCTATTATTCGAGTCAGTTTAAAAATAGACAATTGAATAGTGTCGACACCTGACGCATAGCTGTCACGAACTCACGATCGCATTGTTGCAAGCTATGGCTAGAAACTTTAAGGCCGGTCGCACATTGCCAGAAAAACCCTAGCTTGTGAGGCAATCAGCACGGAACATCTGAATTCTAACCGATAAGCCATCCAAAATGTATGCCATTCAAAAAATGTTAAGCCACGTCCGCTGCGCCGTGTTTTCGACCACTTCTTTCCACCTGCTACGATCCTGACAACGCTCTTTCGCTTCTTCCACATTCATACATCGAGTCATGCATGCACGTCGGTTTCGGGTACTTAAGATTCGGCCCTTTTCCAGTATTTCCCCGATTTGAATAAAAAAAGTACGCCTAGGGCGCCCCCTTCCGACCCTTCCACTCACTTTAGCACTGTATATTTCTTTGGTCAATATTTTTTCATCCATCCTTTCACCATCGAAGCGTGCCCTTTTCAATTTTAGTCACTACATCTTCTTTCAGACCACACTTCTCTCTGATGTTTTCATTCCTTACTCTATGTATATCTATGAAGACAGTACAGAATACCATTAATTGTATATTTATTACAGAAACAGTATTCTGCCTGCCGTATTTTATTTATTGTCAAAAAATTAAATGTGAATAATTATAAATGTGAAAGTAATTTAGTCTGTCCGTTTGTAATGCATTCACGGCTAAACCGCTGAATCGATTTCGATGGGTATGGAGATAGCTTGAACCTCAAGGAAGGACATAAAGTAGCGGGAAACGGTTAGTATTGTTGTATGCAGCCGGCCTTAGTCTGATAACAACCTTGTAGCATGTTATGATGCTAAAATGAGGTATTATCGTTGACGTAGCGAGTGGCTATTGTCAGCTTATTACTATTTCCAAAGATGGACTGTCCTGACATCTGCCGCTTTGCATTTGATGCATTTTTAGGGTTCCGTAGTCCAACTAGGAACCCGCCCTGTCCTTTCGTCCGTCCGTCCGCAGCCTAGCTCAGAGACTCTTAGTACTAGAAAGCTGTAGTTTGGCATGATATACATACGAGTTACGCCAACAAACTGGTAAAATAAAATCTTTTAATGTACCTCCTCTACACATAACGTGGGGATGTATTTATTTTCTTATCTTCCCCATCGTGTGGGGTGTCGTTGGATAGGTCTTTCAATTAATATTGCGGGTTTGTTAAGACAATTTTTCGAGTAAAGGGTCCGTTCATTAAACATTAAGCTTTAAAGCGCCAATTTTTGTAAGAGTCAAGTGTTTAACGGATGTAAAAGGAAAACTATTACGACTAATTAGACATCATTTAGTTCTTGAGATACAGAAGATTAAAGTGTTCATCGTCATCGAAGACGCCACCAAATAACTTTAATTAAAAAATTTGTAATGACTTGTTTTTTTTTTTTTTGTTTGTAGATCTTATTGGCTTCGGAACCCTACACTGAGCATGGTCCGACATGCTCTTGCCCGGTTTTTATATAATACTAGAGGACACCCGCAACTTCGTTCTTCGTTTTTTTAATAGATAGATTGGTTCAAGAGGAGGTTTTATATGTATTATACTTTAACCTGGAGCGATGCGAGGCGGGTCGCTACTTTATAAAATAAACAAGACTGGGGCTAGCTATCTTGACATAAAAAAAGCTAAGTACTAATTAGTAATTTTTAGGGTTCCGTTTTCGAAGAGTGTCAAACGGGGCCCTATTACTAAGCGTACGCTGTCCGACCGTGTGTCCATCCTATATAGCTTTAAATAGCTGTATCTTTTGAACCGTAAGAGATAGCGATATGTTTTTTCCAAAATATAAAATTAGTTATTACTCGTACGGTGTATTCGCTAACAAATAAAGTTTAAAATAAAGGTTTTCTTTCAACGAATTTAATTTTGTTGTATAGTAAAAACAGTTAAACATAACAATCTTCAGTGGTTATAGTACAAAAGAAAAACAATAAATACTAAAAAAAAACAAGTGTGAGATGTGCTTGCACTGATTTGATTGGAAATTGAATGAAGTAGAATCTAATAATACATACTGTGCGGGGGTACGGAACCCTCGGTGCACGAGTACCGGTTTTTTTATTAGGGACTATAATGAGATAATTCTTACATACCTTCTTGCTTTGTAATTGATTGCACAGACTCAGCATAAGTAGATAGACCCCTATTCGTCACTTAATGTCTTACTTTTAAAATAGGATCGACTTAAAAGGAACAGTGTGGCATTAAACCTTTTTATTGTTAAGTTTGACCTTATCCTCGTTCCAATTTCAAATTCAAATTAGCCGGTTGGATAATTGGAGCGCACTTACATCTAAGCAAATCGATCGTGATTGGTCGTCAATTGTTCGTGCGTTATGAAATGACTTATGAAAAAGTGTTGGTTAATTCTAATTGAAGCTTTATTTTATACGCATAAAATTGAATGTTCTTTGTGTTTTAAAGTGCAACTATTATCTCACACACCTGTTAGAGAAACGGTTAAGTCGGTCGTTTCAAAATGGAGCGTGAGAAGTTTTTCGCTAATAATAAATATTGTGATTATTTAATTGCTGTCGACTATAGTTTTTCTTTATTAAAAATATATTAATATTACTCAACTGCCCTTTACTCAGAATCAATAAAAGATGATTAAAGCATAATAACACCAAAGATAGTTAAAAGTTGAATAATGAATATTCAAACCGTAGACATAAAAAATGCTCATATAAACTTTAATAACATTATAGCGGTTATTGTATTGTTAAAAAAAATGTCATTCCCACACTACATTCTTAAATATTTACCGTAACAATTATAATAAAGAATAGCAAAACACGATCCCACATCCGTTACCAAACGCGTGGTTCCTCTATACGACGCAAACTGTAATCTCAGATCGAAATAATCTCTTTCCAGTCCACTGACTCGATAGTAATAGCTAATCTACTTTACTTCCTTAGTATTTACTGTCGTCAAACTATATCCTTCAGTACGGTAGCTTCAATAAGCCGCCATTTTGAAATTCCGTCGCCATGGTTACCGCGTAGGCGAGCGCGAATACGTTAATGTCAGTTATTATTCCACGCTAGTGTGCGTGTTTTTAAATTCAAGTTCTGTTTCGGATGCGAGGTGTGCTCAATTTTTAAGGTAGTTTTAATTTTATTTTACTGCAGTGATATACGTGTTTGTTTTCATCTGATATTAGAGGCGGATGCTCTGGCTAATACCAGACGAGAATTATAACAGTTCATTCTAATGCCCTAAGGTTGGCCAACCTGCCGCCTCGAGGTTTTTCCTTTCAAGCTGTGCAATGATAGTGATAATTTATGATTCGAGTTTAATCGTTACGGCTGGCAATATTTTCAAATATATACGTTACTTGAAAGGTTTACCTTTTTTACTTGCTTGTGAATGTTTAGTTGGAATACGGCTCGCTTTAAGGTAGAATTTTACTTGATTTTTTTACCTTGAAAAATGTTTGCCGTTTGTAGATATAAACCGATTTTAACGGCATTTTAAGAGTTTTAATCTTTAAAACTTACTCGGATGGAATCTTTGATCTAAGTTTTCATTTATTATCCCGTTAAATTGAACAGTTCCCGACAACCGCAATAAACTCAATACAAAATCGCAACCGTAGTAATTAATAAAACATCAAACTTGAGTGTTACTAGAATCTTATAATGCCTTAACAGTGCCCAACAAGCTGGAGTCCTAACAAAACAGTTAACAATATTGAGTTCTCGGCCTTGAATGGATTGATAAATTGGACCAGGGTAATCCAAAACACCTAAACACCTCAGGACAAGTTCCCTTATGGGTTTTAGTCACGCGATTTGCTAATGATGTAACTAAGAGGATTTATGAGTTCAACCGAGCAAACCAAGGCGCGTAAGTTAAGAAAAAACCTAATTAACATTTAATATATGAGTTAGCGAAATAAAACTATGGATTAACTTTTCGGATTTGTTAGAAATTTTGGTAGTGAACGTGGAATTCGGTTCGCTTTTAACTTTTGCCCGCAATCAAGTCTGTTAATAACGATGAAAGGTTTACCTTTGAAATGTCAACACTCATTTCATTAAATAAATGGTTTACTTCGCCGAATTTTCATTTCATCTACAGGCATTTCCACGTGCAGAAGTTATAATTTTTTGGTGGTCTCAGGTCTAACCTAACCTAACTTACGTAACCTATGCTTCCCTTAACCTTTTTTTTCTACACTGTCGGAATCTCTGGTAACACCTAGTTGTTTTACAAAATGTTTAGCATTGGTTTATATATTGTTGGTTAGTGGTGGTACCCTGTGCAGGGTCCGTCCGGATCGCTACCACCATCTTATCCATTAAACACCCACCAAGCAACATTTTTCGCATTGTTGTGTTCCGGTGTCGGGATAAGACAACCGGTGAAATTAGTAGAATAGAGGCATTCCATTTTAGTCCTCAGGGTTGGCAACGCATTTGAGGTCTTAGGATTATAGTCTTGAGAATTCAAATGTCTCTGGGTCTCAGATTCCACTTAGCGTCAGGTGGCCTGGGTGCTCGTGTGCCTTCTCCTTAACATTAAAAAAAATTGTTAGGTTTAGTATATCATTGTCATATGCAATATTTTAAAACATGTTGATTGTTAAGTTTCTTGCGGCGTTTCTTCTCAGCAGTGGTCTCCTCTTGGGAAGTGCTGGTAGATTTTTTACTGAATACATGGAATAAAAATAATCAATTCCTAGTAGCAAACTCACATTCAACTTTCTTCACTTCTAAGTCATATTATTCCGTTTTCTTTTTCAAGATCGGTATGCGTTAAATTATACAGAACGAAAGTGCACGCGAATGCAATATGCATCTCGTAACTACTTGCGTAACTGTTAGTGTTGCGATGTTAGGGTTCCTTAGGAACGATCATTTCAGGTATTATTCCCAACACACACGCTGGTTAAATAGCTTCTGTAGAAACTGAATGTCGTATTAAAGCTGTTCAAGGGATACTTAAGTTGTAGGTACAGTGATGTATTTACACACATACATGCATAAAATCACGCCTTCATTCCCAGAGGGGTAGGCAGAGCTGCAGAAATACCAACAACTCTAAAAAGACTTGTTGATTATTCTGTAACCTCATTTTGCACAAGTAGACTAAGATGTTTACCAGTGTATTAGTGACAGGTTGCAAGCCCATCGCCTAACAGTTTATTCCTTTAGTCGCCTCTTACGACATCCACGGGAAGAGATGTAGTGGCGCTATTCTAACCCGGCAACCACACGGGCCAGTGATGTATTTAAAAATGCTTTAACATGCATGTGGTAAATGTTATTCCAAAGCACAAAGGCGTGTCATAGACTTAATGTACGGGCATATGATCTAAAGCAGATTTATATACCTTTTATAACTGTGTAAAATCTTAAGAAGGCATTTGAATGGAGTTATCAGCCTCTTTTTAAACGATTTAGGATGTATATTGTATGTAATTAAACGCTCAAGCTATGAAATAGGACTTATTGCCTTTAAAACACTATATCGACCGCAGAGAAATATAGTTATATAGTGGAGTGACTGTTACGTTTGAGAAGGCATTATTTCTATTAAACAACTCAGTGCTCAGTTCATTGACGAAGTATAAAAATATTATTAAACACAACTCTTAGTTTTGTCAATAACATGGTAGTTCAGAGTTCATTATTGTAAAAAAAGTATTCAAACATCCATGAAGTCGCACTCCACTACTGACTTTATTTTACGTACATTTTCAGTTTGTTTAATTGCAATCGGCCATCTTTGTTTATCTATAAAACATGAGTGACAAATTAATATACTATCATTTGCGAGTGCGAGTGGAGTAGCAGTAGTCAGCCAAGAGTTTTTGTTATCTTATCTGTGGAAAAATTCGCACTTGACTGGTATAAAAAACGAAGCGTGTCTATGATTAGTATAAATAGAAAAGCGTTTCATCTCTCACGCAGCATTAGACAACAGTTATTAGCGTTGCGAGAATATAGTACTACTAGTAGTAAATACGTACAGGTTATGCGAATGAATAATTAAATTTGTTATTAGTTTTTTTATAAAATAAATAAATAAATATCAGGGGGCAATCTCACACCAATTTACCTAGTCCCAAACTAAGCTCTAGGCTTGTAGTACGGGTACTAGACAACGAAAATAATACTTTATAATGAGAAATAAATAAGTACATAAATATATAGAAAACATCCAAGACTCAGAAACAAATACTTGCGCTCGTCGCACAAATATTGGCCGGGAATCGAACCTTTGACCGCTAGCTTCGTAGGCAGGGTCACTACCAACTAGGTCAACGCGTCGTCAAAATGTTACGTATGTCGTAATGTTCCTTCGTTTAACATCCTGTAACCCACTGCCGAGGGAAGATTTTCAATGCGAACCATTTTCATCTGGCAAGACCTCCACTTCATCTCTGCGGCCCTGGTACTCCTGGTGATTTCATTCATCGTGTCCTTTGTCTGCCAACGTTTCTGTGTCCAGTTTGGGCTCGCCACTCTGACATCTTCCTGCTGCATGTTGTCATCTCCCATTGATTTTTGAGCTTAACATAGAAATAATTACAATATTTGCAATCGATTTAATCTAACTAGTAATTCACCTGCGTTTCTTTTTCACGGTTGAACGCCTCAACTACCCAACGTGAACTTCGGTACAGTGATATAGTTTATGGCCCGGAAGTGGAAGTTTTAAGGGAATAGCGATAAACGCTCATTGCGAACATAGGTGGGGGCAAAACTTAGTATCATTATAAATCAGTTTAGTCAGTCTATACTAGTATCTATTAAGTTTCGTCTTACGGGATTCAAACATAAGTAACCTACAACAATGGTCACATACGATCGATTCAAATGCACTTAATCGATTAAACTCAGGAGCATTCTTAACATTATTACTCGATAACTATTAAGACGAACAGAATCGACTTCCAAGAATCGCCTATAACTATCGATAGTATCGATTCCCGTCCCACCGATTTATCGGTCGATCATTAAGCCTTTCAATTCGTAAATATGCCATCAAACGTTAGTTCTCTACATAAAACCCTAGTCGATTTAAGGTACCGAGATAGCAATAGATATATCGATTGGATGTTTAATTAGATGTTAATAATACTGGTTTCTAGCAACTATGGGCTTGGTGAGATTAAAGTGTTATTTCTGCCTTTTGTACTTGGTTTTATTTAGATTAGATTTACTTACTTAATTAAATGGCGACCATAAATCTGTGCGTTTAATACAAGCTAAATAAACGTTGAACACCTAGTATTCAAGTAATAAACAATGAAAAGTAGGTATTAACACGCTTTTCATGACTTTAACACTTTTGTTTCTAGATAATTAAACGAATTAAAATACTTGGCCGATGACTATCACTATCAATGAATAATAATGATCAAAAATAATCCGCCATCTTTTCACAATTAACTTTTTAATTCCGCATTGACCGCGACAAGGCGAAGGTCTTTCAACATGTTCCACAGATAGTCCTATAATTAAATGCAGTGTTGCTATGATTGGATGGTTCTTAATAAAGGATTTATCGAATAAAATATTCATTTTTAAAGCATGAAAATCGATTATGCTTGCTGTTTTTTCGTTTTGTTTTTTAATCTTTAAACTGAGTTTAAAACGCGCGTAATCCTTAGTTACCTAGACGTTTGAGTGACGGTATACTCTCTGGACTTTATTTATAATTAACGATAATGTAGGGCTACGGGTTTGCTATTAAAATCTTTACTTGCTGCATATTCCGCGTAACTGATTCAATTCCATAATTACACTATAAAGCGCTTGATAAAAAAAATGCAATGGCACCGCTAGTCTAACAAAAAGCTTTATTTTTTCTTTAGCATTTTTTCTTATAAAAGAAAGTCGCTTTCCGCTTCTGTTTGTCTGTGTATCCGGTAACTTCTAAAGCACGCAACGAATTTTAATGCGATTTTCACCATCAGTTAGATAATTTTTCGCTAAAGTTGTTTTAAATAATACAACGGTTTATGTACGGATGTTACCGAACGCACATATAAGTGAAGCGACGCAAGGGCGGGTCGCTAGTTATTGATGAAGCAAGATGTGTTTGGTTATTTTTGGGTAATCAATTGGATATTAAGTTGAGTTGATATTGCTCAATAATAATAGGCACCGTACCGTAAGTCAGACTTCATCCGAGCTATAAACTACCCTATCTGTGTAGTCTCTAGACCATATTTTACATGATTCGAATCGACGGTTAAGGCGTTGTTCCATTGAGACAGAAGATTAGTTAAAGATGACTGTTCTGGCATTCCTGGGGTACAGATGAGCTGTGTTCAATCTGCATTTACATTCTGCCGCTTGCATCTAGCAGCAAAAAGTTCAAGTGGAAATATTTAGGGTCTGTCAAGTCATTTAGCCCACCATACGAGTACTAGCGAGTAGAATTCGTTTATCGCTATTCTGTCAGCCACTGTCCAATTTTCCAGGACAAAAAGTATTCTATGTTCTTCCCCGAGATTCAAAGTATCTCCATGCCAAATTTCATTAAAATTAATTCAGCGGTTTATTCGTGAAAGCATTACAAATGGACAGACAGATAGAGTTACGTTCACATTTATAATACTAGTTGTTTCCCGCGACTTCTGTCTGAACTGTCAAATTTTCCGTGATAAAATTTCATCGAAATTGGTTCAGCGGCCTAGCCGTAAAAGAAGGACAAGCCAACACACTTTCTCATTTATAACATTAGTATGGATTATAACTACTACTTTTTAAAACATAATATACGCGAGAGCTATCAAAAGAACGGCAACATTCAACAGTTCAACAATATTCAGTATTAATTTAAAAAAAAACAACGTCAAAGTCGGTTGCATTTCTCATTTGCAACACCGGCCATAAAAGGTTGGTACCATAGACAATTTATCGCTTTACATGTTGAGTACATTCTAACATGGCTGGTTAATATTAGTAAAAAGATCGCATTACCTGATGCATTCCCACAGTAGATGAACTAAGTATAGACGGTTTTTGCTAGTGCTTTGTAGGGATGCTAGTTTTCTAAGGATTGATTACTCTTCTAATTAGTGGAGAATTTCATTGAGTTTAAACGTAAGTAGCTTTAAAAGAACATTACTTTAATTCAAACCAATTTACATGTATACTTTAATGGTTTGGAACTTTCAGTAAGATTTTTTTCACATCACACATCAAGTGCTGAATTTAATAAAAATATGATGTAGAAATAAAAAAAGAAAAGCGGGCACGTTGCAAAATTTCTATCAAAAAGGACTAAATAAAACAAACATAATTCTAAATGAATTATTTTTATGCGTGTTTATGGAACTTTTATGGAGAGGTCAGCGATATAATACTATCTTTAAAAATTCTATCATTTTGAACACGAATGACATGACTGACAGGACAAACAAAGGTATTATTTAATGAAACTTGAGGCAATGTCCCGGTAAGCGGCTACTAAAATTCAAAATAAACCTTAAAATCCCGCATTCCCAACTCGCAATGACCCTAGCACATCGCACGTGGCTAGCCGTCCGTCGTTGACAGCGCAGTGGCGGGAAAGCGGCCATCTTGAAAAAGCAGTCATGCCAGCTCTAGTCTATGGTCGCGTTTAAAATTCATACTGGCACGAAGTAGCGATCCGATTTTGTTGTTTATTTTTAAAGTCGTGCACGAAAGTGAAATAAGGTATCAAGTAATTTGTTAAATTATGCGTTTAGTTAAATTTGCATTGTAAGTTCCGGTTTGCTCGATTATCATAAGTACATTGGGCATACGAGTCGACGTGACCAGGAAACTTAAAAAGGTCTTCACTAATGTTGGATTTTCTTAGTTTGTTATTCGCGACACTTAAATAATATTACTACATATAAGTTTCTAAGTATACATAGGTTTTTTACACCTAAAGAACCAATAGAGTTTATTTACACTATGAACCCTAAAAAGAAGCACAAATCCTTCATATAAAACGGCAGCATTTGTTTGCGTTTAACGGAAAGTTTAGTAATTTGTAAATATTTACACCGCATTTTTTCCATATCTCATTATTTCAAATCAACGTCAAATACCTACCTGAAATTCCACATTACAAAGTCTATTAAAAAGTCGAAGATCAGTTGTCATCGTTTACCTTTATTATTTTACAAACTTATCGAATCTGTGGAAAAATCTGTAACTACATTTTCTACGTACTAAATAAAAGTCCTTTAATTGACAAGAGCGCTCCTACTAACTGCAAAGTTAATTTTGCCCCGGTGATGTGCAGAATGAGAAATCGATTATTGAAGAAGAATGCGCGACATCGATCCGCGGGGTGCCTCGATTACTCGATTATGAAGCGTAATGCTGGCCAGTTGCACGATTAAAAAAATAAGCAGCTTGTCGTTGGTTATTTTTTCTTGTATGTTGGATAATCTGTAACTTTTAAGGTTTTAAACGCGTGTTCTTAATTAGTCACTTGTGCATAATTAATGACGATTATATATATGATCATTTCAAACTTTCTTCGTATGTTACTATATTCGGTGACTAAAACTTGTCTTAGTTTTTTTGTAATTATTTCAGCTGGAACCTGAGATGAGATGGATGTAGATAGCTGCAATAGGTATACATAAAATAAATTGGTCCCGGGGAAGAAGTGTGTAATGTACAATATTGCCTGATTTGTCAATTTGTAATGTAATGATAACTAGAAATAAAAAAAAAACGTTACGTCTACCTATGTACCGCATTAACGTTAATTCTTTTTCTGTATCGACTATACGGCAAGTAGATAGCGTATATCGGCTAGCCGGTAAGGGTGAGAGCACTGAGGTTTGGATAGTCTCACAACCATCTCCAAACACGCACATAACAATCGAAACTGAGCATGGCCGCCGTGAATTTTGCTCTGAATCACAGTGAAAACAACCTTCGGGTTTGTACTTCTCTCTTACTCGCTTCCACACGCTCTTTTCATCTAACCGACTTTACCTGAGACTAAGAGCTATCACTACATAAAAAATCGAACTCACATAATTTACCACAGACAAGTCAAAGTATTCCCAGTTTGAATATGGAACCTTAAAGGTGCAAGAAGGGTAGTCACCAGAGAACGCGTATTCTAGTCAGGCTTTAAATGGATATAACGCATCATGTTCGTTGTTTTTTTCCTGACACGCATGATAATCGGGCGTTTAATATCTTGAAAGCCAAGGACTTGAGTTCGGGTCAATATTGTATGTAAAATGTAAGGCTTGGCCGTGAAAGTCGGATAAACCAGCGATGCGGTTTTGTAAATATTTTAATGGGTTAATGTAGGTAATAATACAAAGGCTTTTGATAAGTATTTACTTATGCAATAGGAAATGAAACTAATGCCGCCATATTGTCATTGGTTTTTAATTAAGTCAGTAAAATATTGCCACAAAATAATTTAAAATACGATTATTTTATGTAGCGTTTGTAATTACATTTTATTATTTGTTTGCATGTTATAATTGTATTTTAACTTACGGAGTAAAAAAGCACGAAATTTAGACCACAGTTTACTACCAACTTAAAGTCTTGCAATTTCAGAACGAAGGGAGTGTGAAATTAGCACATTCGATTACGACTCACTCGATTGTTAATCGATTATCTTCATCGATTTTTGTTTAAAACGTCAGTTAAATAAGCAGTGGAGTTTTTAAATGGGCAGGTTTTATTTTAAACCGAAGCATACAGAGTGCGCTTCTTTCTTTCATACTAGGTAAATTGAAATTTATCGAGTTTTGAAGAAAAAATATACTTAAGAGTAGTTTCAGATGTCATTTTTGTACGATTCAATCAAACTATCACCAGATTAAATTATCCATGGTTAAAGTTATCAGTATCACTCTCCTTTTCTCTGTCATAATATGACAGAGAAAAGGAGAGTATCTCTATTATTTTCTTTCATATTATGAAAGAAAATAATAGAGATACAAGTACCATATCGACAATATATCTAGTTTACTGGACTAAATTACTAATGTAGTCTAGTGCCATTAAAGCCACCGTCCTGCTTAGTCATATAAACTAGCATGATGAAATGTTTTTCTTTCCTAACGTTTTGGTTCATTAGCTGTGTGAAGACCATTTTAGTATGTTTTAAATCCCTTTGCATCATGAAATTCTTCTTAACTGACTTAAAACAATGAGGAGGTTTAACGTTCGGCTGTGTGTACGTTTTTAGGGTTCCGTAGCCAAATGGCAAAAAACGGAACCCTTATAGATTCGTCATGTCTGTCTGTCTGTCCTTCCGTATGTCACAGTCACTTTTTTCCGAAACTATAAGAACTACACTGTTGAAACTTGGTAAGTAGATGTATTCTGTAAACCGCATTAAGATTTTCAGACAAAAATAGAAAAAAAACATAAATTTTGGGGGTTCCCCATACATAGAACTGAAACTCAACATTTTTTTTCATCAAACCCCTACGTGTGGGGTATCTATGGAGAGGTCTTCAAAAATGATATTGAGGTTACTAACATCATTTTTTTCTAAACTGAACAGTTTGCGCGAGAGACACTTCCAAAGTGTTGAAATGTATGTCCCCCCCCCCCCTGTAACTTCTAAAATAAGAGAATGATACTAAAAAATATATATGATGTACATTACCATACAAACTTCCACTGAAAATTGGTTAGAACGAGATCTAGTAAGTAGTTTTTTTTTAATACGTCATAAAAACATTGATCAAAGCTACAACGAACTTTTATATTATGTTACTTGCTGCTACGGAACCCTTCATGGGCGAGTCCGACTCGCACTTGGCCGCTTTTTATTTGTATATTAGACTTGATATTATTTGTACGCTTTATTTCTTTCTATTATTAAACGTAGGTACCTAATATTCGTAAATATCTCCAACCGGTTATGCTTGAATCGTAGAATACCTTGCAAACTCATAAACAATTAACATTTAATGTCGACATTTAAATTTGATAGACTTCGTTCATCTCAACTTTAATCGTCATACTGCACAAAATCCAACCATACATTAAAGCGCTAATAACAAAACGAAACCGAAGGTTTTTTCAACGAAACTCATTTCGTTGAGTCTTATAATAAAGTCTCTCTCGCTCTGGTAAGGTGAGCGCGGGTGCGAAGGGGATGGGAGAGCGGGAGGGGAAATTATAGGGCTGTCTGCACTCAAGCCGGCGTAATGACGGACGCCGAGCGACGGCTCCTTTAATGAGAATTGTGGTGGCAACCCTACGTGTCTTCTATTTTCAAATGTTTTTATAACGGCGCGGAAATTGTCCTAATGATAGAGCGGGTTGCTGAGCGAGATGTCAAAAAAATACGGTGGTAATTTAAATGTTGTTTATAATTTGTTTATGTAATTAGTATGGGTTTATTTGAGTAACAAAAAAAGGAACGTGGACCATATGCATTTTACACATTATACACACTTTACACAGCATACAATATAGACTAAAAAGAGTAAAAATGAAAATAAAATTGTAAATTTTATATGTCATGCCTTAATCTATTTAAGAACGAGTAAACTCATTGTAGATGTATCACAATTTACACCGAGAGTATTGGTTGAATTTAACGTACGTTAGAAATCGTGGAAAGTTGTATTGAATGTCGGGTCGCACCTTGGATTAAAACACTGTACCTAATTCGGTTAGTTACCAAGTTTTATTCAAAGCCAACCTAACTTTTCCACAGATAATTTTCCCACGTCAAACAATCGTACATTCGTGCGCCTAATCAACACTGGCCACTAACGAAAAACCGAGCAGACACGACGTGGGCAAAAACCCGCGGCAACTTGGCAACATTATCGAACACGATAGCCTCGTGGCATAAATAAGAGAGTCTATTCGATAAAACAAACAATATCGAGTCGATGCGTCGTAAATTAGTGCGCTAGTCACTGGCTGGCGATAAATTTTACAGATATGATTTTGTTCGTGATTTTTCATTATCTGTGGACATGAGCAGGGGGAATGTATAAAATAACATCAGTAGATTCTTATTTCAAAAGGCCACATTTCAACTTTCACTACGCTAATCTCTGCAAATGAAATAGTTTGCCATGTTGTGTTGAGCGGAGTTTAATTAACTTAAATGCCGGTAACTGCTAAGGAAATATATCTTTTCTACAATTCACTATTTATTTTCGCTGATTTGGAAATATTTCGTGACTACAGGCCTTTTGTCTATGTCAGTACTTTGTTCCTTTTTGTTTGTCTATTTGTCACGAATATATTATTTTTCTTTATTTTATAGAAATTGAATTAGTCCTAAACTAAGTTATTTATTTGTACTTTTATAGTAAATAGATAGATGACACCCCAACACTCACCAAATACAATGTATAATAAATATACGCGAAAAAAGCAAATAATTTAGTACATCTACTTAGGAACTACTTTATTGTGTTTCTGTGTTGTTTTGTTTTATATAAATAATTCAAGTAGGAGCGAACATGTATTTTTGATTTCCTTACACTGTCATCAAGGTGTTATTGTAACTAAATCATTGATCTTTAAAACATCATGTCGGTTACAGATGGCTAATCATGCGTTCAGCGAAAATATCGTATGTTCTAATGTACAATTGACATGCACTCAAAATATGCAATGCACTTGACAGATTACAAAAAAGTGCACGAAAAATCGACGTTTTTCATTGTTAAACAAATATATATCAGGGGACCATCTTGGCATAATTGACCTACATTGGTATTGTGTACCAGAATGATTCTAATTACGAGGATAATCAGCTTCATAAAGAAACCAAGAGAATGGAATGAGACGTTTTGTTCTAAACCGAATGCGGCAAAGTCCAAAATGTTATGTGTTTCACCTGCTACAAAGCATGGATGTCGTAAGAAGCGACTAAGGGTAATAAGGGCTTGTAGTGCTGTTAGGCGATGGGCTTGCAACCTGTCACTAATACACTGGTAAACATCTTAGCCTACTTGTGCAAAATGTGGTTACAGAATTATCAACAATTCTTTTTAGATTTGTTGGTATTTTTGTAGCTCTGCCTACCCCACTCTGGGAATTAAGGCGTGATGTTATGTATGTATGTATGTATTACAAATGTTTTTTTTAAACAGTAGCTATTCAGTTTAACTTACTCTTTGACCTCTTGACTCAAAACAGATCAATTCCGGTACACCTGTACATGTTTGACTCAAAAAAAACAACACTGGTGCTCATCACGCAAATTGCCTATACCGGGTATCAAATCCAGGGCCGCTATCATCGTAGGCAAGGTCACTACCAACTAGGCGAAACGCGTTAACTTTTTATCTAATAAAAATTAACTTTACTCTCATTAGAATAAAGTTCAAACTAAATTGCCTACATTATGTACCCAGGTCTCGCGAGGATATAAAGGTATCTTAATATAAGTAGGTACACTTCGAGTGTCTTATGTAGATGTTAGACCGTAGAAATTTTGTACGAACATAAAACGTTAACTGCTCGCTAAAATGCCACGTTATTAAATACGGTAACTGTTTATGAGTTATTACATAAATTTGCAAGACTATAAATCGATTTGATTGTTACATGGAGAGATACGTTAACGGGACTGTCCGCATAGGTTTATTTAATATGTGGAATAAGGAAGTATTTTAGGGGATCGGACTGAGCGGATACATTTCAGTTGTATCTTTTTGTTCTTGTTTCCTTGTGGTTTTTAGGGTTCCGTAGCCATATTAGGAACCCTTATAGTTTCACCATGTCCGTCCGTCCGTCCGTCCGCAGCCTAGCGCAAAGACTACGACGTGAACAAAGTGGTACAATCAAAAGTAAAAAAAAAAATTTTTTTGGGTACGTCCCCTACACGTAACGTGAGGATGCATTTTTTTTTCTCGTATACCCTATAGTGCGGGGTGTCGTTGGATAGGTCTTTCAAAAATATTATGGGTTTATGGAAACAGTTTTTTTGATTAAATAATCCGTTTATGAAATATTAAGCTTTAAAGCGCTAATTTTTGTTAGACTTAAGTGCCCCCCCCCCCCCCCCCCCCCCCAACAGCCAAAACTACAAAAACTAAAAACCTGAAAAAAAGCTTAAATGAAAGGGCATATAACCAATTTTAAAGGAAAACTCACGACTAAGTAGACATCATTGATTCTTGAGATACAGGCGATTAAAGTGTTTATACCTACTAAAATCATCTAAGACGACACCAATTGACTTTAAATAGAAAATTAGTTATTAGGTAGGTACTTGTTGATTTTAATGTTTGTAGTACTTAACGGCTTCGGCTACCCTGAGCATGGCCACCATCTTATTCATTAACCACCCGCCAAGTGTTGTGTTCCGGTAAGTGGATAAGACAACCGGTGAAATTACTAGCATAGAGGCATTCCATCTTAGGGTTGGCTAGCAGTCTTTGGGATTGAAGTCCTAAGCTTGCAAAGGGTGTCAGTTCCTCTTATCATCACGTGGCATGAGTTCTCGTATGCCTTCTCGATGGCATAAATAATTATGGCCAGCTCGTATGTACACATATATACATATCTTCTCGCCAGTCTCCCAATGGCAAGAGACTATAGACTCTACCTTTTGGCCAACAAACCTTTGACAAATGCACCGTTTCGCAACCTATTTTGCTAATCCACTTCTTTCTGTAGCTACAAATATTTCAGGACTTCTATAAAACAAACCTAACCTATAGGGTTCTACGCAATGATCCTGAAATAAATCCAGAATTGTTTACAGATTTGGAAAGAAACGCGGGTTGTCAAATGATATGTTTGCAAATGAATCATTTGTGAGACGTTGGTTAAAATGATAGGATCCCTTCTAAACACACTTACCTCTTTCGCTTGCTTTTCGTCTGTCTTCCATAAGAATTAAAAAGCTGATAAAACTCACAATTTTCCATTTCAATTACAAAACAGGAAGCTCACCGTGGAATCTAGTTTACGGAATCTATTGCCGGATTAATAGAAAGCGACTCCGTACGCAAATGTGTTCAAAAAAGGCAATACAGTATAGACAAGCGAAAGATACAACATTCTTACACGTGGCTTGAGATTCCGGACTGTTACCTCATGTGTAATTTGCTTAGCGCTTTATTATAATTTGGATTTAGACTATGTTTTATTTTGTAATCATGTTGTGTCATCATCAGTTGTATTATGTTGAATGTGGACCTCTGAATAGAAGACAGACTAGGTTTTGTATTAAATATGTTTTTATGTATGTAGGTACTCCTCTTTATGTACCCGAAACGAAATGAAAACCCGCTTAGTGAAAACAAAAATCACGATCGCATCCTTTGTGTAACGAAAGTTAGACATACAAACTATTTGGTCTCTCGTTACACAAAGGAATCAATTAAGTTTTGTTTTGATTATAGCCCTTAACTATGTAGTTTTTTTTGAAAACGTCTTAGTTATAAAAATTTGGCAATATAAATTAAAAAATAAGTAAAAATGACAACTTTTAAAGGTTTATGTATAACTGCCAAATATTCAATGAATAAACTGTTTAGTAAAAAGTAACTTCATATGTAGATGATAGAAGCAAGATGGGGTAAAACAAATTTCGTGTTTTTTATGATACAGCTTCTTTACTTTTAAGTTAACAATATGATAACGATGTGGTTAAAGACAAACATTATATAACTTATTCACTAAAACAAATAAAAACAAAGAATTGGGGTTAAAAAGTATCACTACAACAATCACCGCTATTAACCGACCTCATTTAAAAATCGACACTAAGAAAAGAAAACCTCTCAAATTAATTGCAACAGATTTAAGCTAGCAACATAATCGTTAATACTTATTGACAGGCTCAACCGCAATAAAAACGGTGCATACGCAACTTAACCTGTCATGACAAATTCAACCATTTGAAGTTAAGAATAAGATTGCTTATGCAATAGGGCTGTTGTGGACATGCGGCCTTTTTTTCTAACAAGGGTAGCATTATCTTATGTGGGTCACTTAAGAGGGTGTTCAACTTTGCTCATTAGCATATCGTTTGATCTCGGGATGGGAATTCGCTGTAACTTTTATATAAAGGCCTAGATTTAATCTTGAACGTATTTTTGTTTGGATTACGAATGTATTATTAAGTTTAAGTGATGACTTGCATTGGATTGTAATGAAATGTTGATGTTATTTTTAGGGTTCTGTTTCCGGAGGGTGTCAAGTAGGACCTATAAGCCTACGCTGTCTGTCCGTCCGTCCTAGCTTTGAAGAACTGCGTCTTTTGAACCGTACGAGATAACGGATTGATTTTTCAGAATATACATATATTTTGGAAAAATCATATTACGGCGAATTTACATACATACATACATAACACCACGCCTTTATTCCCAGAGTGGGGTAGCCAGAGCTACAGAAATACCATCAACTCTAAAAATATTTGTTTATAATTCTGTAACCACATTTTGCACAAACAGGCCAAGAAGTTTACTAGAGTATTAGCGACAGGTTGCAAGCCCATCGCCTAACAGTACTACAAGCCCTTAATCCCTTAGTCGCCTCTTACGACATCCACGGGAAGACATGGAGTGGCACTATTCTAACCCGGCAACCACACGGACACAAAAAAATGATTATATCGCCGGGTTAAAGGCAAAACCAACTATCAGCTAAAATTTACAGTTTTTGACTTTTATATACCATTCGACTCGAAATTTTATTTTCTATCTAGTGGTAAAACCCACTATGTCGTAGGTCTTATCATTACCGAGTTATTGAATGCATAAACCGATTATGTAGTTATTTGGTTGAATTAAAAAGCAACTAGTTCAAGAAAAATATTTTTAATCAAATAGTTCGAGAATCAAAAACGAATAATTTCTAATAATTTGTGTGCAATATTTGGAAATATATATGCAAAAAATACAATTTTGTTTTAGTTGGTTTTAGTTCTAAATAATAATGTAAAAAAAAATATAATTACTAATGGAAAAAAAATATATTTATATTTATAATTTTTTTGATCTTGAATATTGTAGTGAAATAGTGAAAATGTTCAAAGTAATAAAATACTATGTGAATATAGTCGGTTTTGGAATCGGGTATATCGGAATCAAAGCAAACAGTTTAGAAGCAAAACCGATTAAATTGTTGAAGTGGGTACTTCCCCGCGCGTGTCGGTTCCCCCCTCCCGGCTTACCGACCGTTAGTCGACTCTTGCGCGGCGAACGGCGAGGTTGAGAAACGTGTATAACACGATTTAATAAGTTTTTCTTTGTGTTTCGTGTGGTGTGATCAAGAAAAATGATTTGTGATGAGCCAGAAACCAAGATATTATTATCTTTAAAACATGGGGTACCTCCAGATAGTAAGTACTTTTAAGTATTAAATAGTTTTGAGGTTAGATTACAACGGTCGCGGTGTGGTAAAGTAAGTTTCAAATTACTTAATTAATAAATTAACAATTAGATAAAACGATTTGACTATAAAAATGCAAGTTATTGTGTGACCGAGCAGTCAGTCCTATTAGCAGGCGCTTTAAGTAGGTACCTATAAGGTTAATAATTGCAGCAATGTGATTCACGCGACAAGTCATCCCATTCTTTTTAAAAGCAAAGTGTGAGCCATGAAATGCTGCTCTGGTACCTTGCATGATGTAGTATCTATCTACCTTTGTAATTACGGAAACAAATACACTGCTACGCCTGTTAGGCACAAAGTTAGGTACTTATTTACCACCTACCTAAACAGTGTAGTTGTTTAGGTATTAACGACAATAATTTTCTTAAAATTAGGTATTAGACTATGATAAACATTTAAGTTCTGAAAGAAAAGATTTCTAGGAAAGTACGATTGCTTTACTTATTTACCTACCTAATTATTTTTTTATTAAACCTTTTTATTACAGAAGACATCCAAGATGAAAATTTTAAATCCGATGATGATGACTCGTTAATCTGTCAAGCCTATGATCAATTCCTTACACAATCTGATGTTAAGAACCAACGAGGTAAGACCAGCAGTTTGCATTAACCTATAACTAAATTCTACTTACAATATTATAAATGCGAAAGTTTGTGTGTGTGTATGTTTGTTACTTCTTCGCGCTGCAACGGCTGGACGGATTTGGATGAAGTTTGGAATGAAGATAGCTTATACACTGGATTGACACATAGGCTACTTTTTATAACGAAAAATGTAAAAGGTCCCGAGGGAATATCGATCATCGAAATCTACGCGGACGAAGTCGCGGGTAGAAGCTAGTTAAATATAAAAGTTTTTAAGTGCCGCTATCAGAGACGTGAACTAAATTTAATGCTTGTTTAGTGGTGTCTTATTCTATTGCTATAGCAAAGAAAGTGACAGCAGCACTTTAATCAAGCATTAAATATAACTGACTTCTCTGAGTGCGGCAGTTAATGATAAATTCTTCTATGTTATGAGTAGATTCTGCATTAGGGTATTGTACCTAAATTGGTCTATGAACATTTTAATTTAAAAAAACTTACTTAATGCTTTTTTTATTTTCAGGTGGATATAATAAATTGTATTGGAGACTTTGATTTTATGCAACGAGAAAGGCCTGAGGAAGAGAACAAAGACAAAGATGTAGAAGACGAAAATGGCTCGTGTGAGTTCAGAAGTACAGAAAATATAAATTTTTTGGAAGACCTTATAACATTAGAAGACTTAAGAGGGCCCGTTACATCAGCATTTAATGAAAATTTTGATGAGCCTTATATTGAACCTTTTGACGAGCCTTATAGTGACAATTTTGACGATCCTTACGTGCTAGAATCGGAAAACTTCGCTGATGCATCTTTTATTGCCACACTGACGTTAAAAGAAATATTTGATAATAGCTGGATTGTCATTAGTAATAAAACACAACAGATGGATTCCGTAACGGTTGCCACTACCGCTGTAAGCGAAATCTTTCCGCGAGCTTGGAAAATAATCAAACCCAAAAGTCGCTGGCGTGCACCAGAGCCCAAGACTTGGAAGAGAAACGTGGCAAAAAAAAGGAGAGCTGATGGCCTTCCTTACATAACTCAAAATACATGCAGGCCGGCCAAGGTGCCAAAGACTGTAGACTGCTCAAGATGTAAATTCAAATGCTCCGTGAACTTTAGTGAAACTGTGAGAATTTGTAGGAAATACTGGGCTCAACAAAGCTATACTGCAAAAAAAATATGATTTTACTGTTGGTAGATGTAAACCCGATTAAAACTACAACAGCTGTCCTTGGTAGAAAACGAAATACAAAGAGATCTAACTCAAAGCAGTACCATTTCTACAAAACGAAATCTTTGTGAAAAAGGAGTCATTCCCGATGAATATCGTGGCTGGTTTCAAAGTTTGGCAGCTGATGGTAAAAAAGTAGACAGAGTGCCTGATGTTACGGTTTCTGACGACTCAGAAGAACCTGGCACCGATACTGATTGAAATATTAGTGTTCTGATTAACGAGATCCCATTTGTAACATTTTATTAATTTGTCTAATTAATATTTCTTTTTAAGATTCGTGTAATTTGTGTTCATTTAAAATAATTAAAACTGCTACCTCTTGATATCTGTTAGTTTCTCTTGTTTTCGTTCATTTTTTTTTGTTATACAGACTGGAAATAATAAACGATTTTATCTACACACATATCGAAAGTCCTCTATTATGCGTTTAAAATCCGTAGGCAATGATTAGCATTACCTGTGGTAGTAGGTGACAGCGATGACAGCTATTAATTTTGTAAGATGTTCTAATTTTCAAACTCATTACATTACAGTATTCGATAGCGTAATTTCATTAGGTACGTTACAGCTGTCATCGCTGTCACCTACTATCATAGCTAATCCTGGTCATTTTCCTTTCGGCTTCTGAACCCATCTTAGAGTACTTATAATAATGTGTGTAGATAAACTATTGTACGCGACTCTGCGTAATTATCATTACAACACTCGTGTAATCTATTATGAAACTCGCCTTACGGTACAAAATTAAATAAATAAATAAATAATCACAGAACAATGTCACACAAATTGACCTAGTCCCAAACTAAGCTCTAGGCTTGTACTCTGGGTACTAGACAACGATAAACTTACTTATATAGAGAAATATATACTTAAATACATAGAAAACATCCAAGACTCAGGAACAAATACTCGTGCTCATCACACAAATATCTGCCCTTACCGGGATTTGAACCCAGGACCCCAAGCTTCGAAGGCAGGGTCACTCCCAACTAGGCTAGCGTGTCGTCAAACCTCACTCATGTCATAATGTCTGTTACAATTACGCAACCGTCACATTAACTTATTAGGTAATACAATCCAGTTATTTCATAAGGTTATTACAGTTTTGCTTTCAATATTTCAATTCATAGTATATTTAAATATAATGGCAGAACCAACTATTTTTTAAATTTAAAAAAAAAAAGATAAGAACAGATGCTTTCTGAAACAGCCCTGTAAGTCAAATTGGCAGCATATTTTAAAACAAACATATTTATTTAATCTCTTTCAAATATAACAAATACTTTTGCAGATAATGCTTGTTTTGTAATATAGAGGCAAAAACCACTAAAAGATGGAGTTAATGTTTTTATTTCATTTTTTTTGTTCTAGTGATGGTTATCAATTGCATAGTTGATGTAATTATTTGATACATAGATAATAATAATATAATTTGTTGATCACATGACTGAGATTTTATCATTAATAAGGTCATAATTTCAATTCCAAACTTTCCAAACGGGTTTTCTCCAAAACGTATAGTGACTTTTTTGGACTAAATAGTCAGTTTTGCCTTTGACCCGGCGATATATTTGTTAAAGCTTCATAACTGGAAGAGATCCCTTAAAGGGTTAAGTTCGCCATTGTACATGGTAATCTTAAGTTTATGTACGAAATTTCTTGTTATTGTTATTTTTACTTTGTCCAATAAAGAGTTTACATACAAACATAATTGCTATGCTTATAGTACTAACCCTTAAGAAAAACATCAAGTTTAAAAAAAATGGTCTAGTGTGAGATGGCCTCGCACCGTTTCGATTCGAAATCGAATTCAAAATCGAATCTAATAATACCTATTCTGCGGCCGTACGGAACTCCCAATGCGCGAGTCTGACTCGCACTTAACCATTTTTTTTAAATGCTGAAAGTCTAACTCTATCATATTTTTTCATCTCCTTATAAGTTTTTGACGAATTTTGTGAATACTTTTATTACAGAGTTTACTTTTTGTACAGTCAGCTATTTATTGAGACCAAAATACTAGTTTCATCCCCTTGTGGTACTTAGTGCAACGAAAATCAAGTCACAACCGCATTTTATCATCCAATCAGATGTTGCATGCTAAATTGCATTGTCATCAGGTTTCTAATTTTCAGATCACCTTTTTTAGTGGTGCTAGGACCCTGTGCAGGGTCCGTCCGGATCGCTACCACCATCTTATCCATTAACCTCCCGCCAAGCAACAGTATCGCATTGTTGTGTTCGGGTGTGGGGAGAAGACAACCAGTGAAATTACTAGCGTAGAGGCATTCTATGTTAGTTCTCAGGGTTGGCAACGCATTTGAGGTCTTAGGATTATAGTCTTGAGAATTCAAATGTCTATGGGTCTCAGTTTTCACTTACCATCAGGTGACCTGAGTGCTCGTGTGCCTTCTCCTTAACATAAAAAAATAATGTAGTAAACGTACTCAGGAACCAAATTATATGTGAAATGAAACCCTTTATTAAAGTATCCAGAAGAAAATTAAAACACAACACTATAAAATTAAAACTTTGACACGCATTCTCTTTACGACATAAGATAACAAATCAATGATTCCAAAAAAACTCAAACCATTTCAAAGCTTTCGCTCCAACAAAATTGTAAATTCTTTGTCAATGAAATATAAAATGGCGTCGATTCATGAATATTCATAAGTTGAAAATTAACGAAACATTAGACATGTTTAGGAATACATTTGGAAACTTGTTGGCCATAAATCAGTTCTATGGAATATGCATGGTTTTATTTGGTGTTTTGTGCCGTTATAGCTTTCACGAGGTATTTAAATAATTATTTCGTGGTGGTAGGCCCTTGTGCAGAGACCATCCTGATCCCTACCACCATCTTATCCTTTGCCAAGCAGCACTCGCATTGTGTTCCGGTGTGGGGATAAAACAACTGGTGAAATTACTAGCATAGACATTCTATATTAGTCATCAGTTTTTACAATTCATTTGCAATTCAATGCGAATATCTCTGGGTGTCAGATCTTACCATCAGCTAGATGACGGTTCTGTATACAATGCAAAGTTATCATGTTCCTGCATCAACGTGGTTCATAAAAGCTGCGCAATGGTTTTTTTTTATGATAAGGAGAAGGCACACGAGCACTCAGGCCACCTGATGGTCAGTGGAATCTGGGGCCCATAGACATTTGAATTCCTAAGACTGCAATTCTAAAACCTCAATTGAATGCCTCTATGCTAGTAGTTTAACCGGTTGTCTTATCCCCACACCTTAACATAACAATGCGGCTGTTTCTTGGCGGTAGGTTAATGGATAAGATGGTGGTAGCGATCCGGACGGACCCTGCACCAACACTAAATACAATGTACACTGAAATGTCACCTGTCACCTCATCACCTGTCTCTGTGTGTCGTTTGCCTTGGCTTTACCAAAAAAAAAACTTTAATATTTATACCTACACAAATAGAGACAGGAATATTTAAATACATGAAAAAATACAAAGATAAATATTAGCCTTTAGCGGGGATCGAACCCAAAGATGCAAAGCGATTATTAAAAGCACTGATTCGATCAGATGTTACTCGTATTACAAATTCGTAAGGCTATGCATCAGAGTTAACGGTGAAATCGAGTAAAACAAAAAAACAATTGGAAGCCATCTTTGATTCGTTGCTACAAAACGTGCTACGCTTGAGTTCTTTGCTAATTTTGGTTACATTGGATTAAGATTTAAAAGGTTGTGTTTTTTTTACTTTAAATGTGTTATTTATAATGATAAATTACTAGTATGAACAGTCTGTAAAAAAAAAATTATACATACATACATACATAAAGTCACGCCTTTATTTTTAATTAATTAAGCCCGTGTGGTTGCCTGGTTAGAATAGTGCCACTCCATGTCTTCCCGTGGATGTCGTAAGAAGCGACTAAGGGATTTAAAGGCTTGTAGTATTGTTAGGCGATAAAGGGAATAAAGGCGTAATGTTATGTATGTATGTATATATTACATTATATTAGTTAATTGCATACTACAACTTCGTTTTGCAATCAACTTAATAAAATGGCTGTTAGGCCAGGCGTTCTATGACATGACTTTTTCAATAATTTTGATTTTATGGTGTTAAAGGTAACGAAAAGATACAGCAATATTTTGGGTATGGAACCCTTAACAAAATCTCTAGAGCGGTTTATTGAGTTCATTCGTAAATACCATTTTAATGAAGCCACTTTTGCGTATCTTCTTAACGATAGTCTTGCAACTACCAAAGTGCGTTGCCCCCAACTTCGACACAACCAAAAAGACGCAAGGCACATCGCAATACAAATGCACTTACATCATTCCGTAAATACATCAGTTATTGCCCATAACCTTATAATTAAATCATAAATCTGCCATCGACACACGCACCTAACAATCACACTGCTGATAATAAAGGAGAATGTATCGACAGAAAGAAAGAGTAATTTGAGAAATCGAAACTGCAGGCGTAATATTACGAACTGTTAAAACATACCAAGTTCCAGTTAGTGAGAAGGATGGTGCTACATTAGTTATATATCTCTGTCCCTTTCAACTGGTCAGGTTTCACAGATTAAAGTAGTGTGTTTTAAGAGGCCGAAACTTGGTAGTGTTCCATGATCTTGATCTCAATAAACATTGTTATTTACAAATTGTTATTTAGATTATTTAAAATTGATCAAATTTACTTGAAACTGTAAAAACACGTTTGCAAATAAAATCCTCGATAGTTTATTTTTTTAAATATGACACCTTTTTCGAATGTTTTAGTGGAATCAATCCTTACCCTATCTTTAACGATTATTTTAGATGAATGAATGGATGAATGAATGAGTGAATGATTAAATTAATTTGCTAGTCATTTTTGAGTTTATAGATTGGATGGTCATGGAATTTCGTTCCTTACAAAAATATATTTAAAGTTAAGCGTGCAAATATATTAAATAGTACAAAAAAATAAATTAAGTTTTAAACTGCTCAATTAAACACGGCGAGGCGGCGCGGCCCTGACTAAACCGACTTGTTGTGACGTGTGAGTGCGCTTGTGGTGGCACGTGGTGCGTGTGGTCAAGGCACGCACACATCCAAGCTGCGTGACATATCTTTGTATGAAGACGAACTACTGTCGTCGATCAGTTGAGTAGCCATTAAAACGAAACAAACTTTTCACTTCTTACGCTCTAAAATGACTCATAATGACTCATTGAATTCCTAGGGAATAAAGTGACATTTTACTGCCTAGAGACTAAAGTAATTTTTCTTACACTGTACTTTTTATTGTTTGTTTAAGATCACTCTGAATACCTTTTCTGTAAACCGGCTCACAGAGCTCCAAGATACAGGCGCAGCCTAGTTTGGAGTCCAACGGATATTTCTTGTATGTATGCTTGTGCTTGGCCTATCAATAAACTTATCTTATCCTATCTTTTAATTTTCTTTTAAGTTAAAGCCTTAGAAAACCACAAACAGCCAGATTCATGTTGCCATTTGATGATGTTGTTCTTGTCGTTGGAGCGCGCGGTGGAGCCGGTAGAGGGCAGGTTGGGGTTGGGCAACCAACCTCCACCGCCAAGGTCTTCGTTTTGGAAATGTTGTCTATGGACTACTTGTTATGTTCTAACTCCAAAAACAGCCGTGTTTTTGTCTCTTTCTGCATTACAGTGATGGGTTAAGAGTAATATAGAAAATTGAAACTATGCGATCGAACTGTAAAGTACAGTGTTTAACACGACAATAAAAAGTTATAACGACACTCGGACTTCATCCACCCACAATTTGCTCGGGTGTATACATATCTCGTGTCATAATGGCTTACTTAAGTCCCTTGTTGAACAATCTACTATTATGATATATAAAATTAAGAGGGCACATTAACAAAAACTCCTAGAAGTACTAGGATAACATAATAGCGCTAGAGCGAATCTATGACGCTTAGTAATTATTGTATAACACTCTAACAGGTTTAGTATGTCACCGTATTGATTGAGCTAAATTTCCCGCGTGTTAGGTAGTCGCAAATTGACTGGCGGACAAGACTTCAATTATAGATACGTAATTGAGTCTGATGTTAATAGTTTTTCTTGAAATGTTTCGTTTCATGTCTAAAGCTTAGTAATAGTTAGTTGGAAAATACATTTGATTATCTAACAGTAAGAAATGTTTTTATGTATTCAATATAAGACTAAAGAAGAAATGGAAAGTAGGGAATAAAGGCTTGTAGTATTAGACGATGGGCTTGCAACCTGTCACTAATGCACTGGTAAACAACTTAGCCTCATTGTGCAAAATGTGGTTACAGACTTATCAACAAGTTTAGAGTTGTTGGTATTCTGTAGCTCTGCCTACCCCACTCTGGGAATGAAGGCGTGATTATGTATGTATGTAATATAAGACTGTTTCGATTCGACAGCATTTGTAGGACTATGCAGGGTCTGTTTGGAATGCTACCACCGTCCCTTGAACCTACCGCCAAACAGCTGTATTCGTATTCTTGTGTTCCGGTGTGGATAGATATAGTTAAGACAACCTGTGTTGTATTGCAGTCTTTAGATGCTCGTCTAGTGAATGCAAATTTCTACGGGTTATAGATGCCACAACTCAGCTACCTATTTCACCAAAGTGACAAGTGAAAATTCAGCATACATTACTAAATTACAATACTGATCTTTTCAAAAATTCTTGAGTATCCAATGTTTAGACACTAGGTTAGGTTAGGTTTTTTTATGTTAAGTAGAAGGCATACGAGCACTCAGGCCACTTGATGGTAAGCGGAATCTGAGACCCATAGACATTTGGATTTTCAAGACTACAATCCTAAGACATCAAAATGCGTTGCCAACCCTGAGGACTAAGATGGAATGCCTCTATGCTAGTAATTTCACCGGTTGTCTTATCCCCACCCCGGAACAACAATGCGAACACTGTTGCTTGGCGGGTGGTTAATGGATAAGATGGCGGTAGCAATCCGAACGGACCCTGCATAGGGTCCTACCACCACTGAAAAAAATAAATTTGCATACATAACATAACGCCTTCATTCCCAGAGTGGGGTAGGCAGAGCTACAGAAATACCAACAACTCTAAAAAGACTGGTTGATAATTCTGTAATCACATTTTGCACAATCAGGCCAAGAAGTTTACTAGTGTATTAGTGACAGGTTGCAAGCCCATCGCCTAACAATACTACAAGCCCTTATTCCCTGAGTCGCCTCTTACGACATCCACGGGAAGACATGGAGTGGCACTATTCTAACCCGGCAACCACACGGGCTCATTAAAAATATAATAAATTTGATTTATAAATATCCTAAAAAACTAACATTTTCTTAAAAAATACGTTATAACTTGCTATAAATATGACATAAAAATAATTATGTCAGACGATACTTATAGACTCGCTTTCGATTCATTCCACGTAAGCGTGCCCACTTCTTAATTTCACATACACTGACGCTACATTGTACAATCACAAATTGTGTTGCTAAGTGCGTTTTCGTGAATAGAAAACACTTTAAAAATATCTCGTCCCAGTTTTCTTCTTTTCCTTTTTGTTATATAAAATAACATAATTTATCTAGGAATTAAAAACCCTTGATTAATAATTGCATAACACTCATTCACGTAACTAACTAACGTGTATATTTATTCGTATTAAACTAGTTTTTTCCACAATTAAAATACTTAATTAAATACCTAATAAGGTGGAATGGGATGACTATGGCGTCAGTTTCAACCTTAAATGGCATATGTGGTAATTATATCCCATGTCAGGTTTTGCTTCATCCAAGGCTCTGTTTATTTAATCAACTGATAAAAAAAAAAAAAAATAGCATAGGGCAAATTGACCTAGTCCTAAACTAAGGTCTAGGCTTTGTATTGTCGAACTGAGAATTAGCTCTACATAATTCGTGGTGGTAGGATCCTGTGTAGAGTCCTACCGGATCACTACCATCATCTTATCCATTAACCACCCGCCAAGCAACAGTGTTCGGTTGAGTTCCGGTGTGGGGATAAGACAACCGGTGAAATTACTAGCATAGAGGCATTCCATCTTAGTACTCAGGGTTGGCAACGCATTTGAAGTTTTAGGATTATAGTCTTGAGAATTTAAAAGTATATGGGTCTCAGATTCCACCTATCATCAGGTGGCCTGAGTGCTCGTTTCTCTTCTCCATAACATAAAAAAACACAAATTCAATCTGTGTCCCGCGACTCCGTCCGAATATAAGTTGTTTATCGCTATTCCCTCAGGAATCGACAGTTTTTCGGGATAAAAGTACCTTACCTTTCCTGTGAACTATCTCCATACCAAATTTTACCTAAATTTGTTCAGCGGTTTATTCGTAAATGCGTAACAAACAGACAGACAGATTTACTTTCACATTTACAATTTTAGTACAGTTAGTTTTTTATGAATTCTTTAATTAGTCAAAATTAACTTTTACTACATAACTGACTTTGTTCATATAATTATTATTGATTGTTAAATATATTATATTGTTATTAAAATATGCTAGTGTGTAAGATAAATATAGATAATTTAGAGTAGTATGTGTGGTGTGAAACTGTGTGATAGAGTAAGAAATGAAAACATCAGAGAGAAGTGTGGTCAGAAAGAAGATGTAGTGACTAAAATTGAAAAGGGCATGCTTCGATGGTTCGGTCATTTGGAAAGGATGGATTAAAAAAGATTGACGAAAATATTTACAGTGCTAAAGTGAGTGGAAGGGTCGGAAGGGCGCGCCCTAGGCGTACTTTTTTGAATCAAATCGGGGAAATACTGGAAAAGGGCCGAATCTTAAGTACCCGAAGCCGACGTGCATGCATGACTCGATGTATGAATGTGGAAGAAGCGAAAGAGCTTTGTCAGGATCGTAGCAGGTGGAAAGAAGTGGTCTCTGCTACCCCTCTGGGAAACAGGCGTGATTTATGTATGTATGTAGAGTTGAATTGCATGTTACAGCGACGAGGTATTAAAAAAGCTACTTCTATTTTTATGACATAGCTATGCAGTTCAGTTTTAGCTGAGGGAAAAGGACATAGCTATTTTACGTCAATAGCTCTGTCCTTTAGGAACATCGTAAAATCAACTGCGTAGCCATGTCATAATAAGCAGATAATTAATAAATATAGATAATAGGGTGGGGTGGGGGGGGGGGGGGGTTGTTACTAATGTGTCTGATAAATCTAACTCCCGTTGAAGACATCAAACGAAACCTACTCCTGGTTCCAACTCCTCATTTCTGATGCTGCAGGTCAAAATCCTTATGCGAGGCAGTCGGTTTAAAGTTTGCTTTTTGTCGTTCTCAAAGACATGTGTAAGCTATATCGTTCGTGGATGTCACATTAATATCAGACGCAAACTTCATTGTTAATAGACAACCTTTTTCCGCGATAAATAAACATGAAGTAGCGTAAAAGGGTGCGCAGGAGTAAATGCAAAGAGTAAACAGAGACAGATGGTGCAATTCATTCTCATTTATAAAAATACTAGCTGTTCCCCGCGGATCCATCTGCTGTTAAAGTACTTTGACGCTGCTCGGGATAATAAGATCCGTATCTTCTTTTACGGGTTTCGAGTTATGCAGATACGAAATTTCGGTGAAATCGGTTCAACGGTTTAGCCGAGAGTAACAAACAGACAAAGTTACTTTTACATTTATTATTGTATTGTTTTATCTATGGTAAACTTTATGCCTTTTACATTATTTATATCTATTATCTGTATTAATTTTTGTAGACTGTCACGCTATGAACGTTTCCCTCAGTGTATTAAGTATGATCTAGAAGTAAACTGTAAGGTTTCTGTCAGACTTAAAAGTCTCCAGTCAAGTAGATAACTACTTGCTCATTAGACATGAATTTCCTTAAAAGTAATATATATATAAAAGAAGTGTTTTTGTTAATATTGTGGTACATGAAATGCTAAAAGAAACGAAAGAAAATGTTAATTTTTTGAAAATCGATTTATAATTTTAAGTTTTCAGTTCCCCAGGTTTAAAACAGTTTTTACCCCATTTACAAAATACCAAGGGAAAGCTTATATTTTATTAAAAAAAAAAACTTTCAAATATTGACGTAGATATACTTGCAAAGTGTTAATAAACCATAAGGCATTTTTTTATGGAAATTAAATACCATATAAATGAACCCTCTGCAGTCTTCATCTATGAAACTCAGGCGCATGATAAAAAATTCTCAGCTCACGGTAGGAGGCTAAGCTTTAGGCTAGACTGGTTTTTAGCATCGCTCATAGTTCGCCGCGGTCTTAACGATGTATTGATTTTAAATTTTTGTATTAAGTGGCTCCTCTGTTTTTCTCTATACTTATATTGAGTTGACAGTTATACTTAAGGAAAAACAGTTTAGACAGCAGCAAATGTCAAGTGATTGAGAGATTTCTTTCATGGTATAGGGATGACACACACACATAAGATTATATTTCGCACCAGTGAACGACACTAGATCCTGATTACCGCAAATTATTTTTTCTATGCTTAAAATTTTGACTAGATAGATCATTCTCTAAAAAAACATTAAATTTCCTGAAGCGTATTTTCCAATCGAATTTCATTATTTTAACCATATGCATGTATTAAATTGTAGTTTTTTCCGTGTCGCATGTTCGCCCATATCAAATATGTACTTTGAAAAAGTAGACGGAGCTCCGCATCTGCGGAGCTCCTATTTCCGGGCCCCTTGGCCGTTCGAGTCTGCTGCAAAAGTAAAATGACATAATCCTACCTACACGTCCTGTAAAGCGTCTTCAGGTAATAATTGATATTCTTAAAAAAGTATTTAACATATCAAGTTTCCAGTTAAAATCTTTACGATTATAATCATACCTAAAATTAAAGTTCAAATCAATTTGTAACAACTAGAAACATTTTAAAACACATTCTAAAATCGTCACATAGAGATAGCATCTTGGAATTCGTAGTTCGGGATTTATTGTGAATAAATACAAAATAAAACACAGAATTGTTGAATATTATGCAGAAATGTCGTTTTATTATGTGTTCGGACGTTATCTCGAATCATTACAAGAATGTACCAACATGCAAACGTGTTACTATAATATGAGAAACGATTTTTTTAAAGTGTTACGTATCGCTATCTAGCCCAGGGCCTCTATTTAGTGGTGCTAGACAAGTTGCTTTCGACAATCGTTAGCGATTATGTTTCGATTGATAAATGTATGGAATTGACGTAAGCCACCGAGATAGTAACGTGACACTTACGTCAATTCCATATATTTTTCAATCGAAACATAATCGCTAACGATTGTCGAAAGCAACTTGTCTAGCACCACTAAATAGAGGTGGTATTATAATATTATAATGCATGAAAATAACAATGTTCTGGTAGACAAGATGGCTACTAGAAATACTTAGTCGCTAAAATTATTACTTTATTTTTTATTTGTTATTTTTTGTTGAATGAATTGTAATTTACTTTATATATTTTTGTTTTTGTGAAAATAAATGGCTTTATTATTATTATTATTATTATTATTATTAGAAACAAATTAAAAAACAATGCAGCGGGCGAAACCGCTGGCGGGTCGCTAGTGATAAATAAAGTTCAAAATACATAATAGGTCATAATTGATAATACATAATGGTTACAAATTGTAACTTGTAATACATGACTAAGTGAGTCTCTTTTTAATACATACAACAGTATGTATTAAAAAGAGACTATTCAGAAATCTCTTTCTTGTTAGAAAGAGATTTCCGCTTTTAATTTCTATCAAATAGGCTCCAGGATAATGACAGGTCACAGAATGTACTTAATTTCGGCAGAAAACTGTGGATAATACAGATTATAGTACAGTCAAGGACTTTAATTATTGTGCCACTATGGACCCCTATCATAATGACAGCATCAAACCACATGAAAGAAAGCTAACATTAATGATTAACGCTATCATTATGACAGGGTTCCTTGACCGTACATCTACCTGACCGGACTAGGTCGATTTGTGTAAAATTGTCCCCTGATATTTATTTATTTATAAATGCGATTTAGCTTTTTTCAATGTTGCTTCATAAACATAAAAACTAAATGAAAACTAACCTCAAAAAAGAAACTTACTAAAACTAATGCGAAGGACTCCTTGTAGAGTAAAATTTCTACTAAAATTAAGATTGGGGCACTCAAATGGTAGAACACTTAATATTTACAAACGGTGAATACAGGTTTTTAAGAGCGTTTAGAGAAATGTTTTTACTATAATACTGAAAACTTTCAGCACCAAGAACTACATATCGAGTTAAATTTACATGAATATTAAAAAATCTGGCACTGAACTGAACACCAAATTAATTTAACCGTTAACGTTGTCTAACTACATCCGTATCTTGTAAAAATAAAGTACATAATCGCTTGACATTTGTTTTAACAACTGCAAACTCGACTTGACATTTCGGCGTTCTTATTTTGAAGATTGATACCAAATTAATGGCTACTGATTATTTTATCTAACGGCTTCCGTATTCACTTAACATACGATATATTATCGACTGGCATTTGTTTTGTGAACTGTAAATTTACAATTGTACAGTTATTTACAGTGGTACAGTCAACGGATTTTTTTTTTTAAAATTGCCTATATGAGTGTGGTAAAGGCCTCTCTTGGCCTTCTTGGACCTCGGCATGTTTAAACTACCATAATTAATTGTCTAATGAGTGATGCGTTTACTTAATGTTGTGGACTACATAGAAAGTTTAGAAATTAGGTGTGATTTTTATTGGTTGCGGAAATTGCAAAAGCGCGGTAACTCGTTAAGATATAAATACCGTAATGTATAATGGTAGATAAATGGTTTTAATTTCAACGTTACGTATATCTTCTTCATTTGGATATCCGTCTTGAATTACTTGCGGTATTCGATAAAGTGTTTACTGTTTATAAATTAAATGGCTCAGTTTAGGAGTAAAATTAACAAATTTACTTTACCATTGCGTCAAGAAACTTAGTCACACAATTATACGCCAAAAAGCGGTATCTCAAATTAAATAAACGAAGCAGATTGAATCCTCACCCGTTAGTAATATGGTCGCAGTTGCTACAAGAGTTTTCTCTGAGATTGACGAACTTCCAAATTATTTTAGGTGTGGTAGGACCCTGTGCAGAGTCCGTCCGGATCGCTACCACCATCTTATCCCTTAACCACCCGCCAAGCAACAGTGTTCGGTTGTGTTCCAGTGTGGTAAAATAACTAACATAGAGGCATTCCATCGTAGTCCTCAGGGTTGGCAACGCATTTGGGGTCTTGAGAAATCAAATGTCTATGGGTCTCAGATTCCACTTACCATCAGGTGGCTTGAGAGCTTTTGTGCCTTCTACTTAACATAAAAAAATATACACAACTACAAGCAAGAGGTGGTTACTTAAGTTACCTATACCAGTGTATTATTATGATCTAATGCCTAACAACTTACCACCTTACATTTACATAGAAACAAAAGTCGGTTCCTTTGCAAAAGTTTACTTCATTGACATTCATTCAATGAAAAATTCGTGTCAATGCATTAATTTAAACGAAATGAATATTGTAATGAGGCTGGCTAAGCTTTAACACTTTAGCTGCTTGCTGGTCCGGCTTTGACCTTGGTCATTCAACTGCCATAGTTTTGCACAGGTCGTATGTATTTAATACCGCATAACGCTTATATAGTGTAGGACGCCCTCATACTAGGAGCCCTAGCCAAGATGCAAACGCTCCTAACGTTTTACTTTTCTATCGCTCAAAATGTATGGGATGACATTCTCCTGCGTTTCGATAAACCACGTGGTCGACTGTCCCCATGCATTTTGAGCGATAGAAAAGAAAAACGTTAGGAGCGTTTGCATCTTGGCTATGGCCCTAGGTGGAGCGATGATCTTCGCAAGGAGGTTGGTAAAAGCTGGTCCGAGTGCAATAGGAGAGGCCTATGTCCAGCAGTGGACTAATATGGGCCTGATGATAATGATTAATATGATGATGAATGCTTACGAACTGTGCCTGTTGTCGGTGAAAAAACCCAATTGACAACAGTTTTTTTTGAAAACTTAACACTTATAGAGGTTTGTCTGAAAAGCATAGGTACTGTATTTTTGACTATTATTTGCCGTGTGGTTGCCGGGTTGGAATACTTGGAATAGTGCCACTCCATGTCTTCCCGTGGATGTCGTAAGAGGCAACTAAGGAGATAAGGGCTTGTAGCTGTTTGGCGATGGGCTTGCAACCTGTCACTAATACATTGGTAAATATATAGCCTGTTTGTGCAAAATGTGGTTACAGAATTTATCAAGAGGTCTTTTTAGAGTTGTTGGTATTTCTGTAAGTAGCTCTGCGTACTCCACTCTGGGAATGAAGGCGTGATGTGTATGTATGTATTTATTAAGAAAAAATTGTAATATGAACACTGATAGTGTTTGTAAGCACTAGCGTAGAAAATACCATGTGGCATTTAAGCTCTTTACCCATTGGTAAAAATTAGTTTAATTATGATTGACTAGAAAATATTTATTTTAAAATTACTTGTATTTACCAAGTACCTTAGTGTATACGTACCATTATTTTACATCTTTTAAGGAGAGCACAGACAGAGACACTTATAGGGGTCCTGACACTCCTGACACCATCAATGTCCTCCAATCTATAAGTTTGGGTCTTTGGCCCCAAAACTTACCGCTCGTTTATTAAAATCGATATAAATCTACTAAAACTCGATTCGATTGTATAGACAGTCGACATAATGTAAAAGTGATTACAGTTTGTTTTTAACAAACTAAACCAAAAATCTTGTACCGATTCGTAAATCGATTTGTCCACCAATTAATCGACTTTTCAGTAGTCAAGTGACATTTTATTACTGCCTCTAAGTTTAGCCGTTTATCTCTATCACAGTAAAGTAATGTATCAACTTAAAACTTTTATCAATGCAATATAAACCTTAAACACCGGTAGGAAGGTTGACATTGCAATGGTTAATGTGCGAGTTGTTACGTTATTGGGTTGTCATGCCATGTTGAATCGTAAAACGCTAGATTGGGAGATGTGAGGTTTTGCAATTAACCTTTAGGGTTCGAATCCTTACTTACGTTGTCCTTTGTGGTTTTAGTTTTCCAACTGACAGGACGGAAAAAAACGTCGTTTTAAGGTTCTGTAGGCAAACTTGAAGCGCTAGTAGAATTTTGACGTGTAAAAGTGCCCGTGCGGCCTACTTACTGAATATACAAATTTTATCTTTTCATCTTTTAAACAATTCGTTATTCTGAGATATATAAACTTGAAAAAAAATGGCGGTTGCAATTCTAACACGATGATACTCGTAATTTGATAAGTAAGTTAAAATGAGTCTATAATTTCACGGATCAACTTTGAACTATTGATGAGTTCCTATGGCCACTTACCGTCTCCACCATCATACCAGCTCGATGGTGCATTTTTATTGTATTGCCATCGGAATTGGAGGTATACCGCCTCCTTTTCGTAAACTCACATCCGTCAATTCCTTTCAGATGAAATTAAAAAAAACCTTTTGGAACATTAAAAATGTTTTCCATCTGGTGGTGTCAGAGTAGTCCCAACTTATTTGTATTAATGCCCTAATTTTCTATTATTTTATTTTGCCATGTTTATGTACCTACACTTTTGACTCCACCATATGTATTTCACACGCTATATTATTAATACATTATTGCTTAATTTCTCTCATCTCGTGGTCGCGTTCAGCTACGAAGTAGGTAAGCACCAGGGTTCAGCTGAATACCAGCGCTGTGGCTCCAGCTGCAGCACATGCTGAGCTGAGTCCTTTTTGACCTCACACTACATAACAGCGCAACGTCTCTAATTTTGCTACTTGTATAATTATTGTATCAATATCTCTATGTTCTATTATCTTACCTTTTGGTTTTTTCTGTCAAAATGTATGATCGTGTGATGAAACGTCGTGAGTTTGGGTTTGAGTTTGTATGCAAAAATTCAAGTTAATGCGACAGTTAGACGTTTCAACCAAATTTTGTCATTGTCCAAAACCACGTTATAGGTTTGTGTAAAAAAAAGTAAGCGATAATCAATAGTGTAACCTTTAGAAATAAAATAGAAAAGAATACATATTTTTATAATAAATAAAGAGTTTTCTTTAATAAGTATCTTTAAATCTAAGTGTATAGGGCTTGTAGTACTGTTAGGCGATGGTCTTGCAACCTGACACTAATACACTAGTAAACTTCTTGGCCTGATTGTGCAAAATGTGGTTTCAGAATTATTAACAAGCTGTTTTAGAGTTGTTGGTGTTTCTGTAGCTCTGCCTACCCCACTCTGGGAATGAAGGCGTGATGTTATGTATGTATGTAAATCTAAGTGTTTTTTTACTTTTAAAGATAACTATGCATGAATGACAATGAGTAAGTATATGGTTAGATTTAGGTTTAGGATATGTAGAGTACGTTTTGTGATGCTGTGCCCTAAGGGTTTATACTGAACGTATACTTAGTTATTATTAAGATCTTGTAAAAGTCATCTCTAGATGAGATGATGCTCTAAGCCTGTACTATGGGTACTAGACAACGATAAACATACTTATATAGAGAAATACATGTTTTAATACATAAAAAACATCCAAGACTCAGAAACAAATACTCGCGCGCATCACACAAATATCTGCCCTTGCCGGGATTTGAACACAGGACCGTTAGCATCGTAAGCAGGGTCACTACCAACTAGGCTAACGCGTCGTCAAACATTTATAGGTTTAAAGCACTTTTCATAACGCAAGGAAAGCAAATGAGCACACAATCTCAAGATAAATGTGAAAATTGCTAAAGATAACAACTGCGACTTAAGATAGATATAAAAAAAGTATTTAAGAAAATTCATACCAGTTAGACCGTTAAAAACAGCGGAAGACATTTCTCTTACAAAAAAATATAATGTTAATATATTTGTTTTAAGCTATAAATGATAATTAAGATATTTAACTGCGGATGTTTGAACGAAATTAATTAATTGCATTTTTCTGGGTTAATCACTTTAACATGGGTTTCAGCAATTTAGGAATGTATTTTTACATTTTGCACATACTTGGAGGCGCCATTTTAAATTATGTGGCGCCATTTTGAAAATAAAAAGTGATCATCTCATTTGTCAGTGGATGATGGATTTAAAGTATAAATTGCTTCCTGTATTTCTAGGTCAATTATAGTTACGCAGTTATTCACTTTAAAAACGGTTATTTTGTACATTTCTAAAAGACTTTCTTGTCGTTAAGTTGAAATTAAGTGAAATTTGTTAATGTAACTTAAAACAGAACATCTACATACATTCATTTATCTATGTCTCAGTAATCTTTATTTCCAGTTTCAGAAAAAAATACTGATTCTTGTCTCTGTGAATAGGACCTTTTGGAACGCCTCGTGTTTTCATTATGCCACTCGTCTTCCAACGGCCTCTATTACGTAACAGTTACCTACAAAATAATGAATATGTAGTTGGTTGTTATTTTTAGTGAACATTTTGTATGTATTTGTATAAGTAATTTATGAAATAAAGCAGAGCACAAGTTAACAGACCTGAGACTGTAACGTGAACTGCTAAAACCTTCCAAGATTCTGTAACAGAAATGGGGGGGCTATATAGGACTCATAATTATATATCTCTCTTCTCCTGACCGTAATTCACTCTTGTCTCCTCTTATCGTGCCTCGTTTATGGATAGGCGATTAATAGGGGTTACCTTCGTTTCGTCAAAAAGGTTTTGGTCAAATGTTTCATTTCCCAAATTTTTATTTGCCAACCCGATTTGTTTTCTGTAACCGTAAATATATGAGGATTTTAAAAAAGCTAACCTAACCTAACCTATAGGGTTCTACACAATGGTATCTACTAAAATAAATGAGTATGGCGATTTTTAAGACAATTCTTTTTTTAGGTTCTGAAAGAAAGATTTAACATTGGTTGGGAAAAAACAAAATTTGGGAAATGATACGAGTACATTTGACCAAAAATATTTTGGCCAAACGGCAGGCTCCCGATTAATAGACATAAGAACTGCTTGTTTGTTTCTTTATTCCACAAAAACAAAGCACTTAATGCCTAAACTAAAACATAATTTCAGGAGTAAACTAAATCGCTTAAGTCTCCAGATTTTAACCCAGCATATTCAGCGCTCGTATATCAAATATCAAAGCGAAATTGACTCCAAATGGAGTCCTCGGTATCAATGATTCCGTTACCTCACACATTCCTACTGAGACCGGGCATTTATAAAGAAAGCTTATTGTACCTAGAATTCTCTGCTCATAGCAACCATAAATCTTTGTGATAAGGTAGAGTTTTGTGTAACAAAGTTTCTAATGTAGTAATTAAGGTCCGACGGTACGTCGACATGATATTGTTTTTTATTGCTGAATAGAATCAATGTATTAACCAACTGAGTTCCAGTGAAAGGGATGGAGTTATAGCGAGTTTTATAGCTCTTTTGTAAACTTTACACTGGATTAGTACTTGTCTTTAGAATACGACTACTAAGTTACTTGACATACACAAAGTGTTACTTAAGTAATGTTTAGCTGTAAAAAGTTATGCAAAATAAACAAGCATTATATAATATTAAAACGGTAAATACGAATAATAACGAAAGAATAGCACTTGTTTCTTGATTTTGTCATTAAAAACTTGTCGGAATTGTCACATGATTTAAAAAGTGGCAAGAGCTTAATTGGATTTAAATGTTGGTAGCTCTGAGTGTCGTTGTTCATTATATAAGTCGGCTTTTTAAACCTTAAAATTTATAATACAAAGTTGTAATTGGTACTAACACGGTTATTTACAAATAATTAAGTGTCAAGAACACGTGCGAATGATTAGTAACAAGGCATTTTACTGCTTCTTACTTGATTGGTTTAAAATTTATACGGCCTTATAGTTCAGTCAATCTTATGGCGTATCGAATACAAAGTTACTCAGGACAGTTTCGTATTGTACTCGAGAGCAATAAAAAAAGGTCACTGTATGTACAAATTCACGTAAATCGCGACCAGTTTTTCATGCCGCTGAGTTTTTAGGATTGAATTAAAATGTGACCCTATTTGGGGTCTAACTTGTATGGATTTTGGAGCTAGTTAATGAATGAGTAATGATGTTATTAATAAATTGTGTTTCTGATAATGTTTTAACGTGTTAGTTTGTTTTTAAAAGGGTGTAGTCAATAATTTAATTGTGTTTTCAATGGACTATTAGTAATGATGTAGAAAGATGGAATTTGGTAAGAATGGAGTTGTTTATAGCCTTTACTTATTATTTTTTATCTGGCTTCGGAGGCAGGGTCACTCCCAACTAAGCCAACGTGTCGTCTTGTTTCTTAGTCTTGGATGTTTTGTATTAACGACAAAGTTTATCATTATCTTGTACCTATAATATAAGCCTACCGCTTAGTTTGGAACTAGGCTAATTTCTGTGAGATTGTCCCACGATTTGCCCGTGTGGTTTCCGGGTTAGAATAGTGCAACTCCATGTCTTCCCGTGGATGTCGTAAGAGGCGACTAAGGGAATAAAGGCTTATAGTATTATTAGGCGATGGGCTTGCAACCTGTCACTAATACACTGGTAAACATTTCAGCCTACTTGTGCAAAATGTGGTTACAGAATTGTTAACATGTCTTTGGAGTTGTTGGTGTTTCTGGGGCTCTGCCTACCCCACTCTGGGAATGAGGGCGTGATGTTATGCATGTATGTATGTCCCATGATATTTATTTATTTATTATCGTTCCTAGGTAAGGACGTATACTTGTCTTGGTTATGTTATATGTTTTCCTTTGAATAACGTTTATGCCTTAATTTGGTATAAAGTCAATTTGTGTGACACTGTACTCTGATATTTATTATGGGTTGGTATGAACGATACGAATTCTCTAGGTAATTTTGTAGCTTAAATTGCTAGGAAAAGGATTTAAATGGAATTAATTCAGTAAGCGGCCTTGTGTTTGTCGTAACTCAGTATTACAGAAGTATATACAACCTTGTTGTTGAAAATGCGCAATGAATTTAATTTGCTAATCTGAACTATGCGAAATTACATAGGTTTAAGAATTGTTGAGTTTACTACTGTGAGATGGATTAATGGCTTCGATGATCTAGTGTCTCTAAAATTAAGGTGTATTAAGAAAACTTCAAGTAAAATTTTCAAAAACTTGCTGTTTAGAAGAAAAAAAAATACAAAAGTGGCCAAGATTTTATTGACTTACGGGTCATACACACTCTTATAAACAAAAGTTGTCTCTCCCGTGGTCAATAGTTAAGAGCTTGTGTGCATATAAGTTATGTTTTTATATGATAGGTCTAAAGCAGTGACGGTGTATTTGCGGGAATGGGCTTAGCCAGAAAATTAAGCCTTAAAAACGTAAACTTTCGGTGTGTCCACAGGAAAGACGGTAACCTAAATCTGTGTATGACCCTTACATGATAAGTATGTTTTAAGTAGTAGTGTCCGTCCGAACGTCTGTCTGATTATGTAATAGATAAACATTTTTTTATAGGATGTACTTTGTTATGCCGCTATAACAACAAACGAAACGATAAAAACATTGAAAAATTAAAACAATGGATACAACAATGATACAGAATTTTCGTGTGAGACTCCGACTCGCGCTTGACCCGTTTTTAGGGTTCCGTAGTCAAACTAGGAACCCTTAGGTATAGTTTGGCCATGTCCAAGCTGTAATTTGGCATGAATACGCATATATGATATGAATATGCACTTTGTTGACATGAGCCAACAAAGTGGTAAAATAAAAATTTTTTTTTTTTTAGTGTACCTTCCTTACACGTAACTTGGGGATGTATTTTTTTTTCTCATTTACCCTATAGTGAGGGATGTCATTGGATGGATCTTTTAAAAATATTACAAGTTTGTGAAAACAGTTTCTCGATTAAGAAATCCATTTATGAAATATTAAGCTTTAAAGCGCTAATTTTTGTTAGACTCAAGTGTCCCCCCCCCCCCTACAGCCAAAACTACAAATACTAAAAATCTGCTATGAAAGAACATAGATTAGATTAGATTATTTATTGCTCAATGTAATGTTACAGCATAAATTGTACAGCATGTCAACATGTGTGTTGTATGCATGTGTTGTTGTGTAGTGTGTGTGTGTGTGTGTAATGTCATATAACGAATTTTAAAGGAAAACTATGACGACTAAGTAGACATCATTGGTTGTTGAGATACAGGAGATTAAAGTGTTTATACCTACTAAAGTCATCTAAGACGGCACCAATTGACTTTAAGTAAAAAAATAGTTATAAGTTGTTATTTTTAATTTTTGTAGTAAGTACTTAACGGCTTTGGAATCCTACACTGAGCATGGTCCGACATGTTCTTGCCCGGTTTTTTACTCATATCTATGTAAATTTATAGCAAAAGTGACTATCATACTGTTGAAATGTTTACTTCATAGCACAAAGCAATTCTCTCTACCCATATTCCCATGGAATTATTTAGTAATCACAACCGGAATTGCCAACTCTTACCTTTGGTATGTTATTTTAAACTAAAACATCTAATTAAATTAACTTTCCATATATAAATTAATGCGGCCCTTTCAAGCAGGTGTTTATTTAATTGACAGTAATTAATTCAAAAGCGTTTTAAATTGGAATTATAATACGGTAGCACTTTCACTGGTGTTTGTGCCACATCTCTGGTTTGGTATGATATTAATCTGACAGCTCGTAATAGTGACCTAGAAGACCAGGCAGTGTACGTCAAACTTGACAATAGATGGCCTGTTGATATGATTATTTGAGTGGGCTGATCTTAAATAGTTATTTATAAAAAGCTGAAGTATCTAGAAGTGTGCGTGTGGTCAAACTCGCTTTTTGTTTCGCTGATGAAATATTAACCAGAGTAAAGCACAGTATAAACAGTAGTTCGTCTCCTAAGAAAGGTTTAATTCGTCGGACGTAAAAAGAATACATTTTGAATAGCATCTCGGGCTCTTATTATATTTGTCGAATTATATATCGTGCGGCTTGCATGTGTGCGTGCCTCGACCGTACGCCCCGCGAACCACCACAAGCAAACTCAACAAGACGGACCGAGCCGGTTTAGTTGCGTGCGAAGCTGTTAAGTATCGAGCGACGCGCACAGACGCAACCCAAGCACCCAAAAAATAAGTAAGATAAGTCCTTTTTTAATTTATTTATTCAGAACAGATCTTAATCTACTAACATCGTGTTCTACTTACAGAAGCTTTTCTTACGCAGAGAGTCGCTTGACATAATTTTCATTACACACATAGGCAATCTACATCACTCGCTACCTATCCTGTTATCCATGTAGTGACTTTTAAGTACATTTCTACATTGTTTACTATTTTTTACATCTATCAGTTTGTTTAATTTCTTTTGGTTTAATGCAGAAGGTAAAATGACATGCATCCCGTGGTACATTTCCCATAATTATTGTTAAATTTAGGTAATAATAAGACGGTAATTTTTAAATTTCCTTAAGCTATCCGATCTTATTCGGTTTCTTTAATTCTGATGAACTTCTTTTCTATTTATACTTTGACGTAAGGCAGCAAAAGTCTTTTTCTTAGTATTCAGGGTTGGCAACGCATTTGTTATATTACAATTAGTCTATAATTAAACGGGAACTAGTGTCAATAAAAAGTTGCTGTTATAATGAAATTATAAAAACAAATGATAAGGCTACCTGATGGTAAGTGGAATCTGAGACCCATAGACATTTGAATTCTTAATACTATGAGCATGTATTTTCTCAACCTCTCAACGGTTAGCTGGAAGAGATTCCTTAAAGGAATAAGTTCGCCTTTGTACATCACTTTTCCATTAAAGTAATTTCACCGGTGGTCGTAGCCCCACACAAGAACACAACGATCCGAGCACTGGTGTTTGGCGGTAGGTTAATGAAGATGGTGGTAGAGATCCGGACGAATCCCGCACAGGGTCCTACAACCAGTGTAAACATATAAATAAAATAAATAAATATCAGGGGCCAATCTCACACAAATTGACCTAGTCCCATACTAAGCTCTAGGCTTGTACTATGGGTACTAGACAACGATAAACATACTTATATTGAGAAATACATACTTAAATTCATAGAAAACATCCAAGACTCGGGAACAAATATTCGCGCTCATCACACAAATATCACCCTTACCGGGATTTTAACCCAGGATTGGCTTCGGAGGCAGGGTCACTCCCAACTAGGCCAACGTGTAGTCGTGATAAGTAGACAAATGAAATTTTCAAAACGACTCGCTCTTGCAAGTTTTTAAGTGTATCAAATGATATTCCACTTACTGATAAATCTGATATTGAGCTTCTTAAATCTAATTGTTTGAGAGCTTCGCCGAGTGCAACTGACATTCAGAGGTCAGATTGTAATTAGATAAGGATCCAGCCATGGGGGGTATCTGTGCTAAATATTAATTTGCGGATGTGAACCACCTGCGGTGTTGGATAGAGACTGGATTGGATAGTTTCATAATGCTATTATAAAACTAGTTTGAGAATAAATGCTTTAAAAAATACTTCATGTTTTTTCGATACTTTTTATTTCAGATATTAGGTAGTGAATCCGCAATTTTTAAACCCTGGCTTTCTTTTTTTTGTTGCGTTTAGTATTATCAGGTTCTTATGAAAGAAAAAAAAAACTTCCTCTAGTCCTCAGGGTTGGCAACGCATGTAACGTCTTAGGATTATAGTTTTGAGAGTTCATACGTCTATGGGTCTCGGATTACACTAAACATTAGGAGGCCTCCTAATCATAAAAAAAAAGTTTTTGTGTGTGTTGTCTGTGGCATTATAGCTTCCAAATGGATGGACTGATTTGGACGCGGTTTTTTTTGGAAGAAAGCTAGTTTAAGCAGGATTGTTTTTAGTTAGATTTTATGAAAATCGGTTAAACCGTTTAAGAGATATCATCTCCGTAACTAGAGGTCGAAATTATATTCTCCATTCGTTATAAAATTAATTGTAAAAGCTTTCAAACGCAAAACTAAAAGCATGTACAATCCTTTAGGCAACTATTCACGTCCTTGCATACCTAAAGATACGTTAATTGACAAGCAATTAATAAACATTATATTGTGCAACAATAAATTGATTCTGCAAATATCGTAAACGGGCTGACAAGCCAAGGCGCTTAGAACACCATTATAAAAGCCGTATATCACAACTGCTATTAAAGCAAAATTTGATCTATAGTTATGTGGTATAAGGTTCAATTTGGTTGGTCGTATGGTGTTACTTTGTTGACATAATGGGGTAATGTTGATTGATTGGGCTAGTAAGTTGTCGAGAACAATTAGGGGTTTGTTTAGGCGCCCTGAGTTAGTGCTAGAACATTATAATGTAGGCTATTTGTACTGAATTGATATTCCTGATTTGACATAGCAAATTTTACGTTACCATCTATCACTTTTATTTGTTACCGTTTAATTTTCATTTTTGCATTGAACTTCCGAACATTTGATTCTCTATTATATAATCTATCAGCTGATTCGATCTATAAAACGCTTTGACCTTAATTGTCGAGACACCATAGTATAGTGACTACGTCAAGTTGGGAGAAAGGGAATGCATTGAATTACTATTGGTTTCTCTATTTAAATTCTTTAGGGTGTTCAGTCTGGTTTTAAAAAAAAAACATGTATTTATTACATTGTGTACTGCACCCAAAGTGTGGTTGCTGGGTTAGAATAGTGCCACTCGATGTCTTTCCGTGGATATCGCAAGGGGCGACTAAAGGGATAACGCTTGTAGTACTGTTAGGAGATGGGCTTGCAACCTGTCACTAATACACTGGTGAATCTTAGCCTAATTGTGCAAAATGTGGTTTCGGAATGATCAACAAGTCTTTTAGTGTTATTGTTATTTCTGTAGCTCTGCCTACCCCACTCTGGGAATGAAGGCGTGATGTTGTGTATGTAGTGCCAATAATTTATTTATTTCCTTTCAATAACAGTGCCGTGAAAATGGTATTCACTCGCTTTTAGCCTGTATTTATATTTCAACGTTATCTTAGCTCCTTTTAATTGACGGTAATGGCGGCCGAGAAATAAATACAATAACGTCAAAGGCCATATGGTTTTTTATACAGTAGTATAGAAGCCCAGTTTGTGTCACCTATCCTCTTGAGGCCGGGAAACCGAAAAGTGGGAATTTGAATCTACATGCAAGGGAATAAAGTTCAGTTACCTTTGTCCTTAAATGCTATTTTCAAATTTGAAGCAAATCAAAATGAACTTTATGGTGATAAAAATACAGTTTTAACTAAATTGCCTTGATAGTGTACTTCCTAAAGCACACTAAGAACCTATGGACTAACTTAACTATCAATGCTTCTCCGTCCAAGATATGCCATGTTAAACCGCCTAGGATCACGTCAGAGGTACTCTAGGTAAAGTTGTCAATTAATGCGGAACGTTACAAGGTTAGCCACTCAACGTGGGTTGTAGTTACAGTGGTTAACTGTTAACTATAGAATCAAAAGTTAATAAGAGACTCTATGTTTAGTATTGTTTATTGCATATCGATGTTTTCAAAAATGTTAAGGTCTATTAGCTGCAATGAAGAATTATTGAACTGAATTCATTAATTCAAGTATTGGTAGTGACTGTAAGAAGTTAGCGGTCCCGGGTTCGAATTGTGGTCAGGGCAAATATTTGTGTGATGATTACGAGTATTTGTTCCTGAGTCTTGGAAGTTTTCTATTTATTTCTCTATATAAGTATGTTTATCGTTGTCTAGTGCCCATAGTACAAGCCTAGAGCTAAGTTTGGGACTAGGTCAATTTGTGTGACAATTGTCCTCCGATATTTATGTATTAAACAGTAACCTTTATATAAACGCAATAAATTTCATTTAATTGAGTATAATATAGTATACATACATAACATCACGCCTTCATTCCCAGAGTGGGGTAGGCAGAGCTGCAGATATACCAACAACTCTAAAAAGACTTAAAACTTGTTGATAATTCTGTAACCACATTTTGCACAAGTAGGCTAAGATGTTTACCAGTATATTAGTGACAAGTTGCAAGCCCATCGCCTAACAATAACCTGATTTCTAATAAATATATTCTATTTTTCATTCCTAATACTTACGGGTGGTCAAAGTAAAAGGGACAAACGTATATGACTCCTATAGCGCTATCCCTTTACTGACTGGAACTTGGCAGGTTTCAAGCAAGCTTACAAGATTTCTTTGCTTCATTCAATAGCTTCCAGCAATTAATTAAAACCCTTTTAAAAGCTTTCCATAGAAACTTCCTTAAATGGCAGCACTTGCAAAATAGATCACGATCCTATTAAACTATGTCAATTGGAGTAAAGATTTAACGGGTCTCGTTAAACTGGTCACAATCGACAGTAAATAACAGGGGACGCCGTAAAGTTGGCTAATCAGTGTGACCTGTGGGGCTATTCAGCGTAGGTTTCATTTCGACATCGAATGTACCAAAATCGACGATGGAAATCGTTGGATGCGGCTCAGGACCGGTCTTTGTGGCACACCTTGTGGGAAGCCTACCTATATATCCAGTTGTGGACGTCTTTCGGCTGAAGTGATGACGATTATCGCAAAATGCCAAGAACCTTTTTAGTTTTGTCTTGTCCGTCCGTATGTCACAGGCATTTTACTCAAAAACTACAAGATATTAATGGTAAATACGTACTTATGTACAACATATATAACATCACACCTTCATTCCCAGAGTGGAGTAGGCAGAGCCACAGAAATACTAACAGCTTTAAAAATACTTATTTGCAATTCTGGAACCACATTTTGCACAATCAGGCCAAGAAGTTTGCTAGTGTATTAGTGGCAGGTTGCAAGCAGCAGGTTGCAAGCTGCGCAGGTTCTTTGTGGCCAATCTTGGGGGCAAATCTTTTGTCCAGCAGTGGACGTCTCTCGAGTGTAAGGGGGCTTGTGTCCAGCAGTGGACGTCTTTCGAGTGTAAGGGAGGCTTATGTCCAGTAGTGGACGTCTTTCGAGTGTAAGGGAGGCTTATGTCTAGCAGTGGACGTCTTTCGAGTGTAAGGTAGGCTTTTGTCCAGCAGTGGACGTCTTTCGAGTATAAGGGAGGCTTATGTCCAGCAGTGGATTTATTATAAGTTTGTGAGTGTGTCTTAGTTATTTGCTACTCCTTCAAGCTGTAACGGCTTGATGAATTGGGATGAAATTTGGAATAAAGACGGCTTAAACCCTGAATTAGCGCATAATTCGCCTTTTATTACTGTAAAATGTCAGTGTTTCCGTGGAAGGGTCAACGAAATGGAATGTGTAGTGAAATAATAATTTTACGCAGATAGAGTATGTATATGGGTCATGCACAGATTTAGGTTACCGTCTTTCCTGTGGACACACCGTAAGTTAACGTTTTTAAGGCCTAATTTTCTGGCTAAGCCCATTGCCGCAAAAACACCTTCAGGACTGCTTTAGACCTATTATATGAAAACATAACTTATATGCACACAAGCTCTTAACTATTGACCACAGGAGAGACAACTTGTTTTTAAGAGGGTGTATGACCCATATATCCAGCTAATTTGGGTGATTCAAGTCGCGGGCAAAAGCTAGTAAACTAGTAATGAGTCTTTATAATAAAATACCAAAGTAAATTGATAACTACGTCGTAGTATGTATCTCTAACTGATCCCAGATAGATGTAATACGGTTGCTATGATACTAAAGGTCATAATAGAATGGACGGTTAATAAATTAAATTTAGATTTCATGTATAATAATACTGCGCACTCGCAGACTTACCGTCGCCTTTGTTATTTAGCGTTTAATAACGTGTATTTGACATTGCTAAAGCGATATTGTAAACGTATTTACTATGGTTGTTTTGTCCCTTTCTCTCGTTCCATTTTGTGTTTAAGTAAGAGTAGACAGAAGACAAGTTGGCAGTAACGCCTACATTGCTAGCGGTCCTAGGTTAAATTCCAGAAAATTGCAAATATTTGTTTCTAAGTATTTTTATAGTTGTGTATTACCTAAAGTAAAATCCTGGAGCTTAGTTGTAGATGGAACCTTAACACTTCAACTCTGTAAGACTTTAAGTGCTTCTTCCCGTTTAGTTACATAATGTGCAGGTTTTCTAACGATGATTTTCTTTTAAACTCATTTTTACTACCAATGGGTCGACACTTTAAGCCACTAAGACATCGCCGCTCTAAAATACCTTATTCAACCACTGCCCATTCTCTATTGATCTCTAGATTCATATCTCTAGTTCTAAATCACAGATCAAAATATCCAGGTTAGTGGTTAACGAGTCAACCAGAACGTTAGATCTCCCATCTCAAACATTAAGTATGAAATCTAGTATCTAACAAAACTAGATCAATCAGCTGGCTCCGTAAACTGGTCAATATATCAGAGCTTTAGCGTAAACGAGACAGCGCATAAGTTGCCCTCGCTCGCGCATTAGAAACGCTACAGATTCAAATCAGCTGATCGGGGACGAAGCCGCCTACGTAAACAATCAGATATTTGCGCAGGAGTTTAAACAGTATTATGATTTTTTATACAAAAATGTAAATATCAGGGGACAATGTCACACACATTAGCCTAGTCCTAAACTAAGCTCTAGCCTTGCACTATGGGTACTAGACAACGATAAACATAGTTATATAGAGAAATACATACTTAAATACATAGAAAACATCCAAGACTCAGGAACAAATACTCGCGCTCATCACACATATATCCTTACTTTAGGGTCACTACCATTTTGGCTAACGGGTGTATTCCATAAATAAATAATTTTGATATACAGGGTGTCCCAGGAAGTAGTGTCAAGCGGAAGTCCAGAGGTAGTGCACCTCAAAAGGCATCTGAATCACCCCCATGTATGTTCAGCGATTTTTCGTAGTTTCGGAGTTATTGATCATTTTAATCGGAATTATTGTAATTTTTCCTTATGTCCATGTTTCGAAAAACCCTTAAGTTCATGTATTATGTCATAATTTTTTCAGTGGATTCTTAAATCGACAAAATAATTATGAACAAAGGATGTTTTTAAAGCTACTTGCCAATATTTTTTATGTCAACTTTTTGTGTAATCACACAAAGTTACTTTCTCCATACTAATTGAGCCCTAGTTCCCATTTCATCTAGTATGGAGAAACAAACTTCGTGAAATTACACACAAAAATTACTTGAACAAGAAATTGGCAAGTAGCTTTAAATACATCCTAAGTTCATAATTATTCTACCAATGTAGGTACCCAATGAAAAAATATTGAAATAAGACATGAAATTAAGGGTCTTTCGAAACATGGACATAAGGAAATTTACAATAATTCCGATTAAAATGATCAATAACTCCGAAACTACGAAAAATCGCTGAACATACATGGGGGTGATTCAGATGCCCCTTGAGGTGCACTACCTCTGGACTTCCGCTTGACACTACTTCCTGGGACACCCGGTATTTCAATATGTATTTTTCTATAGTATCGATGGTTGAAAGGCATAACGCTTCAAGCGACAAAATGTGTGGTATTGAGTTTTAGGTTGGACGACACGTTGGCCTAGCTGGGAGTGACTCTGCCTCCGAAGCCAGCGGTCCTGGGTTCAAATCCCGGTAAGGGCAGATATTTGTGTGATGAGCGCGAATATTTGTTCCTGAATCTTGGATGTTTTCTATATATATTTAAGTATGTATTTCTCTATTTAAGTATGTTTATCGTTGTCTAGTACCCATAGTACAAGCCTAGAGCTTAGTTTGGGACTAGGTCAATTTGTGTGAGATTGTCCCCTGATATTTAATTATTTATTTATTAAGTATATTTGGAATCGGAAGATTTTTCTAATTCATTGTATTCACTTTATTGAGAATTTTAAAAAAAATGGCGCTTGAAGCGTTTTGCTTTTCAACCGTCGGTATGTTTATTTTTGTCTATGTATAGGGCAAGTTTAAAGCTTAGTTTGGGACTGCTTTATTTTATTTTTTACTTTGCAATGACACAGGATATAGATGTAGAAACCAAACGTTGGTCATATACTCATACTAAGTATACTTTGTCGACTTTACCGTGAATATAACAGAAACCTAGTTTGTATGCGGACTTATCTCAATCTGAGGTTTAAGAACGCCCACTGCTACTGACGGAATTAAACTATTATAACCACAAATCAAGTGGATTTGGAGACTTTCTCTTTATACATAAAGTTACCACAACTCGACTGGCAACTAGTACAACTAGCAGCAGAAGCTACGTAACCAAAGAGCTCAAAATGATTTGCACTCAACTCTATTGTCAAGAGAATACGTCGAGTCTAGATATGTTATTTTGGTTAGCTAGTTTTAATGCCTGTGTGGTTGCCGGGTTAGAATAGTGCCACTCCATGTCTTCCCGTGGATGTCGTAAGAGGCGACTAAGGGAATAAAGGCTTGTAGTACTGTTAGGCGATGGGCTTGCAACCTGTCACTACACTAGTAAACTTCTTGGCCTGATTGTGCAAAATGTGGTTTCAGAATTATATCTGGGAATGGAGGCGTGATGTTATGATGTATGTAATTTTAATGCTGACTGTGCCTATGACGCGTCTTTGAAACCTTATTTAGCCTACTGCTTACATTTTTAAAAATGTGTTCATCAGTTTCAAAACTAAAGTGGAATGGGGATAGATTATATCCTGAATTGACAAATAGGCTACTTTTAATCAAAAAATAATCCGGTTAGAGTAAAAATATGGTATATCCGAATTCTACTCATAAAACTTTTAAACTCAGTAATTCAAGACACCACTCTAACACGCCGTACCGGGAACTAGTGTGAAATGAAATTATTAAAATTGGGTTGCTTAGTAATAAAAGGACTCATGTCACACAAAACATACTTTTATTTAAAGCCCTAACTTTTTATTCAGACGTTGGATTATGGAATAGATGGATTAAAGTCCCTAGCCTACGTTAAAATCTTGTCCCGTTGCAGTATGTTAAGCCTACTGGAAGCAAGCACTTTTCAATATTAATGCTTCAAATGTATTTCCTTGTCCTAAAATATTTTTAAATAAATGGGCACCCTATCATAAACACTAGAACCTAATGTTACGTGAATTATTCAAATCAATTCAAATTAGCACCTACCTATTTAAAGTTAAAGCTCAATTTTATACCACACCTCCGTAGATTTATGATAAATTAGATTATGATGTTTATGTATGTAGTCATTTTAGGTAAAGCTTAGATAAACTTATCTCTTAAAGGCATTATTAAGTACAATTAAATTAATCTGAGTGTAAGATTGTGGAACTATGTTAATCTTGGGTTATAAGGACTATTAATCTGTGGATTATTATAACAGTCTGATGGTAAATTTCCTAAAGTTAGTTGTAGGAGTTTATCCGTGTGGTTGCCGGGTTAGAATAGTGCTACCCATATCTTCCAGTGGATGTCGTTAGAGGCGACTAAGGGAAGGGCTTGTAGTACTGTTAGGCGAAGGGCTTGCAACCTGTCACTAATACACTGTTAAACATTCTTAGCCTGATTGTGCAAAATGTGGTTACAGAATTATCAACAAGATTTTTTTCGGAGTTGTTGGAAATTCTGTAGCTCTGCCTACCTCACTATGGTATTGAAGGCGTGTATGTATGGCGTGTGGTATGTATGTAGTTTTAGGAAGATTTTAACGTATTGGTACCTTTGTGTTCACATTGGTAACCTATCATTTCATCGAATTTCACATCATCGATTGTATAATTTCATCGTACGCTATTTTCTGTTGTAACCATGATGTTTTCAGGATATCTTGAACATTAATTTCGTAGGTTAGGATAGGTTAGTCTGGGTCTTGGTCTGAAGTGGTGGTAGGACCCTGTGCAGGGTCCGTCCGGATCGCCACCACCATCTTATCCATTAACCATCCGCCAAGCAACAGTGTTTGCATTGTTGTGTTCCGGTGTGGGGATAAGACAACCGGTGAAATTACTGGATAAGGTGGTGGTAGCGATCCGGACGGACCCTGCACAGGGTCCTACCACCACTAAAACTACTAAACTAAACTAAACTAGCTTGTTTTCTAGTTACCCTTTAACCTAGTCAACTAAAAAACAAAACTGGTTTCTCTGGGCTCGATTCTTGAATATTTCTATACATTTAAGTATGCATTTCTCGTTATCTATACTAATATAAAAAGCTAAAGAGTTTGTTTGCTTGAACGTGCTAATCTCATGAACTACTGTACCGATTTAGATGAAATTTGGTATGGAGGTAACTAAGGTCCCGGGGAACGACATAGGACACTTTTTATCTAGGAAAATTTAACAGTTCCCGAGGAAATAGCGATAATCGAGGTATTTGACATAATATAGACACTATCCAACAACACGCTAGCCTAGTTGGTAGTGACCTTGCCTTCGAAGCTAGGAGTCCTGGGTTCAAATCCCGGTAAGGGCAAATATTTGTGTGATGAGCACGAATATTTGTTCCTGAGTCTTGGATGTTTTCTATGTATTTAAGTATATATTTTTATATATAAGTAAGTTTATCGTTGTCTAGTACCCATAGTACAAGCCTAGAGCTTAGTTTGGGACTAGGTCAATTTGTGTAACAATGTCCTGTGATTTATTTATTTATTTATCAAATTGTGATTTAATAGTGTCGTCTACATACACATAGGGGGAGTAGCCGAAAACTAATTCTACGCATACGAAGTTGCGGGCGTGTTATTTCTAATTCATATAGCACAAGCCTAGACCTTAGTTCAGTTGGGTTAACTTGTGTGAGATTGTCTCCAGATATATATTTATTAGTGTATCGAAATGAAATTCGCTTCCTTCTGTTTCACAGTCGTGCGTAGCCTTTAAAACGCCTAAACAAACACTTGTAAATAATAGTACATAGTAGTCATAGTATTCTAGTTGACCTGAATTATACTTAAATAGGAAAAGCAACATCAATTTAGTTTCAAAAGGCAATTCATCAAACGAACCACGCGCAAAATTTGCATGTAATTCGTATTATCACCAGCCTAAGTGGAACTTCCAAACTGGTACTTTTGTTCCGTCGGCCGAACAATGCACGGGTCAAAGTGTAATGGTGAGTCAATAAAGTTGTCAATCATAGTGATAGACAAGTGAGGTCGTACTTTCATGATTTGATAATTCAAAATCTATTTGTCTGACGAATCGTTAAGAATGGAGATTACGTCAAGTAAGTAGTCAATAATTTCTGCAAATTACTTAACATTCAGGAAAAGGTTCTCAAACTAATTACGTAAAAGACTCATGTTTAGGGTTCCGTAACTGAAAAGGAAAAAACGGAACCCTTATCTTCGTCACTTACCCTTATCTTTAACGCGTGGAGGTATCGAGTTGAAATAAAAACCATATACTCTCACATAGATTTACAGTGTCTTGAAGCTGTGAAAAATCAACTTGTAAGTCAGCGAGTCAACTTCTAAAGCCACAAAAAACGTATCTTTCGACACTCTCAAGGGAATCAAAATTTAAACGGTACCTCCCGTAGACTTATAATCCTGAAATTTGGATAGAAGGAAGGGCCTCCGTGTGGTTGCCGGGTTAGAATAGTGCCACTCCATGTCTTCCCGTGGATGTCGTGAGAGGCGACTAAGGGAATAAAGGCTTGTAGTACTGTTAGGTTAGGTTAGGTTAGGTTAGGTTATCCGGCAAGTTTAAGAAGTCCCGTCGGAGCGTACAAAACACATTATAGCGCGTGCCTTCTCAATTAGGCAGCTTTATACGACACTGAACTCGACTCACCTGCCTGCTGCCTAATTGAGAAAGGCACCCGCTAAAATATAAATGGGACTTCTCTTAAACTTGGCGGATAAAACTTCACCTTTAAGATCGACGCAGTTATTCAACGGCAAAGTCAAGTTTCAATACAATTCCACATTTTTATAAGTTTGTACGGAACCCTCGGTACGCGAGCCCGACTCCCATTTAATCGGCGTTTTTATATTTTGTTTATTCCTTCAGAAGCACTACATAATTTCTGCTTCTCTTGTCTCCCCACCTGTATTAAAGACTGTTATAAAAAATACTTAAAACAAAATACTAATATCAAAACTAACACAACTTTAAAACTTTTAAACGGTTCTCAGCCACAATCCGGACCGGATTCTTATAAAAAAGCAAGACTAATTTGTGAGGTTAAACGTGAAATAATAGCGCATTTTCACCGCTCGGTCCGAATTGTATTGAGACGGTATCATTAATCAAATGTTCGAGTTAAGTAGTTAGCGTGCAGTCACCCTCTTAACACGTTCAGGGCCAAGAAGAATCCTTTTCATATGAAAGGAGCCAATATTATGTGACGTTCTGTGAAGTGATTATAATTTATAATTAATAATAAATAATTAGTTTTTTTTTGTTTTCAGGTATTATTGGAAGAGTTTTTAACAAGAATTCGCATTAAAAAGGTATGGTTCTCTGGCTTTTCACAGACTAATCTTTGACAAATGCATCGTTTCGCAACATATTTTGCCAAACCGTTTTTTTTCTTTAACCACAAATATTTCAGGATTTTCATAAAACTAACCTAACCTATTGGGTTCTACACGATGGTCCTGAAAACGCGGTTTGTCACATGATATGTTTGTGAAATGAATCATTGGTGAAACGGTTATGAAATGATAAAATCCCATCATTGATCAATGTTGCCGTTGTAGGTTTTTTTAAATAGATCAAGATTAACATGGCCGCAAGGTCCTCACACACCAGAACCGTGGTATTAATAATACTTGGATATTTAGGTTTGTATGTTTGTTCTCTCCATCCACAATGACAGGTACCTGATATAATAATGGCAATTATTTCGGGTACAATTTGGGAGCCAGGTAGGGGCAGTTGGATTGGGACTGAGGCTCTCAAACTTTTCAGTGTTAGCGAGTGAATTGAAACATTAATAAAGACGAGAAGAAAAAATTGAACTATCATAAAAGTAACATAACTAATTACCTTCAGTATAAAACTGCTGCAGTGCTTATATGGACTGTTCGTAATCAAACTCGTTAGGTAACTTCATTTTGTTGTGTACAAACGTCGTTTAGCAATGCTAATATGCAACGTAAATAAAAAAAAAACCCTTGTGTTCTTCCCATGTAGTTGCCGGGTTAGAATATGTACTTAGAATAGTGCCAATTCATGTCTTCCTGTAGAACTGTCACTAATACATTGATAAACATCACAGTCTGATTGTGTAAAATGTGATACAGAATTATCAACAAGTTCTTTTAGAGTTGTTGGTATTTTTATAGCTCCGTCTACCCCACTCTGGGAATAAGGCGTGATGTTATGTATGTGTATATGTGAAAATAAAAATGATAAAGTGAATATGACCCAATCAGGCTTCGGTTAAATGAACAAAAGTAGGTAATAATAGTAAAATAAATTGTCTAGTGGTGGCGATACTTAAATACAAGTCTCTGCTAGTATAATAAGTTTCATATCTGATACAAAAAGCCAGCATCATTCGTTCTTTACAACGACAAAAAGCTACTTTAGTTGGTAGCAACCCTGCCTCCGAAGCTAGCTATCCTGGGTTCAAATCCCCTTAAATTCAGATATTTGTGTGATGTGCGCGATTTTTTTTTCCTGAGTTTTTAATGTTTTCTTTGTATTTAAGTATGAATTTCTCTATAAAATTATGTTTATTGTTGTTTAGTACCTATAGTACAAGCCTAGGGCTTAGTTTTTGGATATTTATTTATTATTAACTAGTTGACAGACTCGTACCTAACCACCTTGGTAATTCAAAGGTCTTTACAAGTTTGAGAACCGCTGACTCCCAGGTACATCCAAGGCGCCAGACACACTTTTTTCCCATCCCTATCATTTGACAATCCCTTTGTGGGAATTCCAGAGAATGGGATAATGTAACAAATACGCCTACGATCTCGCTAAGCTAGAGATTTGAAAAATAATTCTTTGATGTAGCCGACTTGAAATTGCATAAAGTTTAAGCATCTTAGATAGGTGATCCATGATGTTGTTAATGTGAAAGTAGATTTGTCAGTCTGTTTGTTACGCTTTCACGTCATCACTAAACCGATTTCGTAACTAATATGACATGTACATGTTTCATGTTATGTATTATAAATGCGCGAAAGTATAGTAGTGTGTTAGTTTGTTAATCCATCACGCTGTAACGGCTGAACGGATTTGGATCAAATTTGGTATGTAGATAGTTTATACCTTGGATTAACACATAGGCTATTCATCCTGGATAATTGAAATATACGCCGATGGAGTCGCAGGTAGAAACTAGTCTTAACTAATATTATCACTGCGAATGTTTGGATGTTTGTTACTCTATCACGCCAGAACGGCTAAACGGATCTAAATGAAATTCTTATAGATAAAGATAGATTAAAGTCTGGAATAGTACATAGGCTATTTTTATCCTGAAAATGGAACAGGGGGGTGATTCTCTCAACACAGCGCTGCGTCGATCTCAAAGGCGAAGTTTGAACCGGCAAGTTTAAGAAGTTCCGTCGAAGTGTACAAAACACATTTTAGCGCGTGCCTTCTTAATTAGGCAGCAGGCAGGTGAGTCGAATTCAGTGTCGTATAAAACTGCCTAATTAAGAAGGCACGCGCTAAAATGTGATTTGTACGCTCCGACGGGACTTCTTAAAATTGCCGGATAAAACTTCACCTTTGAGATCGACGCAGCGCTGTGTTGAGAGAATCACCCCCCAGCATAGAGCATTTTGTCTTAGTTCTCAGGGTTGGCAAAGCATTTAATTTTGTAGTTTTAAGAGGGCTATCTCCAGAATTTAATCTTGTGATTACAAATGGCCATAGACCCCAAGACCACTTACCATTAGGTAACCTGTGGGCTCATTTGCCTTCTTTATACCATAAAAAAAACAAGTTAGTCTATTAAAGAGGCCGCTACTGGTTAGTTATTTTTGCTTCTTGCACATAAAATTTTAATTTCTACTTATCTATAAAATATTACATTATGTATGGATGTTAGTAGCACTTAATTGTACAAAAGAAAAATAAAATCAATACAGAGAACATAAAAAGCCAGTCAAGTGCGAGTCAGACTCGCGCATCGAGGGTTCCGTACAAACTTATGAGAATTTTGAATTGTATTGAGGTACAAACTTGACTTTGCCGTTGAAAAACTGTTGTCTCCATACGTCGACATAGGGCGCGATTTGTTTACCAACGGCAAATAAATAAGTATGCGATCGATTTTTTTTTTGTTATGGAACAACATTGTTAACGTTTTTTTTTTCTTTACTTGTGCTGTAAGATCTACCTTCTTTACAAATTTCAGCATTCTAGGTCTATGGGAACTACCCTATAAATTTTGATTCACTTGAGAGTGTAGAAATATAGGCATAAACGGCAACATCTTTTTAGCGTTAACTTAGAAGTTTCATATTTTCACAGCTTCAAGGGACTGTAGACCTGAGTATGTGGTTTTAATTTCAACTTGATACCTCCGTGTTTCCAAGATAAAGGGTCTTGACAGACGGACAGACGGATAACATAGTGATCCTACAAGGATTTCGTTTTTCAAAAGCCCTAAATATTAAAAAGGCGTAAATATACCTTTAAGGGATCTCTTCCAGCTTACCATTTTCCTATTTATCGTAGCATGATATTTTTAATTTTAAATTCATTGTTTTATATAATGCTAGGTTAATTCTATCATTATCATAAGCAATATTTAAAAAACGATTGTTTAATTTCTTGCGTCGCGGCGCGGCGTTTCTTCACAGCTGTGGTTACCTTTTGGGAAACGCTGGTAGAAATTTTGACGTGTTAAAGTCCCCGTGCTGCCGTGATTCCGAAGAAGGCGGCTAACTGCATAGTGAAAGTAGAAGCATTTTAAATCTAATGTAGTTACCAGTAGAGTATATAATGCTTCAACTATTACATTGTAGTTAGCCGCCTTCTTTGGTATAACGGCAGCGTGCTTCATATCTTATCTTTAACCCTTGAGAGATGAAAGGTTATGCTTCGAGTAAGCAAGTACACACTTCTTTAGGAAAAAGAGCATTTAAAAAATTCTATCTAAGAAAATTTATAACAACCAAACACAAATAAAAAATAATAATAATTTATTTCCGACAAAAGGAGAAAATGGGGAATGGAGGCGGAGGTGCAACCGGGAGATAGAAGAACTAGTGTCCGAGCCGAACATCATCGGAGAAATAAAATCTTCCCGACTTCGCTGGCTAGGACATGTGGAGAGGATGGGAGAAGATCGAGCCATAAAGAAAGCTTATCTTGGTCAACCTTCCGGGCGTCGCCCGGTGGGGCGCCCAAGATATCGCTGGAAAGATGGAGTCGCCAAAGACCTATTAATGGTTCATAATGAGCTATTCTAGTGTTAACTTCTAAGCTAGTAAGTAAGATCTATGTAAAACATTATGATTGCAATAAATGGTTGTGTATTGAGTTTTGAGTATTGACCTTAAAGAGCTGGAAGTGTCCGACTGGTCTGATTTGGCACAAAATAGAGAAGAATGGCGCACTTTAATATCGGAGGCCAAGATCCACTTCGGGTCGCTGAGCCAGCGAAGTAAGTAAGAAAATTTATAAAAAATAACTACTTTAGTGTAGAAGACAGTAGATACAATAATTAGAAGCTAGAGTCAAGCCAGAACTTCATCAATTTGCCTTTTAAGAGGTCGACTGCACTAGAGATCGGCCGGTAGCATATTTCACAACCTGACAGAGTTCACCGAAAAGGATTCGGATTATCATGCGAAAGAAGAAAAATAACGTACCAAATAAAACCTTTTCCCCATTGATGATTAAGTATAAAGCGCACATCAAAGAAGCATCAACAAAAACGTAACAAACTGGCTTGTTATCATATTAATATGTTAATTAAGCACTTTAAAGGTAATTGAGATCGACTTTTAATACGAGTTGTATAGAGTTTTACAGCGTTCTTGAAGCCACAGATTACAACAGCTGAAGCATCAGGGTTTATAACAAACTAGAGACACGCCTTCGCTTTGCCTCTAGTTTTAATCACATACACAGCATCACGCCTTGATTTCCAGAGTGGGGTAGGCGGAGCTACAAAAATACTAACAACTCTAACATGACTTGTTGGTAATTCCGTTATCACATTTTGCACAATCAGGCTAAGATGTTTACCAGTGTATTAGTGACAGGTTGGAAGCCCACCGCTTAGAATAATATAAAGATAAAGAAAATAAGATCTTTCCTTGTAATATGTGTACTAAACAAAAATAAAATGAACTTATATAGAGAAATATGTACATACTTAAATACTTAGAAAGCATACTTGTAGGTACAAGACTCGGAAACAAATACTCGAGTTTATGTAACAGTACCAAGCTCGCATTCTCAAGGGAGGACAAATGAATTAGATATGTACATTGAGTTTTCTGTACAAGTGATCTGTGACAGTTCATAGAAAATAAATCGAACATGCGTGCAAAAATCAACATTATAATAAGCCATTTAAAACTTGGCCAAGGTAAACAATTTTATGCCTCATACTTTGTAAATGGCTTTTTATTGGCTGATAGGGACCTCATACAAAGGCACCGCCCATTAAGCATTATAAACAGCTAAAGCAAAGCTGCTATAAGACTATAATAAAACTGATATAAAACCTTTAGCGTCGATTGTTGGTATATTAGCGAAATTACTCGAATATCTCAACCTAGATGGCGGCCATTTTGAATCGCAAGTTTGTTGCATTTATTGGTCGTTTAAAGTGATCTATTTTGAGGTTTGTTGGTTTTGTTTTATAACTAAATATCTTGGCGATGCTTGTTTTATAATGGATCATAATATATGAGTGAGCAACGGAATTATATACGTTGTGTGTGTCCAACTTTATTACTCAAGAATATTATAGCGGGTCTCTTTTTAAAGCGACTAAACGTCTTGTGAAGTGTGTATAAAATGTTTATTCACTTTCAGATAAGTACTGTTTTTTTATATATTTATATGGAACTGTCAGTGATCAACATGCCACATGACACTCTTATAATATTTTAATTACTGTCAATATTCAGTTTTTGTTTAGCTTTGGCAATTGTTATTATTTTGATGAGTGAGTAATCCTCCTAAAACAATACGATAATAATACGCGTAACGAAAAAAGTAGCTTAAGGTATGCTTTTAATACTTAATTCTAACCTAGACAATACCAAAGATTTATAAAAAAAAAGTTGCAGATAACTTGTACCCCACTTACCGAAGACATGTAAATAGTCTTTGACTTAAACATACACCAATACAATCATTACGTTGGAAAACATTCTAACTACAACACATACTATGTTAATATCCTACTGTTTATCCAAAAAAGGCTTATCTTCTTGACTACTTTGCAGTACTTACGACCTTATTACCTGTAAGAAGTCGAATCGTTTTACAAGATGCGCAGGAGTGGTTCAGCTGTCAAACTGACGTACGCATGGCAGGAAGATTGCCCTGTGAAGTGTTAGTATGCTTACTTAATACAAAGAATTATTGTAATGTTCCTAATACGCTGTTCTGCTTCCATTTTGTGATTGCTTGTTTTAACGCTAATTTTATGTCTATGATTTTTTTTTTAAGCTTTAATCTTTTAAATGAGAGAGTTAGGGTTATTTGTGGTAACGTAAATATCAAGAAAAAATGCGTAGGTAACGATGTTGAAAAGTCACAAAATGGAATACAACATCTATATCGGCCATAATTTTGCTGCAAATATTTTTTATTTTTGTTTTGCCATTATTTTTACATGATGTACAGTCACGAAAACCAACAAGTAATTTATCCACTGTCGAATAAATAACCGTTGGCTTAAGTATAATTTTTAACTGCCCTTTTCGAGCACAGAGCCAAAAATCTCACACCTCTCAGCTCTAAAAACACTCGAAACACATCACAATAAATAGTACAGGAATTATCACCTTGCCTACCGTCTTACTCAATAAACAACGGAGCAATACATGGCTTCACTGCCGGCCATCATAAAAGCACAAAAGTTACCCCATGGGGTAAAAAATACCCTGCCATTGTCCTAAGGGGTAAGGCATTAACACGTTCTAAAGACTGTCGGGAAGAAAAGTGATATTAAATAAAGCGGATCTTTTTAATAGATTGGAGTTGACGAACGAGCAGAAGCAGATCTTAAGTTTGCAATCTTAGGACCGTTGCATTGCCAACACTGAGGACTAAGATGGAATGTTTCAATGCTAGTAATTTCACCGAGTGTCTTATCTCCACACCGAAAATCAACTATGCAAGATTGTTACATGACTTTCCCACCCTCAATACTCAATACTCAAATGTTTATTGCAAATCATTTTATCTTTGAAGCTAATTTTCTTTTCGCGTTTTTTCCCGATCGCGGTAATTACCAGTCGCTTTTTCCTGGCAGTTTATTTTCAGTCTTGTGAAAATAAACGATTGTCGATTATCTTTGCGATTTTTATCCCGTCGCTTTTTTTCCCTGGCACCATATTTTCACTGTCTTGTTTTTCTAATTCCAAAAATCTAATTTGACACCACTTCTATTTCGGGTTTGGCTTTATGTTTTTGGTATATCCTTCTCTTACCTTAGACGTACCTATATTATCTTTATAGTAACGAAACTGATACATGATTTAATAAAAAAAGAGGTGTCAATCGATTTTGGCCTTACAGGATAAATATTTAAACAATTAAAAAAAGATGATTGTCAACGTGCTAATTAGTGACAAGCAGACATAAGGCATGAAAGGAAACAAAATAAAAACCTTGAAAATTTAAAGACTTAATTTGCAGTTACATTGTATCGGAGCTTGAGAAGGAATCGGACGCGACCAGATCTGTTTGAAAGTAATTATTTGAGCTTATTTCTTGGTACAAGACATACCAAACTCTTCAAAAACGTAAATCGCTTTTTAAACACACTTCAAACACTCACGTGCGCAAGCGTACATTCCAAAACGTAGCCCGGGGTCAGATCCTAGCTTCATTTGAAATTTCGTCCGAAAAAACGACTCGCGCGCAGGTACAAAAGCCACTAAGCCCGTGACGAATAAGTAACAAAGGATGGAAGACGCAATTTTTGAACGCGAAATTGTAACACGATGATAGCGTAGTTTTTGTAAATTGATTTTGATTTTCGGTCTATGATATAACGGTTTTTTTCCATAACAAATAGGACGGTGGCAGAGTCATGTAACAAAAACATGCACCTGGTATCTAATAGATTTTATTTGTATTAAAAAAAGGTGTTGACATTTACTTTTTTGCCCGCGACTTCTGCATATCGTTACTTTTTTGTTCCATTGGATAGTTTTTTTTTCAATGTAAAAGTAACCAATTTTTTTTTACTAATATTCATATTTACGTTTTTAGTACCTAAATAATGCATCAACGCGTTGTTCGGAGATCAAAGATATAAAGTCAAAAAAGGGAAACACAAAAATCTTGTATTGTTACTACATATTGAATGTTTCAACGAACATCAAACTCTGTTTTAAAGAATAATAATTCTTGATAGACAATCGACTCCAAAATCACAATCCAAAATTGAACCACGGACATCGAAATTAGTGTAGGTTCGTTACGAAGAATTTCCTAGAAACTAACCACGCACACGAGAAACCTTTACTATTAAAAATCCCTCAAGCCGTTCTATAAAAGTCATTAACTCCGACTGAAGATAATTGATGAACGTAACAGATTACTGCCTTGACTCCACTGGTAACGTCCAAGGGAAGTTCAGCTGTGTTACTTTTATTTTGAGCTCGTTGTTGCTTGGTTGCGTGGGCTAGCATGCAATAAAAGTACGTTGATGGGCGTATGGATAGACGAACGGAAGGTTTTTTATACATAGAACCTCCGGTATTATTATAAAATCGTCAGGTCCGGGCCCCATTTTTGTCTTATATTGTGACTGTGTGTGTGATAATTTTGGGAAGCCGCGGGCCCTCATGAGTCGGGAATCATCTAGTGACATTAAAAAATTACGTTGTTGTGTTTGAGAAATATTGCTTCAGTCATCTACGAGTGTTAGTATTGGATGAAAGTATGCGTGCAGTCTAAATAGGTATACGTTCACTGTAAGAGGACTTTGAAGCTGAGACTTTTCATGCGAAATGCAATAACATCCCTTAAACCTAGTCAGAATTTTACGATTTTTAAGTATAAACTAGATCCGTGTTTTCATAATAAGTACAACGAATTGAAAAATCGTAGAAATTGGACTTAATTTAGGGGATAAGAAACGTTATCGCTCGGAGCTAAACTTGTGTGATTATTTTTGACAGCAAGGCGATTTTAACTTCAGTTTAAAATCCTCTTAAAGTTTGGTAAATTTAACGCTTCAAACATCGTAACTAAATTAACTCAGTCAAGATATTTTTGTGGGACTTAATTGTCAGTTACAATTGTCATTTTTTTAATTATTTTTTTTATGTTAAGGATGAGGCATACGAGCACTCAGGCCACCTGATGGTAAGTGGAATCTGAGACCCATAGACATTTGAATTCTCGAGACTATAATCCTAAGACCTCAAATGCGTCGCCAACCCTGAGGACTAAGATGGAATGCCTCTATGCTAGTAATTTCTCCGATTGTCTTATCCCCACACCGGAACACAACAATGCGAACACTGTTGCTTGGCGGGTGGTTAATGGATAAGATGGTGGTAGCGATCCGGACGGACCCTGCACAGGGTCCTACCACCACTAAACCACCACCACTATTTATTTGTACATCCACAAGTAGGACTTTATTTGGTTTATTTTTCGTAAATACGTTCAGCGCTCAGCTTCCGGAACTCTATTACAATGGAGCCAATATTGAAATGAAGATCTTGATTTTTTGATGCTTCACTACATAGTATAAAACAAAGACGCTTTTTCTGTCCCTATATCCCTATGTATGCTTAAATGTTTAAAACTACGCAACGGATTTTGATGCGGTTTTTTTTAATAGATAGAGTGATTGAAGAGGAAGGTTTATATGTATAATACTTTAATCCGAAGCGAAGCGAGGGCGGGTCGCTAGTAAAAAATAATTGTCAGACAAGACGAAGACGGACATGATATTTCACGGCATTCTAACTTTTACGTCAACATAGTTATTGGATAAAAATCTTGTTCCGTTCTAAAACTAGAACCTTACCATTGATGACACTCAAAATTGAGGCTTACCTTATCTAATTCAAGATCTAAAGCATATTATCACCCTCTCCTATTTTAATCTCCAATCGACTTCCGGCGCTTCTTTTAAACGTCAAGGTTACTAAGCAAACTTCGTTATCCGTACTTTCTTGTCAATATGAGACAATAAATAATACCTTTTAAAAATGATAGGGAGGTTAAAAAAAGAAAAAAAATATCTGGTGACCATAGAGCAAGTTCTTAATATTGTAAAGATTTATTTTTAGTGGCAAGACAAAGTCAAACGAGCACACATGCCACCTGATGGTAAAAATAATCTGAGACCCACAGGCATTTGCATTCTCAAGTCACAAGACTGCAATATTAAGACCGTATATGCGTGACCCTGAGGATTATGTGTTATCGCCACACCGGAACAACAATGCGAACATTATTGATACGGTTGTTAAATCGAATCTACAGCCATAACCGCTGAACTTAGGGACTTGAAATTTGAAAGAAATGTTCCTTAGATACCTTAGGGGTGTACTAAGAATTTGCTGCCCCTTTTTGCCCCGAATGGGAAGAGATAGGGGGAATAGCGGAATACTAAATCTCTGCGTACGATCGCGGGCGTTTAGTTACGATATAGCGTGCGCATGAATTATAAAACGACGTATCTACAATTATTACGTACTCATATTTTCAAACGCACTTTTTTTTTCGAATATTATGTTGTTTAGTATTAATTAAATTTTACCATGCAATGAGCCAATTAAGAAGATAAATCTTAAGAAAATGAACAAACTAGTAACTCCATTCACTATCATGAAAATGGTCACCGACATTGAAATTAATAAAAAAATACAATATATTTAACAAGTAATTTAAAAACTTTTTGACAGTAAACTGTTTTTACACTTTGTATGATTTCTTTAAATATAAGCGATAAGTTAAGTCGTTATGTACTTTAGTTATCAAGTAGGTATCGGAATATAATAAACTAAATGCAGTTCCCTAACATGAAATATTTTTAAGATCATTTGTAAACACATATGCAATCAAATAAAAAATGTACCGGATACAGCGAAACAAAAATAATTCAACAACAAAATTTTAGTTTACGGTACCCTAGTATGTAGTTACATGTATTTTAAATTAGTTACGAAAGTGCGGATTAAATTTGCGAAGATGCGATGCCGAATCAAATTCTTCTATTGAATATTTACAAACTAATAACATAAAAAAAACAACATTCATCTCGAAAAGTAATTTTTGCCTAAAACTGCTTCTCCACAAACCCGTTTTACCCCGTGTTCTTGATGGGTAGTGCTACTATATGTCTTCCCGTGGATGTCGTAAGAGGCGACTAAGGGAATAAGGGCTTGTAGTACTGTTAGGCGATGGGCTTGCAACCTGTCACTAATACACTAGTAAACTTCTTGGCCTGTTTGTGCAAAATGTGGTTACAATTATAAACAAGATTTTTTAGAGTTGTTGGTATTTCTGTAGCTCTGCCTACCCTCCGTGTATGCTTTTCCACAAGAATAGTATTACATGCTATATAAGTTATTCAAGTCTTCAAATAGACCTAGGTTCAAACTAATCTTTAAGCTTCTAATATTGGGTACTAGGCAACAATAAGCTTACCTATGTTTGTAAATATTTAAATACATAAAAAACATCCACAACTCCGAATTAATTTAACGCGCTCATCACACAAATATTTGCCTATACCGGGAATTGATCACGGGTCCACTAGCTTCCTATGCAGGTTCACTACTAAATAGGCTGACCTGCAATAACATAAAGTAACGTCTCTTTCATCATAGAAAGCTTTTTATAGATTACCATTCGTTAATAAGAACAAAAAACTCAAAAACTTTTATAACTAGTCAACGGCCGTAAACAATGAATGATATTTATGTCACATTCATTCGCTCATTAGTTCACTCGTTCACTCGTTCACTTGTGATCTCTCGGCGGGTATGCAACTCTTGCGCACAAATATGTGATGATCGTGCATCTATGAAGATTAGAAGGTGGCAACTATATTTAAGATAAAATAGATTGATAAATAAAGAAAATTAACAACAACAAAGTTATTTTTACGGTTTGCTATTAAAGTTTACATTTGACTAGATTTCGTATCAGTTGAATTCATACCTAGTAGGCACCCAAGCAATTGCATTTCGAAAATTGAAGTCCTTTAAATTAAAACTGGAAGGTAATACAATTCCTTTGAAACCAGCGGTGCACTATAAAGTTTACAAATCAGAATTATACTTCCTGCGGTTTATAGATATAACTATTTTAAAGGTTTATTTTAACGGATCTCCAAAATAAACGTAATTGGTTCTCTGTCTTTTCGCCGTAAAATCTTTGACAAATGCATCGTTTTGCTACATTTCAGGATTTGTATAAAACTAACCTAATCTAACCTGAGTTTCTACAAATAATTCTGGATTTGTTTCAATCCAGAATTATTTACACTTTTGGAAAAAAACGCGGGTTGTCAAATGATATGTTTGTGAAAAGAATCATTTGTGAAACGTTGGTTGTGAAATTATAGGATCCCAAACGTAATGAAGTAACCGATGTACAATAAAGCCGCATTTTTATTTATTTGGCAATATGAAAAGCTAACTTTAATCAATGTGTGTTTAATCGATCTGTGCTCAATTGCCTCGTCAATCGCTTTCCGCTCCGTGTCTAGTTTCTTCTGTCAACATCCATTTGCGGTGGTTATTAAGTTTCCAACAATTAAGCGGCCGTGCCACATGCCTAGGAAAGGAAAGCTTTTGATGAGCTTTTCTTCCTAAGTTTAGTAGGACTGGCGTTTGTGTTACAGTCGATTCTTTGTCTATACGCTAGCCTAGTTGGTAGTGATCCTGCCTACGATGCTAGCGGTCTCGGTTTCTAATCCCTGTAAGAGCAGATGTTTGTGTGATGAGTGCGAATAATTGTTCCCGTGTCTTGGATGTTTTCCGTGTATTTACGTATGTATCTATTACCATATATAGCGATAAGACCGCCTATTGACTCACTTAAGTAGGAACTTTTTATTTGTATTGTACTGTATACGTATGTTTATCGTTGTCTAGTAATAGTACAAGCCTAGAGCTTAATTTGGGACTAGGTTAATTTGTGTGACATGGTTTCCTGATTTATTTATTTATTGATCTGTTTCATTTGTCTAAATTTTCACAAGAGCATTTCTATGCTTTCTTTTTTAGGGTTCTACAGTCTAACTAGGAACCTTTATAGTTTCGCCATGTCCGTCCGTCCGTCCTTCCGTCCGCAGCCTATTTTTTGCATGAATATTAGTCACGCCGAAAAAGTGGTAAAATAAAAGCTCGATTTTTTATGGTACCGTCCCTGTACTTGAAGTTGTAATTAAAATACATAATTAATCTAGCACGTTTTCTACATAATATTTGATATCCCATTGTTGTAACCATTCCTAGTTCCATTTGTAAATAATGTGATGTTTAAACTATTTTTTACAAGCAAAATGTCTTGTATGATTTTTGAGTTATTATTATTTATCTCCCATACTTTTAAAACGCAAATCAAATTTATTTGTATATCTACAGGTTTTTTAATAGGTGCACAAATTTTAATATTTGCTTCGATATTGTTATTGTTACACATGTTGTGTTATTTTTACTCTAGCTTAAAAAATATTAGAGATATTGCCGATTCAATGATTCCACTAACTTAACGATATTCATGGACCCTCTAATGCAGGGCAGCGAGGAGAGGGGAGTGTTGTTAAGTAAGTTAATAAATGAAATTTCAAATTTAGAATATCATAGGAGAGGGGCTTGTTGTCTGATAAGCTGTACATGAAATTTCAAATTTCGAATATCAATACAGTGTATCGCATACCTACAGCTTGACAACCCACGTCATCATTTCTAGTGTGACTTTGTGTCCACACGAGAAGGTAAAAGAGAGATAATTTGCAACAAAAAAAAATCTTTTTGAACTCGTTTTATGGTCGTAATATTATTGTGTTGTTTTATTGTTGTATTATATTGACGATAAAAAAAACATACGTTAAAATTTGTGCACTGAAAAAAAAATACCCTGTATAAAACAAACATACATATATTATAACAGCTGATTACCTTTCACGGTACACCACAAACAAACACAAATTAGGTGAAAGTTAATAAAAAATTAAGCACACGCAGAAACAAGACCACAGAGAGATAAACATACCAAAACTAGCGCAGTTTATTAACTGTGCAATTGCTTATCAAATTCCTCATGTTTGGACGTACAGTCGACTACAAATAGTTGTATCCACTTTTGGACCTTCATCATCATCATCATCACCATCAGCCGCAAGACCTCCACTGCTGGACAATGGCCTTCCCCAAGGCTTTCCACAACGACCGGACCTCAACCTTCTTCCTTTTGGACCTTATTACAATGCAATAAGGAATAAAACCAGCCAAGTGCGAGTGCAGACTCACGCACAAAGGGTCCGTACCATTATCTGTACAACATTAGACACTATATTAGTCTACCTGTGGCCGTTATTATGACTTTGCGGCCATTATGCTTAAAAGAGTTGCTTCCCTCGTGCGGAGGATTCGGGGCAGCCCAAACAGCATACAACACTCACACTCACACCATTGCCGACAGATTCCAGGGTCGCTTTCAGAAGCACTGGAACATACGTAGGTATATCTCTTTGTAGTCGACTGTACAATTCCGCCAGTGACCTCAGACATTACCAGTAAAACATTTAACCACAATATTATTGCCTCATTTTGAGGTTAAGAAAGTTATTATTGACTAAAGATAATAATGATAAACCACAAGCTTTTTATTAGTCACATTCACGTGCAATGACACATAAAAGAAAACACACTTAAGCGGCGGCGGGGCGGCGGTTTTGCCCAAAGGGTAATGTTTTCTCCTAGACGGTTTTAGTGCGACAAATAAAATATATAACGTCATGCCTTCATTCGCAGAGTGGCTACCCCACTCTCGCAGAGCTACAGAACTACCAAAACTTGGAAGACCACAATTTGCTCAATCAGGGTAAGATCGCCTAAAAGTACAACAAGCCTTTATTCCCTTAGTCGCCTCTTACGACATCCACGGGAATACATGGAGTGTGACTATTCTAACCCGGCAACCATATGGATAACTAATTTAAAGGTTAACTTCCTTATCCATAAGCGCACAATAAACTTAACCTCGTTTAGTTAAAGTATTCTTTATCACTTATCATTTTCTGTTTTTAAATGTCACAATGACAGATAAGGAAAAAGCATATTTTCAAGCGCACTTTAGTCATTACGCGTTTATGAATTAACGAGTATTTATTTAACTGTATACAGTTTAGATGACGACTTATTTAATGGCGACTGATACACAATCAATACAATTGCAATACGAGCAAAACCAAAGGAGAATAAAGCCTAAGGCCAAATTATACTGGGCCTCTATGCTAAGGTTGAAACGATAATGCGTTTGTCGTGTTTTAGTATCGTTTATAACCCGACTGCCATTACAGTCAAGTAAACAAAAGCTATCAAAACGTTGTCAATACGGAGACACGTCTTTTTTATGTTAAGGAGAAGGCAAACGAGCACTCAGGCCACTTGATGGTAAGCGGAATCCGAGACCCATAGACATTTGAATTCTCAACACTGTAATCCTAATACCTCAAATGCGTTGCCAACCCTGAGGCCTAAGATGGAATGCCTCTATGCTAGTAATTTCACCGGCTGTCTTACCCCCACACCGAAACACAACAACAATATGCAGGGTCCTACCACCGCTAAAGCCCAGTAAAATAGAGGCCCTGGAAAGAATTGGTTAAATAGTACGTGACAAAAATCAAAGCAATGGGATCCTAACATTAAGTTTAAAGTAGTTTCAGTTGTATTTTCACTTCCATGCTTTGATAATAAAGAGAAAAACAGAACATGACTGAAAACGCAATACAATATTGATTGAACACGTTATGGTCTTCTAAAGTAACGGCACCAGTGTTTGACACTTTTAGTTGACAAGCGCCAATAATCGAGACAAGCTTATTCAAAGATAGTCAGTGTCTAGCATTGGTCCTTTGTCGAATACTGGTGCCTTTACGTAAGTGAAATTTAAATTCTAATTCGACAAAAGTACTTCGCAATATTTTTTATTAGTGTCGCCTAGTATTTGGTTTTCGGGCAAAGTTGCCATGAATGAATTTTTTTCAGTTTTGAGGTAAACTTTCTGTGGTGACAGAATCTCATCAATTCACTTACAATTACATACATGTAATGTCCCGCCTCCATTCCCAGAGTGGGGTAGGCCGCGCTTCAGAATTACCAGTTAATAATTCTGTAACATACAATTGTATTCAGTTATTCCCGTTACAGTTTGCCGAATTCAAGTTATCTAGGATTTTGTACTAAAATTGCCAGTCCAACCATATAACAGAATATCATTACTCCAGTAGCTTTTAAGTCCTTGATAAGTATAGTTTACGGTATCTATGAAGGAAAAGCCTGGGGCTCGACCGATCGATCAACTGGTCGGCCGAGGTGTTGGGGTTTACATCCCAGTATTAGAGGCCGATTACAATATTAGTAGGAAGGGTATTTATTTTGAACTCTATAGGATAAAGGTATATTTTTAAACAACCTATTAAAGAATTAAGAAATAAAATTACTCACACCAAAGTTCGGTTGCTGTATTTGATAATTCCTTTGCTACTTCCATAATTTGAAAACATTAAGTAGTCTGCGACGACTAAGGGAATAAGGGCTAGTAGTACTGTTAGGCGATGGGCTTGCAACATGTCAATAACTGATAAACATCTTGGCCTGTTTGTGCAAAATGTGATTACAGAATTATCAAGAGGTCTTTTTAGAGTTGTTGGTATTTCTGTAGCTCTGCCTACCACTCTGGCAATGAAGGGAATGTCGTTTTCTTCATTTGATTGTCTCCAAAATGTTCAACCTCTATTTTACGCGGTAAAACAACTATGCTTTGATCATGTTATCGTATTGTCAACGTTATGAGTTCTTATTCACGAGGGTTAACCGCCAATCCCTCCTATCTCAAAATGTTAGAACTTTACCATAGACGCAAACTACTTTAACTTAACTTTAGGGTCGATCAGGTATTGCCAGGATAAAAAAAACGCCACAAAAATACTTTATTAAAATAGGAGATATTTCTGTTGTGTGCGTTAGATGGTATTTGTCACAAATTGACCAAAAATGTCAGGAGTAGGTAGTTAACCATCGAAAATTGTTTTAACAGTTGGGGTGTTTTTCTTTCAGTTTGTAAAGTAGATTTTAAATTGGTTAAATTTTGAAGAAAACAGACAGTTTTTATTTGAGATTAGAATATGCAGTTATCTCTATGACTCTGCTTTAGCTTCTTGGTTAGAGCGACAGTGATAGCTCATTCATGTACCCAGTTTTCAAAATGATCTCCACTCGCATTTCCTCTTTCAAAACCTGTTTCCCTAATCGCTCTCAGTGACTGATGAGAAGGTTTGTCAAAGTCTATGCACTGCCACCGTTGCATTTCGCATCTGTACTGATTGTTGTCTGCGTTTGAGATTGTCATGTTGGACAACCTGATTAGGGGAGTTGTTAAGCTAAATATACGCCTTAAGCCTAGGTTGGTGAACCTGCCTTGGAAGCTAGTGGACTGGGTTTGTTTATATATATTGTATAACTAGCGAACCGCCAGCGGCTTATCCCGCTGCAATATTTTTTCTTGTCATTTTTTTTTTTGTAAAAAAATAATAATAATAAAAATTATCCTATATTACTTCTAGTACCTTCCAGAATATGTGTACAAAGTTTCATGATGATTCGTCAAGTAGTTTTTGCGTGAAAGCGTAACAAACATCCACGCTTTCACATTTATAATATTAGTAAGGATAGAATGACGTCCGTACCTACTGTTGACAGCAAAATCTAAACTGCAATAAAAACATCAACTCAAAAATGATAAACCAGCTCTATAACCTATAGAAGGGAAATGTACTTACATATCGTCACTACTTTGATGAAACCTCGTATGTCAACATTTCGTGATGTACGATTTTATTTTATTATTTATTTATTTAATCTTTATTGCACAAAAAAAGAATACACTTAATATGCAAAAGGCGAACTTAATGCCGTAAGGCATTCTCTACCAGTTAACCTTTAGGCAAAGCAGAGATTGTAGTGGCGGTGCAACATAGATTCTGACTTAACTATATACTATATACTTACATAAACATATACACTTACATAATATCAATATGCTACATAAATATAAATACATGAAATACACTAATAAATAAATACATACATAATATGTATATACATATAAGCAAAAAACAAAACAGATAAAGCAATCAGAAAACCAAGATGATGTCAATTCTACCTGCAAAGAAATTCGCGAACTTTCTTTTTAAAGGCAAACTTGTTCGGAGCTTTCTTCGTTTTAAGGGGAAGGTCGTTCCAAAGTCGTGCTGCCTGAAGGGCGAAGGAGTTGGACATGAAACCTGTGCGGTGAGGAGGGATGGAAAGTGTGAGGTTTTCAGTGGATCGTAGCTGACGGATGTGGGTAGAACCCAGAAATTTAAAAAGAGATTTTAAGTATTCAGGAGATTGCGGATCGTACAGAATATTATAAAGGAAACAGAGTAATCTACTTTTGCGACGTTGGCGAATAGGAAGCCATCCAAGTTGAGAGCGGAAGGAAGAAACGTGATCATATTTACGAAGACAGAAAACAAAGCGAATGCAATTATTGAGAAGGCGATCCAACTTATCGAGTTGTCCTTCGCTCAGATCCGGATAACACACGTCACCATAATCAATGATGGGAAAGATTAGAGACTGCACAAGGGATACCTTGGTCTTAATAGGCAAAAAGTGCTTTAGTTTATTAAGAGAATGAAGAGAGCCCATGACCTTGCGGCTTATTTCAGTGACATGTGTTCTCCAATTGAGAGAGTTATCCATATAAATACCAAGATCCTTGACGCTGCAGCTAAATGGGATATTAATACCATTAAAATTTGGTGGCTGAACAGCATCAAGGTTAATTTTATTGAGCTGGCCAGAACTACCAATGATAATAGCCTGACACTTGGCTGGGTTCACGAACAAGCCAAATTTTTCGGACCACTGTAATATGTGTCGGAGATCGTCATTAAGCTTGTCGGTAATGCATTTAAGGTCAGTCGCCTTACAGTGGTCGTACAACTTAAACTTGAAGAGAATGAAGTTCAAAATCGCACATCACGAAATATGAGATGAAAGATGTTGGAGGCGAGGTTAAGCAATGAATTACAAAGCACGTAATAAATTTAAAAAGTATAACATTTGCATTGTTAGCTTGTTCACTAGCTTAGCCACCAAGTTATTAAACTAAATGGTTTGAATTTAGTGTAGGTATCAATAACTGTGATAGGGCATGTACTAAAATATTCAGATATTTTTGTATGACTTTGACCGTACCCCTATGGGTACAAGCCTAAAGCTTTTATCTGGGGTTTGACATATAATGTAACTTTTAAGGCACGTCTCACGAAAAAATAATACTTAATTAAACGACGTATGTGTAACTAACAGAATATTCCTTAAAATTATAATTAAATAATCTACCAACTTAATAAAAGTTGTTCAATTATGGTTACGTTTAAAGAGCTACATTGTTTAATGTTCCCTAAACAGACCTTTCTACATTGTTCCGAGTAATATCATGTCTCTGCCATTTTTACTTCTCACGGGATACCTAATAAATAACATTCATGAATGGAATATTAATGGTGATGGGAAAAGTTGTTCGCACTATTAAAAATAATAAAACAACTAAGCTGAGGTGTAATTCTCTTAAGAACGGCGCTCTGTCGATCGAGCGAGCGAGGTCATACGAGCAGGCTCACTCGAATGGTAAAGCTACCTAATTGAGCGTCCGTCGAATTCAAGACCGAGTTATTTAGAAAACTACATATCTAGCAATTCTAACTAACTGATCATCGATTGTATCGTTACATTGAATAAATTTTTATCGAACGCTATTGTCTGCTGAAACCAATGATGTTTTCAGGAGCGTTAACATAATTACTTAGGTAAGGTTAGGTTAGAGTTGTGACTACAAAAAAAATACTCATGCGGCGAGAAAGCCTTGCAATTAAATAAAAAATCCGCGTAATGGTACGTTCGTTAAAAGGAAATTCGATAAAACAATAGGTTCCCATACATGCTATAAGGAACTTGCTTTTCAACTTGACGGTCGAATAATTAACTGGCCAGTTGAAGTCGTCCAGTAAGCGTACAGACAACGTTTTAGGACGTACATTCTCAATTATGTAGCTTAAAATTCGTACGTATGATTTCGCTTCCTTGATCCGTTTTTTTTTATGTTAAGGAGAAGGCACACGAGCACTCAGGCCACCTGATGGTAAGTGGAATCTGAGTCCCATAGACATTTGAATTCTCAAGACTATAATCCTAAGACCTCAAATGCTTTGCTAACCCATAGGACTAAGATGGAATGCTTCTATGCTAGGAATTTTACCGTTGTATAAGAAGTAATTTTTAAAACATATTGAGTTAGTTTTTTTGAGCAACTCGTTTTTTAATTTCAAGAACTAATTACAAACCAGCAGTAGGCCGTGCATTCTTAATTAGGTAGCTTAACCATTGAGCTTACTCGCTCGCTCGATCGGCATAACGTTGAAACGAAAATAACACCTCTGGTGTAACATTTTAGGTTAGTTTTCGAGAGTTGGCAGAAATATAGTAATATAACTCTATGGTTGTATACTTATCTCTGCTATTTACATGTTGGCACATTTGTATCCACACAATGGTTTTATTGTCCATACATAATAAAACTGTTCCGTTACCAGACAAACAACGCTCAATTCTTGTGGTTATATAGCCACTTGACATTTCCCTATAACACGAAGCTGCCAGTTACAACAAATAGTTGTACATTGCGTATATTATATGAAACCTAGTATCTCGTTGATGTTGCAATGTATATTGAAATGTCAAATGTCAGGGATCTACGAATTCACAGGTACACACGTTAAACTTTGGGCACCCCTCTCTTTTTATTGGGGGTTCATGCCTTCATTCCCAGAGTGGGGTAGGCAGAGCTACAGAAATACCAACAACTCTAAAAAGACTTGGTGACAATTCTGCAACCACATTTTTGTACAATTAGGCTAAGATACCAGTGTATTAGGGATAGGATACAAGCCCACCACTAGACAATTTATTTTATTAGTAGTACTTACTTTTAACCGAAGCCTGATTGGTTCATATTCACTTTATTATTTTCATTTTTACATACATACGTACATAACATCACGCCTTCATTCCCAGAGTGGGGTAGACGGAGCTATAAAAATACCAACAATTCTAAAAAGACTTGTTGATAATTCTGTAACCACATTTTGCTCAATCAGGCTAAAATGTTTATCAGTGTATAAGTGACAGGTTGCAAGCCCATCGCCTAACTGTACTACAAGCCCTTATTCTCTTAGTCGCCTCTTCCGACATCCACGGGAAGACATGGAGCGGCACTATTCTAACCCGACAACCACACGGATACGAGTAAATATAAATAAAATAAATAAATAAATGTCACACAAATTGACCTAGTCGCAAACTAAGCTTTAGGCTTGTACTATGGGTACTTGATAACACATATACTTAAATACAGAAAACATCCAAGACTCAGCGATCACACAAATATCTGCCCTTACCGGGATTTGAACCCAAGACCGCTAGCTTCGAAGGCAGGGTCACTCCCAACTAGGCCAGCGTGTCATCAATATGGCGGAACCATTATCCAAAGAGATTAACATTTAATGGTATATTTAACATAATGACGTAACTAGCTACTTAAGAAAATCAACCTCATACCTTTTTCATTTCGTAACTTTTCTCCATATGCCATTATGGTATCTATATGAATACGAAATACTGTTACGGTAAAGAATGTGTTCGAACATTAAGATAACATAAAATAAATAAGCATATTTATTGTAATTTCATGGAAAAGACGTCATTTCTTTTGGGATTCTAATTCAATTTGAGTTTGAATTTTCGTGTATGCAATCGGTTACTATATATGAAATGTTAACAAAGAAATATCATCAAACAAGGCAATTAAATAAGACGTTAATATCCCGGGAAAATCTCACATAAATTCACATTGTTCCAAACTAAGCTCCAGGCTTGTACTATGGGTACTAGACAACGATAAACTTACTTAGAAAAATACATACATGACATCACGCCTTCATTCCCAGAGTGGGGTAGGCAGAGCTACGGCAATACCAACAACTCTAAAAAGACTTGTTGATAATTCTGTAACCACATTTTGCACAATCAGGCCAAGAAGTTTACTAGTGGTATTAGTGACAGGTTGCAAGCCCATCGTCTAACAGTAGTACCAGCCTTTATTCCCTTAGTCGCCTCTTACGACGTCCACAGGAAGACATGGAGTGGCACTATTCTATCCCGGCAATCACACGGGCAAAAATATATAATTAAATACATTTAATATCACTATTAATCAGGAACAAACATTAGTGTCGTGATGAATGATGATGAAAAGCCTTCATCTGTTCTTTAATGCTTTTAATGCTTTTACTGTTTGTGTTGCTTTGTCCTCATGTAAATGTAGTCTGAAATTCACAGTGCTTTAGTTTTACTGTTATACTGTGTAATTTCATAAAGAACAAATAAATAAATACATATCAGGGGACAATCTTATACAATTTGATCTAGCCCCAAACTAAGCTCAAGGCTTGTACTATGGGTACTAGACAACGATAAACATACTTATACAGCGTGTAAATTTCATACGGGCATATATTTTATCCAGACGTAGTTAACGATCATACAAATCATGTGAGAAAGATATTTTGTTGGTAACTTTTATTATTGAGGAGCAGTAAATTTTTTAAAGTTTGTCTTAGGAGCAATGTACGAAGTGTGCGAGCGTCCATCGGTCGTCAATGTATCGCCTGTATCCAAGTGCAAGGACGAAATGTGTGGAAACTAAATACCAATCTCAGGCGAGAGCACCGCCTGCACCGAAATTTTTGACTTTCATGGGCGAAGTAAACAAATGGTGAACCATAACAATTCGTGAGCATAACATGACTATTATGTAGATGCTTTAATTTAATATCGCAATGTCATACATTGCTTGCTGAATTAATTAGTAAGAAAAAAAGAAATACAACTAATGTTGCTGTTACACACATTTTTATGTTAATTAGGGTGTATATTAACTATTGTTAAAATATATGCCCGTATGAAATTTACACGCTGTATAGAGAAATACATAGAAAACATCCAAGACTCAGGACCAATTTATCGCGCTCAACACACAAATATCTGCCCTTACCGGGATTTGAACCCAGGACCGCTGGCTTCGGAGGCAGGGTCACTCCCAACTAGGCCACCGTGTCGTCAAATACGTAAATATATATGTTTACTACACAAGTCCTTGCACAAACATTTGATTTGAACCCGGGACTGTTACTTTCGTAGGTAAGGTCACTATTCAACAAGTCGACCCGCCAAACGTCTAAAGAGAAAATTACCAATGATGTTTTAAATCATTAGAAACACAGGTTAGAAAGTGCGCCGAACATCAAATACTCGTCTAGTCCAAATCGTGCTAGATTAAATAGCAATAAGAAGAATGATGAATTTCTCTAAATTTTACACAAATTCTTTTACCATCAAGGCGATAAGGTTATGGAATGCTTTGCCTGTGGAGGTACGACGTGCTAAGTCTGTTGCCATTTTTAAAAGCAAGCTAAAGGATCATTTTCTATCACTTCCGTAGTTTTTCTAATATTTTCTTTACTTTTTTTTCTTCTATCTCATGCTTCGTATGTTGTCATTGTTTGGCTGTTTAGGAGGATGTATGTACGTATATATTATATAGATGTATAATTATATGTATTTATTCAATTATTTACTTTATTTATTTATATTTAGACTATATATAAAAAGTTTAAATTTCAAAATTCAAATAATTTAATTTTCTTGTAGTTATTTAGTTTGAGTTCTAAACGAATTAGTTTACACCGCCTGCCATGAATTTGTGTCCTCAGTTATTTCTCTTACAAGATTGTCTGGAAGAGATCTCTTTTTAGCGGTAAGACCGCCTGTTGTGTACCTATGATTTAAATGTACTGTTCCGTGTTCTGTTTTTATTTTTTATTTTTTTGGTGGTCAATAAAGAGCATTTGTATTGTATTGTATGATAATAATTTTAGTGAAACAAAACACATGATTATCAACACAGGCATCATCCGGTGGATACCAAACTAGGCTGAGTCTGAACCTTAAGGTCCGCAGAGTCGGTATTAACAAACTGCCCAAAGAGATCATGAAAATACGTTTATTTGGCAAGCATTTTAAACTATAGTATAAATTTTGAAAATTAAGTAATAATAATTCAAACTTAAAACTAATGTTACAAAAGCCTATCAAAATGATCTCTCAGCTAATGTGACGAAGCGTTGGGAAACGTTTAGTCAAGCTGGTTTTCAGAGAAGCCAGAATTACTTAATATTCAGGGTATTTTTTTAATAGATGCACAAATTTTAATTCTATATTCGCTATTGTTAATCAATAACACATGTTGTGCTATTTTTACTATAGCTTAAAAAATATATGAGATATTGCTGATTCAATGATTCCACTAACTGAACGATATTCATGGACCCTCTAATGCAGGGGTGCGAGGAGAGGGAGTGTTGTTAAGTAAGTTAATAAATTAAATTTCAAATTTAGATTATCAGTAGGAGAGGGGCTTGTTGTGTCTGGTAAGCTGTACATGAAATTTCAAATTTCGAATATCAATACGGTGTATTGCATACCTACAGCTTGACAACCCATGTCATCATTTCTAGTGTGACTTTGTGTCCACACGAGAAAGTAAAAGAGAGGTAATTCGCAACAAAAACAAAACGTTTTTTGAACTGGTTTTACTGTCGTAATATATTATGTTAACGATACAAAATCATATGTTAAAATTTGTGCACTGATAAAAAAAATACATTAAATAACAAAATTAAATTATTATTAGAGTAGTGCCACTCCATGTCTACCCGTGGATGTCATAAAAAGCGACTAAGGGAATAAGGGCTTGTAGTACTGTTAGGTGATGGGCTTGCAACCTTTCACTAATACACTGGTAAACATCTTAGCTTACTTGTGCAAAATGTGGTTACAGATTTACTAACAAGTCTTTTTAGAGTTATTGGTATTTATGTAGCTCTGCCTAATCCTCTCTGGGAATACCGGCGTGAAGTTATGTATGTATGCATGATTTTTACCAGTATTTTTTTATTTATGTGCCAGAACAAACCTTGGGTAATCCTTATTTTTTGATCTCGATTACCTAAAATATCTCATCCTATTTTGTTATATGCCATTTTAAGTTTTCCATCTGCATTGTTCGAAAATGCCTTATACTCATTTTATAATTATATATTCAATAAACGTTTCCTGTCCTAGAGATCTTCTTTATCCTGACCCTTCCCAAATCCCGTGACACAACAAGGCCAATGTGTCGTTAAAATCACACTGAGCAAGTCCGAAATATAATTAAGAAATATATTACGCGTGTGTTAAGTTGCAATTTAGTTGCATATTCATTGCACATGCAGCGGATGTGCGAAATAGCCTTAATTAACACTTTTTTCTCAAAACGCCTTAAGAATCGCGTGAAAATCTAAATTAACGGCTTCGGTTTGAAAAGTGGCACGTTTAAGACCTAATAATTTGTTTTGCCTACATAGTAGCTGCTTAACTGACTAGTATGGGACAACTAGCTGTAATAAGGCGTTTAGACGGCGATGAGATGAAAAAAACTAGACCTATAAGAGGCTAATGTACGGCTATTTCAATTTTATGGGACCACACCACGTTTGGCCTAGTTTTCTAAAGTCTAGTTGAATATTGATTATACGCTTGGTATGAATATTATGTAGTAGAAACTCGTATAAGGGCATGGCAGTAGTTGGTTTTTCTAGGTTGGTAATTTACTATGATTTATTGATTACCATTCGCGTGAAAATTATGATCTGACAAGTCTTAAGGAGACACTGAATTTTGATGCAAGTGAACTTTTAAATTAGATGGCTTCTTCGGACAGAAACAATTGTCAAACTTGGGTCATACACAGATTTAGGTTACCGTCTTTCCTGTTACACACGGAAAGTTAAGGTTTTAAGGCCTAATTTTCTGGCTAAGCCCACTTCCGAAAAAACGCCGTCAGGACTGCTTTAGGCTTATCATATAAAACATAACTTATACTTAAGGTATAAATATTCTTTGTATTTAATAAAAAAATAAATAAGGAAAAATACGTAATTAGTAAAACACCATAAAACTAAGAATTATTTATTGTTATCTATAACTATAAACTTGATCAATTAATGTTTTAGCGAAAATTGATTTTGCAGCCGTAAATATAATATGTATGTATTTTTTCACGTGTAATAACTATAAAATCAAAGACTCGAGATGAAAGCTGCCGTCGTATTCGACCCGAGTTTTATTGAACCTAGTAACTAGCGGTTAGAAAGTACCGTATCTCGTGATACGGCCGTTTTTACTTTTTACACACATATGGTAAATGGTATCTTATTGGAGTTCTAGGTTAGTGTTTCAACTAAAGTAAATCAATGTAGGAAAGCCGTCTTTTGGTCTTGAAGTTAGCCGGTCATTTTTGTTCGACTGCCAAAGTGGGAGGGTAATGTTTTGAACTGTATATTGTATATGTATGTATTTCTCTATATAAGTATGTTTATCGTACCCATAGTACAAGCCTAGGGTTTAGTTTGGGACTAGGTCAATTTGTGGGACATTGTCCCCTGATATTTATTTACATACATACATACATACATTGCGTTACCACATTTTGCACAATCAGGCTAAGATGTTTACCAGTGTATTAGTGACAGGTTGCAAGCCCAACGCCTAACAGTACTACAAGCCTTTATTCCCTTAGTCGCCTCTTACGACATTCACGGGAAGATATAGAGTGGCACTATTCTAACCCGGCAAACATACAGGGTCTTTATTTATTTTAGGTAAGTATGTATTAATAAATAATAATAATATCAGTGGGCCTAACATGCTGCCTTGGGAACTACTTTCAAACGGGAAGTAGTGTCAAAAATTATTAATAAAATGACACAGGTAACTCAAAAATTACTTTTGTTTTAATCCGTAAATCTTTATTCTTACGTTGGAATATGGAATAGAGGGATTAAAATCCCGAGCCTGTTTTAAAATCTTGTCCCATGGCAGCGTGTTATGGGGATGATCCCACATAAATTGTCGTAGTCCCAAACTAAGCCTAGAGGCTTGTATGGGAAATATACTAATATAAAGAAATAATTACTTAAATACATAGAAAACATCCAAGACTCTAAAGATATTCGCGCTCATCATAAATATTTGCGCATACCGGGAATCGAACCCAGGACATCCGTAGGCAGGTCACTACCATAAGTTTTAAATTTATTTGTTCCCTCATATTTAAGCTGAAAATACGACCTAATTTTAATTAACGAGGTGTTATTAGAGACGTCGTTAGTGCAAAAAAATTGCAAGTGTATACATGTCTTTGTACTTAACTGTACAAGCCTAGATCTTAGTTTGGAACAAGGTCAGTTTATGTTATGGTCTCGAGATATTTATATACAACTTGCGACTCTTTCGGTCCAGGTTAAAGTAAAATATATATATACCTTCCTCTTGAATCACTCTATCTATTAAAAAAAACACACTAAAATCCGTTGCGTAGTTTTAAAGATCTAAGCATATATGGAAACAGACTGACAGCGGGAAGCGACTTTGTTTTATATTTTATAGTGACTAACTTACCCGCGAGATATCGCATAGATTTTGATTATCGTTACTCCCTTGGGAACTGTTAAGTTTTTCAGTATGAAAAGTAGCCTATGTGGTAATCCATCTAAAACTAAACTAAACTAACACACAAACTTTCGCATTTATAATATTAGTAGGATATTTATTTAAACGAGACTCTGGGCACCAATCGAGAATATCAAATGTACTAACAGCGAAAACCTATAACTAGTTATCGGTGATAAGCAATCATAAATGCGCATAATAAAGAGATTAGCGTCCATAAGGCTAATAGTCGCGTAAAGCTATCGAGGAATGAATTGGTTAAGTCTTAACATAGGAATAAACTTATCTGTGTTATGATCAGAAGCGAGAGAGAGCGTTATAACTCTCTCTTTCAGTATTGAGATCTTGAAATAGGTCTCACGTTCGATAACGCAGTTACTTTAGTTGGTAGTGACCCTGCTTATGCTAGCGGTCCTGGGTTCAATTTCCGGTAAGGGCAATTTGTGTGATGAGCGCGAGTATTTGTTTCCGAGTGTAGAATGTTTTCTATGTATTTTTCTATGTATAAGTCTGTTTATCGTTGTCTAGTACCCATAGTTCGAGCCAAGAGCTTACTTTGGGTACCCTAATATTTATTTTTCTATTTACTAGCTTTTGCGAAAGTCTTTTATTGCTATTTCCTCGGAATCTGTTGAATATTTCGGAATAAAAAATAGCCTATGTGCTATTCTAGAATTTTTAGACCACAATCTATATCCGTGCACATCCAAACCCGTTCCGACATTTTGGCGTGATTAACTAATCACATTTATAAAATTTATAATTTTAGTGGTGGTAGCACCCTGTGCAGGGTCCGTCCGGATCGCTATCACCATCTTATCCATTAACGTTCGCAATGTTGTGTTCCGGTGTGGGGATAAGACAACCGGTGATATTACAAGCATAGAGGCATTCCATCTTAGTCCTCAGGGTTGGCAATGCATTTGAGGTCTTAGGGTGGTCTCACTTCAAGGTCTCAGTTTCTAGTATTCCTAATGTCATTTTGTGAAAGTTTGTGTAACAATCCTAAAGAAAGTTATGGATACAAAAGAATACCTAAGGATGACTAGTATAGCTAGAAGTTAACACACTTAGAAAAGGATAGCTATAGCATAGGTAGCGTTGACATTTACAGTTTATTGCTTACGCAGACAATGTGCCTCGATATTTAGTGCCCCATTCAATTTTTAATTATTTGTGCGCCCGGCTTTGTAACTCAGATAAATCGCTAAGATAGAATTATGAAGCATTCTTCGCTTAAGATTAAGTTGTCTGGGTTAAGCTGAGGTTCCAAGTTATATTTTATGAGTGCATAAACATATCAAAAATGTCCAAGGATCAATAAGCAAATAAATAAATATCAGGGGACAGTGTCACTACCACCATCTTACCCATTAACCTACCGCCAAGCAATAGTGTTCGCATTGTTGTGTTTCGGTGTGGGATAAGACAACCGGTGAAATTACTAGCATGGAGGCATTCTATCTTAGACCTCAGGGTTGGCAACGCATTTGAGGTCTTAGGGTTATAGTCTTGAGAATTCAAATGTCTATGGGTCTCAGATTCCACTTACCATCAGGTTGTCTGTGTGCACGTGTGCCTTCTCATTATCTTAAAAAAAAAGTGCCAAAGTAAACTGTAGTCTTGTACTATGGGTATTAGACAACGATAAACATACTTATAATAGAGAAATACATACTTAAATACATACCTATAGGAAACATCCAAGACAGTTACAAATACTCGCACACATTACACAAATATTAATCCTTCCTCTTCTTTAAGTGCCTCTCCAACTAGTGACGGTCGGCTACCAACTACTGGAATCGTTGCCTGACCTTAGCGAGTCGAAACAATTCGGATGTTAATATTATTCAATTAATCCTTACCGGGAATCAAACCCTCCGCTAGCATCATAGGCAGTGTGTGTGTGATTGGATATATTTATAGAATTTAGCGACGACGTAGAACCATACTTTATTTTAATACTAGCGACCCGCCCTCACTTCGCTCCGGATTAAAGTATTATACATATAAACCTTCCTCTTCAATCACTCTATCTACGAAAAAAAACTGCATCAAAATCCGTTGTGCAGTTTTAAAGATTTAAGCATACATAGGGATATAGGGACAGAAAATGCGACTTTGTTTTATACTATGTAGTGAAGAGAAGGCAATCGAACACACTGACCTCCTGTGTAGATAGACTCTGAAGCCCAAAGACATTTTTAATCATAACATTGCAATCTCATCGATCTCAAAACTTACCGGGAAAGGTACCCAACTGTCCGGTTTTGATTTGTTTGATTTTTAAATATGTTAGAGAGTAGTCTAAAACAACGGACACGTCTTTTTTTCAGCTGCCTACATACATAAACATACATAAAGTCACGCCTTCATTCCCAGAGTGGGGTAGGCAGAGCTACAGAATTACCAACAACTCTAAAAAACTTGTTGATAATTCTGTAACCACATTTTGCACAATCAGGCTAAGATGTTTACCAGTGTATTAGTGACAGATTGCGAGCCCATCGCCTAACAGTACTACAAGCCCTTATTCCTCTTACGACATCCACGGGAAGACATGGAGTGGCACTATTTGAACCCGGCAACCACACGGAAAAAGCTGCCCAAATTCAACCTATTCGGAGAAACTGTCCTTCAATGTACTAAAAAGTGATCAAACCCTCTAACTTTTGTATAGAGTTTTGTTAAACCAAATTGCTAGTTAATTACTGGCTTGATTATATGTTGGAGAACATGAAATAAGACCAATTATGGACCGTAAAGTTACTATTTAAAAAAAAAATCTTCAGCGATGAGAAATATGAAACTTTGAAAGGTTTTATAGGAAAATATGAGTTTGAGTCTATATAACAAAATGCGTGCTCATTTTTTTTTCATGTTCTGAAACATGTAATCAAACCAGCAATATGATGAACAAAACTCTCTACAGAAGTTAGAGGGTTTAGTCACTTTTCAGTATTTTGGACATAATTTGGGGGGCAATTTCTCCCAATAGGGTCAGCTTGCGCAGCTAAAAAAAGTACGTGTCTGTTAGTTTAGACTACTCTCTAACAGATATCAACATAAACCAATTCGGAGCCTGACAGTTGGGTACCTGTCCTTGTTAAATACCTCTGCACCGGAACACAACAATGCGAAAACTGTTGTTTGGTGGTTCGGGCAAACCCTCACCATCACTACTACAATATGACACAAAGAACTAGGTTCTGATGATGTCACAAAAAGAATAACGTATCATTTTGCGCTGGGATAAACCTAGTGGGTTATTAAGGCCCACACGTAACTGTGCGCGATGTTATCGGCGTTTGCGCAGCGGGGGGTTACGGCTGGCATGCACTCGAACTGTTAACTTCGTTCTGGTGGCTCGCGGGTTCGATGCTCGAATGTGACCAATGTGCGAGGTACACATTTTTTTGCGGTTTAATTGAAATATTACGATGGTGGGGTTTAAAAAGACATTTCACTGTTGTCTTTAGAGGACTGTGAAGTAAAAAGAAATCCATACAAAATAAGGATAACGTAGACGTTACGTCTCCTTAAATGTAGTCCGATTTTTACGATTTTTTCCAATATGTTTTAGATGTTATGTAAAGATAGGTCTGTACGTTTTCCAACAAAAAAACATAAAAACCTAGATTTTCATAAAAATTGGACTGGATTTAGAGGGTGAGATTTTGGCTTTCAATATACTTTTTATTTATATATGGCGTTTTCCAAAAACTTATTTTTCTTTAGTGGTGAAAAGTCTAATAAAATTTACTGTACTTACGAAACAGTAAACTGCTTGTTGCTGATTTTAAAATTCCTAGATAAATGAACTTATGTATTAATTGGTTAGCTCTGTTTTTTCCTGAACTATGTACAATAGAAACAGACAATATATTGTCAGAACAATACCTTATCTATTGAATCAGTGCTCTTAGAAGTTTTTATATAATTTGTGCTCAGCGATCATTATAAATATTTTATAAAATAGTAGCCTACATAACCATTTACATACATAAAATCATGCCTTCATTCCCAGAGTGGGGTAGGCTGAGCTACAGAAATACCAATAACTTTATAATTCTGTAACCACATTTTGCAGAATCAGGTCAAGAAGTTTACAAGTGTATTAGTGACAGGTTGCAAGCCCATCGCCTAACAGTACTACAAGCCCTTATTCCGTTCCTTAGCGTGTGGAGCTAACCCCGCATGCTTCAGTTTAGTCCATCACTTCCATCAGAGTAAATATGTCTAACAATAAGAATACATTTATTATTTTACAAATACTCGTGTTCATCACACAAACACACGCGTGTGAGTGTGTGTGTGTGTGCGCGTGTGTGTGTGTGTGTGTGTGTGTGTGTGTGTGTGTGTGTGTGTGTGTAAGCTCCCTAAGCACAAATGCGCAAAATGTCTTCTGACTCCATTTATGAAAGAGTCGCAAACCACTTTTCTAGAATTGACTTGTCCGCGTAGGTGGTGTTTTGCTTCAGGTCACAGGCTTTACAGACGAAAAAAAAAACACGTCTTGTTAAAAAGCCATCAATTAAGAAGAAGAACTAATAATCTAAATCATAACAAAATGGAACCTGCCCAACCTTATTAACCCAATTCCTCATCCAGGAAGCAACGCGCAGAACCGCGTAACTGTAAATCAGGAACGCTCCTATCTACATCGGACGCGAGCACAATGGCGGGTATGTTATCCATTCGCATTTGCGTGGTTATACATGTCGCCCGACGGCTAGGTAACTGTAAAAGATTTTTGACGTCGCTTCTTATTCGCCTCCGTAGACGTTAGGAGATACTTAATCTAATTTATAAAATTCTCGTGTCACGGTGTACGTTATTGAACTCCTCCGAAACAGCTGGACCGATTTTAATGAAATTTTGTGTGTATGTCAGGGCCTCTATTCAACTGCGTTATAACGATATCGTTTTTGACCTGTTTCCGTATTGTCAACGTTTTGATAACTCTTATGTCATTTACAATAATGGCGACTGTGACATAAACGATTCTTAAACGTGTCAAACACGATATCGTTTTAACGCACCTGAATAGAGGCCCTGGTAGGTCTGAGAATCGGCCAACATCTATTTTTCATACCCCAAAGTAACATAAAAAAAAATGCAGCGGGCGAAGCCACTGGCGGGTCGCTATTCTAATATATAAAATTCTCGTGTCACAATGTTGGTTCCCATACTCCTCCGAAACGGCTCGACCGATTCTTATGAAATTTTGTGTGCATATCGGGTAGGTCTGAGAATCGCCCAACATCTATTTTTCATACCCCTAAGTGACATGAAAGAAAAAAAATGCAGAGGGCAATGCCGCTGGCGGCGGGTCGCTAGTATACTTATGGAAATACAATCTAAACACCGTACTTCAGGTCACGGGCAATTTTTCAAGCGATTATTGCCCCTATGAACAATAGCCAACTTACTCTTATTTGGTATAATAGAACGAGCCGTCCTTACTGTAGATGGGCATTGCTAAAACAAGTTTTAAATATCCGTATATAAGTTTTGATTATGTCGTCTATATATTATGTCAGTTACTTAACTTACCGCCATATGCAAGCCGAAGACAAATCTAACGAAACCTCGCTTGTTGAAATCGGCCTATCCATCCAGCCTCTACGAGAGAATAAAAACCATATATACATACATAGAGATTAAAAATTACCCCCGTCCCTAAGAGCAGCTTTAGGAATTTCAGAGACAACTGTTTTTTTTTTAATGGCAAGGCCCTACATCGGAACATAACAGCAATGCTGCTTGATGATAGGTTAATCAATAAGATGGTGGTAGCGATGAAGACGAATAATGCTAAACTTATTTGTGGCGTATTACGGAATATTAATTCCATAATTTCTTGTGCCGTCCAATGTACATCCCAGACTTAATCAATAAAAAAAATAACTAAACGCCCCAGGGCCTCTATTCTACTGCGATGAAACGATATCGTGTTTGACGTGTTTTAGCATCGTTTTTAACTAGGCCGCCATTATTATCAATGACATAAGAGGTATCAATATGTTGATATCGTTATTACCGTGTAGAATCCTAGCCCAGGGCCTCTATTCAGGTGCGTTAAAACGATATCGTTTTTGACATGTTTCCGTATTGTCAACGTTTTGATAACTCTTATGTCATTTACAATAATGGCGACTGTGACATAAACGATTCTTAAACGTGTCAAACACGATATCGTTTTAACCCACCTGAATATAGGCCCAGTGTACATTATACTGTACTCATTGGACGTATTGGACGCTGGGCTTTAGCAGATCACGCGTTTTTTTCTTGGGTGGCACGAGGCTCTTTTGATTTTAGGACTAGGACAATTTTATGTGAGCTTGTCTTCTGATATTATTTTTAATAAAGGAGTAATTAGTAACTCGATCCCTAATTCTTCCCCTAATCTAACACTCTAGGTGGCAAATGTTTCACTTGGACGCTTGTTCCAAATTATCGGGTTGACGCGTAGATTTTGTCTCAAATTTGACTCAATTGCTGCGTTTAGATATCAAAATGTGTACACTTGAGGACATATTCACGAAAATATTAATAGTATTGTTTTTAAATAGGCTGAAGTGAAAACTTGTCTGTACTTTGCTGTCGATAAATACTCGCGCTAATAAATAAAATAAATATCAGGACATAATCTCAGACAAATTGACCTAGTCCTAAACTTAGCTCTAGGCTTGTACTATGGGTACTAAACATACTAATATAGAGAAATAAATATATTCTCAGGAACAAATATTCGCGCTCATCACATAAATAGCTTCACTTACCGCATTTGAACCCAAAACCGCTATTTTCGAAGGCAAGGTCACCACTTACTAGGCAAACGTGACGTAAAAAGATTTATTATTAAAAAAAAATTAAAGAAATGGGAATCTTCATTCTTACTTTTGTATATGTTAAGGCTTCTCAATTTCTATACATAACCCTAATATCGAGTAAGCATCGAAAGTATCAAAATTAAATGCACTATAACGACCACTTAAACGCTCTAGCTACGGTCTCCCGGAAGAATACATTAAGTGCCTACTGTCAAGACTCCCGTAGAAAATCGACGCTATATCGGGTCTTTAGTATCAAACGAACACATCATAATAAACTTGAACGAAGTGACATAACTCGACATAAATTGTATTTAAAGCTACAAATGTCCATAATTCTGGAAATTCTGGATGTCATCGTTTACTGGTAGTTATGGGACTTGGTATTTACGTCCCACTCTTGCTGGGATATAATGAAAGAGATAGACTGATAAACGACAGTTGGTTCTGCTTGCGAGGGATATTGTAGTTCCTGGAATATTAGATATTACTGCTTTTGAGCTACGAGTTGAGTATTTTTACGACGAAGGTAGCGGTCCCGGGTTCGATTAATTCAGGCAAATTATTTGTGTGATGAGCGCGAGTGTTTGTATCTGGGTCTTGGGTGTTTTTTGATGTTCCAACGGAAGACCAGCGCTGGCGAATGCTGTGTTGGGACCGTTTCGCAACAATTTCTCTGTGTCTTGTTCTCTTTGTATCTATGTAATATAATATTGTATTGTTGCGAACAAATCTCTTTATCTTTGTTTCTATATGTAAATGCATTGTTCGTTGTCTAGTATCTATAGTAGACACAAACTTAGTTTTTATTTGTTTGAAATTGTTTTCTGTTAAAATTGACATTTAAGAATCAAGGATATTTTAATTAGTATTTTGTTAAATATTGCACAACTATCTACATTGCATAACTTTAACCACAAATAAATAACAAATAAAAGTCAAATATCTAAATACGTGCCAATAAAGCTTACTGAGATGATCCAGGATCATCCATGTTTAATATTTTTTGTTCTGTCTACACATAACGCAAACAATATCATTAATAAGTATTTTTTATAAAAAATGTAAAGTTATTTTATTTTTTATTTATTTAATTAGGTTTACCAACAATTGTTTACACCAGTACATTCAATAAAAACATGCTAAACGTTTGTTGAGTAGTATAACAACTAGTTAAAGGTAAACACCACATGCAAAACTTAAAGTGAAGACTAAACTAAAATTAAAGTTAACACTGCTTTAAGACTAGACATTCTAGTTTTAACAAGTAATAGAATTTATATCAGAGCATCTACGGATAATTCTAAATAATTTACCGGGTAGGTCGAAGTGGATATCCGTAACGTCACTGAAACTGTTAGCAGTCTTACAAAGCCTACAAATTGGAGAGTTTCTACCTGATACAGATCTTCTGACCGGTAAGCATAATGGCGTATTAGGGTTGCGGGGGATTCTAGAGGAGCTCTAAAACTAAGGAGACTTAATAATTGTGGGCAGTCTATTTTGTGGTGGAGTATTTTGTTTAAAAACAAGGCATTTAACACCATTCTTCGTGTTTCAAAAGTATCAATATTAAAGTATTGCAATTTGCATTTGTAAGATGTAGTTCGTTTTGCCAAATATGCTTTGTGCTCATGATATGCTAAGTGTCGAAGAAATCTTTTCTGCACTCGTTCTAGTCGCATGAGTGTGTAGCATGATGGGGCCGCCAAACAACACTGCAGTATTCCATTATACTCCGTACCAGACTATTGAAAAGCAGTATTTTGGTACTGCTTTGCTTAAAAGATTTGCTATTTCTAATGACAAATCCTAACATTTTGGTTTTCAAGTTTCTTATCAAACAACACGCCCAAGGGTGAGTCAACTTTTAAGGTACTCCCCAATTTTCGACATGTCTCACTATGTCACCTTAATTTGGTAGAATGCAATTTTTTTTTTGATGTGGTCAATATATTGAATAAATCAGACAATTAAACTTACTTTCTAGCTGACAATTTTAAAAATTCTTCTATGATTTACACAAATATATCAGGTAACGCAGGGGACGACGTTGTCCCCGGGTTTTGTATGAAAAACGTGCATTTTCCACTGCGTTACCATGTTTTTACAAAATTATAGAATTGGTTTATGATTATGAATAGTGAAATCCGAAAATCTGATTATCTAATTTTAACATGTGTAAACCATTATCAATCTCACATATTCTAGTAAGTTTTTATTAGCGTGTAGAAAAGGAGGACTTTAAAAGTTGATTCACCCCCAAATCTTGTATGCATTCAACTTCATCGAGTTTGTAGTAATCAATGTAAGTTAATAACACACTTGCAAAAGTTCCTCACTGAGTTTATGTTAATAAAAAGTTTTTTCGTTGTTATACCCATTCCAATGTCCTCGAGTGTAGTAACACAAGCCTCGGTAACCGAGCCCGCTCGTTCACAGTTGAACGGAGCAGTACGGTTTCCGAAGAATTTCGGGCCGAGGGCGAATGGGCAGCCATTTTTTTTTCTTTTTTGTAAATTAAAACCGTAAGGTATTTTAAGAAATTAAATTCAGAATGTGTGTTGCATTGTCCTTGCTAGATTTGTAGTAGGTAAACATTATTTTTAATGTTCATCAAAGTTGGGCCGTGTGGTTGCCGGGTTAGAATAGTGCCACTCCATATCTTCCCGTGGATGTCGTAAGAGGCGACTAAGGGAATAAGGGCTTGTAGTGCTGTTAGGCGATGGGCTTGCAACCTGTCACTAATACACTGGTAAACATCTTAGCCTATTTATGCAAGATGTGGTTACAGAATTATCAACAAGCCTTTTTAGAGTTGTTGGTATTTTTGTAGCTCTGCCTACCCCACTCTGGGAACGAAGGCGTGATGTTACATACATACATATGTATGTAAAAAAACCGGGCAAGAGCATGTCGGACCATGCTGAGTGTAGGGTTCCGAAGCCGTTAAGTACTACAAACATAAAAATCAACAAGTAATAACTAATTTTCTATTTAAAGTCATTTGGTGCCGTCTTACGACCGAACCCTATATTGAAACTTACTACTTCGGATTAAAATTTGACACATTTTGTATGGGCAAATGTCAAATTTCAACCAGAAGTAAGCCTTATCTATCCGCGGTTTGAATATAGGGTTCAGCCGTTAGATGCATAAACACTTCGCCTGTATCTCAAGACCCAATGATGTCTTTAGTCATAATAGTTTTCCTTTTGAATTCGTTGTATACGATTTTGTTTAAGTTTTTTTTCAGATTTTTAACACTTGAGTCTTACAAAAATTAGCGCTTTAAAGCTTAATATTTCCTAAACGGAGTTTTTAATCGAAAAGTTGTTTCAACAAACCCATCATATTTTTGAAAGACCTATCTAACAATACCCCACACTATGGGGTAGACGAAACAAATAATAAATCCCCAAGTTACGTGTATAAGAGACTACGGAACCCTAAAAATGCCAATTTGCTAACCGTGCTTTGTCTGTGTCTGATTTTATAACGTGGCCAAGTAAATCAAAGTTTATCTATAAAGCAACTATTTACGGAGAAGTCACACGAGCACTCAGGCCACCTGATGGTAAGTGGAATCTCAGACATTTGAATTCTCAAGACTATAATCTTAAGACTGCAATCCTAAGACCTCAAATGCGTTGCCTACCCTGAGTACATACTTAGATGGAATGCCTATATGCTAGTAATTTCACCGGTTGTCTTATCCCCACACCGGAACACAACAATGCGAACACTGCTGCTTGGCGGTTGGTTAATGGATAAGATGGTGGTAGCGATCCGGACGGACCCTGCACTAGGTCCTACCACCGCTAAAATATTGTGCACGTCTCATTTTCTCAATAAATTGTGCAGGAACGCAACACTATTAATTGAACCCACTATCAAACCAACGCATAGTTGGCAGGCCGGTACTAAGCCAAGGAGCTGGATTGATGACCCTCTCATCTGATATATCTGGTGAATGTGGCTGTCATGGCCACCACACGTATTGGAGATGTTAGCATGTTTATTTATTATTAGCTAGACCAGTTGGTCTTCCCGTAACTTTCGGGGAGGGAAGATGGCCGATTGAAAGATGTCAGACTTTTGATTTTGATTTATTCTGTTTACTGATTTACTCTACTCACTTGACATTGGCGAAATCACTATGTGGACCGCCATTAATAAAAAAGAAGAAGATAGCTAGACCAGTTACTTAAGCTGGCCGCGACGGGAATAGATTAACATTTAGTGGTGGTAGGACCCAGTGCAGGGTCCGTCCGCATCGCTTCCACCGTCTTATCCATTAACCACCCGCCAAGCAACAGTGTTCGCATTGATGTGTTCCAGTGTGGGGATAAAACAACCGGTGAAATTACTAGCATAGAGGCATTCCGTCTTAGTCAGGGTTGGTAATGCATTTGAGGTCTTAGGATTCAAATGTCTATGGGTCTCAGATTCCACTTACCATCAGGTGGTCTGAGTGCTCGTGTGCCTTCACCTTAACATAAAAAAAAACAACACATATAACAATAGAGAAATTGTTAAAGTAAACTTATTTTATCTGTAAAAAAAACAGTTTAGTATGTTTTATGAATTTGGAGATGACATACCGATATAACAAAACCATAATGGATCCTAAATTTGACTTCGGAACCCTAAAAAGAAGCATAACTACTGATATGACTGTGATCCTTTTACTATATTCAGGGCCCACCCAATATTTGCCGCCATCAGTCGATGGGTCCCATTTTTATTAAAAAAAAAATAATTGGCAAAGTATGATTCGCTTGCGCGTTGATATCTTTTGTATGGAAACTAATAATAATTATAAAGTCCATTCCAACAGGTGTCTTCTATATAACTATTTATCATTTAACTGGCATATTATAATATTCTTTGTTGGTACAGAACCCTCAGTGCGCGGGCCAGAGACGCTCTTGTTCGGTTTGTTTGAATTGGTCACATATTTCATCTTTTATTCGTTTTGACGTATGAATTAATATGAAACTAAACTAAGTATACAGGGTGACTTCAAATTGGTAATACAAAATCAATGTTTTACACACATTTCCCCTAAACTTAGCCCCTCAATTAAGTCTCATACTTTTAAAACAATCAGAAGTATTTCTTTTTTAATTTTTTAATTATCCCATTTTTGTTGGCATTAACATGGTTATTCTACCATAATAATTAACAAAGAAGTTTAAATAATTTCAAATCAACACTTTCCTCTTTGGTTATCCGTCACCTGTCGCAATTTATGAAGAAAACGTGTGACAGTTAGGTATTTAATGTAGTGTAACCACACTTTGGGACTTTAATTATTTGTTTTGTTCGAATTAAATTAAATACAGTTAATTTCAACAAAGGGGTTAATGTATTATACTGTGTGGCATTAACTAACCCACAATCAAGTGTTTTGTATTACCAATTTGAAGTCATCCTGTATATAGAAAAACAGAAGAAAGACATGCTATATATTATTATTGTATAAAATTGTTTAATTATTCGTTTTTTGCTATTTCTTTTTTTGTTTTATTGCGATGATCTTTCCAAGTAATAAAGGCCCAGTATTTACTCAATTTAATTTAAAAATCGATTGTGACCCGATTCTGTTATTACCGAGGCGCTGACTCGATTACCTCAGTGACCGCAATATCGGGTTGCATTTGCCCAGGTCGCCGTTCGATTCCCGTGAAATTGATATTTGGTGTCAGCTGACGGCTAAGCTTTGTCACACCTAGATTGACCAACGTTGTACTTTTAAGAACTCGCCTTTAATTTTTCAACCCCTTACTTAAAATGAGGGGTGATATTAAGTTGAACATGTTCAACAGTCAAAGTACGTGCATCTGTGTCTACACAAAATACATAGTTTGCTTCAATTGAAATACAAATTACAATATACTATCTCGCAAGTATTTAAAATACGAAATACAGAATATCTTTAAGTAATGTATTTTAAATATAAAATACAAAATACAGTATTTTAGCTATTTTTATTTTAAATACAAAATTTAAAATACAAAATATTATTCGTAATAAAAAGTCATCTAGCCCAGCATGGGCTAAAAAGGTGACTAAAAGAAGATTAATCAGTAAACCAGAGTTTCTTTTGATAAACACTAGATATTTTTATTTATTGTCAAAAAGCCCCTTGTTGGAGAGTAAATAATAAATGCCAACTCTAAAGATCGACATATTTAGCGGTCGCAATTTTGCTTATGAAAGCTATCGAGTGCTTAAAGGTTAAATATATTTATGTTAAAATTTATTTTGTAGCCATGTATTTGAAATACTAACTACAAAATACCGCGGCGTCAGGTATTTGAATTACAAATTAAAAATTACGTTTTAAGAAGTAATTGAATTACAAATACCAAATACGCAATTGTATTACAATTACGTATTTTAATTACAAGTAATTTAAATACTGCTCAACCCTTGGTGTATGTATGTTTATGCGTATCTATGCGGTGTGTATATGTGGTCTGTGTATATGTTAATCTGTGTATCTGTAAATATGTATACCTATGTTTATATGTAGTTATCTACATAAGTAGTAGCCCTCGGATTTTCGTGGCAATGACGTCACAATAGGGTAGGTTTTGAGGAGTGCATGCAACGGTGTTAATTAATACAATTTGTTAGTAAGTAACTTTTATAACTTAATGATTACTACCGCAAGTCATTCATCAAATCTGCACGAAAAAAGACGAAAAATATATGAAAAGTTGAGATTTGTATTGAAAAAAAAATGACGGAACGTGACACGTTGCGTAACATTTACAATAACGCAGGTCCAGAAATACAAATTAATCCAAGCAACCGTAACAAATCCTGCTTTGATAACCGCAAGCTTTTCAAATATGCAACAATAATATCCATCGAAATGAAAAGAAGCTTTTCCTTTTGAAGTGGATATATTCTGTACGCTTCGTAGCCTAATGTCGACGTAGCGTAACGTTACGGAGACTCAGTTAACGAAGGAACAACGTCGGTAAATTAATCAATTGACAATTGGCTTATAGGTAATATTAATATACAGGGAATATATAGAGTATGATTTCAAATGGTTTTATTATAATTATTAACTATTAGTGTAATACATTAAGTAATCTATTGACGCGTAGAAAAATAAATACCTACTTGATACGTAAAACGTAAATGAAACTATTTATTTGTATTTTATGTCGATAAATATTTTTTATTTAATGGTATTGTTACCACATTTCAACAATTACGTAGAAAACAGAATTTCTTCTTGCTTTAAATACCATACAGATAAAATCTACGTCATCTTCATTTTCATACGTAATGTGACATTCATAAAAATACTTTTGTTTTGTAATCACAGTTTTGTTTTTGTGTCTCACGTTTGGTTAATTATTCCAACTAACTTCCCTGTTAAAAAGAGAATTAAGAATCGATGGTCAATTTTTTTTTGTTTAATCAATTTACACAATCAATAAATATAATTATAATAATATTTATTTCTCAGTGGCGTTTAATAAACAATGTTTATGATGAAATGCTAATTTGGAATCATACTCTATACGGTACGTACGGGCCCTGGTAGTATATATCGTGGATGCCTGATTATTCAATTTTAATTCCATAGAACAACATACTAGGTTGCCGTATTAATTAACACCGTTCCATTTACTCCCCAAATTACCATATTGTGACGTCATTGCCAAAAAGGTCTAATGAGTATCTATGTATCTATGTGTCTGTATAAACATGTATATCTGTATGTATCAGTAACATACACTACCAATCATAGTTGACATTTCAACACGCGTTCAACGAACCTTCTAGATTTTTTTGTTAATTTATATTCAAACATAGACTCGTGATTTAGCTGCACAATAAAATAAACACTCCTGCGCATCGGTAGCCAGACAAATGGCAGTTCCGAGGTAAATCTAACGCCATGCCTCACTTTAAGTGGTTGCGAGGGACTGGGAGTGATGAGGGCTATCCCTTTTCTTCCTCAGATAGCAGAGCAATAATCTAAAATCTTACGTAAATACATGAGTTTATTTGTTTCTTTTCTCACTTTAATATTGTATTTTTTAATTTATATCGTTATTTATTATTTAATAGTATTACTTTGACGTGTTCGCATTGTTGTGTTTCGATGTGGGGTTAAGACAACCAGTGAAATTACTAGCATAGAGGCATTCCATCTTAGTCCTCAGAGTTGGCAACGCATTTGAGGTCTTAGGATTATAGTCTTGAGAATTCAAATGTCTATGGGTCTCAGATTCCACTTAACATCAGGTGGCCTGAGTGGTGCTCGTGTGCCTTCTCCTTAACATAAAAAAAACTGTTGCTTGATGGATTGTTATATTTGTTATAAATATATGTATATACATAAATATTTCTAAGGGTACCTACCCCTACGTGAAGTATGGATGGATTTTTGTTCTCGTCTATCCCATAGTGTGGGGTGTCGTTGGATAGGTCTTTCGATTACGGGATCCGTTTGTGAAATATTAAGGTTAAGTGCAAATTTTTGATAGAATCAAGTGCTGTGATTGTGCATTAGGTAGGGGTAGGTACCTTATTTTATTTCGAAAGCCATTTCTCGCAGCATCTTTTTTTAAGTCACAAGTCTAACATAACGTTACGTTAATAATCTTAAAAAAATCCTAAAAAGATCATGGTTTTAGCAGAAAATAGCGTTTGATAATTTAAATTGGATAAAATGATACAATCGATAGAGCGAAATTTGATAAAATTATAGGTTAGGTCTCTTCTATAGCGATAGCACCGCCTGCAAAAAGTGGTTGCCGGGTTAGAATAGTGCCACTCCATGTCTTCCCGTGGATGTCGTAAGAGGCGACTAAGGGAATAAGGGCGTGTAGTACTGTTAGGTGATGGGCTTGCAACCTGTCACTAATACACTAAACTTCTTGGCCTGATTGTGCAAAATGTGGTAACAGAATTATAAACAAGTGTTTTTAGAGTTGTTGGTATTTCTGTAGCTCTGCCTACCCTACTCTGGGAATGAAGGCTTGATGTTATTTATGTATGTATTTAATTTTTATTGCACAATAATAAGTATAAATGGCGGACCTAATGCCTAATGGCATTCTCTACCAGTCGACCAAGTAAACGATCCGAAATGTACATATTTAGTGGGTATTATATGTTTTAAATTATAACTTTATGGTGTATTATAAAGAGTAATGTACTCTATTGTATTGTATAGAATAGAATTTCTCTTGTTTTTAAATTTAATTTGATTTCCAGCATTAATATCACGTATAGGAACCACATTCATCTCAGAAGCAATGAAAACGGATCACTTAGTTCAGAATTTCCGTAGAAAGTGACCCGTTTTCATTGCATCTAAGTGTATTTTAACATTTTGTTTTCAAGTTGAGCAAATACAGGCCATAATATAAACACTACGCTCTGTTCTATTCTGTAAAACCGTATTGCTCTTGGAACGTTATCGTATTGTTTTTAACTCGGCCGCCATTACTCGCAATTAAATAGGAGCTAGCAAAACGTTGAGGAACCTAGTAGATAAAAAATCTTCGTACACCTTGATTTTATTAAATTATGTAAAAAAAATACTACTTTGGTTCTATGAAAATTTCAAATTAAACATTGTACTTTTTATTGCGACACATCGGGCGTTTTTCAACAGTTTTTGTCTACTAGCAATGCGATAAGTAGTCATGAGATTAAAATCTAACCTACAAAGTACGCAAGGCCGTCTAAAATCAATCAAAGTACAATATTTCCGGCCAATCCGAAACTAAGTCAAGTGCCTTCCTTGGAACGTTCCTTGGCTGTACAACTCGAATCCAAAGCCTTTTTTTACTTTTTAAACAAACCTTTGAACAAAACTCAACCTTAACTTTAAAAAGTTAAGTTGAAAACGGAACAGTGTATCGATACAGTCACAGGCACTCACTCTTATTTAAATAAGGTAGTCGGTGTGTGAGCGGGACAGGGCGAATTAGTGATGTGTGTGAGAGGGATGGGCAAAGCGATGTTGCCGCGTTTTGGGTTAGTGGTGGGAACGTGTCGATGTTTTTTTAAGGTTTATGTATTGTTTAGATTAAACAATGCTAAATAAGAATAATAATATGTTTTCGCTGATATGAAAATAATATGTCTTGAACATTTGTATTGTAACAAATTCCGTCGCGTCATTATACTATTACGGCCTTTTAATGTTCAGCGACATTAGAACGTCATAAAATTACTACATAAATTTGTTAAAAGAAAAAAACGTTATGTTAATTATTCTATAGTGAATCATAAATTAAAGTCATAGCTTATAAAAATTTACTTAGTAATCTTATTGCTAAAATCAGATAGGTCTGCGAATTGAACTAAAAAATTGGAAGCATTAGTATCTTTTTAAATAAACATAATAAACTACCTTTATTATATTCTTGTTTACAGTTTCATTACTATTTAAAGAAAACCAATTGCAATTTTATGTTGCTTTTTACATTTACCACTTTACTACTGTGTGTAAATTATATTACATGGTTATTAATATTTTATATAGCCTTTTGCGTCCTTATTAAATAATATTACGCAAAATAGTAAACCTATTGCATTATTTGAAATTGAAACGATTTAATTTTACTTGTAATGAAATGAGGGTAATCATTATAAAGGGAATTTTAAATCCTTGCCGATCGAAAAGTTAATTAAATAGTTGATTAGATGTGTCACAGTGGTTCGTGTAATAGAGTCCATTGGAATACTTTTTTAGGGGTCCGTATGATACTTAGAAGGGAAAAAAGGAACTTTTATAACATGAATTCGTTGTACGTCAAGAAGAAATGTATTCTAGCGCATGTAAAGTAAAAAATAAATAAATTGTGAAGTAAATAACCAAGATTTTTAGGCTCGGTGCGAATTAATACTTGACAGATAACATGCTGTTTTAAATCCATCTAAGTATTTGTTTTTATCATCAATAAAAAAAAAACGAAATTTTTAATAACAAGTCACAAGTCAGTCGTCATCTTGCAAAAACCTAAGTGGCTATTAAATTGAAAAACATGTTTTATCGACACAACAAACAACCTTGTCCCACCACTAGTAGCCAGATGGCGTCGACAGGCCGCGAGCCGACGAGTCGAATTCGTTCGGAATTCCTCGCGCCTCCGCCCTCGTGCGCAGCGCTGGGATTTCGGGGATCTATATAGATCTATAGAGATCTATAGATTAGTGAAATTGAAAGTTTTGAGGAAGTATTTTGGTTTTTTGTTGGGAAAATGCTTTTAATGTTTGTTTGATCTAGTATTTTTTATTGTTTAGGCTTTTATTCGTTTAGAAAGCTAGTGATAACGTTGTAACGGATTAACAACCTTTTTTTACAATTTTAGTCAGATAGTCGGACTGAAAACTAATTTCAAGGAAACAGCTGTAAATTTAGTGTTCACACATCAAGAGTATCTATGAACTTCAGGCTGTTTTATCACTTTTGGCACAATCAGGCCAACGAGGACTAGTGTATTAGTGACAGGTTGCAAGCCCATCGCCTAACAGTACTACAAGCCCTTATTCCCTTAGTCGCCTCTTACGACATCCACGGGAACACATGGAGTGGCACTAATCTAACAGGCAACCACACGGGGTGTGGGCTGTTTTAATGTATTTGTATATATGTACAGTTGGCTTATATGTGGTCTTGTCTCCACGTTTTCTCATCTAAAAATAATGAAGTTCTAGGATATAGATTAATCTAACTAAGCCTCTAATGTTCTCGGGAAAACTATATTGCTTTTGACATGTTATCGTATTGTTTTTAACTCGCCCGCCATTACTGTCAAGTAAATAAGAGCTATCGTAACTTTGACAATACGATGTCATGTTAAAAGCAATATGGTTTTACCGGGTTGAATGGAGCCTCGGTCGAAAATCCGTCGAACCTTTAAATCTACAGGGGGTTATAAATATGCAAACATTCATACATACAATTCTGCAGTAATTTAAAAAAACCAGCCCAATTCGAGTTAAATTCGCGCTCAAAGGGTTCTGTATTATCTATGGGACAACATTGGACACTATAATATAACAATATATAATATAATAACCTTTAAAAAAACGGTAACAAAAACAATCGTCTTTAATATACGAGCACTAGCTTCGCCCGCGATTTCGTGCGCATATAAATCAGTTCCCGAGGGAAAAGCGACACGAAAGGTAGCCTATGCGTTAATCCAAGGTGTAAGCTGTTTTCATTCCAAATTTCACCTAAATCCGTCCAGTAGTTTTTGCGTGAAAGAGTAACAAACATCCATACTTACAAACTTTCGCGTTTATAATATTACTAGCAACCCGCCAGCGGCTTTTTTTTAATAAAAAGTATCATATGTTACTTCTAGCACCTCCCAGAATATGTGTACAAAGTCATGATGATTCGTCAAGTAGTTTTTGCGTGAAAGCGTAACAAACCTCCACGTTTTCTTATTTATAATATTAGTAAGGGTAGTAGGATAGGAGTTGTTGTTTGTTGCAATAGGAACACATCATCTGCAAAAGTTTCAACTGTCAAGCTGTCACGGTTCATGAGATACAGCCTGGTGACAGACAGACGGACAGCGGAGTCTTAGTAATAGGGCCCCGTATTTACCCTTTGGGTACGGAACCCTAAAAAGCCGGCTGGCTGCAATGTAGTAATCAATTCTATGCTCTATTGACAACCACATTAAATTTAAAATGCCTATACTATAAACTGCTTTTAGTATTCAGACATACGATCTAAAACAGAAACTACATGACATTTCCCAACGAATAAACCTTACATTGAGTATTTTAACTAAACCAAGCCTTTAAATTTCACGTGTTAATTGTTTCCTCGGTGCGTATGGCATAAACCTATCCAGACTTTAAATGCCACTCGAAATTTAACCATGAGATATAGAAAACAAAGTTCGAATTAGGTCAGACGTTTTGTGCAAACACCGTGGGAGCGAGATTGCTTTTCTTATTAGAATGTTTAAGAGATGAGAAATAATGGTTCAGTTTTGGTTTAAAACTATTCTTAATACATTTACAGGGAAAGGCATGATAATGGAACAATTTTAAACGGAATTAAGGTCAATCACTTTGGTCTTGCATTTGGAAATGTGTGTGTTAGCATGTATAAATATATGACAATCGCAAATAAAATTTAAACTCACACGAGCAACGTGTGTAGATCAGTTTTGTTCTAAATCATTATGTATTCGTATGTAGGTATGTAAACAATTTATTTTTCTAATATACAGATATAGAAGTAGTCCAAAGGCAAAATATTGCTGATGATAAATAAATCTAGCAAACAGTAGATGAGATTGAACAAAACCAATAACTATTTCTAAAACAACACGAAATATACACCCCGATATACATATAAATACGTAATAAATAAATATGAATAAAATACTGTTATAAATTATTACGAAATATCAGAAATATAAATGTTGTTTACACTTAAATTATTTACATACAATTGCATTTGACTGCATTTAGGTCATATCTTATCTTACAGAAAAGTATTTTAGCAAACACATCGATCTTAAAGGACCTTTGGTGCAAGTACCTTCTTATACTCAGCTGATCGAATGTGCAGGTTTTCTCACGTTTCTTTCCTTAACTGTCATACATAACATCACACCTTCATTGCCAAAGTGGAGTAGGAGTTACAGAAATACCAACAACTCTTAAAAGCCTTGTTTACAATTCTGTATCCACATTTTGCACAATCAGGTTAAGATGTTGACCAGTGTATGACAGGTTGCAAGCCCATCGCCTAACAGTACTACAAGCCCTTATTCCCTTAGCCGCCTCTTACGACATCCACGGGAAGACATGGAGTGGCACTATTCTAACCTGGTAACTAGACGGGGTAATGTACTTAAGTTAGAAAAAGTCATTGGTATTATGACTGCAGGGGTTAGATCTCGGTACCTTACGATCACGAGTGGACTCCTTAAACCAAACTGAAGCGAAGTGAAAGTTGGCTACAAGTTTTTTTAATGATAAGGACTACTCACACGAACACTCAGGCTACCTGATGGTAAGTGGAACCTTAAGACTGCAATCCTAAGACCTCAAATGCGTTGGACTAAGATGAAATGACTATGCTAGTAATTTCACCGGTTGTCTTATCCCCACACCGGAACACAACAATGCACACAATTTATGGATAGTTAATTATAATATTAATTAATTCCTTATAATATTCATGTACGCCTATTAAAGTAAAACATTCACTGCGAATGAATAAAAAGCTTTTTCAAAATCCTCCCAATTAAAAAAACCAGCCCCGAAATATAAACACGACGTTTTACCACGGTACCGACTGCTTACCAAACAGTAGTGTTTGCTTAGCCATTAGCACGAAGGGCTCTAAATGCTTGCCTTGTGGTCCGTCTCAACGTTCCAGCATTGTCTTTCTTAATTTTTAAATTTTCGAAGTTGGTTTTGGACTCATTAAAAATACATGCTGTATGTGGTTTTGTTTTTGTTAGGATGTGTAGGGATTTATGATACAGAGTGTTCTTATTTTGTACGTCGAGTTGATAAAGGCTATTACGAAGTGAAGTCGAGAGTGTTAGTGATGTAAAGTTCGAATTTTTCCAAGAAATCAAATTAAATTTCAAGTAAAAACAGTTTTCAAGAAATCAGAAAACCATCCCACGTCTGCCGAAGCCGGAGCGGACACGTATGTTAGAATTACGATTCACCACAAATGTGGCAGACGTCGTGTCGTGGCACTAAAACGTTTTTATTAAAAAAAGGGTTAGTTGCAGGGCGAGTTATGAGAGGTAGCGGCAGCGGACGCGGTAAGTTATAAGAATACATCTTACAACTTACCGCGTCCGCTGCCAACTAACTATCTTACTGTGTCAAATCTTACAAATCAAAAACTATCTTACTGTGTCAAAATCTATTAATTATGTGTCTCATTTATCACCATGAGTGACTTAGCAATTGCTACTTTTATAATTTGAAAACATTAAGTAGCCTGCGATGACTAAGGGAATAAGGGCTTGTAGTACTGTCAGGCGATGGGCTTGCAACCTGTCACTAATACACTAATAAACCTCTTGGTCTGTTTGTTCAAAATGTGGTTATTGGTATTTCTGTAGCTCTGTCTACCCCACTCTGGGATTGAAGGCGTGATGTATGTATGTATGTATGTAAACACTTTATTGTACAAAATAAAACAGAAAAAAATAATAATAATACAATGAAGATACCAGAAAATAATGTACAAAGGCGAACTTATCTCTATGTATGTATGTATGTATGTAAAATCTAAATATTCTACACAAATTAACACACCCAGTTCAGTGGTGGTAGGACCCTGTAGGGCCAGTCCAGATCGCTACCACCATCTTATCCTTTAAACTACCACCAAATAGCAGTGTTCACATTGTTGTTTTCCGGTGTGGAGGTAAGACAATCGGTGAAGTTACTGGTACAGGCATTCCATTTTAGTCTTCAAGTTTGGCAACGCATTTGCTATCTTAAGATTTTAGTCTTGAGAGTACAAACTTGTCTGTGGGTCTCAGATCTCACTTTCCATCAGGTGGCTTGTGTGCTCGTTTTTCTTCTCTGGAACACACTGAAGCACAACTTAACAAGATAAGAGCCAATTTCGAAACGTTGTTCCAGGTATATAATCGCTTATGCTTATAATTTGGGCCTCTCGTGTTGAAACAGTTCTCAGTAAACCCTATCGGTGCGTTTATCGTCCACGTCCATCTGCCTTCGTGTACCAACTCGAGACTGTCCTCTAATGCATATGCACACGACTAAAACTAGTGGATGATTAGAAAAAAAATCGTCTTAAACCATAAAGTTTAATGGAAACGAAATATTTTTTATTTATTTATAATAAAACAAAAAAACACAATTTAAGTATAGATTAGTAAGTTCGTTAAGTGAATGTATGTGCTTGTGGAATTTGTTGAAAGAGTAATTATAATTTTATAAAAATATTTTATCAAATTTATGTCATATTCAAGGCCTGTATTAAATTAGTATAGGTGATGATTTTTATTACAACTTGACAATAAAAACAAGTATTGATTGAGGCTTGTATTCAACTTGGCATAAGTAATTATTTTAAGCCGCTAAAACCTGATGATTACTTTTATTGTTAGCACAGTCTTTTAAGTGACATATTAAAAATCACGAGTAATTTTGCAATGCCCTCAGCATTTATTCAAAATAACTGTTAAAAATGTGGTCAGTGTTTCTGTGAAATACCGCCTACCGTGTTCCCATCAAACCCACGCAAATGACAACAAGACAATATTTAAGATAAGTTCCTGCTCGCGTTACTGATTATGTCTCAGACCATGTGTGTATTAAAATAATTTGTCCTGATGTTATCACCATGCTAGGAAAAGTCAAGTGGCAATTATGTGTGGTTTTTATTTACGGTTTTAAACGCTTGGTTGTTACAAGTATTAAACAGATAAACTAAAAAAACACTTTGTATATAACATACAGGGTGTTTAGAAAAATGCATGCCATTACAATTTTTTTTATGGCTAAGGCTGAAAGATGTACTATGTCCTTAACTAGAAACTGACAAATTGTATACCTTTTCAAGTATCGCATTGTTTTATTTCAGCTATCATAATAAAATGTTATCTACATCAACATAAGCTAAAGCTATAATAATAGCGATATAACACCTGACATTTTAGTGACATGCCAACTGGTTTAAGGTCCAATTTATTTTATTATAAAGTCTTTGTGTGGGCTTTTTGTAATCCGTATCAATTGCTGATCCTTTGTGGCAGCCCTTTATTTAAAGATCTGAAACTATTGATATAGTGTTGAATAGAGCTTTTTATATTTTATTCTTTACTACCTAGAGTAGTTATGATAATTCTCTAAACTAATAAAATTATTTATTTACAGGTAAGCACGTGATGTCGTCTCTTAAGGATCAAGGAGGTAAAATGATGAAGCGACCACAAATTAAAAGTTTGTTAAATCTAGTCACGTCGTCGCTACGGGAGACTAAAATATTTGCATTTTTACTAGAATTTTACCCTCACTCTGTATATTACAATGTTGTCACACATTTAAATTACATGCTGTATGTTTATAATACATTCTATTAGACCTTTTTTAATGGTCTATGCAAATTTTTAATGGTAATATTTTAAGATTTTTGGCAGATCATTGATAAAGATATTGTGATACCATTTTGAATTATACATAAAAACGAATGAAATTGTGAAGTGACGTTCCGTCCGTTTGTCACACTCGGTCAAAATTAGCGCTGCAGGTGCCTAGCACCTCAGCATTATGCTGAGCCAGTGTCCGGTTCACTGCCACGAAGACACACCAACCACTATGTTTTTCTTTTTTTGTTTTATGTTTTTAATTTTTATGTGTCTTGTGTTCAGTGAATAAATGTATTTTCTTTTTCTTTTCTTTATTTTCTAAGTGTTCATAAATATCAACATTATCTAGATATTAAATCGTACTTTAAAAGCTTGCAAAGCCGCAGTAGGGCAAATAAAAAACGTCGATTATCGAGCAATAATGCATTAAGTTAAAAAAAAGCACATTTTTACTTCACTAATAAAAAATGTTAATGAAAGATCCAGTTTAGTGCTAAACTTCTGCGCGATATTGGTCAACAACATAAAGGTTTTAATTAACGTCGACCACATTGTTGGAGATATTTTCTTGTATTTTAGAGTTCCTTAGGGTACCAAATTTTTATAGTTTCGTATTACAAAACCGTATAAAGCCATGTCTTTTAATATTTTTTAAGGTTGTCTTTATTTTCATTAATTATATGTACTTATTTTAATTTTAGAGTCTTTCGACACATTTTAAGTTTCCTCTCGTGGAGTGTGTATCCTCCAGAGACCTGGTGTTCCATAGAAAGTACATTATCAAGGCAATTTAGTTTTAACTTTATTTCAATGAGTATAAAGTTAATTTTTATTTGTTTCAAGATTGAAAATGCCCTTTAAGAGCAAAGGAAATTGAACTTTATTTCCCTGTTTGTAGATTCAAATTCTCACTGACGAAAATCTCCCTGTTTGAAGTATGGTGCGCCTCACGAGGATATATAATGAATAAATTAATATGACGGGATAATCTCACACAAATTAACCTCGTCCCAAACTAAGCTCTAGGCTTGTACTATGGGTACTAGACAACAATACATATATAGACTTTTAATTGCGCATAGAAACTGTGAATAAGATTATATAAAAATGAATAACGACACGTTAGCCTAGTTGGTAGTGACCCTGCCTTAAAAGCTAGGGGTCCCGGTAAGGGCAGATATTTGTGTGATGAGCACGAGTATTTGTTCCTGAGTCTTGGATGTTTTCTATGTATTTAAGTATTATATTTCTCTATATAAGTAAGTTTATCGTTGTCTTGTACCCATAAAAGCCTAGAGCTTAGTTTGGGACTAGGTCAATTTGTATGACAATGTCCTGTGATTTATTTATTTATTTAACTTTATAAACGAGTGCCATTTAAACAATAAAATTGCTACGGAACCATTTTCAACTTTAGGTGGTATTTACTCCTTTTCTTTGTATTTTTATTAGCTTCAGACATTGATGTCATATAAGTAACTTATGTATGATTAAGATCGTCAGCAACCTGCCGACTTCATAACTTGTTGGCTTTGTAATGCCGCGTTACAAGTAAATTTCGCATTATCGGTGACATCTATCGGCAGAGTTAGGGAACTTTAGCGGTAATGTTATGATTTTGACAAAGCCAATTTAAATATGAGTCTGATTGATACAATGTAGACTCGCATTATACTACTTATTACTGTAAATATTATGTATATATTACCGAAGCACGGCGTTTTCTTCGTTTGATAGAAAAACCGGGGCTCAGTGTAGGGTTACCTCTCTATCTTAGAAATATTTAATACTGCGTCTATCATTCAAGACAAGAGACATTGTTTCATGTTTAGAAATATGAAAATATGTCCATCTGTTTAAGTAGCATCACATTATCTAAGACACATTCCCTCACACTTACACAAAGTTTGAACGATACAGCATGTTCTATTTACTCATAAATTGCCACGAACTCCACTAATGAGTCAAGTTTATATCAAAATCTTAGAGAGTGGCACGAAATAGGATAACAACTGATATTCAAGTCCTTACACTTGAGTACACAATGTTTTTATTAGCTATTTAACCATCACCACACCACCATTTTAAATTGAACTTTTTACTCAACAATTATACCCACAACCACAGGCCAACTTAAAATGGTTTTTTTTCTAATCAACCGAAACTGCTTTTAGTCTCGCTCATATTGGGAATAATAATTCTATGTGTGTTTGTTTGTTTGCTGGCTATTGAAGTGTTAATGTTCGTCTTAGCACGTTTAGGCGTTATGAATTATTGAATACACGTACACACTGAATAGTAACGTGACGAATCCCTTTGTGGCTTTGACGCCGGTGGTATGTTTAAGAATTCAAATTATTAGATTTATGGTACTTTTGATGACACTTTTCATCGAGCAATTTAATTTTAATAGGAAATGGAACTAAACAGGTAGATTTAAAACAATATTAACGTCACGACATTTAACAAAAAATAACGTAAATACATCTTTTAAGCTTTCTTTTTTTGTTTAAAAATATTAGAGCGTATTACACAAAAATTTAAGGTAACGAACGTACTTTGGCAAAAAAAAGACATCAACCTGTACTATTAGTTTATTATGCTGATGTATTTTGACTTAGCAAACAGTGTTACCACTTGGAAAAAGTGGTGTTTACGTAGATATTAATTCGTAGGCCTTTTTTACCGTTGAATACCGGATGTAAATATTTATTAACATCGTGGGCTTCTTAGATCGCTAGTAAAACTAGTACCACTTTTTACGAACCAGTAGTTCACCTTCGGAATCGAATAAGAAACGTGACAGTTACATTTGCTCTACATCAAATAACTGTGCACCATTTGCGTAACGTATTGTTTTAAATAACAGATTCCGCCCCGCGTATTACATATTGATCACGTCATGTTTTGACATATCATGTTTTGACATCCATTTCGTAATCAGCCTGTATATGGCCTGAGTAGGGACACACCTCCCATAAAGGGGGATTTTTTTGAAAAAAGTTGTAGATACCGAATCATATAACATTAAATCGGTTACCATGGTATAATTTTACCGCTTTGCTGTCGATTTCTAAATTTATAGATACTAATATGTCCCCGACGAATCGCATTTGTTTAAATCGCTATCTAGAGTGTAAAAACATTTTTTTGATCACTCACATACACACATACACTATTACCTTTTTTGTTGGCTTCGCACAGTCGGGATAATGCTGTAGTAAGCCAATAATGAAAACCATTATCATTTGTCAATAATACACACCCTGTATAAACTCGAGATATATCTTGACACATCACTTTTTATACAATTGATATACGGCATAGCCACGTGACCCGATTATCGTTTCATGAGAAATCTGCTCACCTATGAGGAGTAATCGTCAGTGTCCGCTACTTTCTAGACTTTTTATGAGAACAGTTCAATCAATGCGTTGATGACAGGCACTTAAAATCGTATTAAGACGGTGCCATTTTTATATACTTAATTACTTATTCGTCAGTTTAGTTAGAACATTGTAACTGTTTCTAGGCTAACAAAATAATCAGGCTATTCAACGGATACGCAAAACGAGAATGGTTTTGAGATTTGTACATAAAAAGTTTAATTTACATGTTAGAGTCAAGAACTACCAAATAAAAAATAATTAAATAAAAAAAACATTACCATCCTTTGGGTCGGATAAAACACATTCACACCAGAAAGCGAAAAACATGTTCAGAACAATTCGTCGTGGCTTGCGTTTCCGCCATAAAAACAGCATGTTCCCTATATTACATATGACTGAACACCCTAGAATTCCCCATAAATTGTCCATATTAACTTGCATCAGCGTTATTAAGACGTCACCGTCTTCATTTACCGCGTGTCTGGTCACTTATCGGGATTCCTCCGCGAGAAATGCCCGGGGAATGTTATCTAGGCATCTAGGGGATAAATATTGCCGGGTGCCTAGGTGTGTAGCAGGGACTTTATTTCCAGTCAAAGGTCTTTTGCTTAAATGAGGTTGATACCTACTGAAAATTCTAGTGCGAGGGGATGAGAGTGTTTTGAGTACGTAATTACGGAAACAACCTGTTTATATTTTTTTAAATGTCAAACCTTGTTTTTAATAAGTATCGATAACAAAATCAGATTAGAGATTGGAGTGTCAGTGTGTTTTTCAAATGGTTTATTCCGCTTGCCATAGTTCCGTATTTTGCGTGCTGTAACTTTTTATATTGCGACCTTTAAAGTGAAAGGGAATACAATTACATATTTTAATACTCTACAATTACTGTGGCGTGCAACTTCAATATTGCACCAATGAATAAAGGTTTTATGTCAACCGCAAAGGGACGAGAAATCGTTGTGGTACAGACATTATAATAATGCTAACCTATTTATGGATTTTTAAATTACTTTGGTTAAGTTTTCAACTCGGTATAATGTTTTTATAGACTATTACATTATTGTTAATTTACTTTTACAGTAGCTGACCAATGATATATTATTATTCTTAAGGTTATTTAACTCCGCTGCGATAAATTGTGTGTTTTAAAAACATACGACTACAATTTCATGCTTTCAAAATTATCCAAAACGGCTATCGATCTTAGCCATGACTTTAAAAAAACATGTAATTTCATACCAACCAGTATTATAATTACATTTTCTACTCCCAATTCATTCGCGCAACTGTGTTTTATTTGCAGGTTTTAGTTATAAAAAAATGACTCTCCCAGTTGTCTTTTTTTCCTGTAACCTGACACTGCAGCCCGCCGCTTAAAAGGGAAATCCAGTAATGCCTTCACGGTAGTCGCATCGTATTTATGTCACGAGGGGCGGGACTTATCGACACTTTTTTATCGATACCGGCGCAACACTAGTTTTAATTGGCGTTAAAGATGTCGGACAATGTAGAGGGTGTGGTTTTTGAATACCTGATATGGTGTTTTTTTTTGTTTTAATAGGTAATGAGAAAATGGAATAAAAATGTCGGCACTTGTGTAACATGCAGTTGGTTACAGCAAATTAAGAGATGCTTCTATAATGTAGGAAGTATATTATTTGTTTTATGTTTAAAATATTTTGTCAAAGCACCGTTTGATTACTAAAAACATTTTTATAAGTGGCAAAGCTGGTAATTACTAAAAATCAACATCATTTAGTATCTAACACGGTGAAAGACCATGTTCATTTCATGCAAACGTAATTAAGAAACATTTAAGGACTCTTTAGAAATTTAACATTAAGCAAACGAAGTACATATTTTTTTCCACTAGGGCATCACGAAACTAGCGTTATCATAGTTTCTTGACTCTTTCTATTTTTCTATACTAACATCGTATTGAAGAGCTTTGCTTTTAAATGTCCCTCTAGTAAAAAAAAAATGTATCTGTCAAATTTTTTCTTATAGTTTTTTCGTGTCATTTTTTAATATTATTGTATTATATAGCTACACGTAGTTCATTCGGTACCAAGGGTTTTTTTTACACAAAATGGCGTCGATACCGACTTCTAGCCACAATAACAAATGGCACCGGCCACATTGTATCCGTGGAAACAATTTGGGAGAGTTTGCGGCGCAAGCGCAGCGCGCTGTATTATTTCGAATGCACTGCGGTGTATCTGACGTTATAGTCTGCGGTTACGTGTGTGCCTTACTCCACAAGCTTTAGCGGTTTTCGTTTTGTTTTAATGTAATGTTTTTTTTTGCCTGAATATTAATTTAATACTTTCCACGGGCAGGAAATAAAGATGATGAGAGTATCTTTCACAAAAAATAATATAAAACATGCCAATTACACAAAAATATATTAAATATATTTTGTTTGATAATTTTAATTACAACTGGCTTTTAACTACGGTTTTGTCTGAGTATAAAGCATTTTCAGGATAAAAAGTGGCATTTCTGTCGTTGTCAATGCGCTACTACTTTTCAATTCAAAAGAAGGGCAAACACATGTCTTTTCAATTCAATAATAGTCAGGATCTTTGGAGAAGGCCTATAGCTGCTATATATGATAAGGATGCGATTTTTTTTCTTATAACTTGTGGCACACAATAAGGTATCAAGGTACCACACTGCGGTATTAATTTTTATAGAATAGAGAGCCGTTGTCGATCGCCGAGCGTGTTTATACGTCTGTTATTGTGGAATTCATTCCAAGGTGCACATAAAGGATTGAACGCTGAAATTGAACGTGCCAAATAAAATGTTCTATGGTTTTGAGAATGATTATATGAAACCCCCTGTACAAGATGCAAAAAGTATAGCCTGTATTTGTTTTAAGATACTCATATCGACTTATATTTTATTTCAACATGGTAAGTTCAGTGATCTACTTTGAAAAGTAATAAACATGAAATAGCATGTTGTTTATGAAATTCGGCGCAAATTATGAAGGTTTTAAAGTCGTTCGCTAACCAAATATTTGCTTAAAATTAAGACCTGCATTCTTTCTAAACGAATTATTTTTTGTAAGAAGCCTCGCATTCATCAAAAATTGCAATAAATTCGAAATAAACCAGAAACATCGATATTTAACTAAATGTCATTTGATGCAATTGAAATAGTTTATATGAAACGTTTTAATAAGCAGCTCTGTGACTGAGTTCTATTAGAGAGTAATTTTATCTAATTATTGCCAGGTATAGTTTTTAATCAATCCAATGACTAAAATTTAATTGCGATAAATAAAAAATCCCCCTGTATTTATGCTTCCTTTTCTAAATTTATAATATTATATGTATCAAGCAATAGTGTATAGGTGTTATTTATGAGTAAAATAACAGCACTAATAAACTTCTGACGATTTAAAACCAATACTAGACTTATTTCCCTGACTGTACTTATTTACCACTTAACATTTATCACTTAATAAACTTAAAGTTAAACAAAACTGAGCTTTACGCAACCAAGTTATGGTATAAAGGGGGTTCAGCATAAGGCATACAGTTTTATTAAAATTTACTACATTTGTTGGCATGACCAGAGTTTTTTATTCTTTTATATGCACGTTACTTTATGGTATAGAGAAGGCAAACGAGCATGCAAGCCACCTGTAGTAGGTGAACTCTAAGACATAAACATGAGCTAGCATTGCCAACCCTGAAGACCAAGATGGAACACCCTATACACTTGACAGAAGTGCAGTACATTCCTGCAAAATGAACCTTATGTGTAATTACAATAAAGCTGTTGTTATTTTACCAACTGTATTACTTTTGGCAATATGGTTTTCATGGACTGTCAATTTATTAGCGAGGATATCGAACACCCTGCTCGCGTCCGTATTTCTGGGTTCTTATGTAAGTAAAAACTTTATGGTACAAAAAAACAATACCATGAAGATAAAAAAGAATGTATGAAGCCGATGCACTTGTCTACAGATTGGTCTCGACTAGGGTCTTAAACAAACTAACTAAACAATATAAAAAAAAAACACTGAAAATCTTGGCCGTCCCTCAAAATAATATGAACATTTTTTCGTCATAAAATACCTCGTTAGCAACAAATTCGTTGAGGATTCATGACCTGTTAGTACGTATAAACTTAATTCTGTGTGTTCTGCTGTTTTCTGAGTTTTTTTGACAATATTAAGAATAAAGTAAAAGTCATTCGCCATAAGCCATCTTGTTTTAGACATCTACATATTGCACGTGTTGGTATTTTTTAATTGCGGCATATTTATAAAGCACTTGATTTTCTTCGCAGCCGGCTCTGTATGAATTATGGTTGTGTAATGTATTATATATTACTGAGAAAAAATCGTGTTCTTTGTCCTTATATTATTGTGAATTACGATATATCATGGTGGATTGTACTCTGACTTGTATTTATTATATTTAAAAATAACTTTTTCTGTTATTGTCAGCTTGGGTCCACCAATTCTCTGACCCACTCGATATTGTCTAAGAAATAAATTGGTATCACATTTTGATTGAAAATTCATTAAAAATTAACACCCGTTGTTTCCCTTTGGTAACATTTATTTCATGATTTATTAATTGATCTGGCTTACTCAAATTTATTCAGGCTGTATATGTCTTTTGACTTGAGTATTACGTTTTGCATAAAGTTTGTAGACAAATACAGGATGTCTCAATTTAACACCGTGAGAGTACAATTTATTATTTATGTATTCTCAGAACCCGGCTAACTCTCGTTAATAGTTCTTGCAATTAATAGCTCGGCAAATGCCAAGGGAACTCTAATGTCTTCATTAACTGATATAAAAAGCCATGTGATTGCCAGTAGTTAGCGAGTTCTTTAGTAACATAAATAGAATGATGTAACGTTTTGACCTTACATTTTTATACGTGTGTGTAAGCTAAGTATGGATATCTAGATGACAATTACAACTGACATTCAATCTCATCTCTTTTTTGTGTTGGGTTTACGACTAGAAAAAAAAACCGATACCATCTGAGGCACTTTTAACACGTTAAATGCATAATTTAAGACTAAATAAAGACAAGGAATCAAAGTTGAAGCGTTCGTCACACTTTAAAATCCCCGTGTACAAAAAAAAATAGAAAATGGTCTAGTTACTAATAAATAATCAAACCATTAGCTGTGATTTTGGTGCATACTTTCTTTTTGCCCGTAGCCTAAATCCCAAAGTCGCGTAGCAAACCGACCCCATACGGAGCCTTTGGCATTCCACAATTTTACATGCCTAAACTTGTAACTGCCGTAATAAATCGACGCCTTAAGGAGCCGTTGGCGTTGTAAATTCTAGCCTCAGACCGACGATCGTCGCACACGCACCAATTAGCGCACTCGTCGCCAGAAACAGCATCATAAATCCGATTGGACCGTTACTATAGGGCTATGAAGTTCGCGATTCTCTCACGATTATTTAAATAAGATTAAAATACAATAAATTAACATATCGATGACAGTTCGAAATTGCAACGAATTAAAGTCGGATCATTGGCGATTAATTATAAGTGTCACTTTTATCATTACTCAACTATTATTTTTATATTAGAGGGGTATTTTTATATTTGAGTGAATTGCAACGAAAACGTTTGGCCAAATGTAACTAACGGTCCGGTTAATGTTTATTTGACAACGAATTAAAAGTTAAACGATTGAAAATCATGATGCTCTGGCGATGCAAATATTATGTGTGCGATGTTGAATTAGAACACCTCAGATCAAAAATTTGAAGCCTAAAAAACTTCATCAGAGCAACAAATTTTCTTCTGAAGTTTTTACAAAACACACCATGTACATACATACGCATAAATACCTTCACGCCTGTCTCCCATTGGGGTAGGCAAAGACTTGGAACGCCAGGTGCACCGGCCTGAACATACTTAAAACAAAACCAATTTTCTAGTAATGCACATTTCAACCGCGATTCTAGTGGCCCCACACCCCCTGCAGCTTAAAGAATCTCCCAGAGAGATAGCTTGAGTTTTTTCCAAATGCGAAACGAATTCGCATCAATAATTCACCTATTAATGAATTATTGTTAATAACAACTGATTTATAGACGTTTTGCGAACACGAAAGCATTTTTAATGTTAGAAATAAAAGGTTGCCATTTTATTTAATTATTAGATATGATTTTATTTAACAGCCTTTATATTGTTTTGTTGGAAATCTTAACATTTATAAACTAACTAATATTAAAATGTGAAAGTATCTCTGTCTGTGTATTTATTATGCGTTGACGGCAAAACCGTTGAATCCACTACCTTATCCATTAACCACCCGCCAAGCAACAGTGTTTGCATTGTTGTGTTCCGGTGTGGGGATAAGACAACCGGTGAAATTACTAGCATAGAGGCATTCCATGTTAGTCCTCAGGGTTGGCAACGCATTTGAGGTCTAAGGATTATAGTGTTGAGAATTCAAATGTCTATGGGTCTCAGATTCCACTTACCATCAGGTGGCCTGAGTGCTCGTGTTCCTTCTCCTTTACATAAAGAAACCTATTTCGATGGTATGGAGATAACTGAGGCCCCTGGAAACACATGGGATCCTTTTATCCCGGAAAATTTGTCAGTTCCCGAGGGAATAGCGATAAACGATTTCGGCGCGGATGGAGTCACGGGCAAAAGCTACTTCAGTATAATAACCAGCTTAACCAGTTTATCCTTTATGCGAAAGACTAGGCTAAACTGGTCTGTCCCATGGCCAATAGGAGAAACTAGTGTAGGTTGAGCCTTATATAAATAAGTACACTTCAGTTTAAACTGATTTGGACTATGCCTTCCCTTGCTGCATCTTCTCTTCTTTTTTTCTAGTTATTCCCTCTTCGCCAAGTGATACTATCTCTCTCCATTTGTGAGCAAATTATAGACAACTAGTTTCCGCCCGCGACTTCGTACGCGTATAAATCAGTTCCCGTGGGAATAGCGATATGAAAGGTACCCTATGTGTTAATCCAAGGAATAAGCTGTTTGCATTCCAAATTTCACCAAAATCCATCTAGTAGTTTTTGGGTGAAAGAGTAACAAACTCCATCAATACTTACAAACTTTCGCGTTTATAATGTTAGTAGGATTTCCAGTCAGTAATAGACATGGAATTATCTCTGGTCAATATCGCACCATTTAAGTTAAAACAAACAAAATGATCGTAATTTCTTAAAAACGTTTATCAACCGGCAATTAGAAGTTAACTTGTGTCAATTTGATTGCCATGCATTGTAACAAAAAGTTTAGTGCGAGTTACAATTGGTAAGCGGTTTAGTCAACCGATATTTATTGATTAAATCATTATTGCAAAAAAATGCACAAATGGCGGCCTTAATGCCTCTACCAGTCAACCAAATAATCAAACAGATATTAACAGAAGTGGTGAACAAAAAAAACAAAGAATTATACTAAATGTAAGAAGTACTTAAGTATTGATATTAACATGTAGGTTGAAAAATTCAATCAGGAGAGAAAACAACTTAAAAGCCTGTTTTTTTTAAGTTGATTAATCAGTAGTAGTTTTAATATAAAAGAGAAAAAAATATGACAGTTTATTACCTAGACATGTATTTAGATTCAAAAACATAGCACTAAAAGTACAATATTGCTCAATTGCATGTGAAAAGTTCCTTAATTTTACACTTTATTGAATTTGATTGCACAATCAGCGATCAATGTTCAAAGAAAACTAGATCTAAATAGTGTACAATAAAACCGAATTGAGAACCTGTATAGTTTGTTAATTAGGTCAAAAATTAAGTCAAGGTTTGACAGAAGCAACAATGTTACTTAATTGAACCACAAAAAAAACCACGAATACTTCCTTCACTTACAATAAATTTAACATATATACAATAACGCAATCGACCAACTTCAAAATTTACATCATTCACTTCAAAAAACAATTTTTAACATAAAATATACTCACATTGTCTTAAACAAACACGATTTTAACACTTTTACTTAGTATTTTGTCATTTTAATTAGCTTTTTGTCGATTCTCGATTTCCCTCCATCGCTTTATACTTGGACCAAAGACGGATTTAGGTTTCAAAACCGGCCAATAGCGAGTGGACTCTCACACGACGGGATCCGTACCATTGTAGTATGGAGAAAAAAAAACATGTTTATTAGCTATAGCTTTATTACTCAGTTTTCGACCATTTCATATGTCTACTTATAACAGATACAGCGGTTGTCAAGGTCGAGCAAAAACGCCTTAATAATCATGTTTTTATGGGGCCTCTGTAATTTCTATTTTAACAAAAAATATATATAGGGGCAATAAAAATACACATCCTGTGTAAATTATTTCAACTGTCAATGTATTACGGATCATGATATACATTATACAGCCTGTTTAAAGACAGACAGACAGACGGACATTGGAGGATTAATAATAAGGTGACTACGGAACCCTAAAAAAGGAATTCCCCGCCTCAAGGCATCGATCCAAATTAACTGGAATGGATTTTTTGCGCCGCGTACTGATTAAACTGCGCATACGCCACTATTTACAACTCGATTATTAGCAACCGTATCTCATAGGTAATAAGGATGATTTTACAGTATAATGGAAGGTGTTAACAAATAATGATAGCGATATCGCCAATAATTTACTCCGGTTATAATTGCCTAGGAAGTGTTTTTCGCACGTTGAAAAATAAAAGGTAATTTTGATTTAATTAGCGACACGAAAAAACTTGCTAAGTACATCAAAAACATACAGGAAATCAAACATGACATTGTTTTATTTAATCTGAGAAAATATTTATGAAATAGAAAAACAAACGATAAAAATATGGCGTCCCCTACTTTCACAGTTGATATCACTTACGGCTAAGCAAATCAGTTTAGGATGAGCGTAAAGGACAGAGCTATAGCAGCTCTATAGCGTTGTCTCTTTCTCTCACTGTAAAACGTGCTTAGCCATTTTCATGAAACTTAGCTAAGAACCATTCTGATTGAACTAGATCTATCTATACCAATACTACAACTAACTGTAACTTTGTCTGTCTGTCTGTTACGCATTTATGGATAAACTGCTGAACGGATTGAGATGAAATTTGGTATGGAGATAGTTTGACTCCCGGAAAACGACATAGGGTACTTTTTAGCCCAAAACATTGGACGGTTAATGAGGGAATAGTGATTAAAGACTTCTACGCAGACGGAGCCGTTATGTCTCATCCACACAGACGCACATGGATAAACTTATACCAACCCCTTATTAAACGAGTGGTTAATAAGTTTCATTTTGTTTTAAATAAATATAACTCTCGAAGCGTTGTTGATGAATAAATAAATTAACCAACGAACATAAATTATTCACCAACGAAAGTATAACATCAATTTTGACAGATACGAGCAATAAACTTTGATGGTATAACATTACAGTTACTTACTATGCGTCCGATGCTCTGTCCCTTGTTAGCGCGTAGGAGTGAAAGAGACGGTGTCATTGCGATGTGATTAATGATTTAAAAACATAAAAAAATCGTTCGTATGCTGACCTGAGACTGTATTCTACTCGATAAAGCTATATTTCTTTTGACACGTCCACGTTAGCCTTGTAATAAGTAAAAATAACCTCGTGAGGATGGGAATTTGTATCTAGTAGCAAAGAAATAAAGTTCATATACGTTTGCTTTATAATACCAACTTCAATTTTTAAACAAAGAAAATTTGACTTTATTCTCATTGTAGTATAGTTTAAATTAAATTGCCTTGATTATGTACATTCTAATGCACATCGGGCTTTACGAGGATAATAATCAGGGGACAATTTCACACAAACCCAGTCCTAAACTAAGCTCTAGGCTTGTACTATTGATACTAGAAATAAATTTACTTAAATAGAGAAATACATACTTAAATGCTTAGAAAACATCCTAGACAAGTACAAAAAATCGCACAGATATTTGCCCATGCCGGGAACCGAACCCAGGAAAAATTAAATACATACATACATAACATCACGCCTCTACGAGTATTCCCAGAGTGGGGTAAGCAGAGCTATACAAATACCAACAACTCTAAAAAAACGTTTATAATTCTGTAACCACATTTTGCACAATCAGGCCAAGAAGTTTACTAGTGTATTAGTGACAGGTTGCAAGCCCATCGCCTAACAATACTACAAGCCCTTATTCCCTTAGTCGCCTCTTACGACATCCACGGGAAGACATGGAGTGGCACTATTCTAACCCGACAACCACACGGGGATTGTATTTATTTATTCCAGGTAAAGTCCGTTATGTTATGATAAAGGTTCATATATGTTCACGTTTATGTCAAAGGTCGTTGTGGTCACAGGAATTGTTAGATTCCAACATTATAATGAAATTTATGCGACTGTGGAAACGTTCCAAGTTGTTATCGAATAACGGTCTAAAGGTAATATCGTAGATAAACAAGATAAACAAAAAACATGCTTTCATACCCGTCTTTTTCTGTTTTTTTTTGTTAGAAAACTAAACAACAGTTGTTTTAGACTATCAACTATATAATGTTATCTGGACAATAAAAAAAAACACGGGACAATGTCACACCAGTGCAATTAGGAGCATAGAGAAATTCCATCTTAGTTTGTATGGTTGGTAACGCATTTGAACATTTGCAAAATTCTATGCTTGTTTGTCTCAGTTATATAAAAAAAAACCTGAATTTTAATTAATAAGAATTATCTTCGAAAGTCTTTGTGCTTATTATTTTTATTAAAAATGTCCCATGCATAATATTTAATAGCGAACATGCAAGTCGCGAACCAATAAAATAATTTTCGATCGGCATATCAACTGATTGCGAGATTCTTGGATAGCTGCGCAGGAGTTGATTCAATGCGTCGTCTCTGCGCATTGGCGGACGGCCAACCGGAAAGGTTGAACCAACCCTAGAGTTTTGGCCTAGATTAATTTGTGTAAGCTTATCCTTGGGAGTGTTATTTTCTAAATCAACTAACCTTTGAACTCGTCTGCAGATTATTAATACGCTTAAAAATATACTTAAATATAAAATATACCTAAGTACCTACTTGTATTTTTAATTTATTAGCCGATTCTCTCGACCTATCAGCTCTTCCAAATCTGCCGTAGCTACGAGTGCGTGAAACTTTAGTTTGCCGTTTTTACTAATTAATTTTAAAGTGATTGTGGTTTAAGACTAAAATACAACTAAAACCAAATTACAATCATGGCAATGACAATGACAATCACGGTGACAAAACGGAATTATTCGATAGGTAGATTTGCTATCAACCATGATCAAGAGACCTCCCGTAATGGTTTACCTTTACGATCATACTAATTGGCAATACCAAATAAACTATGTGAATAAAATTGCGTAGACGCAGTAAAGCGGTAAAACCGCTCATTGTCGACTTATTGCAGTAGAATGTAATAAAAATAAAGAGGGCTAACTTTTCCCTGTGACTTTGCTCGCGTTAAAGACTTGGCTTTTTCTTTAAAAGATGAAGTGATGCTCAGACAAGGAAGCAATTATTTTTATTACATAGAAAAGGCAAACAGG